>JASWHV010000006.1:56216948-56816948 GCA_030760725.1 Neostapfia colusana | reverse complement strand
GTTTTAATCCACGTTGGGTCCAAGCATGTAAGTAACCATAAGCTTGTGTAGAGATAGATCTCATGTGCATCATCACATTTGAAAAATTTTAAACAAGTCCCACTTTTCACACACATGAAACCAAATGTTTGTGCAAACTTGAGTATCTTTGTATTCATATTTTTGGCACCTTTACAGGTTGGTAAAGCCTTCCAGCATGGCTTTAACTGGCCGACAGCTCTTCAGGATGCCGTAGACCTAGTCAGGAGATGCAAGGCGTGTCAGTTCCACGCTAAGCAGATCCACACACCAGCGCAGATACTGCAGATGATCCCGCCCTCATGGGCCTTCGCTGAGTGGGGTCTGGACATCCTGGGGCAATTCCCCAGATCTGTCGGAGGGTACCGGTACCTCTACGTCACCGTAGACAAGTTCACTAAGTGGCCAGAAGCTACCCCTGTAGTAACCATCAACAAGCAGTCAGCAGTCAAGTTCATCAAGTCAATTGTCTGCCGGTTCGGGGTCCCGCGCAGAATCATCACCAACAACGGGACCCACTTCACTAGTGCAGTGTTTCAAGACTGCTGTCATGACCTCGACATCCAAGTTTGCTATACTTCCGTTGCTCACCCAGAGCGAAATGCTCAAGCCGAAAGAGCCAACGCCGAGATTCTCAGGGGACTCAAAACGCGCACCTACAACAACTTGAAAAAGCACGGTGCCAATGTAAAAGATCTTCCCTGCACATTGTGGGCTAGCGAGACATCCCTCAATCGCTCGACAGGGGAAACACCCTTCTTCCTGGTGTATGGGGCTTAGGTCGTCCTCCCCTCAAAAATCACCATGGGCTCCTCCCGTGTCCGAGCGTACGACGAAGCCACGCAGGACCAGCTCTGGCGTGAAGATATCGACCTTGTCGATGAGCGGAGGTGGCAAGCAGCTGTCCGAAACGCTTGATACCGTCAAGCGCTCCGACGTTATCAGCAGCGGTTCGTGCGGAGTAGAAAGCTCAAGGTGGGCGACCTGGTGCTGTGGTGGATACTTAATCGTGAAGGGGGAACAAACTCTCCCCCAGCTGGGAAGGCCCCTTCCGACTAACACAAGTATGCCGTCCTGGGTGCGTGCGCCTAGCCACAGAGGATGGGGTACCTCTACCCAATCCTTGGAACATAGAACACCTCTGTAAGTTCTATGTTTATCACAGTAGTAGGACCCTGTTTTCTCCAAAAAGGGTGTCATAGTGTCTAGGGACAGTGCTTAGAACAGCTAAGTCCCAGAAGAGTCCTGTCACTTCCAACATTTGGGGTGGGTCGTTGCCTTCTAAATACGGCCTGTTTCCTCCTGTGAGGAAGAGCCTAAAGTGAGAAAATTTTGCCTTGCCCTGTGCATTCTCCCTTTACAGTTTGTGCTTCCTCAAAACACATCAACTGTAAACGGGCAATGCCATGTACCCTTGGCCCTAAGGTCATCCCTGGGGTTACCGCGTGCACCCGAGCTCCGGAGCTGACACGTGTCCTGTGCTCCGACCTGAGCCTCCCCGCTGAGGAGAGGTCCGGAGCTGCCACGTGCCCCTCTGGCTCCGAGCCGCCTCCCCGCTGAAGAGGGCTTCGGTGCTGACATGTGCTCCAATCCGAACCCTCTCGCTGAGGTGAGGTCCGGAGCTGCCATGTGTTCCACAGCACCGAGCCTCCTCCCCGATTGAGGACAGCTCTGGAAATGGACACGTGCCTTGGGCTCCGGTCTAAAACCTCCCTGCTGAGGTGGAACCCAGAGCTGTCACACGTCACCTGGCATGGAGCCGCCACCCAGCTGAGGGAAGCCCCGGAGCACGCACGCGGACATGGGCATATCCCCTTTACAGTTTGTGCTTCCTTAGGCATACCAACTGCAAATGGGTAAGTCAGGTAGACAAGGCCCCTAGGTTGACCCTGGGGCCATCACGAGCCCTAGAGCTCCAGAACCGACGCATGCCCTAAGGCTCCGATCCCAAGCCTCCCTGCTGGGCAAAGTCTAGAACTATCACGTGTCCTCAAGCTCCAAGCTTCCTTCCCACTGAGAACAGCCCCAGAGTTGTCACATGCCCCGGGCTTCGGGTGGAGCCTTCCTACAAGGGAAGAAGACTGGAGCTGCCATGTGTTTCCCTTAGAAGAGCTGGGGACAAGGGTCGAACTTCCTTCAAATCCTTTCACTGCCAAGGATCTGGAAGGGGTGGTATCTACACTACCGGAGCACCTTGGGTTCTTACGATGCTAAGGACCTAGAAGAACAAGCTCAAGGTATCGGCAAAGGAGCTACCCATGCTGGCTAAGTCATCCCAGACCCTTATGCTGCTAAGGATCCAAAGTCTACACCCACGACATAGGACAATGAGAGACTTGAAACAAAGATGCTTTCATTGATAACAGAGTTCTAGCGTACAAAAGGGGATACAAGACAACTAAGGAACTCAGCAGCTACAAGTCGAGTAATCTCCTACTCCTTGGCCTGCCTAGCTGGTTGTCTCCTGAGCCAATCTCTGCTCAGTGAGATGGTCACCTGCTATAAGACCAAGGATGGTAGCAACGCATGCTGGACCGAGGCAACGAAGACCTCTAGTGTCATGTGTGCAAAAAACGCCACCTAAGGTGAGTTTTGTTGTCCACAACAGTACCAAAAGGAAGGGCTGATCAATCTGTACTTAGCCTTCTTCCGGTACAGGCAATAAGTCCTCCTTCGGCGAGGCGCCTGGAGGACATGCCCCACACACAACTGGCGCAGGGACTCACTGCGAGTCAAGGACCCTGTCCCTGACGGCCTCCCCTGCCACCGGCGCACCGTCAGGATGACATGTGCTTCTATCTGAGGCTGTCAAGGGGAGGGATGTACCAGAGAACCTCACCGAAGGCCGCACACACACGAACATCTCGCAAAATTGGACGGATACGGCGACCAGTGTGAGGGTGTCTGGAGGGCGAGAGCGCTGGGAAGCAGAGACTTCCAGCGCGCAAGAGGAGAGCAAAGGACACATGGTGAGTGAGGGTGCCATCCAACATCGAAAGGCCTCGTTTTATACTAAGCCATGGCATGGCAATAGGCATGGCGATTGGGCTTCACCTCTGCATGCCGCGGGTTATTTGCCTCCCCCAACGATGGGTAGGATCCACGTCCGCACGTCAGACATTGAGGGCCGAGGGGATAACCTTTCGGGAACGTGTGACGATTCTCGAGGAAAGCGGTGCGACCAAGTCATCGGTTGCCGCAGTAGGTGACCCGAGGCAGCCCCTCGGGCACGACGCCTCAACACTCACCTCCCCCTTTTGGTGGGTAGGACCCAGGTCCACCTGTCAGACACTGGGGGCCAGGTAAGTAACATCTTGAGGACGTCCGGCGGTCCCCGAGAAAAGAGGTGTGGCAGCGTTGCAGCGATCAACCAAGTTGGTTGCCATAGTAAGTGCACCGAGGCAACCCCTCGAGCACGTTGCCTTAGCATTCACCCCCGCCAATGACAGGTAGGACCCAGGTCCACTGGTCAGGCACTGGCAGGACAGGCGGGTAAAACCTCGGGAACGTCCAGCGGTTCCCGAGGGAAGCAACACGGTATTCCTGCGACTCATGGGCTGTTGCAGTAATTGCCCCAAGGCAACCCCTCGAGTGCATCGTCGCGACCTATCAAATCAGATGTAAACGAGATGACACACAACTGCTTCGATTGAAAGCGCCCACTACGCCAAGGTCGTGCAGCCTTTTTATCTCCCAGGAATAACCCCTCGTCCACTACGGGACTGTTGCCGCTGCTTCGGTTTCCAAAGCGCAGGTTCAAAACCACAACGCCGGAGAGATGGGGGCCCCACCTGCGGGCTCAATGCCCCACCTAGATGGGCCCGGGGGCCACTGTAGGTACTCTGCAGACCAGGTACCCCCACGTAGTGGGTAAAAGACAGTCCGGGCCCCGCCTCCCTGCCAAGGCGGTTCCCAACAAAAGCCACGTGCTCTGGGCCCCATGGTCAACCCTGGGTCTACCACATGCGCCTGAGCTCTGGAGTAGACACGTGCCCTGGGCAACTACCTGAGCCTCCCCGCTGAGGACAGGTCCGGGGCTGCCACGTGACCCTGCCTCCAAGTCACCTCCGTGAAGAGGACAGCACCAGGGCTGACACGTGTCCCTAGCTCCGACCTAAGCCTCCCCACTGAGGTGGGGTCCGGAGCTGCCACGTGTCCCCTGGCTCCGAGCCGCCTCCCCGCTGAGGACGACTCCGGTGCTGACATTTGCCCCGTGCTCCGGTCCGGGCCTCCCTCCTGAGGTGAGGTCCGGAGCTGCCACGTGTCCCCAGACATCAAGCCCGTCGATAAGGGCTCCAGAGCCACCACATACCCCACGATCCGTCGTGGGCCGTGGATCGACGAGGTCAAGAAGGAAGTGCGCTGTCAGGCTTCGCATTTAAGGCTCGTGCCTTCACCAGAAGCATGGCACACAACACACGCCTCCGTCCCATGCCCGTTCTCCATAATGGTGACAAGACAGGACGGCGAGGCGTGACAGCGGAACAGTGCCATCCATGGCACGCAGCCTCCAATGCAGGGCGAGGAGACGCGGCGACAAGACGGCGTCTTCATCATCACTTGACACATAGGTAGAAGCGCCCAGCGTGCCGGACGGAGGAACTTAACTCCCCCGTCGGGGACTCTACTCAGAGCAGGAAGCCCTAGATCGTGTATAGGACACTTAAAGCTTTGGGGCCACCTGTCGGGTCCCATGCCACATTGTAACCACCCTGGCCTTAAACTATAAAAGGACCAGGGTGAACACCGTGCAAAGGGTTCCGACTCCCTACACTCGAGATCACACAACACACAAGCGCTCTTGCTCAAGCAATAGAAGAAGCACACCCGTGGACGTAGGGTATTAGGCTCCGGCAGCCCGAACCACATAAATCCTTGTGTTCATCCACTCCCTCGAGCCCAGATCGTGAAGGGCGCTAAGCCCCCTCCGGAAAAAAGAACCTCACGTGCTGCTTCTGAGAAGGCCAGGAGGAGTGTCACAGCTCAAACTCCGACACCGACCATAGGAGCTTGAAGTACATATTCACTCAAAAGGACCTAAACTTGAGGCAAAGGAGATGGTTGGAGCTGATCAAGGATTATGACTTGAATATCCAATACACACCCGGTAAAGGAAATGTGGTGGCGGATGCCTTAAGCCGTAGAGCTTTCTCCCCATATAAATACTTTAATATCTGAATTTGAGTGGATGGATATTTCATATTGCTATGCTGGAGTTGGAGAAGTAGAGACTCAATTAATCTTATCACCAGATATAGCAGAACGCGTCTTGGAGGCCCAACAACAAGACCGCTTATTGCTAAACGTTAATAAACAGATTCTTGAAGGAAAGGTTGGGGATTTCACCTTGGATGATGCTGGAGCTGTTTCATTTCATGGTCGCCTATGTGTGACGCAAAAGTCTCCAGTCAAGGAAGAGATTCTTAAAGAGGCGCATCGTGCCCGTTATACCGTGCACCCTGGAGAGAATAAGATGTACCAAGATCTGAAGAAAATCTATTGGTGGAAGAGGATGAAAGTGGATGTAGCAAGGTACGTGGCTTCGTCTGGGGTTTGTCAGCGAGTTAAGGCTGAGCATAAGAGCCTTGCTGGGAAGATACAGCCATTAGATGTTCCTGTGTGGCCCTGGGAAGATATCGCTATGGATTTTGTGGTTGGCCTACCGTGCTCCCCAAGGGAACGAGACTCTTTGGGTGGTACTGGATCGTTTGAGTAAGGTGGAACATTTTATTCCTATTCGAGTCTCCTGTTCAGTGGGTGATTCGGCGCCCATCTACTTGCAGGAAGTAGTGCGGTTGCATGATGTACCACGCACCATTGTTTCAGATAGAGATGCTAAGTTTGTTTCTAAGTCGTGGAAGAGTTTGCAACTAGCATCGGGCACTACACTAAGGATGAGCACTACTTTTCACCCTCAGACAGATGGACAATCCGAACGCACAATTCAAACATTGGAAGATATGCTCAGATCATGTGTAATATCATGGAAAGGAAGTTGGGAAGATCATTTAGCACCAGTGGAATTTTCTTATAATAACAGCTATAACACTAGCATTCGTTGTGCACCCTATGAGGCTCTTTATGGAAAGAAGTGTAGATCACCTCTTTGTTGAGATGCATGTCACATCCGCTTTATCCGAAGAACGACCGAGTGACTCCCACATGTATGCCAGGAACATTTTCTCATACATGTGACGACAAATTGTGAAGCATCATTATATTACAAGCCAAGTGTTCGAATATAAATAAGTCTTACATAGCATAATGTCTCGATGGACGATAATATGTTCATAACATGTAAATAAAACAGCAGCGGAAGATAAGTCTTGTTGGCTCCGTCAACAGGCGTTGCCCGGGGGACCCCGTGAACCTAGAATCCTTCTTCGGGTCCGAAGTCTTGGTCGTTGTACACCACGTCATTCACTTGGCCTGGGCAGCAATTTAAACCAACAGAAAAGCAAGCTTGAGTACTGTAGGTACTCAGCAAGTGTGGGAAGGTTATGTCATGCATGGCTAGAACAAGGAAAGGTTGATCTTATGGTTAAAGCACTACGTAATTAGTACCTATCACCTTAGCTTATTATGCACCTACATTACTACATAAGTGGAATGGTCCCAATCCCCTAACCCATCATCAATATCATGTAATCATAACTTCATTTCCAATGTTAAGCTTCCCGCTTAACATCCTCCACTTCCCAATTCATCCTCATCTAATCATGAATAAGTCCAAGCCGCTCTTGACCGTGAGCACGGCTGTCATGACAGTTTTTACTCTACAGAGTTTGCACCATTATACACATATAGTGATTTCATCCCCCGTTGTCGGGTGGACTAGAAGAACCTCCATGATGCCAGTGGCCGCGAACCACATTCACACTTCCGAGGTGTGTAGCCACGAGATCACTACGAGGCCTTTACAAATGGATTCCCGACGAGTGTGGGCCCACTAAGGTTTCACCCCTAACAGCATCCAAGAGGCTCCAACCCCGCTGCAGTGGCCCCTTCTTGAGCCTTGCGGTTCATATGGTAGTCCAGCTGACACCTGTTCCCAGCGCCATCCAAACAACCATACTACGCCGGGGATGCGCCTAATTAATTGGCCAAGCTGCCCCATCTCAGCATGTGGTTGGCACGGTAAAGCCAGGTTACATGCTCCATGAACCGATCCTTATGTAACATCCCAAAATTTTGATTCAAAACACTAAAACATGTTAAGAGGGGAATTTAAAATTTTTTGGACGTGTTGCATGTTTTGCAAAAATTCAAATTCAAACTGGAATTCAAATTAAACTCAAATCAGAAAAGAAATGGAAAAAGAAAAAGAGAAAACAGAAAAAAACCTGCCAGTGGGCCGAAACCCACCAGCCGGCCCAACTTACCCCGCGCCAGCCCGAAGCCGCGCCCCCGCGCTTTCTCACGCTGACAGGCGGGACCCACACGAGCTTCGTCTACCTCGCGCCGCACCGAACTCCCCCCCCCCCCCCGCGCCCGAATCGAAACCGATCGGGATTTCGACGTAAACCCCGCTGAATTCTGTTCGTAGCCGACGCGGACATGATCTAAACCACCCCGCCGCCCTCCCCCGTCTATAAAAACACCGGCCTCGTTCTGTTTTTCCCACGCGATCGCCGATTTTTACTCCGGTGAGAACCGAGACTTCTCCGGTGAATTCTGGCCGATCTAAGCTCGGAAACTCCGATCTAACTCGCTGATCTTGATCCACCGCCTCCGAGGAACCTTGCAGGTGTAGAAAACTCAGTGACTTGCGGTGTAAACACAGCGCCGACGAGCTTCGCCGTGGTTTTGCCTCGGACCTCGTCGCCGATCACCTTCCAGGACCTCCGAGCTCCAGAAAACCCCCGAGGTGAGATCCCCGACCTCCCCTCTACCGATCTATGCCATAAGATCACAGTTCTAGGCGGAATTCTCGAGGATCCGAAAGTTTCCGGCGAGATCGCCGCTTCCCGCCGCCGTGCGCCGCCGGCAGCACCGCCCGCGCTCGATCAGAGCGACGTGACCGCTTGTGCGCCGTTTATTTTAAATTGCACGGTAGGGTTTAAACCTCCGCGTACCGGTTCGATGTTATAATCTCGGCCGTCGGTTTAAAATCGGACGGTCCACGTCAGCCCCACGTTATAAAGACTGGAATTCTTACGTGCTACCCCCTGGGGTTCTTGGGAAATAAGAGCTAGCCCGAAAACTTCAGATCTAGCCCCTGGAACTCCAGAAAATCATGTAAATTCATTTAAAAATCAGTTTTAGCCCCTGGACTTAATAAAAATTAGGAAAAACACCTCTGATAAGTGTAGCTAGACCCCTAAAAATTCTGAAAATAATATTATAGACCCTGTAATGGGGTGAGTTCATCATTTTAGCCCTGTTTAGTATTTAATTTAGAAAATTGAATATGTAACTAGTGTTTAAAAATTAAAAAAAAATGGGACAAACATATTGTCAAAATTAAGTTAAAGACTTTCTCAGTGTTTAGGAAATTTTGGAGTGAGATAAAAACATATTTTGGACTGAATTGAATCTGTTTAATTTATTATTCACAATTAGGGACACATTTTTAAGTAATAAATAGTTTTAGAAAATAGGGAAAATAATTATGAAATAGTTTACATCAGAGGCAAAGGTCAAAATATGTTATTAAATTATTTAGGACCAGAACCTATTCTGTTTAGATGATGAGTATTACTAATTTCATAATAAAGTACACAATTATGCATAGGAATATAAATCTGAAGATATAGCAACTAGTAAATGATAAATGGAGTTTTTAAAAATCCAAAGAGTTCAGTTTAGGGTTGGTAGAAATTATGAAGGCACATATGGAGAAGAAAAATACTTTTCATACATATTTGGTAGTGAAAGGGTGTAGTAGTTGAATATAAGAAATTTATTGGAAACTCATATATATAGTATGTAAGTATAAATGTTAACACAAAAGTAGGAATCATATACACATGATTAAAAGTGCATGCAAGCCACAACTCAACACACATAAAGTAACCACAACACATATAATGGTGAATGATTTTCATAAATATGAATGTGTGGTTTGTATGGAGTGGAAGTGTGAACTATGTCTTATGGATTGTTGTTTTTCTTTTGCTATGTGTGATGGTATGATGTAGAACCTGCTCAAGAGCAAGTTATTCCTTTCCAAGATCAGGACTACCCATTTCAAGAGCAGCAAGAAGGAGGCAAGTGTCCTTGACCACTTTGATCCTATGCTAGGATGTGTAGCTAGAATTAATTGCATTGTCAATTTAAATATGAAACCCATGCTAGGAAGTTTCCCTAGAATTGCATTACCTTGTTTCCTTGTAGCTTGGGTTGGGATTTATTTTATCATGTCATTTATTATTATGCATATGCTTAGCCATGCTTAGAATGGGATATTTGGGATATGAGATCATCAGTTTATATTACCATACTCTTAAATGAGATATTGTGAGGTATGTAGAGGTAGGGATCAAGGCAAGTTGGATGTTTTGGTTGTGTGCTGGGTGCACGAGACTTGGGTTTGTGTTTAGTACTTGCCTGGATCCTAAGGACCGGTTCATGGAGCATGTAACCTGGCTTTACAGTGCCAACCACATGCTGAGATGGGGCAGCTTGGCCAATTAATTAGGTGTATCCCCGGCATAGTATGGGTGTGTTGGATGATGCGGGGACTACCATATGAACCGCAAGGCTCAAGAGGGGGCCACTACAGCGGGGTTGGAGCCTCTTGTATGCTGTTAGGGGTGAAACCCACGCTCGTCGGGAATCCCTTTGTAAAGGCTTCGTAGTGATCTCCTGGCTACACACCTGGGAAGTGTGAATGTGGTTCGTAGCCACTGGCATAATGGAGGTTCTTTTAGTCCACCCGGCAACGGGGGATGAAATCACTACATGTGGGTACAGTGGTACAAACTCTGCAGAGTCAAAACTATCATGACAGCCGTGCTCACGGTCAAGAGCGGCTTGGACTTATTCATGATTAGAGGATTGATGGTTTTGGAAGTTAAGCGGGGAGCTTAACATTGGAAATGATGTTATGGTTATTGGATTATGATGATGGGATGGGAGATTGGGACCATTTCACCTGTGTAGTAATGTAGGTGCTTAACAAGCTAAGGTGATAGGTATTAATTGCATAGTGCTTTAACCATGAGTTCAACCTTTCCTTGTTCTAGCCATGCATGACATAATTTTCCCACACTTGCTGAGTACCATTGGTACTCAACCTTGCATATTTGTTGGTTTATATTGCTGCTCAGGTTAAGATAATGAGGTGGTGTATAATGACCAAGACTTTAGACCCGAAGAAGGTTTCTAGGTTCATGGAGACCCCCGGGCAACGCCTGTGATGGAGCCCTCAAGAATAATATTCCACTGCTAGTTTATTTACTTGTAATGAACTTATTATTGTCCATCGAGACATTTACTATATAAGACTTACTTATATTCGACACCTGGCTTGTAATAAATGATGCTTCACTATTTGTCATCACATGTATGAGAAAATGATCCTGGCATACATGTGATATTCACTTGGTTGTTTCTTCGGAAAAACCGGGTGTGACAGAGGTGGTATCAGAGCCAAGGTTGCCCGTAGGAACGTGGACCTAGGTATAAATGGACGTATTTAAGGACCCTATTTTCTTAAAAACTATTTTACAAAGGTGTGGATTGAAAAGTGTTATTTAATGGAGCCACTTTCTTCATCTTACCCCAACTTTCATTCAAAATAGGATTTTTGTTTGAGAGTTTATCTAACCTAATTTTAAATTCCTTTTTGTTTTAGATGGTTCGCATGATTCGCACCGCTCGCAAGTCCACAGGAGGGAGAGTTCCCGTAGTTGCCCTTGCCGAAAGAGAGGAGAGCCGTCCGGTGACATACCTTTCTTATGGATTGGCAGTGGGAGGCTTGTTGCGCCGTCTTCGGCGTATGCTTGAAGCCGCCGGCAATACGGGCAAGCTAATCATCCACTATAACTCCACCAGGACCCTCCGTGAGAAGAGGGAAGAATGGAGTTCGGAGATGAGGATTATACACGAGAATCAGCTGCTTAAGATTCACCACTCTCCAGCTTGTCGATCAACACAGGTCGATGCGGAGAAAGATGTCACCTGGGAGGCCATCACCTGCCAGAGTCACATCTATCGCTCGCCACCTGGACAAGACTGAGTACATGTATGTCCTCCAACGTGAGAGTGGTACCACGGAGTATAAGCACCCGCCGGTACAGCAAGGGACTTCCCATGAGCACATGGACTTGTGTTTGGAGGATGCTGCTATGCTCAGCACTCGACTGCAGGAGTGTCAGCAAGAGCTTCAGGATGTCCGGGACACCCTGAAGGAAACGGAGGCGTTGCTGCGAGCCTGCTTAAAGGCGAGAGAAAGAGGAGATGGGAATGAACTGTGTGTCACCGTGAATGATACATGGACTCCTGACTCCCCGGATCGTCGAGCGATCAGGCGTCGTCGCACTTCTCCACCAGCAGCCTCCCCACCCAAAGCAGAGTCAGAAGGTAGCCGAAATGAGGAGGAAGATCCCGAGGAGCCAGCTCAAGAGAACGAGTAGTGTAGAGTCTTCCCCTTAGCTAGCAAGAGGTCGAGTAGTCGAGTCGTTACGTAGTTAATGGTGTGATAATGCTTGGTGTGTGACATGAGTTGTGGAAGCCATGAGCAATTGTCCACAGCCTCGTCTTCAGATTGTTTTGCTTTGGTGTGTGAACCCACATGAAATAATAGTGCATTTATTTGGTGTGAGATATGAACCCTCGTAAAAGTATAACAAAGCCTCAACACTTCAAAGTACAAACAAAATGAAAGTAGTAAGATGATACTAAATGCTTTCAAATTAACATTGGTTGATTCTACCAGATGGCCGGAAGAGGAAAAGGACGTGCTGCCAACCCCGCCAACAACAACGATGAGGCATGCAACCCTCATCTTTCTGGAGACCAGGACCGGGGTGGTCGCCGTGAAGGAGTTGATCCCCTCCACCAAATGCTGGAGAATCAGAATCAGCTCATCCAGAACTTGACTCAAGTGGTGGCCAACTTGCATCAAGTTCCACCTCCACAAGCTGCACCACGCCAACCAAGGTTGAGTGAGTTTCTAGGAACTCAACCTCCAAAGTTTGCAAGTGCTGCTGAACCTCTGGAGGAAGATGATTGGCTGAAGACCATTGAAAGTAAGATGAGGATCATACAATGCCAAGGGTATGAGAGGGTGCTGTTTGCCTCTCATCAATTGCATGGACCTGCTGCTGATTGGTGGACCGCCTACGTGGCCGCCCATCATGACCCTGAGAACATCACCGCAACCTTTACATCCCAAGAGGTGAACTCAAAAACAAGAGGAAGGAGTTTTTGGGACTGCAGCAGGGAAACATGACGGTGAGGGAATACCTCACTAAATTTACTCAACTATCCCTCTATGCCCCACGGGACATAGAGACTGATGAGCAGAAATAAGATTGTTTTGTGGAAGGACTTACTGCAGAGATGCAGTGTGCAATGTCCTCAAATAAGTATGAAAGTTTCCAAAAGATGGTGGACAGAGCGTTTGTGGTAGAAAGGAAGCTAAAGGCCTTGGAAAATGAGAATAAGAGGAAGGCCGGGTGGTCACATCAAGCCTCAGGGAGCAACACCCGCCACGTCTGATGCAGCCACCTGCAGGGCAGACGAACCGTGCTGCGGTACCCTACTCAGCACCAAGAGGGTACAACCCGAACTACAGGCCTCCGGCAGCACCAGCACAGCCGCAACGTCAGTTTGTGCAGCAGCCTCGCCCCGCATATCCACCTCGACCAGCAGTACAAGGACCCCCAAACCAACCCCAAGACAGCAAAGGCCAGGCACCTAAGGTTGGGGTGCAATGTTTTAGCTGCGGAGAAGTGGGGCACTACGCCCACAAATGCCCAAAGAAGAAGCCCGCGCAGCCACAACAGCAGAATGTAATGAGAGGACGGGTGAACCACGTCACTATGGAGGAAGCACAAGATGCACCTGACGTGGTAGTTGGTAAGTTTCCTGCCAATTTACACCTTGCAACCCTGCTGTTTGATTCTGGTGCTACCCACTCGTTTATTGCTCAAGGGTTTGTTAAGAAGTATGACCTAGCAACAACACAAATGAACCATATGCTAGCCGTAAACTCTCCAGGTGGAGAAATAAGGACAAGACAAGTGTGTCCCAAAGTGAACCTAGACATTAATGGGGTAGTATTTACTGCTAACCTCATAGTGATAGATTCACAAGGGATAGATATTATTTTGGGTATGGATTGGTTGACCAAACATAAAGGAATCATTCATTGTTCGACCAGAACGGTGGAACTAACTCACCCTAGTGGCACAAGAGTAAAGTTCATAACAATACACGAGCCTAGGAGGGACATTAAATTTAATCAAGTTGAGGTGAAAGTTGAGGAAATCAGGACTATCAGGGAATATCCAGATGTTTTTCCAGAGGAGTTGCCAGGTATGCCTCCCGATCGTGAAGTGGAATTCGCAATTGAGCTAGTACCGGGAACAGCCCCGATATACAAGAGACCTTATCGGATGGACTCCAAGCAGCTAGAAGAACTCAAGGATCATTTGAGAGAATTGACGGAGAAGGGGTATATTCGCCCTAGTTCCTCACCATGGGGAGCTCCGGTGATATTTGTGCCCAAGAAAGACGGAACCCAACGGTTATGCGTGGATTACCGTGCTTTGAATGAGGTAACCATCAAGAACAAGTACCCATTACCCCGCATTGAAGACTTGTTTGATCAGTTGAGGGGAGCTTGTGTGTTCTTGAAAATTGATCTCAGGTCGGGATACCACCAACTCAAGATAAGGCAATCTGATATTCCCAAGACAGCTTTCGTATCTCGGTACGGACTGTATGAATACACTGTCATGCCTTTCGGGCTAACTAATGCCCCGACATACTTCATGTACCTCATGAACAAGGTATTCATGGAATATCTGGACAAATTTGTGGTGGTTTTCATAGATGACATTCTCGTCTTCTCCAAAGATGAAGAAGAACATGAGAAACATCTAAGGTTGGTGTTGCAAAGGCTGAGAGAACACCAACTATATGCCAAGTTGAGCAAGTGTGAGTTTTGGCTGAAGAGAGTTCCCTTCTTAGGACATATAATCTCGGAGGGAGGAATCTCCATAGATCCCGCCAAAATCGAGGATATACAGAAGTGGAAGACCCCTGAGAATGTCGGGGAAGTTCGAAGCTTCCTGGGATTGGCTGGATACTATCGACGGTTTATTGAGGGATTCTCCAAGATCTCGAGACCTCTCACCAAACTGTTGGAGAAGGGAATCACATTCACATGGACGCCACAGTGCGAGACGAGCTTTCAAGAGGTAAAGAAAAGATTGACAACAGCCCCAGTGTTGGTTATGCCAGATATGAAGAAGAACTTCACGGTGTACTGCGATGCCTCTGGAAACGGGTTGGGATGTGTTCTCATGCAAGAAGGGCATGTCGTGGCATATGCATTCCGGCAGCTTCGGAAGCACGAGAAAAACTATCCTACACATGACCTAGAACTAGCCGCAGTGGTACACGCGTTGAAATTTGGCGGCACTATTTGATGGGGAAGAGGACAGAGATATATACGGATCATAAGAGTTTGAAGTACATTTTCACACAGCCAGATCTCAACCTCAGACAAAGGAGATGGTTAGAGCTAATCAATGACTTTGATGTGGGCATCAACTATCATCCCGGGAAAGCAAACGTCGTGGCCGATGCTTTGAGTCGGAAAGTGCAGGTCAATAAGTTGAGCTTGAAGGACATGCCTGCAGAATTGAAGGACGAGGTTATACGGCTCAATCTATGCCTTGTGAATAGTGGTGAAGCCATCGCCATGGAAGTGGACTCCACACTCGAGCGAGACATACGCGAGGGCCAAAAGAATGATGAGAAGATACAGGAAATCAGGCAACTCATCAAGGAAAATAAAGCTCCAGGTTTCAGAGAGGATGAACAAGGTACGGTGTGGCACGGGAAAAGGATCTGTGTGCCAGAAGTAAAGGAGATCCGTGAATTAATTTTGAAGGAGGCTCATGATTCCGACTATTCCATTCATCCTGGGAGTAATTCATCCTGGGAGTACGAAGATGTACCAGGACCTCAAGAACAGGTATTGGTGGTATGGCATGAAGCGAGATGTCACGGAACATGTTACCCTATGTGACACATGTCAGTTGGTGAAAGCAGAACATCAACGACCCGCGGGATTATTGCAACCACTCAAAGTGCCTGAATGGAAACGGGAAGAAATCAGCATGGATTTCATCGTGGGATTGCCTAGGACCCAATCAGGGTATGATTCGATATGGGTCATCATTGATAGGCTAACAAAGGTAGCTCATTTCATCCCCGTGAAAGAAAGCTACAGCGGCTCCAAATTGGCTGAGTTGTACATGTCAAGGATCGTGTGTTACCATGGAGTGCCAAAGAAGATTGTGTCTGACCGAGGGACACAGTTCACCTCGAGGTTTTGGCAGAAGTTGCATGAAACACTGGGAACCCATCTGAACTTCAGCTCTGCCTATCATCCCCAAACTGACGGGCAGACGGAAAGAACCAATCAGATCCTAGAAGATATGCTAAGGGCATGTGCACTCAAAAACAATAGGAGTTGGAACAAGAACTTACCGTATGCGGAGTTTTCCTATAACAACAGCTATCAACCTAGTATGAAGATGTCACCGTTTGAAGCCTTGTATGGGAGGAAGTGCAGAACTCCCCTATTTTGGAACCAAACAGGGGAAAGTAAAGTGTTTGGTCCAGAAGTACTACAAGAAGCCGAGGCGAAGGTGAGGGAAATTCACAACAATTTGAGGATAGCACAGACACGCCAAAAGTGCTATGCTGATGTACGAAGAAGAGAACTCGTTTTCAACGTGGGAGACTATGTCTATCTCATGGTGTCCCCTATCAGAGGACTTCGTCGGTTCAAGGTGAAAGGGAAGTTGTCACCTCGATACATCGGACCCTTTCAAGTTTTGGAAAGGAAAGGCGAAGTGGCGTATCAACTAGAGTTACCGGCTCATCTATCGGATGTGCACGATGTATTCCATGTGTCACAACTCAAGAAATGTTTGAGGACGCCTGAAGAAGTGTTACCCATGAATGAAGTGGACGTAGCTGAAGATTTGTCTTATGCCGAGCAACCATACAAGATTTTGGAGACAATGGAACGCCTCACCAGAAATAAAAGAATTTGGATATGCAAAGTGCAGTGGAAGCATCACTCGGAAGAGGAAGCCACCTGGGAGCGCGAAGATGAGCTCAAGGCACAATTTCCGGGATTGTTTTCTTAGAAACACCAATCTCGAGGACGAGATTTCTTTTAAGGGGGGTAGAGCTGTAACACCCCAAAATTTTGATTCAAAACACTAAATCATGTTAAGAGGGGAATTTAAAATTTTTTGGACGTGTTGCATGTTTTGCAAAAATTCAAATTCAAACTGGAATTCAAATTAAACTCAAATCAGAAAAGAAATGGAAAAAGAAAAAGAGAAAACAGAAAAAAACCGGCCAGTGGGCCGAAACCCACCAGCCGGCCCAACTTACCCCGCGCCAGCCCGCAGCAGCGCGCCCGCGCTTTCTCACGCTGAGAGGCGGGACCCAACCGAGCTTCGTCTTCCTTGCGCCGCACCGAACTCCCCCCCCCCCCCCCTCCCGCGCCCGAATCGAAACCAATCAGGATTTCGACGTAAACCCCGCTGAATTCTGTTCGTAGCCGATGCGGACATGATCTAAACCACCCCGCCGCCCTCCCCCGTCTATAAAAACCCCGGCCTCGTTCTGTTTTTCCCACGCGATCGCCGATTTTTACTCCGGTGAGAACCGAGACTTCTCCGGTGAATTCTGGCCGATCTAAGCTCGGAAACTCTGATCTAACTCGCTGATCTTGATCCACCGCCTCCGGGGAACCTTGCAGGTGCAGAAAACTCGGTGACTTGCGGTGTAAACACAGCGCCGACGAGCTTAGCCGTGGTTTTGCCTCGGACCTCATCGCCGATCACCTTCCAGGACCTCCGAGCTCCAGAAAACCTCCGAGGTGAGATCCCCGACCTCCCCTCTACCGATCTATGCCATAAGATCATAGTTCTAGGTGGAATTCTCGAGGATCTTAAAGTTTCCGGCGAGATCGCCGCTTCCCGCCGCCGTGCGCCGCCGGCAGCGCCGCCCGCGCTGATCAGAGCGACGTGGCCGGTTGTGCGCCGTTTATTTTAAATCGCACGGTAGGGTTTAAACCCCCGCGTACCGGTTCGATGTTATAATCTCGGCCGTCGGTTTAAAATCGGACGGTCCACGTCAGCCCCGCGTTATAAAGACTGGAATTCTTACGTGCTACCCCCTGGGGTTCTCGGGAAATAAGAGCTAGCCCTGGAAACTTCAGATCTAGCCCCTGGAACTCCAGAAAATCATGTAAATTCATTTAAAAATCAGTTTTAGCCCCTGGACTTAATAAAAATTAGGAAAAACACCTCTGATAAGTGTAGCTAGACCCCTGGAAATTCTGAAAATAATATTATAGACCCTGTAGTGTGGTGAGTTCATCATTTTAGCTCTGTTTAGTATTTAATTTAGAAAATTGAATATGTAACTAGTGTTTAAAAATTAAAAAAAATGGGACAAACATATTGTCAAAATTAAGTTAAAGACTTTCTCAGTGTTTAGGAAATTATGGAGTGAGATAAAAACATATTTTGGACTGAATTGAATCTGTTTAATTTATTATTCACAATTAGGGACACATTTTTAAGTAATAAATAGTTTTAGAAAATAGGGAAAATAATTATGAAATAGTTTACATCAGAGGCAAAGGTCAAAATATGTTATTAAATTATTTAGGACCAGAACATATTCTGTTTAGATGATGAGTATTACTAATTTCATAATAAAGTACACAATTATGCATAGGAATATAAATCTGAAAATATAGCAACTAGTAAATGATAAATAGAGTTTTTAAAAATCCAAAGAGTTCAGTTTAGGGTTGGTAGAAATTATGAAGGCACATATGGAGAAGAAAAATACTTTTCATACATATTTGGTAGTGAAAGGGTGTAGTAGTTGAATATAAGAAATTTATTGGAAACTCATATATATAGTATGTAAGTATAAATGTGAACACAAAAGTAGGAATCATATACACATGATTAAAAGTGCATGCAAGCCACAACTCAACACACATAAAGTAACCACAACACATATAATGGTGAATGATTTTCATAAATATGAATGTGTGGTTTGTATGAAGTGGAAGTGTGAACTATGTCTTATGGATTGTTGTTTTTCTTTTGCTATGTGTGATGGTATGATGTAGAACCTGCTCAAGAGCAAGTTATTCCTTTCCAAGATCAGGACTACCCATTTCAAGAGCAGCAAGAAGGAGGCAAGTGTCCTTGACCACTTTGATCCTATGCTAGGATGTGTAGCTAGAATTAATTGCATTGTCAATTTAAATATGAAACCCATGCTAGGAAGTTTCCCTAGAATTGCATTACCTTGTTTCCTTGTAGCTTGGGTCGGGATTTATTTTATCATGTCATTTATTATTATGCATATGCTTAGCCATGCTTAGAATGGGATATTTGGGATATGAGATCATCAGTTTATATTACCATACTCTTAAATGAGATATTGTGAGGTATGTAGAGGTAGGGATCAAGGCAAGTTGGATGTTTTGGTTGTGTGCTGGGTGCACGAGACTTGGGTTTGTGTTTAGTACTTGCCTGGATCCTAAGGACCGGTTCATGGAGCATGTAACCTGGCTTTACAGTGCCAACCACATGCTGAGATGGGGCAGCTTGGCCAATTAATTAGGTGTATCCCCGGCGTAGTATGGGTGTGTTGGATGGTGCGGGGAGTAGGTGTCAGCTGGACTACCATATGAACCGCAAGGCTCAAGAGGGGGCCACTGCAGCGGGGTTGGAGCCTCTTGTATGCTGTTAGGGGTGAAACCTCAGTGGGCCCACGCTCATCGGGAATCCCTTTGTAAAGGCTTCGTAGTGATCTCCTGGCTACACACCTGGGAAGTGTGAATGTGGTTCGTAGCCACTGGCATAATGGAGGTTCTTTTAGTCCACCCGGCAACGGGGGATGAAATCACTACATGTGGGTACAGTGGTACAAACTCTGCAGAGTCAAAACTGTCATGACAGCCGTGCTCACGGTCAAGAGCGGCTTGGACTTATTCATGATTAGAGGATTGATGGTTTTGGAAGTTAAGCGGGGAGCTTAACATTGGAAATGATGTTGTGGTTATTGGATTATGATGATGGGATGGGAGATTGGGACCATTTCACCTGGGTAGTAATGTAGGTGCTTAACAAGCTAAGGTGATAGGTATTAATTACATAGTGCTTTAACCATGAGTTCAACCTCTCCTTGTTCTAGCCATGCATGACATAATTTTCCCACACTTGCTGAGTACCATTGGTACTCAACCTTGCATATTTGTTGGTTTATATTGCTGCTCAGGTCAAGATAATGAGGTGGTGTATAATGACCAAGACTTTGGACCCGAAGAAGGTTTCTAGGTTCATGGAGACCCCCGGGCAACGCCTGTGATGGAGCCCTCAAGAATAATATTCCGCTGCTAGTTTATTTACTTGTGATGAACTTATTATTGTCCATCGAGACATTTACTATGTAAGACTTACTTATATTCGACACCTGGCTTGTAATAAATGATGCTTCACTATTTGTCATCACATGTATGAGAAAATGATCCTGGCATACATGTGATATTCACTTGGTTGTTTCTTCGGAAAAACCGGGTGTGACTCCTTAGGATCCAGGCAAGCACTAACACAAAGCCGTGTCTCGTGCACACAACACCAACCAAAGCATCCAACTTGCCTAGATCCCTATTTCTACATAATTCATAATAATCCATTCACAGATAAGGTAATCAAGGTGATGATCTCATATCCCATGTATCCCATTCTAAGCATGGCTAAGCATGAGTAGCATATATGAAAGATATAATAAAGTAACTCCCAACCCAAGGCTACAAGGAAACAAGATAATGCAATTCTAGGGAAACTTCCTAGCTTGGGTATCATATTCCAAATTGACAATGCAATTAAATTCTAACTACACATCCTAGTATAAGATCAAAGTGGTCAAGGACACTTGCCTTCTTCCTGCTGCTCCGGGAATGGAAAATCTTGATCTTGAAAGGTGAGAACCTGCTCTGGGGCTGGTTCTACTCATGCCAATACACATATAGCAAAAGAAAACAACATTCCATAAGCCATAGTCCACATTTCCACTCATGCAAACCACACATACATACATATGAAAGTCATTTACATATTTAAGTGTTGTATTTACCCTGGATATGTTGATTCTAGGCATACATGCACTTTTAAACATATATATTATTTCTAACTTTAATATTCAGATTTCTAGGTGCACACTATATATGAGTTTCCGATTTGAACAAATTCTCTATATTAGATAATACAGTTCTTAGCCACAAATTTTTCATGAAAGATAATTTCCTACTCCAAATAGGTTTTCAGATCATCTACAAAATCTTAATTTGAAGTTTTGGATTTGGGGACCTCACTTGACATTTTCTAATTAGGTATACCTATTTTCCTATATTTTCAGATTTATTTTCCATACCTAAAAGTAATCTTTAATACTAAAATAGCACAATATATCACCTATACAGAACATGTACTGATCTAAAATGTCCAATAAAATATCTTTTGACTTCCTCTCTGATGGGGATCAATTTAAATTTATTTTTACCCATTTTCAGAATTATTTTCTAGCTTAATAATGAATTTCCAGCAATAAAAGAGCAACCTAAATCCATAAAAAAATTTCTACTGTTCCAATTACCTAAACAGAACCTTTATAAATTTTCCCTACCCCTTTTTGGTTATTTAGATTCATTTTCCACATATTTAAATTTGTTTTATGCCTAAAGGGTATATTTCAGAGATAAATTACAAAACAGCAATCTCATTTAGTTAAAAAGTTTATTTCCCCTCTAAATTCAGACCTCAGATTGTTCTACCAATTTTCAACAGGGTTAGAATAATTCAACTGAACCTACACCTATGTTTAAATTTAAATCCTCTTCACATATTCAATTTCCTGAAATTAATAACGCTCAGGGGCTGATGTGCAAATTCACACTGCAGTGGGGCCCCATTTCTCATTTTCTTAATTTTTAGGGGTCTAAGTGTGAAAAACAGGGATGTCTTCCTAATTCTTACTAAGTCCAGGGGCTAAAACTGATTTTCAAATGAATTTACATGAATTTTTGAGAGTCCAGGGGCTAGATCAGAAATTTCCGGGGCTCGCTCGTGTTTTCCGAGATCCCCAGGGGGTAGCGTGTAAGATTCCCGGCCTTTATAATGCGGGGCTGATGTGGGCCGTTGGATTTAAAATGGAGGGCTGAGATTAGATCGCGAAGCGGTACGGGTTAAATCTATTCGGGACCGCACGATTTAAAACGGACGGGCCACAGGGGGCCACGTCGCCCTGGCCGGAGCCAGCCCGCGCGCGTGGCAGCGGGGGGCGGCGATCTCGCCGGCGCAGCCTCGGTTTTTGCCGCTATGCGTTAGAACTTGCATCTTTTTGCACGGATCAGCTGCGGAGGTGTAGGGGAAGCTCACCTAGGGATTTTCCTGCACTCGGAGGCCTTGGAAGTCGGTCGGCGGAGTTGAAGTCCGGCAATGGCACTCGGTGCTCGTCGGAGCGACTGTTGGAGCGCAAGACACGTCGTCTCCTTCACCTGCAGGGCTCCCCGGCTGCGGTGGAACGTGACAAACACGTTAGATCAGAGAAATCGGGCGAAGGTCGGGAGAAAACGACAGAGAGGGTCTCGGTCTCACCGGTACTGAAGCGAGTCGATTGGGGAGGAAAAAAGGGGCGGATCTCAGCATTTAAATGGGCTAAGGAGGGTGGCGGGGGTCGGTTGGGATCGTGTGGGACCGAACACAACCGGAGATCGTGGGTACGTGCGCCTGATCCGAAGGAGGCAGCGCCGATCGGGCGCGGGAGCTCGGAAAATGGTCGGTGGTGGTTGGAGACAAAGGTGCCGACAGGTGGGTCCCGCACGGCAGTGAGAGGGAGAGGGGGGAGGAAGCTGCGGGCTGCTGGGCCGGCTGAGGTGGGTTTCGGCCCATTGGCTGTTTTTCTTTTTTCTTTTCATTTTTCTTTTCTGTTTTGATTCAAATTTGAATTCCAGTTTGAGTTTGAATTTTTCTCCACATGCATTACGTCCAAAAATTTTAAATTCACATTTTTAACACATTTTGGGGTGTTACAACTCTACCCCCTTAAAAGAAATCTCGTCCTCGAGATTGGTGACTCTAGGAAAACAGATCCGGGAACTATGCCTTGAGCTCGTCTTCTCGCTCCCATGTGGCTTATGCTTCCGAGTGGTGCTTCCACTGCACTTTGCACATTCGGATTCTTTTATTCCCTATGATGCGTTCCATTGTCTCCAGGATCTTGACCAGCAGCTCGGCATATGAAAGATCCTCTCGTACGTCCACCTCATTCATGGGTAACATCTATTCGGGTGTTCTTAAACATTTCTTGAGTTGTGACACATGTTTTCATCGTGCACATATGATAAGCGAGCCGGTAGCTCTAATTGATATGCCACTTCGCCTTTCCTCTCAAGAATCTGGAAGGGTCCAATGTATCGAGGTCATAGCTTCCCTTTCACCTTGAACTGACGAAGCCCTCGGATAGGGAACACCTTGAGATAGACATAGTCCCCCACGTTGAAAATGAGCTCTCTCCTCCGTACATCGGCATAGCTCCTTTGTTGGGTCTGGGCAATCTTCAAGTTGTTGCGGATTTCCCTCACTTTCGCCTAGGCTTCTTGTAGTACCTCGGGCCCAAACACTTTGTTTTCCCCTGTTTGGTTCCAAAATAATGGAGTTCTGCACTTCCTCCCATACAACGCCTCAAAGGGTGACATCTTCATACTAGCCTGATAACTGTTGTTGTAGAAGAACCCCGCATACGGTAAGTTCTTATCCCAACTCCTATTGTTCTTGAGTGCACAAGCTCTCAGCATATCCTCAAGGATTTGATTGGTCCTTTCGGTCTGCTGTGGGTGATAGCCGGAACTAAAGTTCAGATGAGTTCCCATGGTTTCATGTAACCCAGAACCTTGAGGTGAACTGTGTCCCTCGATCTGACACTATCTTCTTTGGCACTCCATGAAAACACACGATTCTTGACATGTACAATTCTTCCAATTTGGATCCGCTGTAGTTTTCTTTCACGGGGATGAAATGAGCTACCTTAGTCAGCCTGTCGATGATGACCCATATCGAATCATATCCCGATTGGGTCCAAGGCAGTCCCACTATGAAGTCCATACCTATTTCTTCCCATTTCCATTCAGGCACTTTGAGTGGTTGCAACAGTCCCGCGGGTCGTTGATGTTCTGCTTTCACCAACTGACATGTGTCACATAGGGCAACATGTTCCACGATATCTCGCTTCATGCCATACCACCAATATCTGCTCTTGAGGTCATGATACATCTTCGTACTCCCAGGATGAATGGAATAGTCGGAATCATGAGCCTCCTTCAAAATCAGTTCACGGATCTCCTTCACCTCAAGTACACAGATTCTTTTCCCATGCCACACCATACCTTGTTCATCCTCTCTGAACCCAGGAGCTTTATTTTCCCTGACGAGTTCTCTGATTTCTTGTATATTTTCGTCATTCTTCTGACCGTTGCGTATGTCTTGCTCTAATGTGGAGTCCACTTCCATGGCGATGGCCTCACCACTACTCACCAGGCATAGATTGAGTTTTGCAATCTCTTCCTTCAATTCCGTAGGCGTGTCATTTAAGCTCAACATGTTGATATGCACCTTCTGGCTTAAAGCATCTGCCACGACGTTCGCTTTCCCAGGATGATAGTTGATGCCCACATCAAAGTCGTTGATTAGCTCTAACCATCTCCTTTGTCTGAGGTTGAGATCGGGCTGTGTGAAAATGTACTTTAAGCTCTTATGGTCTATATATATCTCTGTCCTCTTTCCCATCAAGTAATGCCTCCAAAGCTTCAGTGTGTGGACCACTGCGGCTAGCTCGAGGTCATGCGTAGGATAGTTCTTCTCGTGTTTTCGGAGCTGCCAGGATGCATAGGCAACGACATGCCCCTCTTGCATGAGAACATATCCCAACCCATGTCCAGAAGCATCACAATACACCGAAAAATTCTTCTGCATGTCTGGCATAACTAGCACTAGGGCTGTTGTCAATATTTTGTTCAACTCTTGGAAACTTGTCTCACACTCCGGTGTCCACGTGAATGTGATTCCCTTCTCTAACAATTTGGTGAGGGGTCTCGAGATCTTGGAGAAGCCTTCAATGAACCGTCGATAACACCCAGCCAATCCCAAGAAGCTTCGAATTTCCCCGACATTTTCAGGGGTCTTCCACTTCTGCACATCCTCGATCTTGGCGGGATCTACGGAGATTCCTCCCTCCGAGATTATGTATCCTAAGAAGGGGACTCTTCTCAGCCAAAACTCACATTTGCTCAGCTTGGCATATAGTTGGTGTTCTCTCAACTTTTGCAACACCAGTCTTAGATGCCCCTCATGTTCTTCTTCATCTTTGGAGAATATGAGAATGTCATCAATGAAAACCACTACAAATTTGTCCAAATATTCCATGAATACCTTGTTCATGAGATACATGAATTACGCCAGGGCATTAGTTAGCCCGAACGGCATGACGGTGTATTCATATAGCCCGTACCGAGATACGAAAGCTGTCTTTGGAATGTCAGTTGGCCTTATCTTTAATTGGTGATATCCCGACCTGAGAACAATTTTTGAGAATACACAAGCTCCCCTCAACTGATCAAATAAGTCTTCAATGCAGGGTAATGGGTAATTGTTCTTGATGGTTACTTCATTCAATGCACGGTAGTCTACGCATAACCTTTTGGTTCCGTCCTTCTTGGGCACAAATATCACTAGAGCTCCCCATGGTGAGGAACTAGGACGAATATACCCCTTCTCTGTCAATTCTCTTATATGTTCTTTGAGCTCTTCCAGCTGTTTGGAGTCCATCCGACAAGGCTTCTTGTATATCGGGGCTGTTTCAGGCACTAGTTCAATCGTGAATTCCACTTCACGATCTGGAGGCATACCTGGCAACTCCTCAGGAAAAACGTCGGGATATTCCTTGATAACCCTTATCTCTTCCACTTCCACTTCCACTTGATTGAGTTTAATGTCCCTCTTAGGTTCTTGTACGGCTATGAACTTCACTTTTGTGCCACTAGTGTGAGTTAGTTCCACCGTTCTAGTCGAACAATGGATGATACCTTTATGTTTTGTCAACCAATCCATACCCAAAATGATATCTATCCCTTGTGAGTTTATCACTATGAGGTTTGCTGTAAATACTACCCCATTAATGTCTAGATTCACCTTGGGACACACTTGTCTTGTTTTTGTTTCTCCCCCTGGAGAGTTCACTGCTAACATATGATTCATTTGTGTTGTTGCTAGATCATGCTTCTTAACAAATCCTTGAGCAACGAACGAGTGGGTAGCACCAGAATCGAACAAAATGGTTGCAATGTGTAAATTTGCAGGGAACTTACCAATCACCACGTCCGGTGCCTCTTGCGCTTCCTCCATGGTCATGTGGTTCACCCGTCCTCGCATCACATTCTGCTGCTGTGGCTGCATAGGCTTCTTCTTTTGCCACTTATGAGCGTAGTGCCGCACTTCACCATGGTTGAATACTTGCACCCCGACTTTAGGTGCCTGGACTTTGTTATCTTGGGGTTGGTTCTGTGGCCCTTGTCCTGCTGGTCGAGGTTGATAAGTGGGGCGTGGCTGCTGCCCAAACTGACGCTGCAGCTGTACTGGTGCTGATGGAGGCCTGAAGTTCGGGTTGTACCCTCTCGGTGTCGAGTAGGGTACCACAGCACGGCTTGTCTGCCCTTCAGGTTGCTGCATCAGACGTGGACGTGTGTTGCTGCTTTATGCTTGGTGTGACCATCCCATCTTCCTCTTGTTTTCATTCTCCAAAGCCTTCAGCTTCCTCTCCACGATAAACGCCCTGTCCACCATCTTTTGGAAACTTTCATATTCCTTGGATCACATTGCACATTGCATTTCCATGGTAAGTCCTTCCACAAAACAGTCCTGTTTCTGCTCATCAGTTTCGATGTCCCGTGGTGCGTAACGGGACAGTTG
The DNA here is from genome assembly GCA_030760725.1 of Neostapfia colusana. Classification (NCBI taxonomy): domain Eukaryota; kingdom Viridiplantae; phylum Streptophyta; class Magnoliopsida; order Poales; family Poaceae; genus Neostapfia; species Neostapfia colusana. Next base: position 56,790,675 of record JASWHV010000006.1, on the reverse strand, counting down.
GGTGAACTTGGTGAGGTATTCCGTCACAGTCATGTTGCCCTGCTGCAGTCCCAAGAACTTCTTCCTCTTGTTCTTGAGTTCTCCCCTTGGTATGTAGTGGTTGCGGAAACTGCGCTTGAACTGTTCCCAAGTTATGTTCTCGGGGTCGTGATGGGCTGCCACGTAAGCGGTCCACCAATCAGCAGCGGGTTCATGCAATCGGTGAGAGGCAAACAGCACCCTCTCATACCCCTGGCATTGTATGATCGTCATCTTGTTCTCAATGGTCTTGAGCCAATCATCTGCCTCGAGAGGTTCAGCAGAACTGGAAAACTTTGGGGGTTGAGTTCCCAGAAACTCACTCAACCTTGGTTGACGTGGTGCAGCCTGTGGGGGTGGACCTTGGTGTAAGTTGGCCAGCACTTGAGTCAAATTCTGAATGAGCTGATATTGATTGTCGATCATTTGGTAGATAGGGTCAGCTCCTTCACGGCGACCACCCCTGTCTTGCCCTCCGGGAAGGTGAGGATTGGCAGCCTCATTGTTGTTGTTGTTGGGGTCAGCACCACGACCTATTCCTCTTCCGGCCATGTATTATGATCAACCAAGTGTCAACTTAATCATTACGCATTAACTTCCCACATTGCTTGTATAAACTTAAACTTATGAGACCATAATATTTAGACAATTTCTAGAGATTTCAAATAGGGTTTTAGGCATCATGCCTCATGCAAAAACAAACGCACTATTGATTCATAAGGTTTCACACACGAAAGCAAATGCAATCTTAAAGATGAGGTTGTGGACAAATGCCCCTGGCTTCCACAACTAACGTCACACACCAAACATTAACAAACAAATAAATAGGGTCTTGACTCGACTACTCGATAACATGCTGAAATAAGGGAAATGACTCTAAACAACTCGTATCACTAAGCTGGCTCGTCGGGGTCTTCCTCATCATTGCGGTTGCCCTCTGATTCTGCTTTAGGTGGGGAAGCTGCTGGTGGAGAAGTGCGGCGACACGTGCTCGCTCGGCGGTCTGGGGAGTCAGGAGTCCACGTGTCATTCTCGGTGACACACAGTTCAATCCCATCTCCTCTTTCCCTCGCCCTCAAGCTGGCGTGAAGCAACGCCTCAGTCTCCTTCATGGTGTCACAGACATCCTGAAGCTCCTTGTCACACCCGGTTTTTCCGAAGAACAACCAAGTGAATATCACATGTATGCCAGGATCATTTTCTCATACATGTGATGACAAATAGTGAAGCATCATTTATGACAAGCCAGGTGTCGAATATAAATAAGTCTTACATAGCAAATGACTCGATGGACAATAATAAGTTCATCACAAGTAAATAAACTAGCAGCGGAATAATTATTCTCGTGGGCTCCATCACAGCCGTTGCCCGAGGGACTCCATGAACCTAGAAACCTTCTTCGGGTCCAAAGTCTTGATCATTATACACCACCTCATTATCTTGACCTGAGCAGCAATATAAACCAACAAATATGCAAGTTTGAGTACCGTTGGTACTCAGCAAGTGCGGGAAAGTTATGTCATGCATGGCTAGAACAAGGAGAGGTTGGACTCATGGTTAAAGCACTACGCAATTAATACCTATTACCTTAGCTTATTAAGCACCTACATTACTACATAGGTGAAATGGTCCCAATGTCCCGACCCATCATCATAATCAAATAACCATAACATCATTTCCGATGTTAAGCTCCCCGCTTAACATCCACAACTTCCAAAGTCATCGTCCTCTAATCATGAATAAGTCCAAGCCGCTCTTGACCGTGAGCACGACTGTCATGACAGTTTTGACTCTGCAGAGTTTGCACCACTGTACCCACATGTAGTGATTTCATCCCCCGTTGCCGGGTGGACTAAAAGAACCTCCATTATGCCAGTGGCTACGAACCACATTCACACTTCCCAGGTGTGTAGCCAGGAGATCACTACGAAGCCTTTACAAAGGATTCCCGACGAGCATGGGCCCACTGAGGTTTCACCCCTAACAGCATACAAGAGGCTCCAACCCCACTGCAGTGGCCCCCTCTTGAGCCTTGCGGTTCATATGGTAGTCCAGCTGACACCTACTCCCCGCACCATCCAAAACACCCATACTATGCCGGGGATACACCTAATTAATTGGCCAAGCTGCCCCATCTCAGCACGTGGTTGGCATGGTAAAGCCAGGTTACATGCTCCATGAACCGGTCCTTAGGATCCAGGCAAGTACTAAACACAAACCCGAGTCTCGTGCACCCAGCACCAACCAAAACATCCAACTTGCCTTGATCCCTACCTCTACATAACTCACAATATCTCATTCAAGAGTATGGTAAAATAAACTGATGGTCTCATATCCCAAATATCCCATTCTAAGCATGGCTAAGCATATGCATAATAATAAATGACATGATAAAATGAATCCCAACCCAAGCTACAAGGAAACAAGGTAATGCAATTCTAGGGAAACATCCTAGCATGGGTTTCATATTTTCAATTGACAATGCAAATAATTCTATCTACACATCCTAGTATAGGATCAAAGTGGTCAAGGACACTTGCCTCCTCCTGCTGCTCTTGGAATGGGTAGTCCTGATCTTAGAAAGGAAGAACTTGCTCTGGAGCAGGTTCTACTCATACCATCACACATAGCAAAAGAAAACAACAAGTCATAAGACATAGTTCACACTTCCACTTCATACAAGCCACACATTCACGTTTATGAAAGCCATTCTCATTTCTATGTGTTGTGGAGTACGTTACTCTATGTGTGTTGATTTTGGCTTACATGCACTTTTAAACATGTACATATGATTTCTATTTTTGTATTCATATTCATGTTGGCATACTATATATGAATTTCTAATTTAAATAAATCCCTTATATTTAATTGATACACATTTTAGCTACCAAGTATGCATGAAAGGTATTTTCCTACTTCATATGTGTCTTCAAACCTTCTACCAACCCTAAACTGAATTCTTTGGATTTTGGAGACTTCATTTATTATTTTCTAGTTATTTATACCTAGCTTGCTATATTTTCAGATTTATTTCCTATGCCTAAATGTGCACTTTATTATAAAAATTGTAAGACACCTCATAAAACAGAATAGGTTTTGGGTCTAAAATATTAAATAATATATTTTTGAACTTCTCTTCTGATGTGAACTATTTTACATTTATATTACTAATTTTCAGAATTATTCTCTACTTAAAAATTTGTCCCTATTACTAATAAATGTGAATAATCAATTAAACAGATTTATTTCAGCCAAAAATCTATTTTTATCTCACTCCAAAGTTTTCCAAGTACTAGGAAAGTTTTTTAATTTGAATTTACAATGTGTTTGTCCCATCTTTTAAATTTTAAACACTAAACACATATTCAAATTCCTAAATTTAATATCACATAGGGTTAAAAAGGTAAACTCACCCCACTACAGGGTCTATTATATTATTTTAAGAATTTCCAGTGGTCTAACTACACATAACAGAGGGGTTTCGCTAATTTTTATTAAGTCCAGGTGCTAAAACTGATTTTTAAATGAATTTACATGATTTTCTGAAGTTCCAGGGGCTAGATCAGAAGTTTCCGGGGCTAGCTCATATTTTCCGAGAACCCCAGGGGGTAGCACGTAAGAATCCTGGCCTTTATAACGCGGGGCTGACGTGGACCGTCGGATTTAAAACAGACGGCTGAGATTATAACATCGAACCGGTACGCGGGGATTTAAATCTACAGTGCGATTTAAAATAGATTGTGCACAAGCGGCCACGTCGCTCTGATCGAGCGCGGGCGGCGCTGCCCGGCGGCGCACGGCGGCGGGAGGCGGCGATCTCGCCGGAGAGTTTCGGATCTTCGTCAATTCTTCCTAGAACTGTGATTTTATGGCATAGATCGGTAGAGGGGAGGTCGGTGATCTCACCTCGGGGGTTTTCTTGAGCTCGGAGGTCCTGGAAACGATCGGCGACGAGGTCCGAGGTGAATTCACGCCGAGGCTCGTCGGCGCTGTGTTTGAGCCGCAAACCACCGAGTTTTCTACACCTGCGAGGTTCCTCGGAGGCGGTGGATCAAGACCAGTGAGTTAGATCAGAATTCCCGAATGTAGATCGAGCAGAATTCGCCGGAGAAGCTCGGGTTCTCACCGGAGAGAAAAACGGCGGATCATGGGAAAAAACGGGACGATGCCGGGGTTTTTATAGACGGGGGAGGGCGGCGGGTTGGTTTAGATCGAGCTGGAGTCTTCTGGGACCGGAACTCGGGCGGAAATCCGGGCGGTTAAGATCGTGCACGCGCGGGGGAAACAGCCCCGGGTTCGGACGAGCGGGGGTTAGGGATGACAGGTGGGTCCCGCCTGTCTGCGAGAGGGGGCGAGGGCACGCGGCTGCGGGCTGGCGCGGGGGTTAGTGGGCCGGCTGGTGGGTTTCGGCCCACTGGCCGGGGAGGTTTGTTTTTTCTTTTTCTTTTTCATTACTGTTTTGAGTTTAATTTGAATTCCAGTTTGAATTTGAATTTTTGCAACACATGCAACACGTCCAAAAAATTTTAAATTCCCCTCTTGACAGGATTTTGGGGTGTTACAGATCTACCCCTCTTAAAAGAAATCTCGTCCTCGAGATTTGTGTTTCTAAGAGAACAATTCCGGAAATTGTGCCTTAAGCTCATCGTCTCGCTCCCAGGTGGCTTCCTCTTCCGAGTGATGCTTCCACTGCACCTTGCACATCCGGATTCTTTTATTTCTTGTGAGGCGTTCCATTGTCTCCAAAATCTTGGATGGCTTCTCGGCATAAGACAGATCCTCATCTACTTCAACCTTATTCATGGGTAGCATCTCTTCAGGTGTCCTTAGACATTTCTTGAGCTGTGACACATGGAATACATCGTGCACCTCTGATAGGCGAGCCGGTAATTCTAGTTGATACGCCACTTCACCTTTCCTCTCCAGAACTTGAAAGTGTCCGATGTATCGAGGTGACAACTTCCCTTTCACCTTGAACCGACGAAGTCCTCGGATAGGGGACACCTTGAGATAGACATAGTCTCCCACGTTGAAAACGAGCTCTCTTCTCCACACATCGGCATAGCTCTTTTGTCGTGTGTGTGCTATCCTCAAGTTGTTGTGAATTTCCCTCACTTTCGCCTCGGCTTCTTGTAGTACTTCAGGACCAAACACTTTACTTTCCCCCGTTTGGTTCCAAAATAGGGGAGTTCTGCACTTCCTCCCATACAAAGCTTCAAACGGTGACATCTTCATACTAGCCTGATAGCTGTTGTTATAGGAAAACTCCGCATACGGTAAGTTCTTATCCCAACTCCGATTGTTTTTGAGTGCACACGCTCTCAGCATATCCTCAAGAATCGGATTGGTCCTTTCCATCTGCCCGTCAGTTTGGGGATGATAGGCAGAGCTAAAATTCAGATGGGTTCCCATGGTTTCATGCAACTTTTGCCAGAACCTTGAGGTGAACTGTGTCCCTCGATCCGACACAATCTTCTTGGGCACTCCATGGTAACACACGATCCTTGACATGTACAATTCTGCCAATTTGGATCCGCTGTAGCTTTCTTTCACGGGGATGAAATGAGCTACCTTGGTTAGCCTGTCGATGATGACCCATATTGAATCATATCCTGATTGGGTCCTAGGCAATCCCACTATGAAATCCATGCCGATTTCTTCCCCTTTCCATTCAGGCACTTTGCGTGGTTGCAATAATCCCGCGGGTCGTTGATGTTCTGCTTTCACCAACTGACATGTGTCACATAGGGCAACATGTTCCATGACATCTCGCTTCATGCCATACCACCAATACCTGCTCTTGAGGTCCTGGTACATCTTCGTACTCCCAAGATGAATCGAATTGTCAGAATCGTGAGCCTCCTTCAAAATCAATTCGCGGATCTTCTTTACTTCTGGCACACAGATTCTTTTCCCGTGCCACACCGTTCCTTGTTCATCCTCTCTGAACCCAGGGGCTTTATTTTCCTTGATGAGTTGCCTGATTTCTTGCATCTTCTCGTCATCCTTTTGACCCTCGCGTATTTCTTGCTCTAGTGTGGAGGCCACTTCCATGGCGATGGCTTCACCACTATTTACCAGGCATAGATTGAGTCTTATAATCTCGTCCTTCAACTCTGCAGGCATGTCCTTCAAGCTCAACTTATTGACCTGCACTTTCCAACTTAAAGCATCTGCCACGACGTTTGCTTTCCCAGGATGATAGTTGATGCCCACATCAAAGTCATTGATTAGCTCTAACCATCTCCTTTGTCTGAGGTTGAGATCTGGCTGTGTGAAAATGTACTTCAAACTCTTATGATCCGTATATATCTCTGTCCTCTTCCCCATCAAGTAGTGCCGCCAAATTTTCAACGCGCGTACCACTGCGGCAAGTTCTAGGTCATGTGTAGGATAGTTCTTCTCATGCTTCCGGAGCTGCCGGGATGCATAAGCCATGACATGTCCTTCTTGCATGAGAACACATCCCAACCCGTTTCCAGAGGCATCGCAGTACACCGTAAAGTTCTTCTGCATATCTGGCATAACGAGCACTGGGGCTGTTGTCAATCTTTCCTTTAACTCCTGAAAAATTGTCTCGCACTGCGGCGTCCATGTGAATGTGATTCTCTTCTCCAACATTTTGGTGAGGGGTCTTGAGATCTTAGAGAATCCCTCAATAAACCGTCGATAGTATCCTGCCAATCCCAAGAAGCTTTGAACTTCCCCGACATTTTTAGGGGTCTTCCACTTCTGTATATCCTCGATTTTGGCGGGATCTACGGAGATTCCTCCCTCCGAGATTATATGTCCTAAGAAGGGAACTCTCTTCAGCCAAAACTCACACTTGCTCAACTTGGCATATAGTTGGTGTTCTCTCCACTTCTGCAACACTAACCTTAGATGTTTCTCATGTTCCTCTTCATCCTTGGAGAAGACGAGAATGTCATCTATGAAAACCACCACAAATTTGTCCAGATATTTCATGAATACCTTGTTCATGAGATACATGAAGTATGCCGGGGCATTAGTTAGCACGAAAGGCATGACGGTGTATTCATACAGTTCATAGCGAGATACGAAAGCTGTCTTTGGAATATCGGCTTGCCTTATCTTAAGTTGGTGGTACCCCGACTAGAGATCAATTTTCGAGAACACACAAGCTCCCCTCAACTGATCAAACAAGTCTTCAATGCGGGGTAATGGGTACTTGTTCTTGATGGTTACCTCATTCATGGCACGGTATTCCATGCATAACCTTTGGGTTCCTCCTTCTTGGGCACAAATATGATCGGGGCTTCCCAAGGTGAGGAACTAGGACGAATGTACCCCTTCTCCATCAATTCTCTCAAATGATCCTTGAGTTATCCCAGCTACTTGGAGTCCATCCGATAAGGTCTCTTGTATATCGGGGCTGTTCCCGGCACTAGCTCAATTGCGAATTCCACTTCACGATCGGGAGGCATACCTGGCAACTCCTCCGGAAAAACATCTGGATATTCCCTGATAATCCTGATCTCCTCCACTTTCACCTCAACTTGATTTAATTTAATGTCCCTCCTAGGATTTTGTATTTTTATGAACTTTACTCTTGTGCCACTAGGGTGAGTTAGTTCCACCGTTCTGGTCGAACAATGGATGATTCCCTTATGTTTGGTCAACCAATCCATGCCCAAAATAATATCTATCCCATGTGAATCTATAAATATGAGGTTAGCAGTAAATACTACCCCATTAATGTCTAGGTTCACCTTGGGACACACTTGTCTTGTCCTTATTTCTCCACCTGGAGACTTTACTGCTAGCATATGGTTCATTTGTGTTGTTGCTAGATCATGCTTCTTAACAAACCCTTGGGCAATGAACGAGTGGGTAGCACCAGAATCAAACAACAAGGTTGCAATGTGTAAATGGGCAGGAAACTTACCAACTACCACATCAGGTGCCTCTTGCGCTTCCTCCATGGTGACGTGGTTCAACCGTCCTCTCATTACATTCTGCTGTTGCGGCTGAGTGGGCTTCTTCTTTGGGCACTTATGGGCGTAGTGCCCCACTTCACCACAGTTAAAACATTGCACCCCAACCTTAGGTGCCTGGCCTTTGTTGTCTTGGGGTTGGTTTGGAGGTCCTTGTACTGCTGGTCGAGGTGGATATGCAGGGCGAGGCTGCTGTACAAACTGACGTTGTGGCTGTGCTGGTGCTGCCGGAGGCCTGAAGTTCGGGTTGTACCCTCTCGGTGCTGAGTAGGGTACCGCAGCACGGTTCGTCTGCCCTGCAGGTTGCTGCATCAGACGTGGGCGGGTGTTGCTCCCTGAGGCTTGATGTGACCACCTGGCCTTCCTCTTGTTCTCATTTTCCAAGGCCTTCAGGTTCCTTTCTACCACAAACGCTCTGTCCACCATCTTTTGGAAATTTTCATACTCGTTGGAGGACATTGCACACTGCATTTCCGCTGTAAGTCCTTCAACAAAGCAGTCCTGTTTCTGCTCATCAGAGTCTATGTCCCGTGGGGCATAATGGGATAGTTGGTTGAATTTAGTGAGGTACTCCCTCACAATCATGTTTCCTTGCTGCAGCCCCAAGAACTCCTTTCTCTTGTTTTTGAGTTCACCCCTTGGTATGTAATGGTTGCGGAAGCTACGCTTGAACTCTTCCGAAGTGATGTTCTCAGGGTCATGATGGGAGGCCACGTAGGCGGTCCACCAATCAGCAGCAGGTCCATGCAATTGATGAGAGGCAAACAGCACGCTCTCATACCCTTGGCACTGTATGATCCTCATCTTGCTCTCAATGGTCTTTAGCCAATCATCTGCCTCCAGAGTTTCAGCAGCACTTGCAAACTTTGGAGGTTGAGTTCTCAGAAACTCACTCAACCTTGGTTGGTGTTGTGCAGCTTGTGGAGGTGGAACTTGATGCAAGTTGGCCACCACTTGAGTCAAGTTCTGGATGAGCTGATTTTGATTCTCCAGCATTTGGTGGAGGGGATCAACTCCTTCATGGTGTCCACCCCTGTCTTGGCCTCCAGAAAGATGAGGGTTGCAGGCCTCATCGTTGTGGTTGGCGGGGTTGGCAGCACGACCTTTTCCTCTTCCGGCCATCTAGCATGATCAACCAAATGTTAATTTAAAGCATTACGTATTTTCTTACTACTTTCACTTGTTTGTACTTTGAAGTGTTGAACCTTTGTTATACTTTTCTGAGAGTTCATGTCTCACACAAAAATAAATGCACTATTATTTCATGTGGGTTCACATACCAAAGAAAAACAATCTGAAGACGAGGTTGTGGACAATTGCTCATGCTTCCACAACTCACGTCACACACCAAGCATTAACACACCATTAACTAAGGTAACGACTTGACTATTCGACATCTTGATAACTAAGGGAGAGACTCTACACTACTCGTATCCCTGAGCTGGCTCCTCGGGATCTTCCTCATTATTGCGGCTACCTTCTGACTCTGCTTTGGGTGGGGAGGCAGCTGGTGGAGAAGTGCAACGACGCCTGATCGCCCGACGATCTGGGGAGTCAGGAGTCCATGTATCATTCACGGTGACACAAAATTCATTCCCATCTCATCTTTCTCTCGCCCTCAAGCAGGCTCGAAGCAACGCCTCGGTTTCCTTCAGGGTGTCCCGAACATCCTGAAGCTCCTGCTGACACTCCTGCAGTCGAGTGCTAAGCATAGCAGCATCCTCCAAGCACAAGTCCATGTGCTAATGGGAAGTCCCCTGCTGCACTGGCGGGTACTTGTACTCCGTTGTACCACTCTCGCGCTGGAGGACATACATGTACTCAGTCCTGTCCAGGTGTCGACGATAGATGTGACTCTGGCAGGTGATGGCCTCCCAGGTGACATCCTTCTCCGCATCGACCTGTGTCGCTCGGCAAGCTGGAGAGCGGTGGATCTTGAGCAGCTGATTTTCGTGGATAATCCTCATCTCTGAACTCCATTCTTCACTCTTCTCACAGATGGTCCTGGTGGAGCTATAGTGTATGATTAGCTTGCCCGTATTGCCGGCGGCTTGGAGCATACGTCGAAGACGGCGCAACAAGCCTCCTACTGCCAATCCGTAGGAAAGGTACATCACCGGACGGCTCTCCTCTCTTTGGGCAAGGGCAACTACGGGAACTCTCCCTCCTGTGGACTTGCGAGCAGTGCTAATCATGCGAACCATCTAAAACAGAAAGCATTTAAACTTAGGTTAGATAAACTTTAAACAAAAATCCTATTTTGAATGTAATTTGAGGTAAGATGAAGAAAGTGACTCCATTAAATAACACTTTTCAACACACACCTTGTAAAATAGTTTTTAAGAAAATAGGGCCCTTAAATACGTCCATTTCTACCTAGGTCCACGTTCCTACGGGCAACCTTGGCTCTGATACCACTTCTGTCACACCCGGTTTTTTCGAAGAACAACCAAGTGAATATCACATGTATGCCAGGATCATTTTCTCATACATGTGATGACAAATAGTGAAGCATCATTTATTACAAGCTAGGTGTCGAATATAAATAAGTCTTACATAGCAAATGTCTCGATGGACAATAATAAGTTCATCACAAGTAAATAAACTAGCAGCGGAATAACTATTCTCGTGGGCTCCATCACACCCGTTGCCCGGGGGACTCTATGAACCTAGAAACCTTCTTCGGTTCCAAAGTCTTGATCATTATACACCACCTCATTATCTTGACCTGAGCAGCAATGTAAACCAACAAATATGCAAGTTTGACTACCGTTGGTACTCAGCAAGTGTGGGAAAGTTATGTCATGCATGGCTAGAACAAGGAGAGGTTGGACTCATGGTTAAAGCACTACGCAATTAATACCTATTACCTTAGCTTATTAAGCACCTACATTACTACATAGGTGAAATGGTCCCAATCTCCCGACCCATCATCATAATCAAATAACCATAACATCATTTCCTATGTTAAGCTCCCCGCTTAACATCCACAACTTCCAAAGTCATCGTCCTCTAATAATGAATAAAGCCAAGCCGCTCTTGACCGTGAGCACGGCTGTCATGACAGTTTTGACTCTGCAGAGTTTGCACCACTGTACCCACATGTAGTGATTTTATCCCCCGTTGCCGGGTGGTCTAAAAGAACCTCCATTATGCCAGTGGCTACGAACCACATTCACACTTCCCAGGTGTGTAGCCAGGAGATCACTATGAAGCCTTTACAAAGGGATTCCCGACGAGCGTGGGCCCACTGAGGTTTCACCCCTAACAGCATACAAGAGGCTCCAACCCCGCTGCAGTGGCCCCCTCTTGAGCCTTGCGGTTCATATGGTAGTCTATCTGACACCTACTCCCCGCACCATCCAACACACCCATACTACGCCGGGGATACACCTAATTAGTTGGCCAAGCTGCCCCATCTCAGCATGTGGTTGGCATGGTAAAGCCAGGTCACATGCTCCATGAACCGGTCCTTAGGATCCAGGCAAGTACTAAACACAAACCCGAGTCTCGTGCACCCAACACCAACCAAAACATCCAACTTGCCTTGATCCCTACCTCTACATAACTCACAATATCTCATTCAAGAGTATGGTAAAATAAACTGATGATCTCATATCCCAAATATCCCATTCTAAGCATGGCTAAGCATATGCATAGTAATAAATGACATGATAAAATGAATCCCAACCCAAGCTACAAGGAAACAAGGTAATGCAATTCTAGGGAAACATCCTAGCATGGGTTTCATATTTTCAATTGACAATGCAAATAATTCTATCTACACATCCTAGTATAGGATCAAAGTGGTCAAGGACACTTGCCTCCTTCTTGCTGCTCTTGGAATGGGTAGTCCTGATCATGGAAAGGAAGAACTTGCTCTGGAGCAGGTTCTACTCATACCATCACACATAGCAAAAGAAAACAACAAGTCATAAGACATAGTTCACACTTCCACTTCATACAAGCCACACATTCACATATATGAAAGCCATTCTCATTTCTATGTGTTGTGGTTACTCTATGTGTGTTTATTTTGTCTTACATGCACTTTTAAAAATGTACATATGATTTCTATTTTTGTATTCATATTCATGTTGGCATACTATATATGAATTTCTAATTTAAATAAATCCCTTATATTTAATTGATACACATTTTAGCTACCAAGTATGCATGAAAGGTATTTTCCTACTTCATATGTGTCTTCAAACCTTGTACCAACCCTAAACTGAATTCTTTGGATTTTGGAGACTTCATTTATCATTTTCTAGTTATTTATACCTAGCTTGCTATATTTTCAGATTTATTTCCTTTGCCTAAATGTGCACTTTATTATAAAAATAGTAAGACACCTCATCTAAACAGAATAGGTTTTAGGTCTAAAATATTAAATAATATATTTTTGAACTTCTCTTCTGATGTGAACTATTTTACATTTATTTTTCTAATTTTCAGAATTATTCTCTACTTAAAAATATGTCCCTATTACTAATAAATGTGAATAATCAATTAAACAAATTCATTTCAGCCAAAAATCTATTTTTATCTCCAAAGTTTTCCAAGTACTAGGAAAGTTTTTTAATTTGAATTTACAATGTGTTTGTCCCGTCTTTTAAATTTTAAACACTAAACACATATTCAAATTCCTAAATTTAATATCACATAGGGTTAAAAAGGTAAACTCACCCCACTACAGGGTCTATTATATTATTTTAAGAATTTCCAGGGGTCTAACTACACATAACAGAGGGGTTTTGCTAATTTTTATTATGTCCAGGGGCTAAAACTGATTTTTAAATGAATTTACATGATTTTCTGAAGTTCCAGGGGCTAGATCAGAAGTTTCCGGGGCTAGCTCGTATTTTCCGAGAACCCCAGGGGGTAGCAAGTAAGAATCCAGGCCTTTATAACGCGGGGCTGACGTGGACCGTCCGATTTAAAACAGACGGCTGAGATTATAACATCGAACCGGTACGCAGGGATTTAAACTCTACCGTGCGATTTAAAATAGACGCCGCACAAGTGGCCACGTCGCTCTGATCGAGCGTGGGCGGCGCTGCCCGGCGGCGCACGGCGGCGGGAGGCGGCGATCTCGCCGGAGAGTTTCGGATCTTCGTCAATTCTTCCTAGAACTGTGATTTTATGGCATAGATCGGTAGAGGGGAGGTCGGGGACCTCACCTCGGGGGTTTTCTTGAGCTCGGAGGTCCTGGAAAGCGATCGGCGACGAGGTCCGAGGTGAATTCACGGCGAGGCTCGTCGGCGCTGTGTTTGTGCCGCAAACCACCGAGTTTTCTGCACCTGCGAGGTTCTCCGGAGGCGGTGGATCAAGACCAGCGAGTTAGATCAGAATTCCTGAGCGTAGATCGAGCAGAATTCGCCTGAGAAGCTCGGGTTCTCACCGGAGAGAAAAACGGCGGATCGTGGGGAAAAACGGGATGATGCCGGGGTTTTTATAGACGGGGGAGGGCAGCGGGTTGGTTTAGATCGAGCTGGAGTCTTCTGGGACCGGAACTCGGGCGGAAATCCGGGCGGTTAAGATCGCGCACGCACGGGGGAAACAGTCCCGGGTTCGGACGAGCGGGGGTTAGGGATGACAGGTGGGTCCCGCCTGTCTGCGAGAGGGGGCGCGCGGCTGCGGGCTGGCGCGGGGGTTAGTGGGCCGGCTGGTGGGTTTCGGCCCACTGGCCGGGGAGGTTTGTTTTTTCTTTTTCTTTTTTCTTTTTCATTTCTGTTTTGAGTTTAATTTTAATTCCAGTTTGAATTTGAATTTTTGCAACACATGCAACACGTCCAAAAATTTTTAAATTCCCCTCTTGACAGGATTTTGGGGTATTACACTCCTGCTGGCACTCCTGCAGTCGAGTGCTGAGCATAGCTGCATCCTCCAAGCATAGGTCCATGTGCTAATGGGAAGTCCCCTGCTGCACTGGCGGGTACTTGTACTCCGCGGTGCCAATCTCACACTGGAGGACATACATGTACTCAGTCCTGTCCAGGTGGCGTCGATTGATGTAACTCTAGCAGGTGATGGCCTCCCAGGTGACATCCTTCTCAGCATCGGCCTGAGTCGCGCGGTAAGCTGGAGAGCGATGGATCTTGAGCAGCTTGTTGTCATGGATAATCCTCATCTCTGAGCTCCATTCTTCACGCTTCTCACGGATGGTCCTGGTGGAGCTGTAGTGTATGATCAGCTTGCCAACATTGCCGGCGGCGTGGAGCATACGCCTAAGACGGCGCAACAAGCCTCCTACTGCCAACCCGTGGGAGTGGTACGTCACCGGGCGGTTCTCCTCCCTCAAGGCAAGGGCAGCTACAGGGACTTGCGAGCGGTGCGGACCATGCGAACCATCTAAAACATAAAATATTTAAAATCAAGTTAGAAACATTTAAAATTCAAGTTAAACAAATAATCAAGTAATTACTGTATTTTGAATAAAAGTTGAGGAAACATAAGCAAATAAAATAAAGTGACACCCTTAAATAACACTTTCACCCCACACCTTTTGTAAAATAGTTTTTAAGAATATAGGGTCCTTAAATACGTCCATTTCTACCTAGGTCCACGTTCCTACGGGCAACCTGGCTCTGATACCACTACTGTCACACCCGGTTTATCCGAAGAACGACCGAGTGACTCCCACATGTATGCCTGGATCATTTTCTCATACAGGTGATGACAGAGAGTGAAGCATCATTATATTACAAGCCAAGTGTTCGAATATAAATATGTCTTACATAGCATAATGTCTTGATGGACGATAATATGTTCATAACATGTAAATAAAACAGCAGCGGAAGATAAGTCTTGTGGGCTCCGTCACAGGCGTTGCCCGGGGGACTCCGTGAACCTAGAATCCTTCTTCGGGTTCGAAGTCTTGGTCGTTGTACACCACGTCATTCCCTTAGCCTGGGCAGCAATTTAAAACCAACAGAAAAGCAAGCTTGAGTACCGTATGTACTCAGCAAGTGTGGGAAGGTTATGTCATGCATGGCTAGAACAAGGAAAGGTTGATCTCATGGTTAAAGCACTACGCAATTAGTACCTATCATCTTAGCTTATTATGCACCTACATTACTACATAAGTGGAATGGTCCCAATCCCCTAACCCATCATCTATATCATGTAATCATAACTTCATTTCCAATGTTAAGCTCCCCGCTTAACATCCTCCACTTCCCAATTCATCCTCATCTAATAATGATTAAGTCCAAGCCGCTCTTGACCATGAGCACGGCTGTCATGACAGTTTTGACTCTACAGAGTTTGCACCACTGTACCCACATGTAGTGATTTCATCCCCCGTTGCCGGGTGGACTAGAAGAACCTCTATTATGCCAGTGGCCACGAACCACGTTCACACTTCCGAGGTGTGTAGCCAGGAGATCACTACGAGGCCTTTACAAAGGGATTCCCGATGAGTG
Organism: Neostapfia colusana; assembly: GCA_030760725.1. Lineage (NCBI taxonomy): Eukaryota > Viridiplantae > Streptophyta > Magnoliopsida > Poales > Poaceae > Neostapfia > Neostapfia colusana. The sequence goes on along the minus strand of JASWHV010000006.1, from coordinate 56,775,275 downwards.
TGGGCCTACTGAGGTTTCACCCCTAACAGCATCCAAGAGGCTCCAACCCCGCTGCAGTGGCCCCCTCTTGAGCCTTGCGGTTCATATGGTAGTCCAGCTGACACCTATTCCCCGCACCATCCAAACACCCATACTACGCCGGGGATGCACCTAATTAATTGGCCAAGATGCCCCATCTCAGCATGTGGTTGGCACGGTAAAGCCAGGTTACATGCTCCATGAAACGGTCCTTAGGATCCAGGCAAGCACTAAACACAAACCCATGTCTCATGCACACAGCACCAACCAAAGCATCCAACTTGCCTAGATCCCTACTTCTATATAATTTATAATAATCCATTCACAGGTACGGTAATCAAGGTGATGATCTCATATCCCATGTATCCCATCCTAAGCATGGCTAAGCATGAGTAGCATAAATGAAAGATATAATAAAGTAACTCCCAACCCAAGGCTACAAGGAAACAAGATAATGCAATTCTAGGGAAACTTCCTAGCTTGGTTATCATATTCCAAATTGACAATGCAATTAAACTCTAACTACACATCCTAGTATAGGATGAAAGTGGTCAAGGACACTTGCCTTCTTCCTTCTGCTCCGGGAATGGAAAGTCTTGATCTTGAAAGGTGAGAACCTGCTCTGGGGCTGGTTCTACTCATGCCGATACACACATAGCAAAAGAAAATAACATTCCATAAGCCATAGTCCACATTTCCACTCATGCAAACCACACATACATACATATGAAAGTCATTCACATATTTAAGTGTTGTGTTTACCCTGGATATGTTGATTCTAGGCATACATGCACTTTTAAACATATATATTATTTCTAACTTTAATATTCAGATTTCTAAGTGCACACTATATATGAGTTTCCAATTTGAACAAAATCTCTATATTAGATAATACACTTCTTAGCCACAAAATTTTCATGAAAGATAATTTCCTACTCCAAATAGGTTTTCAGATCTTCTACAAAATCTTAATTTGAAGTTTTGGATTTGGGGACCTCACTTGACATTTTCTAATTAGGTATACCTATTTTGCTATATTTTCAGATTTATTTTCCATACCTAAAAGTAATCTTTAATACTAAAATAGCACAATATATCACCTAAACAGAACATGTACTGATCTAAAATGTCCAATAAAATATATTTTGACTTCCTCTCTGATGGGGATCAATTTATATTTATTTTTACCCATTTTCAGAATTATTTTATAGCCTAAAAATGAATTTCCAGCAATAAAACAGCAACCTAAATTCATACAAAAATTTCTACTGTTCCAATTACCTAAATAGAACCTTTATAAATTTTCCCTAGCCCTTTTTGGTTATTTAGATTCATTTTTCCACATATTTAAATTTTTTTATGCCTAAAGGGTATATTTCAGAGATATATTACAAAATAGCAATCTTATTTAGTTAAAAAGTTTATTTCCCCTCTAAATTCAGACCTCAGATTGTTCTACCAATTTTCAACTGGTATAGAATAATTCAACTGAACCTACACCTATGTTTAAATTTAAATCCTATTCACATATTCAATTTCCTGAAATTAATAACCCTCAGGGGCTGATGTGCAAATTCACACTGCAGTGGGGCCCCATTTCTCATTTTCTAAATTTTCAGGGGTCTAAGTGTGCAAAACAGGGAGGTCTTCCTAATTCTTACTAAGTCCAGGGGCTAAAAATGATTTTTAAATGAATTTACATGAATTTCTGAGGGTCCAGGGGCTAGATCAGAAGTTTCCGGGGCTAGCTCGTGTTTTCCGAGATCCCCAGGGGGTAGCGCGTAAGATTCCCGGCCTTTATAACGCGGGGCTGATGTGGGCCATTGGATTTAAAATGGAGGGCTGAGATTAGATCGCGAAGCAGTACGGGTTAAATCTATTCGGGACCACACGATTTCAAACGGACGGGCCACAGGGGGCCACGTCGCCCTGGCCGGAGCCAGCCCGCGCGCGCGGTGGCGCGCGGCGACGGGTGGCGGCGATCTCGCCGGCGCAGCCTTGGTTTTTGCCGCTATGCATTAGAACTTGCATCTTTTTGCACGGATCAGCTGCGGAGGGGTAGGGGAAGCTCACCTAGGGATTTTCCTGCACTCGGAGGCCCTGGAAGTCGGTCGGCGGCGTCGAAGTCCAGCAATGGCACTCGGTGCTCGTTGGAGCGACTGTTGGAGCGCAAGACACGTCATTTCCTTCACCTGCAGGGCTCCCCGGCGGCGGTGGAACGTGACAAACCCGTTAGATCAGAGAAATCGGGCGAAGGTTGGGAGAAAACGGCAGAGAGGGTCCCGGTCTCACAGGTACTGAAGCGAGTCGATCGGGGAGGAAAAAAGGGGCGGATCTCAGCGTTTAAATGGGCTAAGGAGGGTGGCGGGGGTTGGTTGGGATCGTGTGGGACCGAACACAACTGGAGATCGTGGGTACGTGCGCCTGATCTAGAGGAGGCAGCGCGATCGAGCGTGGGAGCTCGGAAAAAGGTCGGTGGCGGTTGGAGATGAAGGTGCCGACAGGTGGGTCCCGCACGGCACTGAGAGGGAGAGGGGGGAGGAAGCTGCGGGCTGCTTGGCCGGCTGAGGTGGGTTTCGGCCCATTGGCTGTTTTTCTTTTTCTTTTTCCTTTTTCTTTTCTGTTTTGATTCAAATTTGAATTCCAGTTTGAGTTTGAATTTTTCTCCACATGCATTACGTCCAAAAAATTTAAATTCACATTTTTAACACATTTTGGGGTGTTACAATGCAGTGGGTGAAAAACCTGTTTTGGATCCGGATTGGGTTCAACAATCGACTAAGTGAGTTGCTGAAATTCGAGAACACATACTAGCAGCACAGAGTAGACAGAAGAGCTATGTTGATGTTAGGAGGCGAGACTTGGAGTTTCAGGAAGGGAATGAGGTTCTTCTTAGGGTGTTGCCCACCAAGGGTGTTGTGAGGTTTGGTACTAAAGGGAAGCTTAGCCCAAGATATATTGGAGCCTTTGTTATTAAGGAGCGAGCGGGGAAATTGACATATCGATTAGAGTTGTCGGTCACGATGAGAAAGGTTCACAATGTATTCCACGTCTCCATGTTGAGGAAGTACCTGAGAGATCCAGAGCACCGCATAACAATACAGCAATTGAAAATTGAACAAGATTTGTCATATGAGGCTCGTCCTGTGAGGATTTTGGAGACATCTGAGCGACTGCTCAGACGCAAGTCATTCAAGTTTGTGAAGGTTTTGTGGACAAACCAAACTGAGCGTGAAGCAACCTGGGAGCTCGAGACTGAGATGCGAGAGAAGTATCCTGAATTATTCAAATCCTGTGAGCATTTGCGGACTTTTTCTTTATCATTTCTCTGGTCTTCTTTTAGAACTATAATAAAGAATTCGAGGCGAATTCTGTTAAAGGGGGGAGAATGTAATATCCTGAGCATTTGTGGGCTTTTTGATCTGCTGCCGGATGGATGGTCGGAGACCATAGATGTGTAGAGGTCGTCGAAACAATATCATTTCACTATTCATATGTTTGATTCAGAGATCGGATAAGTTAGTATAAGTCGGATTAATTTGCACCGTTGATATGAGGGTTTAGGCCACCTAGCAGTATATATATCAGACCTCCTGTTTTTCTCCCAACTAGAGCCGACACCTCCTATTTTCTTCTCCAACCAGTGGTGCACCTCCCTTTTCCCCAACCAGAGCCGTACCACCCTTCCTCCCCAATCAGAGTCGTCACCTCGATCTGATCTAGTGCCACCGCCTCCAAATTTCCCTGATCAAGTTGCCTCTTGCCTGCTGCTCCTCGCAGTTGCTGCTGCCGGTTGTTAGAAGTTCCTCGATCTCCAGCTACTCTACGGTGGAAGAGAACAAGGTATAATCAGAGAATGATGCAGTCTACTGGGGTTAGGGGTTGAGAAAAAATTCACTAAACTTCTACAAATTGGGGATTCAGATCTTTAGTTTAGAGCCCAGAAATTGTAGATCTTAACTGAGTTGATTAGGTTCTGTTGGCTAAGTTGAAGTCGTCAGGATTTCCAATCAGATTTCTGTAGTAGTATTATGTAGGGATGCTTGTTATCTTTCTATTTCCGATCAGCGGTTAGAGAGGATCATCCAAACTGCAGATATCCTAGTGTTCTTTAGTCTTTACCAAAAGTTGTTTATGTAATCTGGATCAAGTTGGAGTACCAGTTCAGTTATGCGCTAGGATGTTTTAAATATAATTTATATTCCACAGGTTTTTAGAGTTCTGATGTCGAGAGATAGTCTTCTAATTCTTGATGACGTTAAGGCAAGTGCATGACGAGTTCCTTTCCTGACATGTGGGATGTGCTTGTGATTTTCTTTATAGTATTGTGGATTCATTATCTTAGTTTTTGAAATTCAGATGTTCATGGTTCTGTTCTTTGAATTTTAAGATTCAAGTTGTTCATGTAATTATCATTCAAGTACCGGTTTGGTCCGGATTGCTGTTTGGATCTCGTATTGAAGTTCCTGTGAGTATGTGCTGGCCCCACTTGCTCGGCTTTACCGGTAAATGCTAGGGAGAATTCAAGTGTTGTCCGTTTCAGACGGAAACTACTATTTCATCGCTCTCAGTTCAAGTTCTACTCGTCGCTAGTTTCATTCTGGTTGCTTTTACCGTTCTTCCAGCTCTAAGTGTGCTTGCTCAGTGTTTTTACTCACTCTTGTGTTTATTTTGTTTTTAGGTACTCGTTGAATGAAGTATGCTTGGAAAGAGGGTAGCATCTATACTTTGAGCACACATATCAAATATTAATATTAGAATATGGAACATCTTAATTATTCGCATAGGTTATGTGACAATAAGAACTATCATGAGGACGGATGAGTTTTTATTTAGTTTACTGCAGTTGTGAGGGTAGAATGATGTTATTTTGCTTTCCTATATTAATGCGTATATTTTTGTGACCGTTTGTCCGCAGCTGTTAAGAATTACAACAGAAACCATGTCAAAATAATTCTAATAATTTTACACTTAGTAGGAAATCGTAGCTGTTCTAGTAGCGTCCTGAGTAGTGGTACCTAGGGCGTTACACAAGGTTTCACAATATAGGAAAAGGTGTTCAAGTGTTTTGTCATGCCTTCAAACGATGAAGTTACGGCTGCCAACATGAGAGACGTAGACAACAATAACAAGGCACGCAACTTGATTATTCAAGGATTGACTCAAAGGGACTTCGACCATGTTGCACGCCTCCGATCTATGTATGATGTGTGGAAAGCACTATGCGACTACCACGATGGCTCCAACACGATCAATGAGGTAAGACAAGATATGTTCAAGAAGGAATACATGCGTTTTGAGATGCAACCTGGTGAGTCGATTGATGACTTCTTTGCTCGCTTTATTAAAATTCTCAGCAACTTTCGTAGCGTCAATGCTAATTTTTCAGATGCTGAAAATGCTAGGCAATTGTTAGGTGCATTAGACATGTCAATTTGGGAGATTAGAGTTACACCTATTCGTGAATCCACTTCCATGAGTACACTTACTTTAGATGTGCTATATTCTAAGTTGAAAACTCATGAACTTGACATAATTTCACGTAAAAATCCCAGCAAGTCTCTTTCATTTGTCTCACAATGTGACATGCCTAGTTCTAGTCCATCTTCTCATGTGGAAAACTTGCTTTGCTGTCCTCTCTAACCCTTGAACAGATTGAAGAGTTTCTAGAGGATGAGCTAGCACTTCTCTCTACTCAGTTCTCAAAACCATTGCAAAATGTGACAACTAGAAGGAGAGAAAGTGCTGGTTCACAACGATGCTTCGAATGTGGTAAGATAGGACATTTTCATACAGATTGTCCTAATCTTTCAGGTACTACTTCCCGTGATGAAAAGCAAACCAGGTTCAAGTCCTCTACTGGTAACAACAATAACTAAAAGAAGACTTTCACAAAACGGCAAACGATGGAACACTTTCTCCCGACAATCCTAGATAACAACTCGAGTGATGTGGACTCAGGAGTGATGAAGATGAAGACAACGTGGCAACAATGTGTTTCATGGTGGGCAACTTAAGATCAAGTATGGAGGAAGAAGAACACAACAGCGACAATGAAGAGGTATGCCCCACTTGTGAAGAAATGTGTGATGCTATTTCTCGTGCCACTGTTGTACTTAATAAAAAGGGCAAAAAACTTAGGTACAATGCTGTTAAAATTAAATCACTAGAATCTGAAATTAATCGGTTAAAATCTTTGGTTCCTAGTGAAGATTCTTGTTCCTTATGTGAATTAATATATGAACAATTGTTCTCCTTAAGAAGTTCGCGCACCTCCACACTTGATAAACTTCAACTTGAAATTGAAAAAAAAACAAAAAGCTCGTTGCACTAAACGATAAAAATATGAAAGATGCTAGCTGTTCTACAATTGATTTGCATTGTTCTAGTTGTGATGATCTTGATAAGAAACTACATGATGCTAAGAATGAGATTTCTATTTTGAACAATGCTTTATGTTCTCATGAAGTTAAATATTGTTCTAATTGCAAACTAAAAGGAAAAACTTCATGTGACAACTACCTAGACTTCTCTATTAAACATGATGACATGCATAAGACACTAGAGCAATTTTTTAGTGGGAATAAAAATCTAAACTTACTGCTGAATTCTTCTAAGACTTGCAATGATAAAACTGATTTAGGTTTGATTCTCATGCTCATGCTAAGGCACATCCACCAAAGGTTATAAATTCATTAGGAAGTGGTTTGATTAGAACAGTTCCTAAATAAAAAGAGGTGGTTTTTAGGTCAGCAGGGGTGTTATCTCATTTGGTTGCTAAAACACACGTTGCTTGCTCTTCTAGACATGAACATAAGTTAAATTTTATTGTACTTACTGTGGTAGAGATGGTCTTGTCATAGATTTTTGTTATAGACTAGATAAAAAGTAAAAGAAGCAAAGAATGCTAGCTATATCACGTAACAACCAAGCAAAACTTTCTGCACGTGCTGAACCGAATGTTAGACACTTGCAACCTGCTGTAATAAGTAAAAAAAATAGAAAATTTGCTCCCAAACTTACTGTTTTTCGGGCTATACAAGACACACCTCGTAAGTCAGTAGTTGGGTGCAAGAATTCTAAAACTTTGGCTCATGAACCTGCTGTTTTATCTCATCTTTCTCGTGTTATTCCTGCTGGACGTCATGTGACTCAGTACCGGATTCCTTAATGCCTTGTGACTACCCTAGTATTGAGTCATCGACGTATTGTGCTTCTATGTAGGTTACACGCTTGAGGAAGGAGAACATTTGGCTTGTGGATTCATGTTGCTCACACCACATGACTGGTAATAAATAATGATTCTCCTCCACCCTTTTGTGTCACGTGTAGAGAATATTACTTTTGCCGATAATTCTTCAACTCCTATAATTGCTAAGGCTTCGGTTAGAGAGTTAATAATCACTCTACTTTGAAAGATGTGGCACTTGTTAAAAATCTGAAAACAAATTGCTTTCTGTTTCACAATTGCTAGATGAAAATGTTGAAATTGTTTTCACTAAAAATTGCTGCAAGGTTGTAGATTTGAATGGTCACTTTATGTTTAACATGTCTCATTTTGGAAGAGTTTCTAAAGCTGATTTTGAAATATCATCCTCTAAGCATAGGTGTCTAGTTGCTAATGATTCAAAAGACTTATATTTTTGGCATTGTAGACTTGGTCACGTAGACTTTGATCATCTCACATGTGTTAGTGATATTGATTGCCTACATGGGTTACCTAAGCTTAAAGGGGAAAAATAAATTATTTGTTCTTCTTGTAGAAATGCTAATATGGTTGTAGGTTCACATGTTTGACACCCGGTTCTAAAAATGAACCAAGTGAATGCATATTTGCGCCTAGGATGTTCATCACCTATACACAGCTTTATCATAAACTGAGTTCAGAATATAACCACGTACAAATAATGTGTAAGTACTTTATTACATTGACTCATTGTCTCACTCATAAATGTCTAACTTATTCTTGTGGCGGAATACTATAAACGACAATGGAAATAACTAAAGATAGCAGGCTCCAACTTCAACTCCACAGACATGTTGACAGTAGTGCGCACGCCTAGTACTCCACATGTTCCTCGAAGTACTCTTCTCCTGTAGCTGATATATATGTGGGAATGCAAGGGTGAGTACATGTCGTACCCAGCAAGTGCGGGAAAAGTATGACATGTAGCTTACAAAAAGGTGGGAATAAATGGTTTCATTGCAGTAAGCAAATTTTATTTCACAAACATGTTAAAAACATCAACTATCTCTAGGTGAGTTAAATCCTAACATAACCAAGTAATTCATCATCATTCCTTCATCATAATTCATCATTTATCAAGCCTCAACCAGAAATACTCTTTCTCGAGTTCATCTCATACTCATAAATACTAATAACCATCTCATTTTCATAGAACCGAAACCAAACCCATTGTCATGACCCAAAACAGTCCCAAAACCAGTCTCAAAAACTATACCCGAATAACCATCCCAAGTTTTGCCTCTAATCATGGAAGTTGGCCAGGTGCTTGTAACCGGAAGCATGGCTATCATGATAGTTTTACACTCTGCAGAGGTGGCACCACTTTACCTACAAGTTCATGATTTCATCACCCGTCGGCGACTAGAGAGAACCTCCATGCTGCCACTACACAACCATCGGTGTGTGGCCAAGAGATCACAAAATAGCCTTTACAAAGGGGCTACTAGAATGTATGGACCCATTGAGATTTCGCCGGCAGGCTCAAATCACCATTCTGCCATCCACGGGCCCCCTCGTGTGCCATGCAGTTCCCAGGGCAGTCCTCCTCGACTCCCATTCCTTGTGCCATCCAATGGTCCATAAAAAGCTAGCAACACACCTAATTAGTCAGCTAAGCCGCACCCATATTTGGCCCTGTGGTGGCACTGTTTTCCTGGCATGTGCTCGCTTGAACCGGTCCTTAGATCTACGGCGAGCAAACCACCATCTCATTCAGCGAAGTCCACGAACCAAGCTTGCCTAGATCTCCCCGATTCCATGCTCATTAACATCATCATGTTCAATCATCTTTAATCTTTATGAGTGCAGTAGCTAACCAAGTTTTATTTCAGTTTTCCCGTATCCCGTAAGTTAAGTGAAGCAAAAAGAAAACGACCATACCCGACTCAACAACTTTCCCGGCGACAAGGATGGCTAACAAATCTAGTAAACTCCTATGAAAGGGTTTCCCATCAAGTTGGCACGAGCATGCAAGTTTTACAATTAAAACAGTTCGAAAACTCAGGTTCAATATGGTCAAGGGGCACTTGCCTTGCTCCCGCGGTTCATGTTGCTCAAGCGTCTCAAAGTTTTGGTGCTGTAGTTCCTCATAGACAGCCTCTTGAGCGTGTCCTTCTACTCAGGACCATGCACATACAAAGATTACAGCAATCAATTATCATGCATGAACTTTACTCAAGATGCAATGAGGTAGATGAATGCTATTCCTATGGTGCAGTTTATAAAAATAAGTTTGCATGTATTCTTGCAAGTTTTAGTAGTCTTCCATGGGGTTTTATAATGAACAAGGCTGCTGGGATCAGGTGTTGACATTGTTATGATCTTGACACAATTTGTAGATCAATTCCACCATCAAAACTTGACCAAAACATGGTCTGTCCACACGCAGAAATTTTTGCTCGTAGGGGGTGGAGAAAACAGGTGCGTAGAAACAGCAGTGACATGGTAAGAGGGGTAACGGAGACCTACCTCACTTCTTCCTTCTCTCCTACTTGTGGCAGGACCTTCTTCCCTGCAATAGCAGCAGCTGGAGATTTTCATTGGAGAATTGTGCAGCTGCGGCTAGGGCAGGATGTCGGGGGCTTCTTCTCCGGTGACGGCAAGGCGTGGTGGAGCTTCGACAGCGGCCAAACTCAGCAGGCCGGTGTAGTATCGAATATCATGTGAAAAGCTACGAGAGGGGGGATGAATGGTAGATTTAAACTTTTTAGCGGAAGCAACAAAACCCCCTCAACAGAAAATCGATCTGTGAAAGAAACCGTGTATGCGACTGATCTAAATGTGTTCAACTGTGACAAAAGTCGTATATATTATATAGAACCAAGTCACAAAGACACGACAACAAGAATCACGGAAAACCGTCAAGAAGAACTCAAGTTATGATCGAAAGATCAAACGAGGGTCAATATGTTCTACTAGAGTAAAAACCAGATCTGCAATACTGCAAAGAAACTCGTGTAGATCATAAACTGCAAATCAAATGACCTTGAAATTTTCACAGATGATATATAATCAAGTTGTGAATACAACCTAAAAAGAATCACATCAATTGGATCTGTAAAACTCGAGTTATGATCAAAACACTGAAGCACTGTTGTGCTGTCCAGAAACTCGACGAGAAAGACTTGACAAAAACAAGTCGGATGGACAATGCATAAAAGCTCCTCTAAATTATGAATTTTATCGATCAAAACATAAGAGGAACAGCCCAAGGTCATCTCACCACGAGCTCTGGCCTCTCTTGCTTATATAACCAGCCCGGAGGCCAACCCAATTCAAACTAGGACTCTAATCCTACTCAGTTTCTGAAACAAAACATTCCATAACTGCTCAAGACTCTTCTATACGCAGATAGAAGCAATCTTAAGACATCCAAACATCTTAGGAATGTATATCACATTCCTAAAACAACTCAACTCCGTATCCCACACAAAATCCTATCATAACCAACTCAAATGTTTCCATACACTACTAGAAAATCAGTCTATTGCCACGCATCGCATTGCAACAACATAAATCTCGTTGTGATAGTTATATGTTATTGCCACCATCTTCATAAATGGTTGTGATACCATGACAATAATACAATGAATATCGTCCGGTGTGATAATCTTGAATTTCGTTACAAGTGATGGAAGTTATGACCACTATTTATAAAATCGTTGCAATATGTTTGTCAGTATTGCTACAAATTTCAAATCATTGCAAGATGTGTCTTATTGCCATAAAAATCGAAATGGTTACAATTTAGTTAAATGTATTACCACAAATATTTTCTGTTATCATAGTCATGTTGTTTGTTGCAAAATATTGCTCTATATTGCAACAAAGGTCTAAATTCATTCATTTAAAAAGGTTGTATTGCCACAAAAAGAAATTAGTTGGGATACAGGAATATATTTTGTTGCAATTATCATTATATTGCAACGAATATTCACTATTTTCATGATCTTTTTTGTATATTAGTGTAATTAGTTTGTCCTATAAAAAAACCATATCATTGCTCTGGTCGTAGAGTAGTTTACTGCCACTAGTGAGACCTAGGTTCGAATCTTGTTAAAGGCATTTTTTAAGAATCAGACAAATAACACAGACTATTGCCATGGATTTGATGGATGCATCTGCTATGGATTGCAATGCTTTATTACGTTGCAATAACCATTGGTATTGCAACAAAGTAAAGTTTTGTTGCCCAATCCTTTTGCCACGCGACTACTTGCAACGGTGGCCAACAAAAGTCATGTTGTGGCAATTGGGTGGTATTGCCACAAATATGGCCATATTGCAATGATATGTCACTGTTTCAATAGGCTGATTTTTTAGTAGTAATTTGAGCCATAACCGACTCAGCCGCAGCCTGAGTCCATATTCCAGCCGGTTGGACCTTTCCTACCAATTCTTTACGTCGACATCTCTTCATCACGCCTTGGAACCATGTTGCCACGTCCATGCACTCCTTGCACATGTGCAAACACCTTCCAACGATGTCCACGATACCTTCATATGCATTGTTCTTTATCCAAACATGCTGCGCAACCACCCGATCAACTCAACCACAATTCCTCCCGGACATGGTCGTTGAACCTCATCTTCTCCCTAAGACTAGTTCAATGGATCCCGTCACCAGCCATATCTTGAACACAAGAAACACCTGCACATGAATAAACAACCAATACTTTCGAGCACAAGTCCCCGACTTGACTCACGTTAGTTCCGAAAACCACAACACCTTACGTGAACACCTCACATAAGAATGTTGCAAACCATAGCAAAATGTTAACCACCGTAAACAGCCATAACACATTAAAAACTTAGTAAAAGAATACTAAGCAAACTTCAATAGATGTAGAGCAAGTTCGAAACATTTGCATGGTAAAAACAGAACCATTACGATTTAGCTCCGGACCTTGCCAAAGCTAACCGGACCTTGAGCCGGAGCTTACAAAAGCTAGCAGAACCTAGCACCAGAACTTACCAAAGCTAGTCGGACCTACCGCCAGAGCTAGCCAAATACATGTCGGACCTAGACATAGCAAGTCAGACCTTACGTCGGATCTTGTTAGAGCTCAGACCTAGACTCGGACCTTGACAAAAAGAGTGTTTTGGCAGAATTCAAAACATTTATCATCATAGCCAATGTATTCAGCACACAAAGGTCTCACAGCCGGCGACCAAGCCTTGGCAGCAGAGAGAGAGGGGTGGCGGCCAGAAAAATAGGGCTATTGGTGGCACCTTGCAGGGGAGTTTTATTTATAAGGGGGAGAAAATAACTAGGGTGGCTAGGATTTTAGCAACTCATTTATCCAAGAGCTGAGATCTAATTTAGAAAGAGGTGGGAGCTAGGGGCTGTGATTTAATTTTTTATTTTCCACCAAGGGCTTAGATTATCTGGGGGAAAAGAAAATCCCACAAAACAAAGAAGGTGGGCGGCTAGGGTTCCCCCCTTTAGGTGGTGCGGCCAAGGGGGCCGGCTAGGGTTCCCGCCCCAGGTGGTACGACCAATTTAGGGGGGGGGGTGGGGGGATTCCTCCCAAATGTGGGTAAAAATCCCCTAGGGGAAATTAGGGGAATTTAGGGAAAATCAGGAAAATTAGGGGAAAGGGGAATTAGGGGGAAATTTGGGGAAAAATTAGGGGGCGGCTAGGTTTGGCTATTTTATTTACTTTTTATTTTTATTTCTCTTTCTTTTATATTTATTTATATTATTTCCTCCTTTTATTCTTTTTATTTATTTGTTTGTTTATATATTCCTTCCTTTATTTTCCTCTTCTTTTTAAATGCTTCTCTACATGAAAAATATATGCAATGCATGTTAGTAAAATTGAGGGTGTTAAAACATGCTCCACTCACGATGACCATGACAACAGAATCGGCACAACTTTTACACCTTGACACCGTAGGTTCTTCACTTGTTCAATGTGACACCCTCATTTTTTTTGGTTTCTGCATGTATTCATGTTTCATGTAGAGAGAACATTTTAAAAGAAGTGGGAACAGAGAGAGAGAGAGTCAAAAAGATAGCCAAAAAGAGCAAAACCCAGTTCACCAAGTGTCCGAAGACACTTTATGCGGCCCGCTGGCCACGTGGCGCCTTCGGAGCTCATCTCCGCAAAAGGGGGAGAAGTCCGACCCTATGGGACACGTGTTGCCCCCGGATCTAGCCTCTGCGGAGAAGCGAGGCCAGTCCCGCAGGACACGTGTCACCTTAGGAGCTATTCACCGCGGAAAAGAGAGAACCAGCCACGCGGGACACGTGTCACTCTCGGAGCTCACCTCCGGGAGGTCTGACACTACCGGACACGTGTCACCTCCGGAGCTCACCTCTGGGAGGTCCGGTCCTATTGGACACGTGTCAACCTCGGAGCTCGTCTCTGAGAAGGAAGAAAATCAGGCACTGTGAGGACACGTGGCACACTCGGAGCCACCTCCGAATAAAGAGGAGGTCCTGACCGCCAGGATACATGGCGCACGCGGAGCCCACTTCTGAGAATGAGGGAGGTCTCGCTCGCTTGACACGTGGCACAACCAGAGCTCGTCTCTTCGGAAAAGGGAGACCAGACCCCCTATGGACACGTGGAGCTTACGGAGCTCATCACTGCGGAGGTAACGAGTTCTGGAGTGGTTTTTGCTTCTATACGCGTGGGAATACCGGTACGGGAGGAAACCGACACAATTTCCACATTGTTACCTCACTGAATCAATCTAGGATAAATTGTTACGATTCAACGATAATTTGAATAGGACTCTTATTCGAAATACAATCAGATTAGGACTCTTCTCCTCCCGATTATAAATAGAACCCAGAACCTTTGGCCGAAACCACAAACTTCTTTTCCAACTACTGAGTCGACGACTTAGAGCCCTAGCCCCAGCTCGCCGAGTAAACCCTTCGCCGGAGTACGGTCGAGAGAGATCGCCGGAAGAGAGCCCCAACGATCTGTCTTGCTAGGAGAAGGACCCCGAGACCAAGAAGAACGTAAGGTAGGTCTCCAATACTACCTTACGACATCATCACGTATCTTTGCATCTGTTCTTCGATTTCTTTCGAACAGAAGCTTTTTCGTGGACAGATCACTTGTTGATCGATTTGACCTAGAAGTCAAGATCATCGCCACGTCCACAATTGATCTCTACAACTCTGTTCATCGTAAAACCCATGCAAGCCATGCAAGAACACGTACAAACTGAACTGCATCATAAGATTAACATGCAGAAGCATCATCGCATCTAGTTAAAGTTTGTGCATGATATTGATTGTTGTAAATTTTGTATATGCGTGATCATGTATAGAAGGACAAGCTCAGGGAGCTACCTACGACGGGCTACAACAACAAGGTTTTGAGCAACCGGAACAGCCAGAACAAGGCAAGTGCCCCTTGAACATATTGATCCTATGTTTTGGAAAAACTGTTTTGGTTGCGAAAAGGTGTGGGTGCTGAGTCAAACTTGATGGGAAACCCTTTTATAGGAGTTTACTAGTTTTGGTTAAAACACCCTTGTCGCCTGGGAAGTTTATGAGTCGGGTATGATTTTTACTTTTATGCTTCGCTGAGTCCATGGGATTACGGGGAGCGAGATAGATGTGTCTAGCTAACTGCACTCGTAATGATAATGAGAAACTGATGTTGTCAATGAACATGGATTGGAGGGAGATCTAGGCAAGCCGGGTTTTTGAATGAGGTAGCATGAGATGGTGGTTTTACTTGCCGTAGAGCTAAGGACCTGTTCATGTGAGCACATGCCAGGATAACAGTGCCACCACAAGGCCAAGTATGGGTGTGGCTTAGCTGAGTAATTAGGTAAGTTGCTAAATTGTTATGGACCGTGGAAGGCGCAGAGAATGGGAGTCGAGTGAGGACTGCCCTAGGAACTGCATGGCATAAGAGGGGGTCTGTGGGTGGGAGAATTGGAGATTCTAGCCTGCCGGTGAAACCTTAGTGAGTCCATACATCTAGTAGCCCCTTTGTAAAGGCTATTTTGTGATCTCTTGGCCATACACCGACGGTTGTGTACTGGTATAATGGAGGTTCTGCAGTCGCCAACGGGTGAAAAAATCACAAACTTTTGTGTAAAGAGGTGCAAACTCTACAGAGTCTAAAACTATCATGATAGCCGAGCTTACAGTCACGAGCGCCTGGCCAACTTCCGTGATTAGTTGGTTGGTTATTTTGGAATGGTTTTGGATGGTTTTGGTCATGGTTTGACTTTGGTTTTGTTTTCGGGACTGCTGAGTCCGGGTGATAAGATTGGTTGCATGACTGATGAGTCATGGCAACGAGATTGGTCTCGGTGTGAGACAGAATTGGTTATGAGATGAAATGGTAGCGAATACGAGATGGTATTCGTGAGATGGTAGCGAATACGAGAAGGTATCTGTGAGCAAGAATGAGGTTGATTAATGTCTGGTTGGGACATCGAAAGTGATGAACATAATGGAGGTATGATTGGTATTTTAATACATGTTGGGATTTCGTTCACTTAAAGTTAAGTTGCTGTTTTATCATGGTTTTGATAAATAACTTTGCTTTTTGCAATGAGCCTTTTTATACCTACCTTGTTGTGAGCTACATATCATATTTTCCCGCACTTGCTGAGTACATCATTGTACTCAAACTTGCATTATTATTTCATCATCAGCAACAGGAGAAGATTACTATGAAGACCTAGTGGAGCATTAGGCATGTAATATGTTCTCAACCTTGCCTGTGGGTGTCACACCCGGTTTTTCCGAAGAACAACCAAGTGAATATCACATGTATGCCAGGATCATTTTCTCATACATGTGATGACAAATAGTGAAGCATCATTTATTACAAGCCAGGGGTCGAATATAAATAAGTCTTACATCGCAAATGTCTCAATGGACAATAATAAGTTCATCACAAGTAAATAAACTAGCAGCGGAATATTATTCTTGAGGGCTCCGTCACAGGCGTTGCCCGGGGGTCTCCATGAACCTAGAAACCTTCTTCGGGACCAAAGTCTTGGTCGTTATACACCACCTCATTATCTTGACCTGAGCAGCAATATAAACCAACAAAATATGCAAGGTTGAGTACCGATGGTACTCAGCAAGTGTGGGAAAGTTATGTCATGCATGGCTAGAACAAGGAGAGGTTGAACTCATGGTTAAAGCACTACGCAATTAATACCTATCACCTTAGCTTATTAAGCACCTACATTACTACACAAGTGAAATGGTCCCAATCTCCCATCCCATCATCATAATCCAATAACCATAACATCATTTCCAATGTTAAGCTCCCCGCATAACATCCACAACTTCCAAAACCATCAATCCTCTAATCATGAATAAGTCCAAGCCGCTCTTGACCGTGAGCACGGTTGTCATGACAGTTTTGACTCTGCAGAGTTTGTACCACTGTACCCACATGTAGTGATTTCATCCCCCGTTGCCGGGTGGACTAAAAGAACCTCCATTATGCCAGCGGCTACGAACCACATTCACACTTCCCAGGTGTGCAGCCAGGAGATCACTACGAAGCCTTTACAAAGGGATTCTCGACGAGCGTGGGCCCACTGAGGTTTCACCCCTAACAGCATACAAGAGGCTCCAACCCCGCTGCAGTGGCCCCCTCTTGAGCCTTGCGGTTCATATGGTAGTCCAGGTGACACCTACTCCCCGCACCATCCAACACACCCATACTACGCCGGGGATACACCTAATTAATTGGCCAAGCTGCCCCATCTCAGCATGTGGTTGGCACTGTAAAGCCAGGTTACATGCTCCATGAACCGGTCCTTAGGATCCAGGCAAGTACTAAACACAAACCCGAGTCTCGTGCACCCAGCACACAACCAAAACATCTAACTTGCCTTGATCCCTACCTCTACATAACTCACAATATCTCATTCAAGAGTATGGTAAAATAAACTGATGATCTCATATCCCAATCATCCCATTCTAAGCATGGCTAAGCATATGCATAATAATAAATGACATGATAAAATAAATCCCAATCCCAAGCTACAAGGAAACAAGGTAATGCAATTCTAGGAAAACTTCCTAGCATGGGTTTCATATTGAACTTGACAATGCAAATAATTCTATATACACATCCTAGCATAGGATCAAAGTGGTCAAGGACACTTGCCTCCTTCCTGCTGCTCTTGGATTGGGTAGTCCTGATCTTGGAAAGGAATAACTTGCTCTTGAGCAGGTTCTACATCATACCATCACACATAGCAAAAGAAAAACAACAATCCATAAGACATAGTTCACACTTCCACTTCATACAAACCACACATTCATATTTATGAAAGTCTTTCACAATTATATGTGTTGTGGTTACTCTATGTGTGTTGATTTGTGGCTTGCATGCACTTTTGATCATATGTATATGATTCCTACTTTTGGTGTTCACATTTATACTTACATACTATATATATGAGTTTCCAATTTAAATAAATTCCTTATATTCAATTACTACACCTTTTAGCTACCTAGTATGCATGAATGGTATTTTCCTTCTCCATATGTGTCTTCATAATTTCTACCAACCCTAAACTGAATTCTTTGGATTTTAGAAACTCCATTTATCATTCATTAGTTGCTATATTTTCAGATTTATTTCCTATGCCTAAGTGGGAACTTTATTATAAAAATAACAAGACACATCATCTAAACAGAATAGGTTCTGATCTAAAATATTTGCTAATATATTTTTGACCTTTTCCTCTGATGTGAACTATTTTACAATTATTTTTCCCTATTTTCTAGAACTATTCTTTACCTAAAAATGTGTCCCTATAACTAATAAATGTGAATAATAAATTAAACAGATTCAATTCAGCCCAAAATATGTTTTTATCTCACTCCAAAGTTTCCTAAATACTGAGAAAGTCTTTAATTTAATTTTGACCATATGTTTGTCCCACTTTTTAAATTTTTAAACACTAGCCACATATTCAATTTCCTAAATTAATTACTAAAGAGGGCTAAAAAGTTAAACTTACCCCACTACAGGGTCTATAATATTATTTTCGGAATTTCCAGGGGTCTAGCTACATTTATCAGAGGTGTTTTTCCTAATTTTTATTAAGTCCAGGGGCTAAAACTGATTTTTAAATGAATTTTCATGATTTTCTGGAGTTCCAGGGGTTAGATCAGAAGTTTCCGGGGCTAGCTCTTATTTCCCTAGGACCCCAGGGGGTAGCACGTAAGATTTCCAGTCTTTATAACGCGGGGCTGACGTGGACCGTCCGATTTTAAACCGACGGCCAAGATTATAACATCGAACCGGTACGCGGGGATTTAAACCCTACCGTGCGATTTAAAATAAATGGCGCAAAAGAGGCCACGTCGCTCTGATCGAGCGCGGGCGGCGTCGGCGGCGGGAAGCGGCGATCTCGCCGGAGACTTTCGGATCTTCGAGAGTTCTTCCTAGAACTGTGATTTTATGGCATAGATCGGTGGAGGGGAGGTCGGGGATCTCACCTCGGGGGTTTTCATGAGCTCGGAGGTCCTGGAAGGTGATCGGCGACGAGGTCCGAGGTGAATTCACGGCGAGGCTCATCGGCGCTGTGTTTACACCGCAAGTCACCGAGTTTTCTGCACCTGCAAGGTTCCCTGGAGGCGGTGGATCAAGACCAGCGAGTTAGATCGGAATTTCTGAGCTTAGATCGGCCAGAATTCGCCGGAGAAGTCTCGGTTCTCACCGGAGGAAAATCAGTCGATCGCGGGAAAAAAACAGAACGCGGCCGGGGTTTTTATAGACGGGGGAGGGCGGCGGGGGTGGTTTAGATCATGTCCGCGTTGCCTACGAACAGAATTCAGCGGGGATACGCCGAAATCCCGATAGGTTTTGATTCGGGTGCGAGGGAGTCCGGCGCTGTCGCGAGGTAGACGACGATCGGGTGGGCCCCGCCTGTCAGTGTGAGGAAGCAGCGCGCGCGACTGCGGGCTGGCGCGGGGGCTGGGTGGGCCGGCTGGTGGGTTTCGGCCCACTGGCCGGTTTTTTTCTGTTTTCTCTTTTTCTTTTTCTATTTCTTTTCTGATTTGAGTTTAATTTGAATTCCAGTTTGAATTTAAATTTTTACAAAACATGCAACACGTCCAAAAATTTTTAAATTCCCTTCTTAATATGATTTATGGTTTTGAATCAAAATTTTGGGGTGTTACAGTGGGGATGGAGCAGAGATGGAGCTTCTGCTTAGATTGCTTACGCATTAGTTAGAAGACTTCCGCTGCTAGAATAAAGACTTCCGCTGTTAGATTAAGACTTCCGTTGTGAGCATGAGTCCAAGACTCATGAGACATTGTAATAAACTCTGTTACTCGTGGTCATATATATTCTGAAATTCAGTTTGTGGATGATGTGTATATGTGTGATGAACATCCTGGACACACATATGCATCAGTTCTCAGTTCCGTGGTTTTTCCACAGAATTGAGGGCGTCACAGATTGGTATCAGAGCACACATTTCTGACACCCTCATTTTTTGGTTTCTGCATGTATTCATGTTTCATGTAGAGAGAACATTTTAAAAGAAGTGGAACAAAGAAATAGTCAAATAGATAGCCAAAAAGAGCAAAACCCAGTTCACCAAGAGTGCCAAAGACACTTTCCGCGGCCCGCTCTCCACGTGGCGTCTTCGGAGCTCATCTCCAAAAAAGGGGGAGAAGTCCGACCCTGTGGGACACGTGTTTCCCCTGGATCTAGCCTCTGCGGAGAAGCGAGGTCAGTCCCGCAGTACACGTGTCACCTTAGGAGCTATTCACCGCGGAAAAGAGAGGACCAGCCACGCGGGACACGTGTCGCTCTCGGAGCTCACCTCCGGGAGGTCCTACACTACCGGACATGTGTCACCTCCGGAGCTCACCTCCGGGAGGTCCGGTCCTATTGGACACATGTCAACCTCGGAGCTCGTATCTGAGAAGGAAGAAAATCTGGCAGTGTTAGGACACGTGGCAAACCCGAAGCCACCTCCGAATAAAGAGGAGGTCCCGACCGCCAGGATATGTGGCGCACGTGGAGCCCACCTCTGAGAAAGAGGGAGGTCTCGCTCGCTTGACACGCGGCACAACTGAAGCTTGTCTCTTCGGAAAAGGGAGACCAGCCCCCCCTATGGACACATGGAGCTTCCGGAGCTCATCACTATGGAGGTAACAAGTTTTGGAGCGGTTTTTGCTTCTGTACGCGTGGGAATACCGGTACAGGAGGAAACCGACACAATTTCCACAATGTTACCGCACTGAATCAATCTAGGATTAGTTGTTAAGATTCAACGACAATTTATATAGGACTCTTATTCAAAATACAGTCAGATTAGGACTCTTCTCCTCCCGATTATAAATAAAACCTAGAACCTTTGGCCGAAACCACGAACTTCTTTTCCAACTCATGAGCCGACGACTTAGAGCCCTAGCCCCAGCTCGCTGAGTAAACCCTTCGCCGTAGTACGATCAAGAGAGATCGCCGGAAGAAAGCCCCAACGATCTGTCTTGCTAGGAGAAGCACCCCGAGACCAAGAAGAACGTAAGGTAGGTCTCCAATACTACCTTACGACATCATCGTGTTTTCTTTGCGTCTGTTCTTCGATTCCTTTCGAACAGAAGCTTTTTCGTGGACAGATCACTTGTTGATCGATTTGATCTAAAAGTCAAGATCATCGGCACGTCCACAATTGATCTCTACAACTCTGTTCATCGTAAAACCCATGCAAGCCATGCAAGAACACGTACAAACTAAACTGCATCATAAGATTAACATGCATAAGCATCATCGCATCTAGTTAAAGATTGTGCATCATATTGATTGTTGTAAATCTTGTATGTGCGTGATCATGTATAGAAGGACAAGCTACGGGAACTACCTACGACGGGCTACAACAACAAGATTTTGAGCAACCGGAACAGCCAGAACAAGGCAAGTGCCGCTTGACCATATTGATCCTATGTTTTGGAAAAACTGTTTTGTTTGTGAAAAGGTGTGGGTGCTGAGTCAAACTTGATGGAAACCCTTTTATAGGAGTTTACTAGTTTTGGTTAAAACACCCTTGTCGTCTGGGAAGTTTATGAGTCGGGTATGTTTTTTACTTTTATGCTTCGCTGAGTCCATGGGATTACGGGGAGCGAGATAGATGTGTCTAGCTAACTGCACTCGTAATGATAATGAGAAACTGATGTTGTTAATGAACATGGATCGGAGGGAGATCTAGGCAAGCCGGGTTTTTGAATGAGGTAGCATGAGATGGTGGTTTTACTTGCCATAGATCTAACGACCGGTTCATGCGAGCACATGCCAGGATAACAGTGCCACCACAAGGCCAAGTATGGGTGCGGCTTAGCTGAGTAATTTGTTAAGTTGCTAGATTGTTATGGACCATGGAAGGCACGGAGAATGGGAGTCGATTAAGGACTACCCTAGGAACTACATGGCACAAGATGGGGCCTATGGGTGGGAGAATTGGAGATTCTAGCCTGCCGGTGAAACCCTAGTGAGTCCATACATCTAGTAGCCCCTTTGTAAAGGCTATTTTGTGATCTCTTGGCCATACACCGACGGTTGTGTACTGGTATAATGGAGGTTCTGTAGTGGCCGATGGGTGACAAAATCACAATCTTTTGTGTAAAGAGGTGCAAACTCTGCAGAGTCTAAAACTATCATGATAGCCGAGCTTACGGTCACGAGCGCCTGGCCAACATCCATGATTAGTTGGATGGTTATTTTTGGATGGTTTTGGTCATGGTTTGACTTTGGTTTGGTTTTCGGGATTGTTGAGTCCGGGTGATAAGATTGGTTGCATGATTGATGACTCATGGCAACGAGATTGGTCTCAGTGTGAGACAGAATCTCGTATTCACGAGATGGTAGCGAATACGAGAAGGTATTCGTGAGCAAGAATGAGGTTGATTAATGTCTGGTTGGGACATGGAAAGTGATGAACATAATGGAGGTATGATTGGTATTTTAATACATGTTGGGATTTCGTTCACTTAAAGTTAAGTTGCTGTCTTAACATGGTTTTGATAAATAACTTTGCTTTTTGCAATGAGCCTTTTTATACCTACCTTGTTGTGAGCTACATATCATATTTTCCTGCACTTGCTGAGTACATCATTGTACTCAAACTTGCATTATTATTTCATCATCAGCAACAGGAGAAGATTACTATGAAGACCAAGTGGAGCATTAGGCGTGTAATCTGTTCTCAACCTAGCCTGTGGGGATGGAGCAGAGATGGAGCCGCTGCTTAGATTGCTTACGCATTAGTTAGAAGACTTCCGCTGCTAGAATAAAGACTTCCGCTGTTATATTAAGACTTCCGCTGTGAGCATGAGTCCAAGACTCATGAGACATTGTAATTAACTCTGTTACTCGTGGTCATATATATTCTGAAATTCAGTTTGTGGATGATGTGTATATGTGTGATGAACATCCTGGGCACACATATGCATCAGTTCTCAGTTCCGTGGTTTTTCCACAGAATTGAAGGCGTCACAGATTGGTATCAAAGCACACATTTGTGACACCCTCATTTTTTTTGGTTTCTGCATGTATTCATGTTTCATGTAGAGAGAACATTTTAAAAGAAGTGGGAACAGAGAAATAGTCAAAAGATAGCCAAAAAGAGCAAAACCTAGTTCACCAAGAGTGTCAAAGACACTTTCCGCGGCCCGCTGGCCAGGTGGCGCCTTCGGAGCTCATCTCCGCAAAGGGGGAGAAGTCCGACCCTGTGGGACACGTGCTGCCCCCGGAGCTAGCCTCTGCGGAGAAGCGAGGCCAGTCCCGAAGGACACGTGTCACCTTAGGAGCTATTCACCGCGGAAAAGAGAGGACCAGCCACGCGGGACACGTGTCGCTCTCGGAGCTCACCTCCGGGAGGTCTGACACTACCGGACATGTGTCACCTCCGGAGCACACCTCCGGGAGGTCCGGTCCTATTGGACACGTGTCAACCTCGGAGCTCGTCTCTGAGAAGGAAGAAAATCTGGCATTGCTAGGACACGTGGCACACCCGGAGCCACCTCCGAATAAAGAGGAGGTCCCGACCGCCAAGATACTTGGCGCACACGGAGCCCACCTCTGAGAAAGAGGGAGGTCTCGCTCGCTTGACACGAGGCACAACTGGAGCTCGTCTCTTTGGAAAAGGGAGACCAGGCCCCCGATGGACACGTGGAGCTTCCGGAGCTCATCACTGCGGAGGCAACAAGTTCTGGAGCGGTTTTTGCTTCTGTACGCGTGGGAATACCGGTACGGGAGGAAACCGACACAATTTCCACAATGTTACCGCACCGAATCAACCTAGGATAAGTTGTTAAGATTCAACGACAATTTGAATAGGACTCTTATGTAAAGGTCCCAAAATGTGAATACAAAGAAACATGAGTTGCGCAAATGTTGGAGTCATGTGTAAGAAAAAGGGGCTTAGTTGAAACTTTTTCCACATATGATAACATAGGTGAGATTCTTCTAAACAAACTTAGGGTTACTGCATGGATGGACCTCATGTGGATTAAAACCACAGAAGTGAAGAACTCAAGTGCAGTGGGAGGTTTTAAAAATCAGAGTTTGAACTAAATGTTAAACTCAAACTTCAAATGAGGGGAGGACACAATGGAAATTCAAAACTGTTGTGTTCAAACTCTTGTTTGCAGCAGCCAACCCAAGAATCAAATTACATATTTTGATTCCTTAGGTCCAATATAGTGGGTAGGCAAAGTCTCATTAATTTTTGAAAAGATTTGCTACCCATTTTTCCAAAGGGAGTTAAATGTGCAAGGAATTCAAATAAACATTTGAATTTGGATAGAATTTGCCCAAACTATTCAAAGGCAGCTCAGTTCCAACTTTCAAACATTTGGGTTGTATAATTGTCAAACTTTGGAGATCTTTTGAGGAGAAGGGGTACTGACTAGTGGGGCCCACATGTCAGGGGGATGAATAGACTTAACCCTTAAGTTTTTTTTCTGTTCCACACTCCACCGAAGTTTACCCCCGGGGCGACACCGAGCGGCTGCTCCACGCCCCAAAGCTCCACCTCCTGCTCCCATTTCACGCCGGCCTGATCCTTAACCCGGGAGCCAACAGCAGCACGTTGCTTTCCTCATTTTGATCACGCGCTGGCTGTTCTTCTCACGCGCGAACAGCAACTGGCGCTCACCGCCGCACTCTCTTCTCCCGGATCGCCATCCCCAACCAAGCCTCAGTTGTGCGTGCCGGCAGTACAGAAAAGCAGCGCCTGTGCCTGCTCTACCACGCCAGCCCCACGGCACCGAAGCTCCTAGCCTGTGGCGCGCGCAATTCAGCAACAGGCGCCAAGAAACAGAGCTCACCGGCGGAAGCCGACTCTGGTCACCGTGGACAGCGAGCTACGGCCCTCCTCACAATCCCTCCTCAAAACGAAAAAGGTGTGCCATGATCCCTAGTTTGTGTAGCTGCAAACCGAGTAGCGTTTGATCGACCGAGCTGAGAGAATTTCCAAAGTTTCCGAACCATGGTGCATGGGGTTAGGGGTCGGTCTAACCCAAAATTCTAGCGGCACAGTCCACCCAAGCTCGGGCGAGCTTGCACGCAGCCTCTATACCGCGTAGCTGTCCTTCTCGAAGAAGAACCGAGCGAAAATACCTAGGATTGACCGAGTTATAGCTGTTTTTCGTGCCGCCCTGAAGAAATCGTCTCGGGTCGCCGTGGAGCTCTATGCTGCCGGCCTTTTCACGAGGTTTGGCGCCCAGTTCCAACACCCTCAAGCTTCCATGGTACTCTCCGAGACATTCCCGACCCTTTTGGTGCGGTGTAGGCGACTTCCGAGCTCACCGGAACCCTAATCGTTGATGACCCCGGTGCGCAAGGTTTTCCGGCGATCTATGGCCGCCGGTGAACCTCTCAACGTGTTCAGCAGGTCAGAATATGGAGGGGCGGCGAGCAGGGGGCCGGGAGGTGGCCGGTAAGGCCGTTCTGGCGACGCTCGCTGGAGGGCGCCGCCGCGGCCTCTGTTCGGCCGAAGGTTGAAGATGACCTAGTGGGTCCCGTGTGTCAGCGACAGGGAATCAAATTTCTGATCGGCTGCGGTGCTGGGATCTGGTGTGGCTGCACGGGAAATACCCAGTAGCCCCGTGTGGCTTGCCACGGCGAGTGACACCTGTCCCCTGGACCCACAGTCAGCAATTGAACATTTTTGGAATTTCAGCTTTCAGTTCAAAGTTTAAACAGCCACAACTTTGGGTAGGAGAATCCAAAAATTGTGAAACAAATTTTGTTGGATTCCTCTAACAGAGAACTATCCAAATATGAAACCAAATTTGTATGAAACCCATTATTTAATTCTGGAAAATTCTTTAAAAATTTTCAGAAAAAGAATTTAGAGGGAGTTTGGCTAATCCAAAAATCCTCAAATTTTGCCAGAATAGTCTTTAGGGTATTAGTGAACCCCTGTAAAAGTTTCAGCTCAATTGGAGTTGATTTGATCAGGGCAATTCAGAATTTAAAGTGCTGTATCCAAATTAAATACAGAAACATTTCAGGGAATTTCCAGAACTTAGAAATTCATTGCTGGGAGATTCTTAGCTCCAAAAATCTTTGGAAAATTCATGCAAGTCCTATGAACTATAATTGAAATTGTAGTTCACTAAGTTTGGCATGAACATGCAAGTTTATTCAGAATTGATTCCTTTTTGCCTAAAGGCTTAGGAAATTATTCTGAGTAATCCACTAATTAGGTAATCCCAAATATCGGTCTAGAGTGCTTTCTTGTGACAAGGAACCCACATGAAAATTCTCAGCTCCATTGGAGCTTTGGATCACCCCTGTTCTGTTTAAACCACTTAAGGTGACAAAATAGAAGAGGGGGGGGGAACCACTTAGCACTTAATCATGTGCTTAGATTCAAACCCAAACCACTAGCACCAGTGTCATTTTAAATTCTTGAACAGAGATCCAGTTTTTGAAAACTTGTTATTAGAACTTGTAGCAAAGTCTATACAGTTAAACAATTGTGCATATACATTACGTGTAGCATCTACGTGAAGGACTTGAAGTCATTGGAGTGGAGATCAAAGGAAGGAGGCAAGAGATCAAGCCAAGGGATCTTCACTAACTGAATTATATATATTAGCCCCTGCAAAACAAAGGCAAGCCCTGGTTTGCATCAAATTTACAAGTTTCTATTTGTATTCACTTCATACGTCTAGAATTTTATTTATTTGCATTACGTCTAGATAGTATGAAGCTCCAAATGCATTACCCAGAAAACCCTGGAGTTTAATGTAGGATATTTTATCAATTAATTATAACTGCTGATCTCAACAAAAGTGGATTAAAAGAGGCATAACTCGAGTGGGCAGATTCCTACTCGTGAAACGGGGTTAAGGGAGATCAATCGGAAGAGTTGGGAATTGATCCTCATAGTTGGGAATGGAGACCGGGTAGCGGATGGATGGGTCAAGGACGTGGTCCTGTGAACCTAGTCTATGTCTAAGTCGATTAAGGCCTGTTCTCGTGTGCGGCCCGTTGGACAAGTTTGAGTTATGTACCGGATGCATACTGGCTATATGGGACCCATGAAACCGATGTAACATGTTAACCTGGGTGTCGAGGCATACCTCACCGTCTGATGCTGATGCTGAAAGGATAGAGAAGTCGGCTCTACGAGGGTTTGCCATAGAGAGACTTAATCCCAGTCGGTGGGACCGGTTCGACATTTGGGTGTTGTGTGAAAGGTTGCCACGTACGACGTCAGTGACAGTTGCTGTGTGCAACATCAAGTACGGGCGTACGCGTCGTGTCAGCCGGGTGTTTTTGATTGCAATCACCGTCGCTCGCGGTAGTGAGCATATTTGTTCTCTGCGTCGTGACGTAGTAATAAACTGGGAAAATTTAATAATGCTTCATGGGTAATCCTCATAACGGAGATGAGGAACGATCAACACTTCACTAAATTTAATTTCCACCTTGGGCTAGTAGCGTCGAGGCAAAGCATTTCTTGTTTGATTGTGGAGCCTCGACGTTGATGGCGCAAGGTCCGTATGAGTCTAGGGTAGTTCACTAAAGTTACTTTCACCTTGGGCAAGCGACATCGAGATGAAGCGTTTCTTGTTTGATTGTGGAATCTCGATGTAACTTGCGCGAGGGCTATAAAAGTTGCTTAAAACTTGAAGTAAGGACCCTCCTTTAGCTCAAGTTCATCGTTTGTGCAAACTTCTATAATCAGCCCTCTAATTTCATCATGTAGAGTTTCATGACTAGGGTGACGGGTCAATCTTGCTGAGCTTCGTGCTCACAGATACTGCATAAGTTGTTTTGCAGGTAATAACTGTACGCTGATATGTACAGGTGTCCGATGAGACTCGGAGCTCTCCGAGTGCTGAACTCATGGCAACCCTTGCCGCTGCTATTGTGATAGTGTTGCTAGCGAGAAGGGTCAGCGGGCTGGACACCTTCTCTGTTGCTTAGCATAGGTGTGAGACGTGAGTTGTAATAGTCTTCCGCTGTAGCATATTTTGAGAAGTATTTGTAAAATTACACTTTGTAAACTTCCGCTTGATTTATGTAATATGATGCTTTATTATGTGTGCTGTCGGGTGCCGCATCGCACAACACCACCCAATGCGATTCCCGGGCGAGCTGCCCCGTCCCCGTGAGTGATCGGGACGGCGGGCCCTCACATCTTATTCGACAATCAGATTAGGACTCTTCTCCTCCCGATTATAAATAGAACCCAGAACCTTTGGCCGAAACCATGAACTTCTTTTCCAACTCCTGAGCCGACGACTTAGAGCCCTAGCCCCAGCTCGCCGAGTAAACCCTTCGCCGGAGTACGGTCGAGAGAGATCGCCGGAAGAGAGCCCCAACGATCTGTCTTGCTAGGATAAGGACCCCGAGACCAAGAAGAACGTAAGGTGGGTCTCCAATACTACCTTACGACATCATCGCGTTTAATTTGCATCTGTTCTTCGATTCCTTTCGAACAGAAGCTTTTTTCGTGGACAGATCACTTGTTGATCGATTTGATCTAAAAGTCAAGATCATCGCCACATCCACAATTGATCTCTACAACTCTGTTCATCATAAAACCCATGCAAGCCATGCAAGAACATGTACAAACTAAACTGCATCATAATATTAACATGCATAAGCATCATCGCATCTAGTTAAAGTTTGTGCATGATATTGATTGCTGTAAATCTTGTATGTGCGTGATCATGTATAGAAGGACAAGCTCAGGGAACTACCTACGACGGGCTACAACAACAAGATTTTGAGCAACCGGAACAGCCAGAACAAGGCAAGTGCCCCTTGACCATATTGATCCTATGTTTTGGAAAAACTGTTTTGTTTGTGAAAAGGTGTGGGTGCTGAGTCAAACATAATGGGAAACCCTTTTATAGGAGTTTACTAGTTTTGGTTAAAACACCCTTGTCGGCTAAGAAGTTTATGAGTCGGCTATGGTTTTTACTTTTATGCTTCGCTGAGTCCATGGGATTACGGGGAGCGAGATAGATGTTTCTAGCTAACTGCACTCGTAATGATAATGAGAAACTGATGTTGTTAATGAACATGGATTGGAGGGAGATCTAGGCAAGCCGGGTTTGTGAATGAGGTAGCATGAGATGGTGGTTTTACTTGCCGTAGATCTAAGGACCGCTTCATGCGAGCACATGCTAGGATAACAGTGCCACCACAAGGCCAAGTATGGGTGCGGCTTAGCTGAGTGATTAGGTAAGTTGCTAGATTGTTATGGACCGTGGAAGGCGCGGGGAATTGGAGTCGAGTGAGAACTTCCCTGTGAACTGCATGGCACAAGAGGGGGCCCGTGTGTGGGAGAATTGGAGATTCTAGCCTGCCTGTGAAACCTTAGTGAGTCCATACATCTAGTAGCCCCTTTGTAATGGCTATTTTATGATCTCTTGTCCATACACCGACGGTTGTGTAATGGTATAATGGAGGTTCTGCAGTCGCCGACGGGTGACGAAATCACAAACTTGTGGGTAAAGAGGTGCAAACTCTGCACAGTCTAAAATTATCATGATAGCCGAGTTTACGGTCACGAGCGCCTGGCGAACTTCCATTATTAGTTGGATGGTTATTTTGGGATGGTTTTGGATGGTTTTGGTTATGGTTTGATTTTTGTTTGGTTTTCGGGACTGTCGAGTCCGGGTGATAAGATTGGTTGCATGACTGATGAGTCATGGCAACGAGATTGGTCTCGGTGTGAGACATAATTGGTTATGAGATGAAATGGTAGCGAATACGAGATGGTATTCGTGAAATGATAGCGAATACGAGAAGGTATTCGTGAGCAAGAATGAGGTTGATTAATGTCTGGTTGGGACATGGAAAGTGATGAACATAATGGAGGTATGATTGGTATTTTAATACATGTTGGGATTTCATTCACTTAAAGTTAAGTTGCTGTTTTATCATTGTTTTGATAAATAACTTTGCTTTTTGCAATGAGCCTTTTTATACCTACCTTGTTGTGAGCTACATATCATATTTTCCAGCACTTGCTGAGTACATCATTGTACTCAAACTTGGATTATTATTTCATCATCAGCAACAGGAGAAGATTACTATGAAGACCAAGTGGAGCATTAGGCGTGTAATCTGTTCTCAACCTTACCTGTGGGGATGGAGCAGAGATGGAGCTGCTGCTTAGATTGCTTACGCATTAGTTAGAAGACATCCGCTGCTAGAATGAAGACTTCCGCTGTTAGATTAAGACTTCCGCTGTGAGCATGAGTCCAAGACTCATGAGACATTGTAATAAACTCTGTTACTCGTGGTCATATATATTCTGAAATTCAGTATGTGGATGATGTGTATATGTGTGATGAACATCCTGGGCACACATATGCATCAGTTCTTGGTTTCGTGGTTTTTCCACAGAATTGAGGGAGTCACAGATTGGTATCAGAGACACGGGTTGACGATAGGTTACACGCTTAGGTAGAGGTCACAAGTTGGTATCAGGCACAGATTGGTATCAACCTGCCACGGGTTGATCGTAGATCACACAACCTAGAATGATCACAGATTGGTAGCTGAGACACACGCTGACCATAGGATGCAAACCTAGGATTCATAGATTGGCATTGGAACTACCTTGATATAGGATACAAACCTAGGAGAAGTTGTAGTTAGATCACAGATTGGCATCACCCTAAGCCATATAGGACCTCCATTGAATAAAAGCCTTGAATAGAGGTTGTATGAGCCCTTGTGATGATTGTTGTGATTGGTGTGAGTTGTGGGACGTCTCAAGCATTGTCCGCATCCACACATAAGTAGAAAGGAGGTGTGAGATGCCTCGGCACTTGTTCACATCCTCATGTGTGCTAATATATATAGTCCGATCCACCTTGATGCATATAGATGGGGGGGTCAATCTAATCTTCTAACCTCTATTATATTTCATTCTCTCTCACAGATGGTGAGATGAAACACCGGCCGCCAAGGAAGGAACTTCCGTGGCAACCAAGAGGAGGGCCACGACGAAGTTCCTGTTAACCCCGGAGCTGGTGAGAACAATCTGGAACGGTTGATGGCCATGCAGAATCAACTTATGCAAACCATGATCCAAACTTTGGGTCAGTTGCAGGCCAACAACAACAACCCCGTTCTGGCACCACCCCCACCACCACCGCCACCACCGCCGGCTCATAACAGACTGGGAGTGTTCATGAGGACTCGACCACCCACCTTTGCTCAAGCTAACGACCCCATGGAGGCTGACGACTGGTTGAAATCCATGGAGAAGAAGCTTGCCATAGTGCAGTGCAATGACCGAGAGAAGGTTCTTTTTGCGTCGCACCAACTCATGGGAGCTGCCGCTGACTGGTGGGATGCCCTATGCAACGCTCATATCGACCCGGAAACGATCACTTGGACTGAGTTCAAGGAGAGTTTCCGCTCTCATTACATCCCTGCTGGTGTAATGATGCTCAAGAGACAGGAGTTCGAAGGTCTCCGCCAAGGACAGAGAAGCGTGAATGAGTATCTCAACAAGTTCACGCAACTGTCCCGGTATGCCCCCGAAGATGTCAACTCGGACCAACGGAAGCAGTACCTGTTCATGAGAGGGTTGAACAATGAGATCCAGGTTCAGCTCCTCAACAATGACTACGCGAGCTTCCAGAAGCTGGTTGACAAGGCTATTGTGGTTGAAAGAAAGATCCGAGAGATCGAGCGAGAGGGCAAGAGGAAGATGCCATACCAGCCACAAGGGATCAACGTACGACCTCGGTACATGCCCGTATCTGCACCACAGTATGGACCGACCGCTCCTGCATACCGCCCTAGTCAGCCACCACAGCAACGACCCGTTGCACAAGCACCTCGTGTGCCCTTGCCTCTTGTGCCCCGACCCAACATGGGCGCTCCTGTTCAAAACCCCCTGTAGGATCAAAGTACACCTGTAAAACTACCAGAGGGAGGTGAATGGTAGATAAAAACTTTTCAGCGGAAGCAACAAAACACCCCTCAGCAGAAAACCGATCTGTTAAAGAAACCGTGGGTGCGACTAATCTAAACGTTTTCAACTGTTACAAAACTAGTATAGATTGTATAGAATCTAGTCAAGAATACGTCACAACAAGAATCATAAAAATCCGTTGAGAGAAACTCAAGTTACGATCGAAAGATCGAACAAAGGTCAATCTGTCCTACGCGAGAAAAACAGTTCTGGAATACTGCAAAGGAACTCGTGTAGATCAGAAACCACAAATTCAATGACCGTGAAATTTTCACAGATGATAGATAATCAAGTTGTTAAGACAACCCAAAAAGAATCACATCAATTGGATCTGTAAAACTCGAGTTATGATAAAACCACCGAAGCAAGGTAGTGCTGAACAGAAACTCGACGAGAAAAACTTGTCTGAAACAAGTCGGGCGAACAAGGCACAAAAGTTCCTTTAGAATACGTATTTTATTTATCAAAACACAAGAGGAACAGCCCTAAAGTCGTGCACCACGAGCTCTGGCCTCCCTTGCTTATATAACCAGCCCGAACGCCAACTCAACTCAAACTAGGACTCCTACTCCTACTTGGATTCAAACTGTAACTTTCCAATACTGCTTAGGACTCTTCTATACGCAGATAGAAGCAATCTTAAAACTTCCAAACACGTTAGTAACGTCCCAAACATTCCTAAAACAACTCAAATTCGTGACCCACACGAAATTCTATCATAACCAACTCAAAACATTCCATATTTGAGTCAAACACGACTCAGCCGCAGCCTGAGTCCATAACCTAGTCGGTTGGACCTTTCCGACCAATTATTTGCGTCCACATCTCTTCATCACGCCTTGGAACCATGCAGCCACGTCCATGCACTCCTTGCACACATGCAAACATCTTCCAACGATGTCTAAGATATCTTCATATGCATTTTTCTTGATTCAAACTTACTGCGCAACCTACCGACTTGACTCTCGTTAGTTCCGAAACTACAACATCTTAAGTGAGCACCTCACATAAGCATGTTATAAACCATAGCAAAATGATATCAGCCATAAACACCAAAACACACCAAAAAATTAGTAAAATAATACTAAGCAAACTTTCCATAAGAGTAAAGGAAGTTTGAAACATTGCAAGTTAAAAGCAGAACCATTGCAATCAAGCTCCGAACCTTACCAAAGCTAACCGGACCTTGAACCGGAGCTTACCAAAGCTAGTCGGACCTAGCGCCAGAGCATACTAAAGCTTAGTCGGACTTAGCACGGAACTTACCGAGGCTAGTCGGATCTAGCACCGGAGGTAGCAAAAACAAGTCGGACCTAGCAAAAATAAGTCAGACCTAGACAAAGCAAATCGGACCTTACGTTGGACCTATCATCGGACCTTGCAGGAGCTCGGACCTAGAGTCGGACCTTGTTAAAAATGTGTTTCGGTAGTATTCAAAACTTTTGTCGTCAAAGCTAATGTATTCAACACACATAGGTCTCACAATCTTCCCCTTGATGAATGATTGGTAACACCACTTAAAATCCAAACATTAGCTTATTCACATGAAAAGTATTGAAAATAATTTCTCCCCCTTTGTAAATCAGAAATAAAATGAGAAGAAAAACAAAAATACCAAAAATTCTCCCCTTGAGAAGAATCGTGCCAAAACACTTGTGAATGTGTGCAATGTGTGATCAATTTATCCCCCTTTGACGATGTATTCAACAAGGTACAAAAGAGAAATTTTAATTTTTTATGAGCACATTATAACATATACATATAAAACGAAGCTCATCCAAATCATACTATCAAGTAACATACACTATCACATCAATGAGATACATAAAGTAGTGTAAGCCATGCTAGAGATCAAGTGTAATTTTCAACTTAAGCAAGTCATGATCTCACAAACTTAACTATTTCAAGACCTGAAAGCATGACACTTGTTTCTGCATTTTATTTATCATTTAAAGCAAAAATTTTGATCTTATAACATTTGCAAGAGATTATATGCAGCATCAGCCTTATTCTAACCAACCAAGCCAAGCCTATGTCATTTGACAATCAGAAGCTTAAGGACATGGTTTTAGTCATACATAACTCCTTTCAACATCATATCTAAGAGCAATGATAAGCCATCTCAAAAGAAGAAGTGCGA
The DNA here is from genome assembly GCA_030760725.1 of Neostapfia colusana. NCBI lineage: Eukaryota > Viridiplantae > Streptophyta > Magnoliopsida > Poales > Poaceae > Neostapfia > Neostapfia colusana. The sequence continues at coordinate 56,741,436 of JASWHV010000006.1, read as the reverse complement.
TGCATGCATATTCTGTTGATCTTTTCTCATTTTTTTATTTGAACATAAAAACTCAACATGTGAGTTGATTACTTGATTAATTCTTTATGATTAAAAGAACTTGTGAGCATGCAACAAGTTCAAAACAGCAAGAAAGTTTGACCATGACCAGATTTAGTGTAAGTAATTATTCCAATTACTAGACATGGTAAAAACTACAAAATGTATAACACGGGTAATGTAGTAAGAACTTTCAGCATCAAAAAGGAATCACAAAGTCATATATGCATGAAATACTATGCTCATATTATTTTAATTTCAGATTCACACATAGACTTCCCAAGTTTCAAAATTCTCCCTAAATTTAAGCCATGAGGATGCATAACCCCTATTTCACTACGAATGTAACAAAAACGAGTGAAATCTAAAGGTTTTGTAAAAATGTCAGCCAATTGTTGTTCCCTTTTTCAACATTATCACGGAGAAAATGCTACCTAATGTCAATGTGCTTAGTTCCCGAATGTTGCATGGGGTTTTTAGCAATGCAAATGGCACTAGTGTTATCACAAAACAGTGGAACACTATCTAGATCAACCCCATAGTCCTTAAGTGTTTGAATGTCACACCCGGTTTTTCCGAAGAACAACCAAGTGAATGTCACATTTATGCTAGGATCATTTTCTCATACATGTGATGACAAATAGTGAAGCATCATTTATTACAAGCCAGGTGTTGAATACAAATAAGTCTTACATAGCAAATGTCTCGATGGACAATAATAAGTTCATCACAAGTAAATAAACTAGCAGCGGAATAATTATTCTTGTGGGCTCCGTCACAGGCGTTGCCTGGGGGACTCCATGAACCTAGAAAACTTCTTCGGGTCCAAAGTCTTGATCATTAAATACCACTTCATTATCTTGACCTGAGCAGCAATATAAACCAACAAATATGCAAGGTTGAGTACCGATGGTACTCAGCAAGTGTGGGAAAGTTATGTCATGCATGGCTAAAGCAAGGAGAGATTGAACTCAGGGTTAAAGCACTACGCAATTAATACCTATCACCTTAGCTTATTAAGCACCTACATTACTACACAGGTGAAATGGTCCCAAACTCCGATCCCATCATCATAATCAAATAACTATAACATCATTTCCAATGTTAAGCTCCCCGCTTAACATTCACAACCTCCAAGGTCATCATACTCTAATCATGAATAAGTCCAAGCCGCTCTTGACCGTGAGCACGGCTGTCATGACAGTTTTGACTCTGCAGAGTTTGCACCACTGTATCCACATGTAGTGATTTCATCCCCCGTTGCCGGGTGGACTAAAAGAATCTCCATTATGCCAGTGGCTACAAACCACATTCACACTTCCCAGGTGTGTAGCCAGGAGATCACTACGAAGCCTTTACGAAGGGATTCCCGACGAGCGTGGGCCCACTGAGGTTTCACCCCTAACAACATACAAGAGGCTCCAACCCCGCTGCAGTGGCCCCCTCTTGAGCCTTGCGGTTCATATGGTAGTCCAGCTGACACCTATTCCCGCACCATCCGACACACCCATGCTGCGCCGGGGATACACCTAATTAATTGGCCAAGCTGCCCCATCTCAGCATGTGGTTGGCACGGTAAAGCCAGGTTACATGCTCCATGAACCGGTACTTAGGATCCAGGCAAGTACTAAACACAAACCCGAGTCTCGTGCTCCCAGCACCAACCAAATCATCCAACTTGCCTTGATCCCTACCTCTACATAACTCATAAGATCTCATTCAAGAGTAAGGTAAACAAGTTGATGATATTATATCCCACTTATCCCATTCTAAGCATGGCTAAGCATAAGTAATATGAATGAATGACATAATAAAGCAAATCCCAACCCAAGCTACAAGGAAACAAGGTAATGCAATTCTAGGGAAACATCCTAGCATGGGTTTCATCTTTTCAATTGACAATGCAAATAGTTCTATCTACACATCCTAGTATGGGATCAAAGTGGTCAAGGACACTTGCCTCCTTCCAGCTGCTCTTGGAATGGGTAGTCCTGTTCTTGGAAAGGAAGAACTTGCTCTGGAGCAGGTTCTACTCATACCATCACACATAGCAAAAGAAAACAACAAGTCATAAGACATAGTTCACACTTCCACTTCATACAAGCCACACATTCACATTTATGAAAGCCATTCTCATTTCCATGTGTTGTGGTTACTCTATGTGTGTTGGTTTTGGCTTACATGCACTTTTAAACATGTACATATGATTTCTATTTTTGTATTCATATTCATGTTGGCATACTATATATGAATTTCTAATTTAAATAAATCCCTTGTATTTAATTGATACACATTTTAGCTACCAAGTATGCATGAAAGGTATTTTCCTACTTCATATGTGTCTTCAAACCTTCTACCAACCCTAAACTGAATTCTTTGGATTTTGGAAACTTCATTTATCATTTTCTAGTTACTTATACCTAGCTTGCTATATTTTCAGATTTATTTCCTATGCCTAAATGTGCACTTTATTATGAAAATAGTAAGACACCTCATCTAAACAGAATAGGTTTTGGGTCTAAAATATTAAATAATATATTTTTGAACTTCTCTTCTGATGTGAACTATTTTACATTTATTTTACTAATTTTCAGAATTATTCTATACTTAAAAATGTGTCCCTATTACTAATAAATGTGAATAATCAATTAAACAGATTCATTTCGGCCAAAAATCTATTTTTGTCTCACTCCAAAGTTTTCCATGTACTAGGAAAGTTTTTAATTTGAATTGACAATATGTTTGTCCCATCTTTTAAATTTTAAATACTAACCACATATTCAAATTCCTAAATTTAATATCAAATAGGGTTAAAAATGTAAACTCACCACACTACAGGGTCTATTATATTATTTTAAGAATTTCCAGGGGTCTAACTACACATAACAGAGGGGTTTTCCAAATTTTTATTAAGTCCAGGGGCTAAAACGGATTTTTAAATGAATTTACATGTTTTTCTGAAGTTCCAGGGGCTAGATCAGAAGTTTCCGGGGCTAGCTCTTATTTTCCGAGAACCCGAGGGGGTAGCGCGTAAGAATCCCGGCCTTTATAACGCGGGGCTGACGTGGACCGTCCGATTTAAAACAGACGGCTGAGATTATAACGCCGAACCGGTACGCGGGGATTTAAATTCTACCGTGGGATTTAAAATAGACGGCGCACAAGCGGCCACGTCGCTCTGATCGAGCGCGGGCGGCGCTGCCCGGCGGCGCACGGCGGCGGGAGGCGGCGATCTCGCCGGAGAGTTTCGGATCTTCGTCAATTCTTCCTAGAACTGTGATTTTATGGCATAGATCGGTAGAGGGGAGGTCGGGGATCTCACCTCGGGGGTTTTCTTGAGCTCGGAGGTCCTGGAAAGCGGTCGGCGACGAGGTCCGAGGTGAATTCACGGAGAGGCTCGTCGGCGCTGTGTTTGAGCCGCATTCCACCGAGTTTTCTGCACCTGTGCGGTTCCTCGGAGGCGGTGGATCAACACCAGCGAGTTAGATCAGAATTCCCGAACGAAGATCGAGCAGAATTTGCCGGAGAAGCTCAGGTTCTCACCGGGAGGAAAATCGGCGGATCGTGTGGTAAAAACGGGACTATGTCAGGGTTTTTATAGACGAGGGAGGGCGGCGGGTTGGTTTAGATCGAGCTGGAGTCTTCTGGGACTGGGAGTCGGCTGGGAACGCGCGGTTTTCCGGTCGGTTACGATCGCGCACGCGTGGGGAACAGTCCGGGTCGGCGCGATCGGGAGCTCGGGGATGACAGGTGGGTCCCACCTGTCAGCGAGAGGGGGCGCGGGCGCGTGGCTGCGGTCTGGCGCGGGGGTTGGGTGGGTCGGCTGGTGGGTTTCGGCCCACTGGCCGGGAAGGTTTATTTTTTCTTTTTCTTTTTATTTTTTGTTTCTGTTTTGAGTTTAATTTGAATTCCAGTTTGAATTTGAATTTTTGTAACACATGCAATACGTCCAAAAATTTTTAAATTCCCCTCTTAACAGGATTTTGGGGTGTTACATTAAACAATCCAATGAATTTGTGAGCAAGCACTAGCAGCAGTTACATATTCAGATTCGGCCGTGGATTGTGCAACTGAACTTTGTTTTCTAGAGGACCGGGCAACAAGTGAATTACCATGAAAATGACAAGCACCAGAAGTACATTTCCTATAAATCCTGCAACCCCCAAAATCAGCATCGGAAAAAGATTTCAAAGTAACGGTTGAGGAAGAAGGAAGAAAAATGCCAAATTCTTGAGTTCCATGTAAGTACCTGAGAATACTTTTGACGGCTTGACGATGTGAAGCACGGGGGGGGGGGGGGGGGGCTTGAAACCATGCACAAAGACATACGCTGAATTGTATGTCCGGTCTTGATGCCGTGAGATACAAAAATGAACCGATCATGCTTCTATATTCTTTTTTATCAACGGGATCACAATCTTCATCAAGTTCAAGTGTTGTTGCTGTTCCCATTGGTGTCCGAAGAGGCTTGCTTTTGTCCGTGTTGAAGCGCCTTAGGAGATCTTTTGTATACTTTGTTTGATGCACAAAGGTACCCTCCTTGGTTTGCTTGATTTGCAGCCCCAAAAAGTACGTGAGTTCTCCGATCATACTCATCTCAAATTCTGAACTCATCATAGCTGAAAAGTTGGACACAAGATCATGAGAAGCACAACCAAAAATAATATCATCCACATACACTTGAACGAATAATGAGTCGTAGCCATGCTTAAACACAAAAAGAGTTTTATCAACCTTGCCCATGGTAAACCCCTTTTCAAGTAAGAATGTTTTTAACCTATCATACCATGCTCTAGGGGCTTGTTTGAGACCGTACAAGGCTTTGGATAGTTTGTAAACATGATTAGGAAAATTTGGATTTTCAAAACCAGGTGGTTGTTTGACATAAACCTCCTCATCTATGTAGCCATTAAGAAAAGCACTTTTAACATCCATTTGATATAGCTTAAAACCTTTAGATGCAGCAAAAGCTAACAAAATTCTTATGGCTTCTAATCTAGCAACAGGAGCAAAAGATTCATCAAAATCTAGACCTTCAACTTGTGTGAAACCTTGAGCAACCAACCTAGCCTTATTCCTAACCACAACCCCATCCTCACTTTGTTTATTTTTAAACACCCATTTAGTTCCAATTAAAGTGTGACCTTGAGGTGGAGGTACAAGTTTCCAAACATTATTTCTTTCAAAATTTTCTAACTCTTCTTGCATGGCAATAATCCAAGATTCATTAGTGAGTGCGTGTGATATATCTTTGGGTTCAAAAGAAGCAACAAAAGCAGAATGAGCATGAGAATTGGGGTCGAAAAACCTGGATCTTGTAACTCGTTCATGCAAGCTTCCAATAATTTGTTGTGGAGGACGACTTTTGAGAATCCGGAGGGGAGTGGACACTTCACAAGCTTCTTCTTCTTCATGTTCATCACAAATAGATGAGCTTGTTACGTGAGGAGGATCTGGACCAGCAATGGTGGTCGTCGGTGCTGGCTGTGAATCAAGATCAGGAGCTGGAACAATGTCATTAGCTGCTGAACTTCTTCCTCTTCTTCAACGAAAATACTCTCCCCCTGCGGATATGGATCCGTACCTGCAATATTTGAACTAGTACCTGGGCTAGCTTCATCAAAAGAAACCTCACAAGTCTCCACAATTTTGTTAGTATCAGGTAAAAACACATGGTAGCCTCTAGTATGAGATGGATAACCAAGAAACATGCCATCAACAGATCAAATTTATCAAGATTACCAAGTTTCTTAACAAAGCATTTGCAACCAAAGACCCTAAAATGTGTGACACTAGGCCTATGTCCAAATCTGAGCTCATATGGTGTTTTACCTAGCTTAGCACGCAAGAAAACACGATTTGAGACATAACAAGCGGTTGCAATTGCATCAGCCCAAAATTTCCTAGGAGTTTGACATTCATCAACCATAGTCCTAGCCATCTCAACTAAGGTTCTGTTCTTTCTCTCTACAACACCATTTTGTTGAGGTACATATGGTGAAGAAAATTGAGGATCTATTGCATTTTCAGCACAAAAGTGATCAAACGATTGATTTTTAAATTCGGTTCCATTATCACTTCTAATTACTCTTAAAGATCCTGGGTGATCAATTGATAATCTAAGAAATAAAGTTCTAAAGTGACTAAAATATTCATTCTTAAATGCCATAAAGTAAACCTAAGTGTATCTAGAATAGTCATCAACAATCAAAAGAACATACCATTTACCTCCGAAGGATTGAACACGTGAAGGTCCTACGGTGTCAAGGTGTAAAAGTTGACCCGGTTCAGTTGTCATGGTCATTGTGAGAGGAGCATGTGAACCTGCAACCATCTTAGCATGTCTACAAGAAGAGCACACAATTCTTTGTCCCCTTTAAGCTTAGGCAGCCCACGTATGCGATCAAGAGCACTAACACGCGTGAGATGATCAAAGCCTACGTGACCAAGTCTACGATGCCAAAAATATAAATCTTTGGAATCATTTGCAACTAGACATCTATGCTTAGAGGAAGACATATCAAAATCAGCTTTTAAAAACTCTTCCAAACCGAGACATGACAAAAATAAGCTCACTATTTGAACCTACAACTTTGCAGCAGTTTTTATTGAAAATAATTTCCAGATTTTCATCTAGCTATCGTGTAACAGAAAGCAAGTTGTATTTCAAATTTTTGACAAGTGCCACATCCTTCAAAGTGTAGTGATCATTTACTCTAACCGAACCCTTAGCAATTATAGGAGTTGAAGAATTATCGGCAAAAGTAACATTCTCTACACGTGACACAAAAGAGAGAGAGAGGAGAACCATTCTTTGTTACTGGTCATGTGGCGTGAGCAACCTGAATCCACAATACAAATGTTCTCCTTCCTCAAGCGTGTAACCTACATAGAAGCATAATACATCGATGACTCAATACTGGGGTTAGTTAAAAGGTATTTAGGAATCCAGTACTGAGTCACACGACGTCCAACAGGAATAACATGCGAAAGCTGAGATAAAACAGGAGGTTTATGAGTCAAAGTTTGAGATTTTTTGTTCTTAACTACTGACCTATGAGGTGTTACTTGTGTAGCACGAAAATCAGTAGCTCCGGAGGCAAAAACAGAAGGTCCGGAGGCAAAAACTAAAGCTCCGGAGGCAAAAACTGAAGCTCCTGAGGTAAACTTTGAATATTTCTGACTCATAACAGCAGGTTGCATGTTCCTGACATTCGGTTTAGTATGTGCAGCAAATTTTGCATGAGAGTTATAAAATCTAGCTTGCATTCTTTTCTTTTTATGTTGTTTAGCTAGTCTATAACAAAAATCTATGACATGACCATCTCTACCACAATAGGTACAATGAAATTTAACTTTGTGTTCATGTCTAGATGAGCATGCAGTATGCTTATTTGAACCCGAATGTGACAACACTCCTGCAGATTTAAAAACCACTTTTTTGTTTAGGAACTGTTTGAATCAAACCACTTTCTAATGATTTTACAATTTTAGGTGGATGTTCCTTAGCATGAGCATGTGAATCAAAACCTAAACCAGTTTTATCATTACAAGACTTGAAAGAATTCAGCAGCAAGTTTATGTTCTTATTCCCATTACAAAACCGATCTAATGTCCTATGCATGTTATCAAGTTTATTTGATAGATCAAGGCAATTTTCACATGAAGTTTTTTCTTTTAATTTGCAATTGGAATAATATTTAATTTCATTAGAACGTAAAGCATTGTTTAATATAGAAATTTCTTTCATAGCATCTTGTAGTTTCTTATCAAGATCATCGCAAGTAGAACAATGCAAATCAATTGTAGAACAACAAGCATCTTTCAAGTTTTTATCATTAAGTGCAGCAATCTTTTTGTTCTTTTGGATTTCAAGTTCAAGTTTATCAAGTGTGGAGGTGTGTGCACTTCTTATAGAGGACAATTGTTCATATATTAAATCACATGAGGAACAAGAATCATCACTAGGATTCAAGGATTTTAAACGATTCATTTCAGATTCTAGTGACTCAATTTTAACAGCATTGTCCCTAAGCTTTTTGTCCTTTTTCTTAACAATAATAGTGGCACGAGAAATAGCATCACACATTTCTTCGCAAGTAGGACATACCTCTTCGTTGTCACTGTTGTGTTCTGCATCCTCCATAATTGATTTTTATTTGCCCGCCATGAAGCACAAGTTTGCCAGATCATCTTCATCTTCATCACTTCCAATGTCTACATCACTCGAGCCAAGTTCTTGAAGTGCGGTGATGAAACTGTTTATCAGTTTTTGTCCTGTAAAACTTTTCTTTTTTTTGTTGGTGTTGCCAAAAGAGGACTTGAATTTATTCTGCTTTTCATCACGGTTAGAAGGACCTGAAAGGTTAGGGCAATCTGTACGAAAGTGTCCTGTCTTACCACATTCATAGCATCGTTGAGGTCCGGAGCTTCCTCTCCTTCTAGTTCTCACATTTTGCAACGCTTTTGATAACCTAGTAGAAAGAAGTACTAGCTCCTCCTCTGGAAACTCCTCAATCTGTTCCAGGGTTAGTGAAGACAGAAAAGAAAGTGTATTGCTAGATGATTGGCCGGAGCTAGGCATATCACGTTGTGAGACAAATGCAATAGTCTTATTTGGGTTCTTACGTGATATAATGTCAATTTCGTGAGTTTTTAGCTTAGAATAAAGCACATCTAATGTAAGATTACTCATGACAGTGGATTCACATATGGATGTTACTTTCATCTCCCAAATTGACATGTCTAATGCACTTAGTAATTGCCTAGCATTTTCAGCATCTGAAAAATTAACATTGACGCTACGCAAGTTGCTGAGAATTTTATTAAAGCGAGCAAAGAGGTCATCAATGGACTCACCGGGTTGCATCTCAAAGTGCATGTATTCTCTCTTGAACATATCCTGTCTTACCTCCTTGATCGTGTTGGATCCTTCTTGGTAGTCACAAAGTGCTCTCCACACATCGTACACCGATCGGAGGTGTGCAACACGGTCGAAGTCGCTCTGAGTTAGTCCTTGTATGATCAAGTTCCGAGCCTTGTTGTTGTTGTCGATATCTCTCATGTTTGTAGCCGTGACTTGATCGTTTGAAGGTACATCGTAAGGCTTGTACACCTTTTCCCATATTGCAAAGCCTTGCGCCTGGATGAAAGCTTCCATGCGTGCCTTCCAAACCTGAAAATCAATACCACTAAACACACAAGGTTTGGCAGAGTATTTCTCCATGATGATTAGTCAAAACAGGTGCAAATCACAAAGATTAGAGCAACCTGGCTGTGATACCAATTGTAGGATCGAAGTACACGTTTAAAACTACCAGAGGGGGGTGAATGGTAGATAAAACTTTTCAGCGGAAGCAACAAAACACCCCTCAGTAGAAAACCGATCTGTTAAAGGAACCGTGTGTATGACTAATCTAAACGTGTTCAACTGTGACAAAACTAGTATAGACTGTAGAGAATCAAGTCACAAAGACGTCACAACAAGAATCATGAAAATCCGTTGAGAGAAACTCAAGTTACGATCGAAAGATCGAACAAAGGTCAATCTGTTCTACGCGAGAAAAATAGTTCTAGAATACTGCAAAGAAACTCATGTATATCAGAAACCACAAATTTGACCGTGAAATTTTCACAAATGATAGATAATCAAGTTGTGAAGACAACCCACAAATAATCACATCAATTGAGTCTGTAAAACTCAAGTTATGATAAAACCACCGAAGCAAGGTAGTGCTGAACAGAAACTCAACGAGAAAAACTTGTCTGAAACAAGTCGGACGAAAAAGGCACAAAAGTTCCTTTAGAATACGAATTTTATTTATCAAAACACAAGAGGAACAGCCCCAAAGTCATGCACCACGAGCTCTGGCCTCCCTTGCTTATATAGCCAGCCCGAAGGCCAACTCAACTCAAACTAGGACTCCTACTCCTACTTGGATTCAAATTGTAACTTTCTAATACTGCTTAGGACTCTTCTATACGCAGATAGAAGCAATCTTAAAACTTTCAAACACCTTAGTAACGTCCCAAACATTTCTAAAACAACTCAAATTCGTGACCCACATGAAATTCTATCATAACCAACTCAATACTTTCCATATTTGAGTCAAACACGACTCAGCCGCAGCCTAAGTCCATAACCTAGTCGGTTGGACCTTTCCGACCGATTCTTTACGTCCACATCTCTTCATCACGCCTAGGAACCATGCAGCCACGTCCATGCACTCCTTGCACATGTGCAAACATCTTCCAACGACGTCCAAGATACCTTCATATGCATTGTTCTTGATTCAAACATACTACGCAACCTCCCGATCAACTCAGCCACAATTCCTCCAGAACTTTGTTGTTGAACCTCATATTCTCCCTAAGACTAGTTCAATGGATCCCGTCACCAGCCATGTCTTGAACTCAAGCAACACCTGCACATGAATAAACAACCAATACTTCCGAGCACAAGTCCTCGACTTGACACTCGTTAGTTCCGAAACTACAACATCTTAAGTGAGCACCTCACATAAGCATGTTGTAAACCATAGCAAAATGATATCAGCCATAACCACCAAAACACACCAAAAACTTGGGGTGCAAGCGGGGCGGGATGCGGCTGCCCGCCCCGCGTCCCGCGACGCCCGCGAATTATCAGCAGGAGTATGCGGGCAGCCCGTTTACGCAGCTTCATGTGTTGCGGGCATCTTGTATAAGCCGTTTGCCTGCTTCTTTTCCCACACAGCCGCACAACGCCATATCTGCTGCTTGCTCGAGCTGCGAAGCTCCAACATGCGGTGCAAAGTCCAAACAAAAGGAAAAAAAAAAGATTGCGTGTACTAATCGAGCAACCTGCAAAATCCAACAGCGGCAGCGAAGACGACGACGCTGATGCTGCTGCCAACATGGGAGCTGCAGGAGTATCCGCGCCCGAACTTGCGGCACCGCGGGCAGCCGTGGCGATGACCGCATCGTCCTGTTAGTCAAAACGGGCTTTTATGCGCGCATTTAGTGGGATTTTGGCGCGGGTCAGCCAACGGCGTCGCGGTTATGCCCACGCCGCTTACATCCCCACCAAAAACTTAGTAAAATAATACTAAGCAAACTTTCCATAATAGTAAAGCAAGTTCGAAACATTGCAAGTTAAAAGCGGAACCATTGCAATCAAGCTCCGAACCTTACCAAAGCTAACCGGACCTTGAACCGGAGCTTACCAAAGCTAGTCGGACCTAGCGCCGGAGCTTACTAAAGCTTAGTCGGACCTAGCACGGAACTTACCAAAGGTAGTCGGACCTCGCACCGGAGCTAGCAAAAACAAGTCATACCTAGCCAAAATAAATCAGACCTAGACAAAGCAAGTCGGACCTTACGTCGGACCTTGCAGGAGCTCGGACCTTGCAGGAGCTCGAACCTAGAGTTGGACCTTGTTAAAAAGGTGTTTTGGTAGTATTCAAAACTTTTATCATCAAAGCCAATGTATTCAGCACATATAGGTCTCACACCCCCGCCCCAACGTACCTGCTGCCGTAGACAACAGGGCATGCTTTGCATGCGGGGAAACAGGACACTTCGCAAGCCAGTGCCTGAGGAGAGGTTTGGACAGCAAGGCAATGTGCCCAAGCGGAACCCGCGACCGAACGGAGGGGACAATCAAGAAAACCATGGACAGCAGTATTACGCTCGCGGCAACGTGAACCATGTCTCTGCTGAGGAAGCACAACAAGCTCTGAGGACGTCGTAATTGGTACATTCCTTGCCAATTTCAACCCAGACACCATTTTATTTGATTCTGGAGCATCACATTCCTTCATATCATCCAAGTATGTTGCCAAGCATAATCTACCCATATCACACTTAAAATGTGATATGTTAGTTAATTCTCCGGGTGGAGAGATGAGGACTAATATAGTATGTCCGAAACTAAGCCTTAAAATAAGGGGGGGGGGTAGATTTCCTTGCCAACCTTATTGTCTTGGATTCCCAAAGGCTTGACATAATACTCGGGATGGATTGGTTAAGCAAGCACAACGGAGTAATCCAATGTGCTGAAAGAAGCATGCAGCTGACAAACTAGCACGATATTCGTATCGAGTTTAAGTCAGCCCAACAAACAACCAAAAAGGCAATTTTGAACCACGTCGAATGAGCAACATTGGACAGCATTCCAGTGGTTCATGAATTCTTGGACGTGTTTCCAGAAGAGCTTTCAGGTATGCCACCTGACCGGGACATTGAGTTTGCCATTGATTTGGTACCTAGAACTGCACCCATAGCAAAGAGACCCTATAGGATGCCCGTCAATGAACTAGTGGAACTCAAGAAGCAAATTCAGGAACAGATGGAGAAGGGTTTTATACGTCCAAGCTCGTCACCATGGGGAGCCCCCGTGCTCTTCATAGGAAAGAAGGATGGGACCAAAAGGATGTGCATGGACTATAGGTCTCTCAACAAGGTGACAATCAAGAACAAATACCCTCTGCCCCGTATAGAAGACCGATTCGACCAAATGAAAGGAGCCCGAGTGTTCTCCAAGGTTGATCTTCGGTCGGGATACTTCCAGCTGAAGATTAAGCCCTCCGATATACCCAAGACTGCCTTTCAGTCACGGTATGGTTTGTATGAATATACTGTCATGTCTTTTGGGTTAACAAATGCACCCGCATACTTCATGTACCTTATGAACAAGGTTTTCATGGAATACTTGGATAAGTTCATCGTGGTTTTTATCGATGACATTATGGTGTATTCAAAAAGTGAGGAGGAGCGTGAAGAACAATTGAGATTGACCTTGCAGAAAATGCGCGAGCATCAATTGTATGCCAAGCTCAACAAGTGTCAATTTTGGCTAAAGGAGATATCGTTCCTAGGCCACATTATCTCCGAGGAAGGGGTATTGGTTGATCCTGGAAAAGTGGGAGATGTTCTGAAGTGGAACCAACAGCAAAACGTGAGGGATATTCGAAGTTTTCTTGGGATGGATGTATACTACCGAAGGTTCATCAAGGACTTCTCTAAGATAGCAAAGCCTATGACAAAGTTGCTAACCAAGGGGAAAGCCTTCCAATGGACACCAGCATGCCAAGAAAGTTTTGAAGAGCTCAAGGAAAGTATTCGTGAGCAAGAATGAAGTTGGTTAATGTTCGGGTGGAACATGGAAAGTAATGGAGGTATGTTGGTAATTTAATACATGCTAGGATTACATTCATCTAAAGTTAAGTTGCTGTTTGATCATGGTTTTATAAATCTGCTTTTCTGCAAATGGGCCATTTTATACCTACCTTGTTATGAGCTACATATCATGTTTTTCCCGCACTTGCTGACTACATCATTGTACTCAAACTTGCATTATTATTTCATCAGCAGCAGCAGAAGAAGATTTCTATGGAGACCAAGTGGAGCACTAAGCGCGTAATCTGTTCTCAACCTTGCCTATGGAGGGAGTAGAGATGGAGCCACTTCTGCTTAGATTTGCTTCCGCATTAGTTAAATTGCTTCCGCATTAGAATAAAGACTTCCGCTGCATAGAAATAAAGACTTCCGCTGTGAGCATGAGTCCAAGACTCATGAGATATTGTAATAAACTCTGTTATTCGTGGTAATATATAATCTGAATTCAGTTTGTGGAATATATGTGTATGTGTGATGAACATTCTGGGCACGCATATGCATTAGTTCTCGGTTCCGTGGTTTTCCACAGAATTGAGGGCGTCACAGATTGGTATCAGAGCCACGGGTTGACAGTAGGTTACACGCCTAGATGGAAACCTCAGATTGATATTAGAGCCACGGGTTGACAGTAGGTTACACACCTAAATAGGAATCATAGATCGGTATTAGACACAGATTGGTAGTTAAGCCACGCTGACCAAAGGAAGCACCCTAGGACGCTTAGATTGGCTTTAAAACTACCTTGGCATAGGAAACCAGCCTTGAATAGGAGTTGTATGAGCCCTTGCAATGATTGTTTGTGACTGTGTGCGTAGTGTGAGTTGTGGGACATCTCCAAACGTTGTCCATATCCACACGTAAGTAGAAAGAGGTGTGAGATGTCTCGGCACTTGTTCACATCCTCATATGGGCTAGCATATATATACAGTCCAACTCACATTGATGCACATAGTTGAAGGGACCTACCTAACCTTCTAACCTTCTATTCTATTTCGTCCTCCCTCACAGATGGTGAGGGGAAACGCCGGCCGAAGGAACATCCGTGACAACCAAGAGGATGACCACGATGAAGTTTTTTTTAACCCCGGAGCTGGCGAGAACAACCTGGAAAGGTTGATGGCCATGCAAAACCAGCTTATGCAAACCATGATCCAAACATTGGGTCAGTTGCAGGCCAACAACAACCCTGTTCCGGCACCACCGCCACCACCACCGCCGGCTCACAACAGACTGGGAGAGTTCATGAGGACTCGGCCACCCACCTTTGGTCAAGCTAGTGATCCCATGGAGGCCGATGATTGGTTGAAATCCATGGAGAAGAAGCTTGCCATTGTTCAGTGCAATGACCGAGAGAAGGTTCCCTTTGCATCGCACCAACTTATGGGAGCTTCCACTGACTGGTGCGATGCCCTATGCAACGCCCATGTCGACCAGGAGACAATCACTTGGACCGAGTTCAAGGAGAGTTTCCGCTCTCATTACATCCCTGCTAGTGTAATGATGCTCAAGAGACAGGAATTTGAAGGTCTCCGCCAAGGACAGAGAAGTGTGAATGAGTACCTCAACAAGTTCACGCAACTGTCCCGGTATGCCCCCGAGGATGTCAACTCTGACCAGAGGAAGCAGTACCTGTTCATGAGAGGGTTGAACAATGAGATCCAGGTTCAGCTCCTCAACAATGACTACGTGAGCTTCCAGAAGCTGGTTGACAAGGCTATAGTTGTCGAAAGCAAGATCAAAGAGATCGAGCGACAGGGCAAGAGCAAGATGCCATACCAGCCCGAAAGGAGCAATGTACGACCTCGGTACATGCCCCCAGCCACACCACAGTATAAGTCAACCACTCCTGCATACCGCCCTGGTCAGCCACCACAGCAACAACTCGTTGCACCAGCACCTCGCGTGCCCATGCCTCCTGCGCCCCTACCTAACAATGGCACTCCTGTTCAAAACCTCCGCCCAAATGTGCCTGCTGCCGTAGGCAACATGGCATGCTTTGCATGCGGAGAAATAGGACACTTCGCGAACCAGTGCCCGAGGAGAGGCCCTGGACAGCAAGGCAACGTGCCCAAGCAGAAGTCGCGACCGAACGGAGGGGACAATCAAGGAAACCGTGGACAGCAGAACTATGCTCGCGGCAACGTGAACCATGTCTCTGCTGAGGAAGCACAACAGGCTGAGGACGTCGTAATTGGTATGTTCCTTGCGAACTCCAACCCAGCCACCATCTTATTTGATTCTGGAGCATCACATTCCTTCATATCATCCAAGTACGTTGCCAAGTATAATCTACCCATATCACACCTAAAATGTGCTATGTTAGTTAATTCTCCCGGAGGAGAAATGAGGACTAATATAGTATGTCCGAAAGTAAGTCTTAAAATAAGGGGGTAGACTTCCTTGCCAACCTTATTGTCTTGAATTCCCAAGGGATTTACATTATACTCGGGATGGATTGGTTAAGCAAGCACAACGGGGTAATCCAATGTGCTGAAAGAAGCGTGCAGTTGACAAATGAGCACGGCATCCGTGTCGAGTTTGAGTAAGCCCAACAAACCACTGAAAAGGCAAATTTGAACCACGTTGAAGGAGCAACATTGGACAGCATTCCGGTGGTTCAGGAATTTTCGGACGTGTTCCCGGAAGAGCTTACAGGTATGCCCCCTGATCGGGACATTGAGTTTGCCATTGATTTAGTACCCGGAACTGCACCCATAGACAAGAGACCCTATAGGATGCCCGTCAATGAACTAGTAGAACTCAAGAAGCAAATTCAAGAGCAGTTGGAGAAGGGTTTTATATGTCCAAGCTCGTCACCATGGGGAGCTCCGGTGCTCTTCGTAGACAAGAAGGATGGAATCCAAAGGATGTGCGTAGACTATAGGTCTCTCAACGAGGTAACAATCAAGAAAAATACCCTCTGCCCTGTATAGAGGACATATTCGACCAAATGAAAGGAGCCCGAGTGTTCTCCAAGATTGATCTTAGGTCGGGATACTTCGAGCTGAAGATTAAGCCCTCCGATATACCCAAGACTGCCTTTCGAACACGGTATGGTTTGTATGAATATACCGTCATGTCTTTTGGGTTGACAAATGCACCCGCATACTTCATGTACCTTATGAACAAGGTTTTCATGGAGTACTTGGACAAGTTTGCCGTCGTTTTCATCGACGACATTATGGTGTATTCAAAAAGTGAGGAGGAGCATGAAGAACATTTGAAATTGACCTTGCAGAAATTGCGTGAGCATCAATTGTATTCCAAGCTTAACAAGTGTCAATTTTGGCTAAAGGAAATATCTTTCCTAGGCCACATTATCTCCAAGGAAGGGGTATCGGTTGATCCCGGAAAAGTGAGAGATGTTCTAAAGTGGGACCAACCGCAGAGCATGAGGGATATTCGGAGTTTTCTTGGGATGGCTGGATACTATCAACGCTTCATTAAAGACTTCTCTAAGATAGCAAAGCCTATGACGGAGTTGCTAATGAAGGGAAAGATCATCCAATGGACACCAGCCTGCCAAGGAAGTTTTGAGGAACTCAAGAAAAGGCTAACCACAACCCCGGTTCTGGTATTGCCAGACGTAAGCAAGAGCTTTGACATATATTGTGACGCATCCAGACAGGGGCTTGGATGTGTGCTCATGCAAAAAGGACAAGTAGTAGCCTATGCCTCACGACAATTAAAGAAGCACGAGCTTAATTATCCTACACATGACTTGGAGCTAGCAGCAGTAGTTCATGCATTGAAGATTTGGAGACATTATATCCTTGGTCATCGATGTGGGATCTATACGGATCATAAAAGCCTCAAGTACATATTTACACAAACGGACTTGAATTTGAGGCAACGTCGATGGTTGGAACTCATCAAGGATTACGATGTTGGAATCAACTACCACCCCGGGAAGGCCAATGCAGTAGCTGATGCATTGAGCCGAAAGGGAGCATGTCACCAACTCACGGTTCGGGGGCTACCACCCGAACTACGTAAGGAGTCCGAACGGTTACCCCTCGGATTCTTTAACAACATGGAAACAATGGAGATCCACTCCTCATTGGAGCAAGAGATAAGAGATGGCCAAGCAACGGATGAGGAGATCAAGGAGATCAAGGAAAGAATCCGATGAGGAATAGAAAAGGATTTCAAAGAAGATGAGAAGGGTACACTTTGGCTAGGAAAAATGATATGTGTGCCTAACATAAAACACCTCCGTGTCATGATATTGAAGGAAGCACATGATTCACCCTATTCTATACATCCCGGGAGTACCAAAATGTACAAGGACTTGAAGACTTGTTATTGGTGGGATGGTATGAAAAGGGATATAGCTGAATACGTTGCCCTATGCGACACATGCCAACGGGTGAAGGCCGAACATCAAAGACCCGCTGGATTGTTGCAACCCTTTAAGGTACCCGAATGAAAGTGGGAGGACATCAGTATGTATTTCATCGTCGGATTGCCACGTACTCAGTCGGGTTACGACTCCATCTGGGTTATCGTGGACCGATTGACGAAAACCGCCCATTTTCTCCCCGTAAGGGCCAATTACAACGTTGCACAATTAGCCGAGTTATACATGGAGCAGATCGTGTGCCGTCACGGAGTTCCGTGGAGGATAGTCTCAGATCGAGGTTCTCAGTTTACCTCTAGATTCTGGAGGAAGCTGCAGAAAGCCATGGGTACACGACTGGATTTTAGCTCCGCCTATCACCCACAAACTGATGGACAAACCGAAAGGACAAACCAAATTTTGGAGGACATGTTGAGAGCTTGCGCCTTGAAACGTGGGCGTAGTTGGGATAGGAGTTTAGCGTATGCCGAATTCTCCTATAACGACAGCTATCAAGCTAGCTTGAAGATGTCGCCTTTCGAAGCATTATATGGTAGACGGTGTAGAACACCACTGTTCTGGAATGAAACCGGAGAGAACCTGGTGTTTGGACCCGAAGTGCTACAAGAGGTTGAAAAGCAAGTCCAAACGGTACGGGAGAACTTAAAGGCTGCTCATTCACGACAGAAAGGCTATGCGGACAATAGGCGTAGGAAGTTGACCTTTGAAGTAGGAGACTTCATATACCTTAAGGTATCGCCTATCCGAGGCCAATGACGTTTCAACGTTAAAGGCAAGCTAGCACCACGCTACATCGGACCATTTAAGATTTTGGACAAGCGAGGAGAAGTAGCCTATCAACTAGAGCTCCCAACCCACCTCTCCGACGTACATGACGTGTTTCATGTATCCCAGCTCAAGAAGTGCTTGAGAGTACCAGAGGAGCAAGTATCAATGGGAGAGCTTGAACTTCAAGAGGACCTGACTTATGCGGAACACCCTGTCCGAATCTTGGACGTAAAGGAAAGGGTCACCCGGAACAAAGTGATTCGATGGTGCAAGGTACAATGGAGCCATCACGCCGGAGCTGAAGCCACATGGGAGCGTGAAGAGGATATCAAGGCAGAATTTCCCCATCTATTCTCTACTAACGAATCTCGAGGGCAAGATTCAATTTAAGGGGGGTAGATTTGTGACACCCTCATCTCTAGTTTCTGCATGTATTCATATTTCATGTAGAGAAAAACATTTTAAAAGAAGTGGGAACAGAGAAATCATCAAATAGATAGCCAGTAAGAGCCGAATCCAGTTCACAGAGAGCGCCGAAGACAACTTCCGCGGCCCGCTGGCCACGTGGCATCTTCGGAGCTCATCCCTGCGAAGTGGGGAGAGGTCCGCCACTAAGCTGGCTACGTGGCAGGCTCGGGGCTCATCTCCGCAAAGGAGGAGAGGTCCGACCCTATGGGACACGTGTTGCCCCCAGAGCTAGTCATCATGGAAATCAGAGGACTGGTCGCGCGGGATAGGTGTCGATCTGGGAGCTCACCTCCGAGAGGTCCGGTTCTATCGAACACGTGTCGCCACCGGAGCTTATCTCCGGGAGGTCCGTCGCTGCTGGACACGTGTTAACCTCGGAGCTCGTCTCTGAGAAGAAAGGAAAGTCTGGCGCTACTTGACACGTGGCGTACAAGGAGCTCACCTCCGAAGGAAAAGAGAGGTCTCGCTCGTTTGACACACGGCACAACCGGAGCACGTCTCTGCGGAAAGGCACAGACCAGGCCCGGTGGACACGTGGAGCTTCCGGAGCTCATCACCACGAAGGTGACGGGTTCTGAAGCGATTTTGGAATCTGTACACGTAAGAATACCGGTACGTAAGGGAAACCGACCTGAAATTCACAATGTTACCGCACCAAATCAACTAAAGATAAGATGTTAGGATCCAACGACGATCTGAATAGGACTCTTATTCGGGATACAATTAGATTAGGACTCTTCTCTTCCCGATTATATATAGAACCCAGAACCTCTGGCCGAAACCACAAACTTCTTTTCCAAACTCCTGAGCTGACGACTTAGAGCCCTAGTCCCAACCCGCCGAGTATACCATCGCCGAAGTGCAGCAAGGAAGATCGACGGAAGAAAGCCCAACGATCTGAGGAGGACCTCGAGACTGAGAAGAACGTAAGGTAGGTATCCAATACCACCTTACGACATCGTTGTGTTTTCTTTGCATCTGTTCTTTGATTCCTTTCGAACAGAAGCCTTCTCGTGGACAGATCACTTGATGATCAGGTTGATCTAAAGACAAGATCATCGCCACGTCCACCTTTGATCGGAACACCTCTGTCCATGCAAGCCATGCAAGAACACGTACAAACCAATCTAATAAAACTAATCATAGGATAGCATGCATGTGCATCATCGCATCTAGTTTAAGGTTTGTGCATGATATTGATTGTTGTGAATATTGTATGCACGTGATCCTACATAGCAGGACAAGCTCAGGGAGCTGTCTACGACGAACTGCAGCAACAAGGTTTTGAGATCAAAGAACAACCGGAACCGCAAGAACAAGGCAAGTGCTTCTTGACCATATTGATCCTATGTTTTGGATAAAACTATTTTATTTTGCGAAAAGGTGTATGTGCTGAGTCAAACATGATGGGAAACCCTTTTATAGGAGTTTACTAGCTTTGGTTAAACCGCCCTTGTCACCTGGGAAGTTTATGAGTCGGGTATGATTTTACTTTTATGCTTCGCTGAGTCCATGGGATTGGGAAGCGAGACAGATGTGTCTAGCTAACTGCACTCGTAAGGATAATGAGAAACTGATGTTGTTAATGAACATGGATCGGAGGGAGACCTAGGCAAGCCTGGGTTTGTGAATGAGGTAGCATGAGATGGTGGTTTACTTGCCGTAGATCTAAGGACATGTTCATGCATGCACATGCCAGGATAACAGTGCCACCACAAGGCCAAGTATGGGTGCGGCTTAGCTGAGTAATTAGGTAAGTTGCTAGAGTGTTATGGACTGTGGAAGGCGCGAGGAATGGGAGTCGAGTGAGGACTGCCCTGGGAATTGCATGGCACAAGAGGGGGCCTGTGGGTGGGAGAACTGGAGATTCTAGCCTACCGGTGAAACCTTAGTGAGTCCATACATCTAGTAACCCCTTTGTAAAGGCTATTTTGTGATCTCTTCACCATACACCGACGGTTGTGTACTGGTATAATGGAGATTTTGCAGTCGCCGACGGGTGACGAAATAAAAAACTTGTGGGTAAAGAGGTGCAAACTCTGCAGAGTCTAAAACTATCATGATAGTCGAGCTTACGGTCACGAGCGCCTGGCCAACTGCCATGATTAGTTGGGATGGTTATTAGGATGGTTCTTGGTTATGGTTATTGATTATGTTTATGGTTTGGTTTTGGGACTGTTGAGTCCGGGTGATAAGATGGTTGCATGACTGTTGAGTCATGGCAACGAGATTGGTCTCTGTGTGAGGCAAAGTTGTTTATGAGATGAGATGGTAGCGAATACGAGAAGGTATTCGTGAGACGGTAGCGAATACGAGGAGGTATTCGTGAGCAAGAATGAAGTTGGTTAATGTTCGGGTGGAACATGGAAAGTGATGGAGGTATGTTGGTAATTAAATACATGCTGGGATTACATTCATCTAAAGTTAAGTTGCTGTTTGATCATGGTTTTATAAATCTGCTTTTCCGCAAATGAGCCTTTTTATACCTACCCTGTTATGAGATACATATCATGTTTTTCCCGCACTTGCTGAGTACATCATTGTACTCAAACTTGCATTATTATTTCATCATCAGCAGCAGAAGAAGATTTCTATGGAGACCAAGTGCAGCATTAAGCGCGTAATCTGTTCTCAACCTTGCCTGTGGAGGGAGTAGAGATGGAGCCACTTCTGCTTAGATTTGCTTCCACATTAGAATAAAGACTTCCACTGCATAGAAATAAAGACTTCCGCTGTGAGCATGAGTCCAAGACTCACGAGATATTGTAATAAACTCTGTTATTTGTGGTAATATATAATCTGAATTCAGTTTGTGGAATATATGTGTATGTGTGATGAACATCCTGGGCACACATACGCATTAGTTCTCGGTTCCGTGGTTTTCCACAGAATTGAGGGCGTCACATCTTGGCCATACACCGACGGTTGTGTACTGGTATAATGGAGGTTCTGCGGTTGCCGACGGGTGACGAAATCACAAACTTTTAGATAAAGAGGTGCAAACTCTACAGAGTCTAAAACTATCATGATAGCCGAGCTTACGGTCACGAGCACCTGGCCAACTTCCATGATTAGTTGGATGGTTATTTTGGGATGGTTTGGATGGTTTTGGTTATGGTTTAATTTTGGTTTGGTTTTCGGGACTGTTGAGTCCGGGTGATAAGATTGGTTGCATGACTGATAAGTCATGGCAACGAGATTGGTTTTGGTGTGAGACAAAATTGGTTATGAGATGAAATGGTATCGAATACGAGATGGTATTCGTGAGATGGTAGCAAATACGATAAGGTATTCGTGAGCAAGAATGAGGTTGATTAATGTCTGGTTGGGACATGGAAAGTGATGAATATAATTGAGGTATGATTGGTATTTTAATACATGTTGGGATTTCGTTCACTTAAAGTTAAGTTGCTGTTTTATCATGGTTTTGATAAATAACTTTGCTTTTTGCAATGAGCCTTTTTATACCTACCTTGTTGTGAGCTACATATCATATTTTCCCGCACTTGCTGAGTACATCATTGTACTCAAACTTGCATTATTATTTCATCATCAGCAACAGAAGAAGATTACTATGGAGATTAATTGGAGCATTAGGTGTGTAATCTGTTCTCATCCTTGCCTTTGGGGATGGAGCAGAGATGGAGCTGCTGCTTAGATTGCTTCCACATTAGTTAGAATACTTCCGCTGCTAGAATAAAGACTTCCGCTGTTAGATTAAGACTTCCGCTATGAGCATGAGTCCAAGACTCATGAGACATTGTAATAAACTCTGTTACTCATGGTCATATATATTCTGAAATTCAGTTTGTGGATGATGTGTATATGTGTGATGAACATCCTAGGCACACATATGCATCAGTTCTCGGTTCCGTGGTTTTTCCACAGAAATGAGGGCGTCACATTCATTCCTTTGGACTTAAATGATATGTACTTGTGATTGTTGATGACCATTCTAGATATTCTTGGATTTACTTTATGGCATCTAAGAGTTAAGCTTTTAATCATTTTAGAAGTTTGGTTCTTAGATTTTTACTTGATCACCCAGGATCTTTAAAAGCAATAAGAAGCGATAATGGAACCGAATTTAAAAACCAATCATTTGATCACTTTTGTGCTGGCTAGGACTATGCTTGATGAACATCAAACTCCTAGGAAATTTTGGGCAGATGCAATTGCAACAGCTTGTTATGTCTCAAATCGAGTTTTCTTGTGAGCTAAGCTAGGGAAAACCCTATATGAGCTTCAGTTTGGACATAGGCCTAGTGTCACACACTTTAGGGTCTTTGGTTGCAAATGCTTTGTTAAGAAACATGGTAATCTTGATAAATTTGAACCTAGATCTGTTGATGGCATGTTTCTTGGTTATCCATCTCATACTAGAGGCTACCATGTGCTTTTACTTGACATTAACAAAATTGTGGAGACTTGTGAGGTTTCTTTTGATGAAGCTATCCCAGGTACTAGCTCTAATATTGCAGGTCAAGATGCATTTCCACAGGGGTAGAGTATTTTCGTTGAAGATGAGGAAGAAGTGGTGCTGCTGCCCAAAAATTCGGAATCTAATAACGTCGTTGCTGAAATTGCCTAAAGGGGGTGAATAGGCTAAAATACCTGAAATGACTTAATTAAACAAGATTATAACATAAGGGTCGGACTAGTCTGGCTCAGGGGCGGACTAGTCCGGTCAGCTTGTTGAAAAGCCTAAAAGGGGCCAGAAACTGTTGGAACGGCCTAAAACTTGATTTTTATGGTTTTTCTTCAGATTTTAGTTTAGCTAATTGTGGATAAAACAACTAGCAGTCCCATACGACAAGTGTGATAGAATATTGAAATGAATTGCAAGATTGTAATGATGTATACTCTAATAGCAAAACAATTAAAATAAACCCTAAGCAATCTTGACGTTCAAGGAAATGTAAATGCAAGAGAGACACTGAGAATTTTTCCCGAGGTTCGATTCCACTCAGGAATCTACGTCCCCGTTGAGGAGTCCCCAAAGGACCTGGTCTAACAACCTTTTCCTCACCAGGTTGCCACTAAGGCCAACCCGGTTCTTCACTATCTCAAGGGTGAACTTACAAAGTTTTGGGGCTGCTCACAATTCGAGGCTCCCACTTGATCACTTCCACGAAGCTTCACAGATCTCACAAGCTACAGATCACATCAAGTGCACGAGATCACTCCAAGAGCCTAAACGTGAAGTTCTTCCTTCTCCCCTTCTCACACACCAAAATTCACTCAAGATTTGATTCAAGAGGGTGAGTAGGCAATGGAGAAGGCTTGGAGAAGCTCTAGGAAGGCTGTGGTGGCGCTAGGGTTCTAGAGTGTTCTAAATGAGGTCGGGGCATCTCCTTTTATAGAAGTCCCGACAGCCAACCGTTGCCACCTGCCAAAAGTCCGGACCACCGGACTAGTCCGATCTCACACAGGAACTCTTTGTCCGGGAGAACGGACAAGTCTGGAGGACCTGGACTAGTCCGACCACAGTGGCGGACAAGTCCGATCCACCAAGACGTAGCCGTGGGGAGTTCTCTTCTCACAACCATATGAACTTGTCTGCCATAAAACGGTCTAGCCCGAACTAACATAGGGACTCTTTTCCGGGTGAGAATGGAAAAGTCTGGAGGACCCGGACTAGTCCGGCCATTAAGGCGGACAAGTCTGGTCTACCAAGACTTAGCGTGAGAGCTCTTATCTCACAACAATACGGACTAGTCCTCCTCAAAACGTACTAGCCCGAACTCACTCAGTGACTTTTTGTCCGGGTGAAACCGGACAAGTCTAGCTAGCCCGGACTAGTTCGGCCACTAAGGCGGACAAGTCTGGTTTACCAGGACTTAGTCCCAAAACACTCTCACCAAGAGAGAAACGGACTAGTCCGTCCTGAAACGGACAAGTCCGAACTCAGTCAGGAACTCTTAGTCCGCCCCAAAACGGACTAAGCCGTAGGTCTTCCGGACTAGTCTAGGCTCTAGCCCGGACAAGTCTGGCCTGCCCAAGTTTACCTCTCCAGCACTCTCCACTTAGGATTTGACACTTCTAATGCTTTGAGCTCTCTTCTATGATCTCAATGCACTTGACGCACACACTCTCATTCTTAAATGGCTAGCCTACTAAAGACTCAAATGAAACCCTAATTTCTACTCTTCAAGTCTTCGACGTGTTCTTCATCCTTTTCCATTTTGAGAGTTTAGGGGTCCGCCTTGGAAATATCCTGGGCTTATGATCATCTCAGCTCATTAGCCTCTTAATTGTCGTAATCAATCATTCAAAACCCACGGGGATACCTAGATGCACTTATAATCTCCCCCTTTTGGTGATTGATGACAACACATTAAGTTTCAACATTAGAGATAAAAATTTGATTTTCATAACAAGTGTATGTATGCAAAACTTCCCCTGGATGTATGCAAGAGTAAAAGAGGGGAGGTGACATACATTCACATGTTATGGTGGGGTACCTACGTGTTGTACTCAAAAATGTGATAAGACAATAACCATAGCAAGGAGCAACAATGATCAAATATAAGCCATAAAATCCAACACTTAGTCTTACATAAAAGAGACATAATGCATAAAAAAGATATAAAACATGAAGATAGTCATGTCCAAGGATCCATTACAAGACTAGGAGATGATAAACAAAATAGATCCTCTTGCCATCTCTCCCCCTTTTGGCATCAAGGCACCAAAGAGGAAAAGAGGGAAGAAGATACGCCTAAGTCTACTCGTCATCTTGTTCGTCTTCTTCTCCATCACCATTTTCATCGCTCTCTGTGGCCTCCGTATCCTCTTCCTCATTGTCGGTGGCGGTGGATGGAGGCACGGCCTTGGAGGAGCGTCCATCTTCCCTGAACTGGGCGAGCTCATCAGCGGTGAACTCTAGATATGGAGTGAGTTCCCCATCACTCTCCGCGGGAGGAGACATGGGTACCTCAAGATTGTCACATACTGCCTTGAGGTACTTCTCCTAACGCCTCTCCATGCGTCGAGTCCGGACCTCCACACGCCGACAAGAGGCGAAGAGTGCTTTGAATCACTTGAAGAATCCCCTCATGGACTGCGGAGGAGGAGATAATGGGGGTGCCGCTGAGCTAGGAGGGGTCGCTGAGCTGGAAGGAGGTTGAGCATTTATCCTTCTTGAGGGTTCTAGCACAATAGGGGGTAGCTAAGGACGGAGAGGTCGATGAGTGACATCCTTGACAAAGACAATCCCCGACACCTTCTCAATTAAGCACATGATGTACGGTGCATATCCACATGAGCGGTTGGGAGTGTGAGAGATATTGAAGATGTCATCATAGATGTGCTCAACAAGATTGAACTTCTCTTCACCATCTATCAAGAGGAGGAGATTCCTTGAGTTTCCTTGAATCACCCCTGCATCTCCATCCTTAGGGGCAATAGTTCTCCTCAAAATCCGGTTGCGGATGCTATAGAATGGCTTGATGTTCCTAGCAAGCCTGATCTCATAGGGAACATGACTAGGATACATGTAATCAAGCTGATCCCTGTCCACTGCCTTGAGGTTGGAAATGATAATCTCATGGTCCAAGTGCTCCTCAAGGCCAAGTATTTGAGCAAACCTCTCATAGGTGACTGAGTACTACTCTCCATGAGTCATCTAGGTGATTTTCTGGTCACCGTAGGTGAAGTACACTGTGGTGTAATACTGCACGATAACCTCAATGTTCCAGTCATACTTGAAGCTCATGATTTTCTTGATTCCATGGCGCTCTGCGGCTTCAATCACGGCATCAAAGGCTTTGTGCTTCCTTTTGGCCATGTAGTCCCAATCTACCCATTGAGCTTGAGCGACTGGGGTCTTCATCTTTAGGTACACTAAGCGGTAGTAGTCGCAGTGGAAGTCACACCAAAACCTAGGGTCGGCTGCGTGCTTCTCATAGTCATAGATATTATCCATCCTCAGCATTCTTGCCTTCTCAGCCCCATTCCTTTGAATACAAATGCCAGATTGTTGGGCTGCCAATTTGGATCTCTAGCAGGGGCAGCCATCTTTAAGGGGCCGATGGGCTTCGGTTGCCCTTTCTCCCTGATTACTATCCCTCCTGCCCTCTTTGTTGCTGCCTTGGCAGTTGCCTTTTTGTTCTTAGGCTCCTCAGGAATTGGAGCCTTGCCTTTCTTCGGGTCACGAAGAACCCTACTCTTGGATTCCTTCTCCTTCTCCTTTTCCCTCTCTTTCTCTCCATAAGTGACTAGCCTCTTCCTCTTGGGCTCTATGGCACTAGCAGCCTGGGAGCTATGGGCTTCACGTTCGGCCCTCTTCTTCTTCCGTTGATCTGCCAAGGATTCTTCAACGGCTTGGTCAATCTGTGCCTCCTCGTCGAGATCATGTCTCTTCTTGGTTATTGACTCTCGATTGACAGCTTCCTCGATTGGGCCTCATTTGCCGCCCTCTCTTCGGCAATGCGCCGATGAAGGGCTTGTCGAGCCTCCTCGATCATGGGACTTGGAAGAGGAGAGCTTTGGTCAGAGTCTGACATATTGCCTGAGAAACAAGAGATGAGAGGTCAAGGAAGTGGAATATTGCAAAAGAATTCACTAAAAATGGCTAAAGTTGGAGTTTGTCCTATGTAAACCGGACTTGTCCTTTAAAGGGCCGGACTAGTCCGCCCAAGAACGGACTTGTCCGCCCAAAACCGGACTAGTCTGGGTTATACAGGAAGAACCCTAACCCTAACAATTTTTCGCAAAAACTTCGAATTAAGTTGCAATACTCCTAGGCTACGATCGCATTGACACTAGGAACAACATTTGTGAAGAGGTTTCTAGCAAAAGACCTAAGAATGAAGAAAAGGAAGGATTTTTGGTTAGGTCAAGAATACCTCTTCAAAGCCTCAAATATGATGAAATCATAGTCAAAGCTTGAGCAACGAAGCACGGGGAAGGATTTCCACACTCCTTAGGGCTCCAGTCCGTGGATTAGATGATATTTTTGGTGGAGGAAGGCGAAAATCGCTAATTAGGGGCGTTTTTGGCTTGAGAGAGGGTGTGAGGCGGACTAGTCTATGAAGAGAGAGGGGTATGGCCGCCCATGGGAGGTTAAGTCCCCAGGGGCCAGACTAGTCCGGCTTGGTGCCCGGACAAGTCCGGTCGGCGGACCAGAGCCGGACATCTCCGGTACCAGACTTGTCCGGCCCATGGGTGGACTAGTCCAGCTATTTGCTGAAATTTATATAATTTGAATTTTAGCTTAAGAATATGATCCTTTTAGGATAAGTTTTTTGCAAATATCTTTGGCAAACATGGTCAGTAAGCATACATCAAACAAACAATGACCATATTTGCAAAGAATCCTTTTGAACATAGTTTTCATAGAGTAAGAGAGATTAGGGTAGTATGTTGAAAACATGCGATTTTTGAAGTTTTATAAACAAGCAAAAAATAGATGTGCACGACTCAAGCAACATTTCAAGAACCTAGGATATTTAGTTCACTCCTTAGGTCACAAAAGCATTTCTCATTAAGGGGTTTGGTGAAGATGTCCGCCAATTGCTTCTCACTCGTAACATGAGAGATAATGATATCTCCCTTGATAGAGTGATCTCGCAGGAAATGGTGACGGATATTAATGTGTTTGGTTCTAGAATGCTCCATGGGATTGTGAGCAATTTTGATGGCACTCTCATTGTCACATAGGAGTGGAATATGGCTCAAAGTGTAATCATAGTCCCTAAGAGTTTGTTGCATCCATAGGAGTTGTGCACAACAACTCCCGGCTGCGACGTACTCCTCTTCGGCTATGGATAAGGCAATGGAGTTTTGTTTCTTTGAAGGCCACAAAACCAAGGACCTACAGAGGAACTGGCAAGTCCCTGACGTGCTCTTCCTATCTACCTTACAACCGGCATAATCGGCATCGGAGTATCTGATGAGATTGAACTTGGATCTCTTGGGATACCAAAGTCCTAGGTTAGGAGTGTGAACCAATTATCTAAGAATCCGCTTAACGGCCGTCAAGTGACACTCCTTAGGAGCGGCTTGGAACCGTGCACACATACAGACACTAAGTATCATGTCAGGCCTAGATGCATAAAGGTAAAGCAAAGAACCTATCATGGAACGAAATACCTTTTGGTCCACATTTGGACCATCTTCATTAAGGTCAAGATGTCCATTGGTTCCCATTGGAGTCTTGATGGGTTTGGCTTTGTCCATGTCAAACCTCTTGAGTATGTCTTGAATATACTTGGTTTGCCTTATGAACGTTCCTTCCTTGAGTTGTTTGACTTGGAATCCTAGGAAAACTTCAATTCCCCCATCATTGACATCTCAAATCCTTTGGTCATTATCTTTAAAATCTCATTACAAAAAGCTTTGTTACTAGAACCATATATAATGACACGACCCCACTGGTCCTGTCGAGCCAGGATCACGCTGAGGGGTGCTGCGTTGCACAGCACCGTATAACACACGTCAAAGGTACAAAGCGGAAGCGGAAGCTTTATTACATAAACAAGTTTATTAACATGTTTACATCAAAATAAGTTTAGTCCACACTCACGGGCGTAGACTAAGCATCAAGTGCACGTTCAGCCCTCGAACGTGTCCTTGCTAGCACACACGCACACTAACTCTGCGGCGTGCACGACTCCCACTCGACGGGGTTCCCCTCCTGGGGTTCCGTCTCCTCTTCGGGAGTCCCTTCCTCATAGAACCCTGCAAAAGCTTCAAACACAAGCAGTGAGCACGAAGGCTCAGCAAGTCTGACCCGTCTCACCTAAACATGGAACTTCTACATGAGGGTAATGGGTTGCATGAGGTAAAAATCATTTGCAAGGACTCGCCTAATTAGTAGAACCTTACTTTCAAGTTTTAGCAGCAGGTTGTGGAGAACCTTACACTAAGGCACATGAGAGAGCCGCAATCAAACAAGAAACGCATTTCTCTCATGTACTTTGCCCAAAGTTGAAAAGAACTTTAATTAGCTCTAAGCTACAGCATATCATTAACAATCAATGTCCAACTTTCAATCAGCAACATTTTAACATGTAACTAGCCTGTTCTTTCTACGTCACGGTACAGTGAACAAGTGGTACTCACTGACCGCGAGGGACGGCGATTATAATCGATTTACACCTGCAGGGTTACCCGAACAACCCGTCACGTACGCCCGTACTCGATGTTGCCTACAACAACCATCACGGACGTCGTACGCGACTACCTTTCACCCGTTAGCCAAATATTGAACCGGTCCCATCGTCCCGAGCAAGAGGTCCCTGCACGCGCATCTCTGTGCCACCAGCTGATTTACACCTCGAGCTCTCAACCTACCCTCTGAACGACGGGCAATGCCTCAATACCCAGCTACCCGAGTTACATCAGTTTCCTGGTTCCCATATAGCCGGTAGGTCTTCGGTACTGTTCTAGCTTGTTCAACAGGCCCGCACACGGCTCGGTCCTCAATCGACACAAGCGGAGCTACAGCACACAGGCCCCAAAGTCCTGCTGCCCTTACTCTCCGCTCGGTCTCATTTTCTTGCCATGTGTATCATGTGCTATCTCTACCCGAGCAATGTGCCTCTAGCCTATTCTCGCGAGTAGTTCCAACTACTCGACTTGTACCGAATCCTACTCTATCCTAGCAATGCAGTGGCTAACGAGGTTTGCAATCCTAAACCCAACCCGTGGTTTTCTTGGCTATGCAGTTGGATTTCCAAACAAGACTCTAATGCACAGAACAAAGGAAACAAGTATGTGCTCAAAACAATAAAAATTTGTAAAAAGGTTAATGCAAACCGGGGCTTGCCTTGCTGCTCTTGGTCGTAGGCTAGCTGTTCCTCCGGAGTAACGAAGTCTAGGACTTCGGGTTCCTCCTCGACCTTAGCGACTGCATGATAAGAGCAATGTATGTATTAATTTAAATGCATTTGTATTAACTTTGAAGTTGTGAAGTCTACAACCTTTGCTAGACAGACCTAAAGACTGTGAAACTTTTACTGTGGCTTGGTTACAACCTAAACAGAGACTTGGTCAAGTTTTAGTTGCAGCAAAGCTCATTTGAGCCCTCCACAAATAATTATGTCCTTGACCTTAATTGGAAGTCTTAGGGTGTTCTAGGAATTTTCATGAGACAAACTATGACTTTCTGAAAACTAGATTTTCAGAGGGTTCTAATGGAGTTGGTTTCACTTAATTTGGAAGTCTCTAACTAAAGATATGAGCTAAACAATTTCAGAGAAAATTCTGAAAATGTTTCTGAACATTTTCTATTTTCTCTGGAACAGTTTTGCTAATCACAATATTAGGTGGACTAAATGAGCTCAAATGGATCTGAAATTTTTATGGTAGTTCAAGGATATTTTGGTGAACATCTCAGCAAAATTTCAGGATTTTCCTCCAAAGGATTCTCCAGTTAAAATTCCTAACAGTTTAAACTTTAAGGAATTAATTCTGGAGAATTAAGGAATTTCATGAAGTGAAACTTGATTTTCTGGAAAGTACTCAGAGAGCTGAATCCAGCAAAATTTGGTTCACTCAATTTGGAGCTTTCTAGCCAAAGTTATAAGGATTTGAAGTTTGAATTACAACTGAAATTTGGGGAAAAGTTTAAACTCTGGCTTGTGGGCCCCGCACACAGTGCGTCGTCTTCCTCCTCGCGCCAACTGCGCAGCGGCGGCGTTCTCCGGCGACCCTCGCCGGAACTGAGTTCCCGGCCACCCCCTGGCCCGAAACTTGCCGCCTGCCCCTTTTCCGACCCCCTGGACTCGATGGTAGGGTCGCCGGCCGCCGGCGATGACCGGAAACCCGTGTGCACCGGTGTCAGCACCTGCTAGGGTTCCGGTGAGGTCGGTCCCGCTCTCTCGTGCATCAAATCGACCGGAAATCGGTCGGAGAGCATCAGTAGGGCATGGGAAACACGAACTAGGGCTGGGTGGAAGCTAGAAATACCGGCAACTAGGCTCTCGACGGTGAGCCGAGGTGTTCAGCCATGGCGGCGGGGAAAACGGCCATACCATGGCCGATCCTCGATGGTTTTCTCTAATTCCAGTTCGAGCGTGGGCGCTAGCGTGCATAGAAGCTGCTAGGTAACGAGCTCGTCCAACCTTCGTGCATAGAGCACGAATTTCACCCGGAGGTGAGCTCGGTTCTTATGAACTGATCAAGAGTAAATCTGGAAATTCTCGGCCGAGGGTTGATCAATCGCCAAACGGCTTTCGGCTACTCCATCTACATACAATCACGCACCTTTCTTGTGTAGAGAAGAGGACGTGACAACGGCTGTGCCGTGCTGTCCACGGGAGCCCGATCGGCGGCGATGTTCGGCTCGCCGGAGAAATGGCTCGTACAGCTCGAGGAAGCTTGCTCACTGGCCAACACGGAGTGTGGGAGGTTGCTCACGATCCCTTGGTGCCGTTTTGCTGTGGAGGAGGCTGTGCTTTGCGAGCGATCCGCTTGATCAAGCGGGAGCTCGAGCGGCGGCGATGGCAGTGGAAAAACGGCCGAGTATGCCGGCAGCTCGGGGAATGAGTGATCGGAGCACGCCGGGGAGGGAATAAATAGCCCGGCGGCTGGTCTCCGGCTTGGGGCGCGCAGCAGGAGCTGGCGCCGGCTGCCCCCCTTCGGTGGCGCGCGCGCACAGCAGCCGGGAACCGACTGAACTGTGTTTCAGTCGGTTTGTTTTGAGGCAGAGGCTGACATGTGGGTCCCACCCCTCTTTTAACCTCTGAAATTTACTCCTAACAGCTGTGGTAAACAGTGAACCCTATTCTACCCTTGGCAATTCAAATTATTCACCCAAGAGCCATTTGAATTGATCAAAGTTCAAATGAGGTTTGGTTTGAATGAATTTCAGCACAAGTTCAGTTTGAAATTCAAATAAAGTTTGAATTTCTCCCCCTTAGCTCATGTCAAGATCAACCCCAAATGGAGTGAAAATTGGTGTGTGAGCTCACAAAAATGTGCTGAGCAAGAATATGCCTTCCACTTTCAAATTCATGGTATAAAAACAGTTTGAATTTGAATATGTTTTCAAACTGCCCCTTTCCTATCTATACCCAAGATGACCTCAAAAAGGTTTTGAATTTGGGTGAAACTTGGCATGGACATCCTTAGCAAAGTGTAGGAGTTTTCATATGTCCATCCCATCTATATCACATGTGGGAAATACCACTTTTGCAATGTGTAAGTTTGTTCTCTAATGAGCATGTTGATAATTGTTACTTGCTCTTCATTTGTGTTCATCATTCTTGCTCAAATGAGGTGTGTGGTGTGGTGATGAACACTACAATTGGGTGTCAAAAACTGAGGCCCTTACATTCCTCCCCCTTAAAAGAATCTCGTCCCGAGATTATAAGGTGAAAATGAGAGAGAGGACGGTGGAAAATTACCGGATATGCGACGTGAAAAAGTCGGGGTAGTTAGTGCGAAGGAATTCTTCGCTTTCCCATGTCGCTTCGTCCATGGAGTGATTACTCCACAGAACCTTGTAGAACCACAACGTACGGTTGCGTGTGGTTCGGGCCTTTTCATCAATAATCTGCACCGGTTCCTCCCGATAGGTGAGATCCGGTTGCAGTTCTTCAATGTCTTCCAGCTGAACGGTAGTTGATAGCTTGAGACACTTCCTCAGCTGGGAAATGTGAAAGACGTCGTGCACACCGGAAAGTGCTTCTGGTAATTTCAGCCGGTATGCTACCGATCCACATCTTTCGGTAATCTGGAATGGACCGATGAAGCGGGGTGCTAACTTTCCCCTCACCCCAAATCTGTTTACGCCCTTCATTGGAGACACTCGTAGGTATACGTGATATCCAACTTCGAATTGTAATGGGCGCCTCCTCCGGTCCGCATACTGTTTCTGTCGGGATTGAGCGGCTTTTAGGTTCGCTTGAATTAGTCGAACCTTTTCTTCCGCGTTGTTGACAAGGTCAATCCCGAAGGTAATCCTCTCGCCAGACTCACACCAGTTCTGTGGTGTGCGGCATTTCCTGCCGTATAGCGCCTCGTAGGGCGCCATCTTGATGCTGGCTTGGTACCCATTGTTGTACGAGAACTCGGCTAACGGCAAGTGATCATCCCAATTCTTGCCGTGGTCGATAGCGCAAGCTCGTAGCATGTCTTCTAGGATTTGATTTACCCGCTCAGTTTGTCCATCCGTCTGCGGGTGGTAGGCTGAACTACGGATCAGCTTCGTCCCCAAGGCAGCGTGTAGCTGCTCCCAAAAACGGGACACAAATAAAGTGCCCCGGTCCGATATGATGGTACGGGGTACGCCATATAAGCATAGGATCCGTGAGATGTACAGTTCAGCGTACTTCTTGGCGTTGTAGTTGGTGTTGACCGGGATGAAATGGGCAACTTTGGTGAGCCGATCGACGATCACCCACACAGAATCATGTTTCTGTAAGGTGGTGGGTAATCCGACGACGAAATCCATGCTCACGTCCTC
The DNA here is from genome assembly GCA_030760725.1 of Neostapfia colusana. Classification (NCBI taxonomy): domain Eukaryota; kingdom Viridiplantae; phylum Streptophyta; class Magnoliopsida; order Poales; family Poaceae; genus Neostapfia; species Neostapfia colusana. Next base: position 56,707,228 of record JASWHV010000006.1, on the reverse strand, counting down.
CCACTTCCAGGCAGGAATGCCCAGTGGTTGCAGCAGTCCCGGTTTCCGCATGTGGTCTGCCTTCACCCTTCGACATGTATCACACTCGGACACGTATTTTGCAGTTTCCCGCTTCATCCGTGTCCACCAAAACTTGCTCCTGAGTTCTTGATACATTTTGTTGCTGCCGGGGTGAATAGAAAATTTTGATAAGTGAGCCTCATCAAAGATTTTCTTCCTTAACTCCGGGTTTCGGGGTACGACAATCCGGTCCTTGAACCATAGGACGCCGTCTCCGTCCTTCCGGAAACATTTCAGCTCCCCACTGTCTACACGTCTCCGCAAATGTGACATGCCCTTGTCATTCTTCTGGGCTGCCGCTATCTCTTCACGGATGGTGGGGACCAAAGCTATGTTGTAGAGAGCTCCGTGTGGAATCACATGTAGTGGTGGTTCGCTCTCTTCCAACGGTGTGATGGTCAGATTATTGACGTGTGACTTGCGGCTCAGCGCATCTGCCACAACGTTTGCCTTGCCCGGATGATAATGGATCTCTATCTCATAATCCTTTATCAGTTCTAACCATCTTCGTTGCCTCATGTTCAGCTCCTTCTGGGTGAATATGTACTTGAGGCTTTTGTGGTCGGTATATAAATGTACAAGGTTACCGAGTAGGTAGTGCCTCCACATCTTCAGTGCAAGTACCACGGCAGCGAGCTCCAAATTGTGAGTTGGATAATTTTGCTCATGGTTCCTAAGCTGCCGTGATCCATACGCGACCACTCTTCGGTCTTGCATCAGCACACATCCGAGCCCAATGCCGGATGCATCGCAGTACACATCGAACGGTTTTGTTGTGTCTGGCTGCGCCAAAACCGGTGCTGATGTCAGGTGCTTGACTAAAGCCTTGAATGCTGCTTCACATGCTGGACTCCAAACATATTTGGTAGCCTTCTTCAGCAGCTCTGTCATTGGCTTGGCAATCTTCGAGAAGTTCGGAATGAACCTCCGATAATATCCCGCGAGTCCGAGGAAACTCCGTACCTCATGAACAGTTCTCGGGGATTTCCAATTCGGCACTTGCGTGATCTTGCTCGGGTCCACAGCGATACCTTCCGCTGAGATGATATGCCCGAGGAAAGGCACTTGCGATATCCAAAACTCGCATTTGCTGAACTTTGCGTATAACTTGTGATCCCGCAGCCGTTGCAAGACTATACGCAGATGTTTCTTGTGATCTTCCTCCGACTTGGAGTATACCAGGATGTCGTCGATGAAGACCACGACAAACTTGTCCAGCTCCGGCATGAACACCGAGTTCATTAAGTACATGAAGTGAGCTGGAGCATTGGTAAGGCCGAAGGACATGACCAGGTACTCATAAAGTCCGTACCTTGTTGAGAAAGCTGTCTTCGGAATGTCCTCCGCCCTTATCTTAATCTGATGGTACCTGGATCTTAAATCCATCTTGGAAAAGATCTTTGCTTCGACCAACTGATCAAACAACATGTCCATCCGTGGCAACGGGTACTTGTTCTTGATGGTTACGGCATTTAATGGGCGGTAGTCCACGCAAAGCCGCAACGTTTCATCCTTCTTCTTGACAAATAATGCCGAACAACCCCATGGGGAGGAGCTCGGCCTAATAAAACCCTTCTCCAGAAGGTCCGTGAGCTGAGTCTTCAGTTCAGCCAACTCCTTGGGTGCCATCTTGTACGGCCTTCGGGATATTGGCATGGTTCCCGGTGCAAGTTCAATCTTGAACTCCACCTCTCTATCGGGTGGCATCCCCGGCAAATCGTCCGGGAATACATCAGGGAACTCTCGGACCACTGGAATGTCTTCCAATCTGATAGTTGTGGACTGATAGACACTTGAAAGTTTTATTTCTGGACTGTCCAGAAATAATGAGTGAGAACCGTGCACCTCTGAGTTTAAGTGCACGACTCGAAGGACGGTGTCTAAAACAGCGCCGTGGCGGGTTAACCACGACATCCCTAGGATGACATCGACCTTCTGTCCCTCTAAGATAATGAGAGACGTGGGGTACACCCTACCCGCTAAGCATAATGGTGCTTTGGAGACCATTACGCTTGCTGAAATCTTCCCACCCGGTGAACAAATTAAATATGGACTATCGGTGGGTAGTATTGGCAAGCTGTGTTTAGCAATGAAAGCTTGGCTAATAAAATTATGCGTGGCGCCTGAATCAAATAGTACTATAGCGGGATGCTGGTGGAGTTGGAACATACCCGCAAGGATTGGCTCGCCCTCCGGCACGTCCTCAATGGCAAGCTGGTGGACAGTACCGGGCCTAGGGTTTGCCCGCCGCGCATTAGTAGGGTTCCGGGGTTGATTCCTCCCCGGAAACTGTGGTGCCACTCCGCCGCCTTGCCTCTCCGGGCAACTGCTCGCGAAGTGTCCTGGACGACCACACTTGTAACATGTGGCCGCTGCTGGTGGAGTACTCGGGGGATGAAAGCCCGGCATGCGTTGCGGAGGTGCAAACGCACGCGGCATCGCCCGCTGCTGCTGTTGTTGTTGCGGTGGTACTGGCAGTGCCGGCCGGAATGCCGGTGAAGAGTACGGCCGACTGCGGAATGGCATCGACCGCTGTGGTGGCTGCCAGCGTGGACCTGATGGTGGGCGATTCACCATCCGAAACTTCTGAGAAGGACCGCCTCCTTCTCCGCTGCTCTGCGGCGCGCTTCGCTTTCGCTCTGCCGCCGCCAACTCCTTGCCGGAGTCCTCCTGAACAATCGCAGCATCAATGATGTCGTTGAGGCTGCCGCGATTGAACATTGCCAGCTTGTCCTTCTGGAGCGGGTTAAGCCCCTGGTAAAAATGGTCCCGCCGCTTCTCGTCCGTATCTGCGTGATACGACACGTAGAGCGCGAGATCGTTGAACGCCCTGAAATATTCCAGCGCGTTTCGGCTCCCTTGTTGCAGGTGTAGGAATTCCTGCGTATTCCTCTTCATCAAACCGGGCGGTATATGATAGGCCCTGAAGGCCGTCCGGAACTCCGCCCAGGTCATCACTCGGTCGGTGGGCTGGGAAGCACAGAAGTTGGCCCACCACGCGCTCGCGGATCCTTGGAGCTGCTGGACCGCGAACTGAGTCTTGCGCTGCTCGCTGATTTGGAGCAGCCCGAACTTCATCTCTATGGCGCGGAGCCAGTTGTCCACGTCAAGTGGTTCATCCGCCCTTGAGAATACAGGGGGATGAGTCGCCAGGAAGTCGGAGTAGGAGCTCTGTTGGCGCTCCTCACGATCTTGACGTCTCTCTGGGCGAGACGTATTCGCAATTAACGTTTGCAGCAGCTCTGTATGCTGCTGATGTGAACCCGCCATTGCCGCGACAATGTCGGCCAATGTAACCGTTGGCAGTGGCGGTGGCGGTGTTTGCTGTTGTTGTTGCTGCTGCTGTCCCGAGGAGTCCTCGGGAGGCGGTTGGGAGGTCTCTCCCCCTTGGCTAGTACCTCCAACATCAGGGTTGGCACGAGTACGCGTCATTCTGAAATTCAGCACAGCAGCAATTAGCACATGTCTTACTCAAAATTCCATAACAGCAGTAAGTATTGAAGCGACGCATGATTATCTTGCACAACATTCACATATATTGATAAAGCATAAACTTTATACAAGATACATTATTCTCGGATCTCCGAGAAGTCGTGCTCATGTCGTCACTACCTATACATACGCTACTGTCCACACGACATGTCACCGATTACAAAAGTTGGGTTACGCTACCCTAGCTGCCCTACTTGGCAACCGTAACCCCCTACTCGGAGTAGAACTCGACCTCCTGTGGGTCGTCCTCCTCCGGTACCTCAGCTGGTGGCTCTGGATCTACCACCTCTTCTCCCATTCCGGGCTCTCCCATGGCTGGAAGACCCAAGACTACCGGTACGCCCAATACCGGGGGCACGAGGTCCTGCAATGCATGCACCTCGTCCATAGCCTGGTTGTAGTCCTCTTCCCAGCCTTGTCCTTCCTAAATAGCGTCATCCCGCTCTTGAGCAAGGTCCTCATTCTGCTGGGTTAGGGTCTGCACCAGCTCTTGCAACGCCGCGATGTCAACACGGCTCTTCTTCTTTGCCTTCTTCAGACGACGCAACTGATTGTGTTGTTCATTCAGTCGCTTAATCGTCGGAAGGAGCACATTACGGAGTGCGCTGTGAGCACCCTCGAAATGATCTCCACGGCTTGTGCTCTCTTTGAGCTTGGTGGCGAGATGCTCCGTATGAACAGCTTGGCTGTCCATCACAGCGTTTCCCGCCCTCATCTGGAGGCTGAGGTTTGCCTCCGCGGGGTTGTACCTTGGGCAACTCGGGTCTGTTGCCTCCCGGTACCTTTCTTCCCACATATGCTGAGCTCGTCCCTCCACCGGAACGAGTGCGTATGGAGTGCCCTCCATAGCCTGCACGTGTAGTTGGCAGAAACGTGACATAGTGTCACGGGCTGCCACTTGCCACATCCCTTCCGGTTGTCTTCCTCTCACCGTGACGGTGAATGGTACCCAACCGGGTGGCGTAGGCCCTGCAGGAACCTCGACATGGATCGTCCACGTCTTGTTCCCCTCTTCGCCTTCTTCCTTGGCGAAGTATTGCGTCATCTGGTTATACCCGAAATATTGGAGCATTTGCCACAATGCTTCCGGGTAGCCGCCACGGTCAGAGCAGTGGGAAACTACCCACCCGTTCTCCAACCGTTTATCTGCTGCCATCTGTAAAAATGTATTTGAGAAATGTCAAATATTTATTTGAACAGTAAACCATTGAGTTATAACATAAGATATGTCATTGAACCCATAACATTGGAAACATAGTTCAAATTTTTAAACAAATTTGACTGCTGATCTGCTGTTACCATGACAGCCCTGACCAGTTTCCATATCAATCTGATTTAGGCCAGATTAAAAGCAAAACCAGTTCTGGAGCTCAACATCAAAGTTAAAGTTAACTTCAATAGCTTTCCGGAAAGTATTTGGTTGGTCTAAGATCTGTCCTGGTTCAAAAGTTATGAGATGTCAAAGCTAACAGAATTTCTGGAAACAATTGGACAGCACCTCCCTGCCTTAGGTACTGATTTGATCCAAGAATTCCAGTTAATTCTGTTCCTAATCTGACAAAACTTTCTGTTACAAAGTTGTAACCCATCTCATAATATTTCCAGAACTACCTCATTTCCTATTTTCGGATTTTTAAGCAGGAAGTTATGCTTAATTTTACAGAGAATCTTTGCTCCGTCCTGTTTTCTGGACAGTTTCAACTCTACTGCATTTTTCGAGTGGTTAAGGGATGAAACACCTCTGGAACTCAAAAGAAAAGTTGTAAAGCTCTTCCAAAGCTTTCCAGAAATGTATCATACGACCCCAACCTCGAAAGAACTCAACCTCTAACCTCTGATTAACTTCAGCCTTGATTTAGCTGAAAACAGAGTGCTCTGTCCTTAACATCCTATAAGTTGAAAACTTATTAGCTTTGAATATCCTGTTCAAGGAAAGGAGTTACATCAAGTTTTACTACTTTGGATCAAAACCTTCAAGTTTTTAAATGAAGTTGTTCATTTAATTGGATGTGACGTCGAGGCGTCACCAGATTATGTCGGTACTACGTCCTCACAAAGGAAAAACCTATACCGGACTTAGCCGGCTTCGTTAGTTTAGTGGCACTACTCGTCACTCGCACACGGATGCTACACGTCTACCGTTTCGTGGTAAGGCTACCTGCAGAAACTCAAACAATCATCAGACTCGGCTGCACACCGAGCCCGGAATCCATACAGTTGGTACACCCGGCCGTCATCACTCGCCCGGATGTTCTCAAGCCAAACACGCCTTGAGCTACGTGTTCACGTTTTAGACCACGTGACGGGGTCTCCCATGTTGCACCACGCACGCCCGGGACAGACGTTGCTCGAATACCCCAAACGACATGAAGAGTCGTAGAGGATACTAAAGCGGGTCGGGTTACCTGCCACCCGTGGGGCTCCACCCTTCAGCTTGTGCGCACTGGTGGACAGCGCTTACGTGCACCCCCCAAGACATGAACGTCCCGAGATGCACGATTTTTCGACATAACAAATAGGTTAATATGCCACTTTCTATATGCTAATAACATCCTTATACGGGCTACTAACTCGTTCCTCACTGGATTTTTCAAAAAGAAGACCTTTGTACTGTGTTAAACCTCAAGCGAGCTCTGATACCAACGCTGACACGACCCCACTGGTCCTGTCGAGCCAGGATCACGCTGAGGGGTGCTGCGTTGCACAGCACCGTATAACACACGTCAAAGGTACAAAGCAGAAGCGGAAGCTTTATTACATAAACAAGTTTATTAACATGTTTACATCAAAATAAGTTTAGTCCACACTCACGGGCGTAGACTAAGCATCAAGTGCACGTTCAGCCCTCGAACGTGTCCTTGCTAGCACACACGCACACTAACTCTGCGGCGTGCACGACTCCCACTCGACGGGGTTCCCCTCCTGGGGTTCCGTCTCCTCTTCGGGACTCCCTTCCTCATAGAACCCTGCAAAAGCTTCAAACACAAGCAGTGAGCACGAAGGCTCAGCAAGTCTGACCCGTCTCACCTAAACATGGAACTTCTACATGAGGGTAATGGGTTGCATGAGGTAAAAATCATTTGCAAGGACTCGCCTAATTAGTAGAACCTTACTTTCAAGTTTTAGCAGCAGGTTGTGGAGAACCTTACGCTACGGCACATGAGAGAGCCGCAATCAAACAAGAAACGCATTTCTCTCATGTACTTTGCCCAAAGTTGAAAAGAACTTTAATTAGCTCTAAGCTACAGCATATCATTAACAATCAATGTCCAACTTTCAATCAGCAACATTTTAACATGTAACTAGCCTGTTCTTTCTACGTCACGGTACAGTGAACAAGTGGTACTCACTGACCGCGAGGGACGGCGATTATAATCGATTTACACCTGCAGGGTTATCCGAACAACCCGTCACGTACGCCCGTACTCGATGTTGCCTACAACAACCATCACGGACGTCGTACGCGACTACCTTTCACCCGTTAGCCAAATATTGAACCGGTCCCATCGTCCCGAGCAAGAGGTCCCTGCACGTGCATCTCTGTGCCGCCAGCTGATTTACACCTCGAGCTCTCAACCTACCCTCTGAACGACGGGCAATGCCTCAATACCCAGCTACCCGAGTTACATCAGTTTCCCGGTTCCCATATAGCCGGTAGGTCTTCGGTACTGTTCTAGCTTGTTCAACAGGCCCGCACACGGCTCGGTCCTCAATCGACACAAGCGGAGCTACAGCACACAGGCCCCAAAGTCCTGCTGCCCTTACTCTCCGCTCGGTCTCATTTTCTTGCCATGTGTATCATGTGCTATCTCTACCCGAGCAATGTGCCTCTAGCCTATTCTCGCGAGTAGTTCCAACTACTCGACTTGTACCGAATCCTACTCTATCCTAGCAATGCAGTGGCTAACGAGGTTTGCAATCCTAAACCCAACCCGTGGTTTTCTTGGCTATGCAGTTGGATTTCCAAACAAGACTCTAATGCACAGAACAAAGAAAACAAGTATGTGCTCAAAACAATAAAAATTTGTAAAAAGGTTAATGCAAACCGGGGCTTGCCTTGCTGCTGTTGGTCGTAGGCTAGCTGTTCCTCCGGAGTAACGAAGTCTAGGACTTCGGGTTCCTCCTCGACCTTAGCGACTACATGATAAGAGCAATGTATGTATTAATTTAAATGCATTTGTATTAACTTTGAAGTTGTGAAGTCTACAACCTTTGCTAGACAGACCTAAAGACTGTGAAACTTTTACTGTGGCTTGGTTACAACCTAAACAGAGACAAAGCTCATTTGAGCCCTCCACAAATAATTATGTCCTTGACCTTAATTGGAAGTCTTAGGGTGTTCTAGGAATTTTCATGAGACAAACTATGACTTTCTGAAAACTAGATTTTCAGAGGGTTCTAATGGAGTTGGTTTCACTTAATTTGGAAGTCTCTAACTAAAGATATGAGCTAAACAATTTCAGAGAAAATTCTGAAAATGTTTCTGAACATTTTCTATTTTCTCTGGAACAGTTTTGCTAATCACACCATTAGGTGGACTAAATGAGCTCAAATAGATCTGAAATTTTTATGGTAGTTCAAGGATATTTTGGTGAACATCTCAGCAAAATTTCAGGATTTTCCTCCAAAGGATTCTCCAGTTAAAATTCCTAACGGTTTAAACTTTAAGGAATTAATTCTGGAGAATTAAGGAATTTCATGAAGTGAAACTTGATTTTCTGGAAAGTACTCAGAGAGCTGAATCCAGCAAAATTTGGTTCACTCAATTTGGAGCTTTCTAGCCAAAGTTATAAGGATTTGAAGTTTGAAATACAACTGAAATTCGGGGAAAAGTTTAAACTCTGGCTTGTGGGCCCCGCACACAGTGCGTCGTCTTCCTCCTCGCGCCAACTGCGCAGCGGCGGCGTTCTCCGGCGACCCTCGCCGGAACTGAGTTCCCGGCCACCCCCTGGCCCGAAACTTGCCGCCTGCCCCTTTTCCGACCCCCTGGACTCGATGGTAGGGTCGCCGGCCGCCGGTGATGACCGGAAACCCGTGCGCACCGGTGTCAGCACCTGCTAGGGTTCCGGTGAGGTCGGTCCCGCTCTCTCGTGCATCAAACCGACCGGAAATCGGTCGGAGAGCATCAGTAGGGCATGGGAAACACGAACTAGTGCTGGGTGGAAGCTAGAAATACCGGCAACTAGGCTCTCGACGGTGAGCCGAGGTGTTCAGCCATGGCGGCGGGGAAAACGGCCATACCATGGCCGATCCTCGATGGTTTTCTCTAATTCCAGTTCGAGCGTGGGCGCTAGCGTGCATAGAAGCTGCTAGGTAACGAGCTCGTCCAACCTTCGTGCATAGAGCACGAATTTCACCCGGTGGTGAGCTCGGTTCTTATGAACTGATCAAGAGTAAATCTGGAAATTCTCGGCCGAGGGTTGATCAATCGCCAAACGGCTTTCGGCTACTCCATCTACATACAATCACGCACCTTTCTTGTGTAGAGAAGAGGACGTGACAACGGCTGTGCCGTGCTGTCCACGGGAGCCCGATCGGCGGCGATGTTCGGCTCGCCGGAGAAATGGCTCGTACAGCTCGAGGAAGCTTGCTCACTGGCCAACACGGAGTGTGGGAGGTTGCTCACGATCCCTTGGTGCCGTTTTGCTGTGGAGGAGGCTGTGCTTTGCGAGCGATCGGCTTGATCAAGCGGGAGCTCGAGCGGCGGCGATGGCAGTGGAAAAACGGCCGAGTATGCCGGCAGCTCGGGGAATGAGTGATCGGAGCACGCCGGGGAGGGAATAAATAGCCCGGCGGCTGGTCTCCGGCTTGGGGCGCGCAGCAGGAGCTGGCGCCGGCTGCCCCCCTTCGGTGGCGCGCGCGCACAGCAGCCGGGAACCGACTGAACTGTGTTTCAGTCGGTTTGTTTTGAGGCAGAGGCTGACATGTGGGTCCCACCCCTCTTTTAACCTCTGAAATTTACTCCTAACAGCTGTTGTAAACAGTGAACCCTATTCTACCCTTGGCAATTCAAATTATTCACCCAAGAGCCATTTGAATTGATCAAAGTTCAAATGAGGTTTGGTTTGAATGAATTTCAGCACAAGTTCAGTTTGAAATTCAAATAAAGTTTGAATTTCTCCCCCTTAGCTCATGTCAAGATCAACCCCAAATGGAGTGAAAATTGGTGTGTGAGCTCACAAAAACGTGCTGAGCAAGAATATGCCTTCCACTTTCAAATTCATGGTATAAAAACAGTTTGAATTTGAATATGTTTTCAAACTGCCCCTTTCCTATCTATACCCAAGATGACCTCAAAAAGGTTTTGAATTTGGGTGAAACTTGGCATGGACATCCTTAGCAAAGTGTAGGAGTTTTCATATGTCCAGCCCATCTATATCACATGTGGGAAATACCACTTTTGCAATGTGTAAGTTTGTTCTCTAATGAGCATGTTGATAATTGTTACTTGCTCTTCATTTGTGTTCATCATTCTTGCTCAAATGAGGTGTGTGGTGTGGTGATGAACACTACAATTGGGTGTCAAAAACTGAGGCCCTTACATATAATGTCATCGACATATATTTGGCACACGAATAGATCATCGTTAAAATGCTTAGGGAAGAGTGTATAGTCAGCCTTTCCTATCCTAAAGCCATTTTTAATAAGAAAGTCTCTAAGACACTCATACCAAGCTCTAGGTTTAGATTTAACCTTTCTTCTTCCCTCCTTAGCCATGAGACATGTAGACTTGAAGTCTTCAAGGTTTGGGAAGAGCTTGCTCCTTCCAATGGCAAGTGTTGCCACATTCTCTTCATCCTCGGAGGATGAGTCTTCGTTTGAGTCCCATTCCTTCCCAAGGTGAGCATGTCCTGATGGCTTCTTCTTCTTGAAGAATTTCTTCTCTTGGGACATGCCATCTCTCTTCTTCTTACTCCCTTCATATGGACAATCCACAATGAAGTGTCCATATTCACCACGGTTGTAGCATGCTCTTTTCATCTTGGGCTTGGACCTTTCCTTGTTCTTATTCTCATAATGGTTACTCCCCTTCCTTCTTCTCATCATCCTCTTGAATTTGTTGATGAAGAGCGCCTCTTCTTCATCGGTGTCGAGACCCTCATCATCACTTGCTTCGAAGTCATGTGATGAGGATGTTGCTTTGAAAGCAACATCTTTCTTATTAGAGGAGGCGAGCCTTTCGAGGTCGTTGTAGAACATGGCTTCCTTCTCCGTCATCTCGTTGTTGATGATTCTTCCAAGCACTTCCCCTAGGGTCATTTGAGCATATCCCGGGCTCTCACGGATCAAGGAGCAAAGAGCAATGTTTTGAGGCATGAATGCCCGAAGCATCTTCTTCACCACCTCATGATCCGTCCACCTGGTGCATCCATAAGATCAGATCTTGTTGACGAGGACCTTGAAACGGTTGTACATGTCTTGAGGGGACTCACCATCCATGATGGTGAACCTCCCAACCTCTCCTTCTATCATCTCGATCTTGGCCTCCCTAATGACTCGGTTGCCTTCATGCGCCTTCTTGAGTGTGTCCCATATGTCTTTGGCCACCTCCAATCCATCGACTCGGTTGAACTCTTCTCGAGTCAAAGATGAGGTGATGACCTCAACTGTTTGAGCATTGCGATGAAGTAGGATGGCTTGCTCCGGGGTAACGTCTTTTTCATTCCTTGGAAGATGGACACCTGTTAAGACAATTTGCCTCAACCTAGGGTTTAAGGATATTAAATGCATGTTCATATTATGCTTCCACATTGAGTAATCATTTCCATCAAAATGAGGAGGTTTGCCAAGAGGAATAGATAAGTAATGATTGTTAGAAGCTAATCGTTCATAGTTGAAAGGATATTGGGAGTAGTCCGGTTGATCACTCCTTTCTTGATCCTTCGGCTTCTTCTTCTCTTTACTTGAGTGACCTAGCTTCTCGCGAAGTCGTGCCTTGAGCTGGCGAACTTCTTAATTGTCACTTGAGTGATCTTTCAGCACATCAACGTCCTTTTTATTGTCATATGTGTTTTCGCCTTCCGACGTCGGCGGAATCTCGTATCCCTCAGCTCTGGCCATCTTCTCTCTGAGTGGTTAGACTCTTGATGGAGATACCTGCTCTGATACCAATTGAAATTGCCTAGAGGGGGGTGAATAGGCTAAAATACCTGAAATGACTTAATTAAATAACATTAGAACACAAGGGCCGGACTAGTCTGGCTCTTGGGCGGACTAGTCCGGTCAGCTTGTTGGAAAGCCTAAAAGGGGCCGGACTAGTCTTGTCCACGAGGGGACTAGTCTAGTCAAATTGTTGGAAAGGCCTAAAACATGATTTTTATGGGTTTTCTCTAGATTTTAGTTTAGCTAATTGTGGATTAAACAACTAGCAGTCCTATACGACAAGTGTGATATAATATTGAAATGAATTGCAAGATTGTAATGATGTATACTCTAATAGAAAAACAATCAAAACAAACCCTAAGCAATCTTGACGTTCAAGGAAATGTAAATGCAAGAGAGACACTGGGAATTTTTCCCAAGGTTCTATTCCACTCAGGAATCTACGTCCCCGTTGAGGAGTCCACAAAGGACTGGGTCTAACAACCCTTTCCTCACCGGGTTGCCACTAAGGCCAACCCAGTTCTTCACTATCTCAAGGGTGAACTTACAAAGTTTTAGCGCTGCTCACAATTCGAGGCTCCCACTTGATCACTTCCACGAAGCTTCACAGATCTCACAAGCCACAGATCACACCAAGTGCACGAGATCACTCCAAGATCCTAAACGCGAAGTTCTTCCTTCTCCTCTTCTCACACACCAAAATTCACTTAAGATTTGATTCAAGAGGGTGAGTAGGCAATGGAGAAGGCTTGGAGAAGCTCTAGGAAGGTTGTGGCGGCGCTAGGGTTCTAGAATGTTCTAAATGAGGTCGGGGCATCTCCTTTTATAGAAGTCCCGACAGCCATTCGTTGCCACCTACCAAAAGTCCGGAATAGTCCGCCACACAACGGACTAGTCCGATCTCACACGGGAACTCTTTGTCCGGGTCAGAACGGACAAGTCTGGAGGACCCGGACTAGTCCGGCCACTGAGGAGGACAAGTCCGATCCACCAAGACTTAGCCGTGGGGAGTTCTCTTCTCACAATCATACGGGCTAGTCCGCCACAAAACGGACTAGCACGAACTCACACAGGGACTCTTTGTCTGGGTGAGAACGGACAAGTGTGGAGGACCCGGACTAGTCCAGCCACTGAGGCGGACAAGTCCGGTCTACCAAGACTTAGCGTGGGAGCTCTTATCTCACAACAATACGGACTAGTTCGCCTCAGAACTGACTAGCCTGAACTCACTCAGGGACTTTTTGTCCGGGTGCAACCGGACAAGTCTGGCTAGCCCGGACTAGTCCGGCCACTAAGGCGGACAAGTCCGGTTTACCAGGACTTAGTCCCAAAACACTCTCGCCAAGAGAGAAACGGACTAGTCTGTCCCCAAACGGACAAGTTCAAACTCAGTCAGGAACTCTTAGTCTGCCCCAAAATGGACTAAGCCGTAGGACTTCCGTACTAGTCCGGCCTCTAGCCCGGACAAGTCCAGCATGCCCAAGTTTACCTTTCTAGCACTCTCCACTAAGGATTTGACACCTCTAACACTTTGAGCTCTATTCTATGATATCAATGCACTTGACACACACACTCTCACTCTTACATGGCTAGCCTAGTAAAGACTCAAATGAAACCCTAATTTCTACTCTTTGAGTCTTTGACGCTGTTCTTCATCCTTTTCCTTTTCGAGAGTTTAGGTGTCTGCCTTGGAAATATCCAGTGCCTATGTTCATCTCAGCTCATTAATCTCTTAATTGTCGTCATCAATCATCCAAAACCCACGGGGATACCTAGATGCACTTACAGTTCCTGCTCCTGATTTCAATCTACAACCAGCACCAACAACTACTACTGCTGGCCCAAATCATCGTCAAGCTACAAGTTCTTCAGTTGTTAATGAACATGAAGAATAAGGAAATTGGGAAGTGTCTACTCCTCTCCGTGTCCTCAAAAGTCATCCTCCGCAACAGATTATCGGAAGCTTGCACGAATGAGTCACACGGTCCAGGTTTCTCGATCCAAACTCTCATGCTCATTCTACTTTTGTTGCTTCTTTTGGACCCAAAGATATATCACACGCACTCACTAAAGAATCTGGGATCATTGCCATGCAAGAAGAGTTAGAAATTTTTGAAAGAAATAATGTTTGAAAACTTGTACCTCCATTAGAATTTTGCTCCCGTTGCTAGATTAGAAGCCATAAGAATTTTGTTAGCATTTGCTGCATCTAAAGGTTTCATGTTATATCAAATGGATGTTAAAAGTGCTTTTCTTAATGGCTACATAGATGAGGAGGTTTATGTTAAGCAACCACCAGGTTTTGAACATCCAAATTTTCCTAATCATGTTTACAAACTATCCAAAGCTTATGGTCTTAAACAAGCCACTAGAGCATGGTATGATAGATTAAAAATATTTTCACTTTAAAAGGGGTTTACCATGGGCAAGGTTGATAAAACTCTTTTTGTTCATAAGCATGACAATGACTCACTATTCGTTCAAGTGTATGTGTATGATATTATCTTTGGTTGTGCTTCTCATGATCTTGTGTCCAAGTTTTCAGCTATGATGAGTTCAGAATTTGAAATGAGTATCATGAGAGAACTCACATACTTTTTGGGGCAGCATATCAAGCAAACCGAGGAAGGAACTTTTGTGCATAAAACGAGGTATATGAAAGACCTCCATAAGCGCTTCAACATGGACAAAAGCAAGCCTCTTCGGACACCAATGGGAACAACAACAACACTTAAACTTGACGAAGATGGTGAACCCGTGGATCAAAAAGAATATAGAAGCATGATCGGGTCACTTTTGTACCTCAAGGCATCAAGACCGGACATACAATTCAGCGTATGTCTTTGTGCATGATTTCAAGCTTCCCCACATTCTTCACATCGTCAAGCAGTCAAAAGGATTCTTAGGTACTTACATGGAACTCAAGAGTTTGGCATTTTTCTTCCTTCTTCCTCAACCTTTACTTTGAAAGCTTTTTCGGATGCTGATTTTGGGGTTGTAGGATTGATAGGAAAAGTAATTCGGGTGCTTATCATTTTCTTGTTAATTCACTTGTTGCTTGGTCTTCTAGAAAACAAAATTTAGTTGCACAATCCACAGCCAAATCTGAATATGTAGCTACTGCTAGCGCTTGCTCACAAATTATTTGGATTGTTCAAACACTTAAAACCTATGAAGTTGATCTAGATAGTGTTCCACTGTTTTGTGATAACACTAGTGCTATTTTCATTGCTAAAAATCCTGTCAACATTCTAGAACAAAGCACATTGATATTAGGTATCAATTTCTTCGTGATAATGTTGAAAAAGGAAATATTGTGCTTCACCATGTAGATACCGAACAATAATTGGATGACATTTTTACAAAAGTCTTAGATTTCACTCGTTTTTGTTTCATTCATAGTGAAATATGGGTTATGCATCCTCATAGCTTAAATTGAGGAGGAGTTTTGAAATTTGGGAAGTCTATTTGTGAATCTGATTTTAAAATAATATGAGAAAAGTATTTCATACATATATGACTTTGTGATTCCTTTTACATGCTGAAAGTTCTTACTACATTACTCGTGTTATATATTTTGTAGTTTTTGCTATGACTAGTAATTTGAATAATTAGTTACACTAAATCTGGTCATGATCGAACTTCCTTCCATCCACTCAACGGATTGGAAATCCAGTAGTTCAAAGTTTATGATTCCCATACCACGGACTAGTCCGGACATCGCAAACCCTAACGGTAACCTTTGGAAATTCTAGTATAAATAGAGGTGTATGGCCATACTACACCCTCTCTCGACCCCCTGCGCTGTCACACCTCCCAAGAGCCCAAAATTCACATCTTTCCACACATTCTAACCCAAAAAGGATCAAATCTTTGAGGATTAGCAATTGATCAAAGTAGAGATTTGTTCTACTGTAACACCCCAAAATGTGTCAAAAATGTGAATTTAAAGTTTGTGGACGTAATGCATGTGGAGAAAAATTCAAACTCAAACTGGAATTCAAATTTGAATCAAAAACAGAAAAGAAAAAGGAAAAAAGAAAAAGGAAAACGGCCAATGGGCCGAGACCCACCAGCCCGCCCAGCTGCCGCGGCCTATTTTCCCCCTCCTCCTCTCACTGCCGCTCGGGCCCCGCCTGTCAGCGCTTTTGTCTCCAACCGCCGCCCGCCCTTCTCTCCCGCTCCGAGCAACCGCCACGCCATCTCTCCCAAATTCACCGTCGCACCCACGATCTACAGCCCCCCCTCGGCGCAGCACGAACCCACTCACCCCCGCCGCCCCCTCGCCCATTTAAACATAGGAACCCTGCCTTTTCCTCCACAATCGGCCACAACCGAAGCAAGGTGAGAACCGTCGCCGCTGCTGCTCTCTTCTGAGCTTCCCCTTCCGTTCCCTCCATGCTAACATGTTCGCAGTGCTTGACCGCCTCCAGAGAAGCTCATCATCGAAGAAATTCCAAGGAGGATCGACCCCGTCGCTCTCCCACTGAAGATCACCTTCGGTCGCCGCTCCTCGCCGCCGTTGAGCCCTTCTGACCCTCTCTGGTTCACGAAATGCCTACTGGTGAGCTCCCCTACCTCCCCTCTTCCATCCTATGCCAAGAAATCCAAGTTTTAGCGAGCGTAGACGAAAACCCGAAACTTTCCGGCGAGATCGCCGCCTCCCGCCGCGGTGTGCCGCCGGGCAGCGCCGCCCGCACCCGGCCAGGGCGACGTGGCCCTCTGTGGCCCGTCCGTTTTAAATCGTGCGGCCACAGTCAGATCTCCCGCGTACCCCTTCGCGTTATAATCTCAACCGTCCATTTAAAATCCAATGGCCCACAGCAGCCCCGCATTATAAACGCTGGGAATCTTACGCGCTACCCCCTGGATTTGTTAGAAAAGAATAGCTAGCACCTAAAACTTTCTGATCTAGCCCGTGGGCTCTCTGGAATTCATGTTAATGCATTTAAAAATCAGTTTTAGCCCCTGGACTTAATAAAAATTAGGAAAAACCCTCTGTAAATGATGCATTGACCCCTGAGGTTTTTGGGAAATATGATTTTGAGCTTGCAACAGTATAGATTTAAAATTTCAAACCTGGGGGAATATTTAATTTAGAAATTTAAGCAAATTGAGTGTGATTTAAATTCAAACATAGGTATAAATTCAGTTTGAATTATTCGAACTCTGTTGAAAACTTGTAGAACAATCTGAAGTTTGAATTTAGAGGGGAAATAAACTTTGAAATTTCAATAAGGTTTCTGTTTTGTAATTTATTTCTGAAATATACCCTTTAGGAATAAAACCAAATTAAATATGTGGAAAATGAATCTAAGTAACCAAAAAGGGTAGGGAAAGTTTATAAAGGTTCTGTTTAGGGTATTTGGAACAGTATAAATTTTGTGTATGAATTTATTTTGCTGTTTAGTGCTGAAATTCATTTCTAGGCTTGAAATAATTCTGAAAAATAGGTAAAAATATATTTAAATTGATCCCATCAGAAAGGAAGTCAAAAGATATTTTGTTGCGCATTTTAGATCAACATGTATTCTGTGTAGGTGATATATTTTGTTATTTTAGTATTGAAGTTCACTTTTAGGTATGGAAAATAAATCTGAAAATATAGGAAAATAGGTGTACATAATTAGAAAATGCCCAAATGAGGTCCCTAAATCCAAAAAACTGCAACTTTAACATTTTGTAGGATAATCTGAAAACCTAATTGGAGTTGGGAATTACATTTCATGCAAATTTTGTGGCTAAGAAGTGTAGTATCAAATATAGAAAATTAGTTAAAATTGGGAATTCATATTTAGTGTGCACTTAGAGATCTGAATATCAAGTTAGAAATAATATGTAAGTTTAAAAGTGCATGTATGCATAGAAGCCACATAACTAGGGTGAACACCAAACTTAAATATGTGTGTGACTTTCATGTGTATGTATGTGTGGATGATTTCTTATGGAATGTTGTTTTCTTTAGCTATGTGTGTGTTGGCATGAGTAGAACCAGACCCAGAGCCGGTTCTCACCTTCCAAGATCAAGACTTCCCATTCCCGGAGCAGCAGGAAGAAGGCAAGTGTCCTTGACCAATTTGATCCTATACTAGGATGTGTAGTTAGAATTATTTGCATTTGTCAATTGAAATATGGAACCCATGCTAGGAAGTTTCCCTAGATTTTCATTATCTTGCTTCCTTGTAGCCTGGGTTGGGAGTTATTTTATTATGTCATTCATTTGTACTACTCATGCTTAGCCATGCTTAGAATGGGATAAATGGGATATGAGATCATCACCTTGATTATTTTACCCCTTGAATGGAATATTATGAATTATGTAGAGGTAGGGATCTAGGCAAGTTGGATGCTTTGGTTGGTGCTGCGTGCACGAGACTCGGGTTTGTGTTTAGTGCTTGCCTGGATCCTAAGGACCGGTTCATGGAGCATGTAACCTAGCTTTACTGTGCCAACCACATGCTGAGATGGGGCAGCTTGGCCAATTAATTAGATGTATCTCCGGTGTAGTATGGGTGTTTGGATGGTGCGGGGAATAGGTGTCAGCTGGACGACCATATGAACCACAAGGCTCAAGAGGGGGCCACTGCAGCGGGGTTGGAGCCTCTTGGATGCTGTTAGGGGTGAAACTTTAGTGGGCCCACACTCGTCGGGAATTCCCTTGTAAAGGCCTCGTAGTGATCTCCTGGCTACACACCTCGGAAGTGTGAACGTGGTTCGCGGCCACTGGCATAATGGAGGTTTTCTAGTCCACCCGGCAATGGGGGATGAAATCACTCCATGTGGGTGCTAACTCTGCAGAGTAAAAACTGTCATGACAGCCGTGCTCACGGTCAAGAGCGGCTTGGACTTATTCATGATTAGAAAATGATGAATCGGGAAGTGGAGGATGTTAAGCGGGAAGCTTAACAATGGAAATGAGGTTATGGGTATTTGATATTGATGATGGGATTAGCGGATTGGGACCATTTCACTTATGTAGTAATGTAGGTGCTTAATAAGCTAAGGTGATAGGTATTAATTGTGTAGTGCTTTAACCATGAATTTAACCTTTCCTTGTTCTAGCCTTCATGACATTTATTTCCCACACTTGCTGAGTACCTACGGTACTCAAGCTTGCTTTTCGTTGGTTTTAAATTGCTGCTCAGGCCAAGACAATGATGTGGTGTACAACAATTAAGACTTTGGACCCGAAGAAGGATTCTAGGTTCATGGAGTCCCCCGGGCAACGCCTGTGATGGAGCCCTCAAGACTTTTCTTCCGCTGTTTGTTTATTTACATGTTATGAACATATTATCGTCCTTCGAGATGCTATGTAAGACTTATTTATATTTGAATATTTGGCTTGTAATACAATGATGCTTCACTATTTGTCATCACATGTATGAGAAAATGATCCTGGCATACATGTGGGAGTCACTTGGTTGTTCTGCGGAAAAAACGGGTGTGACAGAAATGGTATCAGAGCCAGGTTGCCCATAGGAACGTGGACCTAGGTAGAAATGGACGTATTTAAGGACCTTATGTTCTTAAAAACTATTTTACAAAAGGTGTGGGGTAAAAGTGTTAATTAATGTTCTTCCTTTATTTTATGTATCTTGCCTCAACTTTTATTCAAAATACAGTATTTATTTGATTATTGTCTAACTTGATTTTAAATGTTTTATGTTTTAGATGGTTCGCATGGTCCGCACCGCTCATAAGTCCACCGGAGGGAGAGTTCCTATAGCTGCACTTGCCTTGAGGGAGGAAGACCGCCTGGTGACGTACCACTCCTACGGGTTGGTAGTAGGAGGCTTGTTGCGTCATCTTCAGCGTATGCTCCACACCGCCGGCAACGTTGGCAAGCTGATCATACACTACAGCTCCACAAAGACCATCCGTGAAAAGCGTGAAGTATGGAGCTCAGAGATTAGGATCATCCACGACAACAAGCTGCTCAAGATCCACCGCTCTCCAGCTTGTCGGGCGACTCAGGCCGATGCTGAGAAGGAGGTCACCTGGGAGGCCATCACCTGCCAAAGTTACATCAACCGTGGCCACCTTGACAGGACTGAGTACATGTATGTCCTCTAGCGTGAGAGTGGCACCGCAGAGTACAAGTACCCGCCGGTGCAGCAGGGGACTTCCCATGATCACATGGACATGTGCTTGGAGGATGCAGCTATGCTCAGCACTCGACTGCAGGAGTGCCAGCAAGAGCTTCAGGATGTCCGTGACACCCTGAAGGAGACTGAGGCGTTACTTCACGCCAGCTTGAGGGCGAGGGAGAGAGGAGATAGGAACGAACTCTGTGTCACGGAGAATGACACATGGACTCCTGACTCCCTAGACCGCTGGGCGAACAAGCGTCGCCGCACTTCTCTACCAGCAGCTTCCCCACCTAGAGCGGAGTCAGAGGGCAGCCGCAATGATGAGGAAGATCCCGATGAGCCAGCTCAGTGATACGAGTCGTTTAGAGTCATTTCCCTTATTTCAGCATGTTATCGAGTAGTCGAGTCAAGTACCTATCTATTTTCATGTTAATGTTTGGTGTGTGA
Organism: Neostapfia colusana; assembly: GCA_030760725.1. Lineage (NCBI taxonomy): Eukaryota > Viridiplantae > Streptophyta > Magnoliopsida > Poales > Poaceae > Neostapfia > Neostapfia colusana. The sequence continues at coordinate 56,687,036 of JASWHV010000006.1, read as the reverse complement.
CGTGAGTTTTGGGAGCTATGGGCACTTGTCCAAAACCTCGTCTTTATGATGGCATTTGCTTTTGTGTGTGAAACCTTATGAATCAATAGTCGCATTTGTTTTCGTATGAGACATGGTGCCTAAAAATTTATGTGAGATTTTCTGAAATTGTCTAAATTTTAATGTCTCAAAAGTTTAAGTTTATACCAACAATGTGGGAAAATTAATGCGTAATGATTAAGTTGACATTTGGTTAATCATAATAGATGGCCGGAAGAGGAAGAGGTCGTGGTGCCAACCCCAACAACAACAACAATGAGGCTGCCAATCCTCACCTTCCTGGATGGCAAGGCAGGGGTGGTCGCCGAGGAGGAGCTGATCCTATCTACCAAATGATCGACAATCAAAATCAGCTCATCCAGAATTTGACTCAAGTGGTTGCCAACCTACACCAAGCTCCACCCCCACAGGCTGCACCACGTCAACCAAGGATGAGTGAGTTTCTAGAAACTCAACCCCCGAAGTTTACAAGTGCTTCTGAACCCCCAGAGGCAGATGATTGGCTCAAGACCATTGAGAACAACATGAGGATCATACAATGCCAAGGATATGAGAGGGTACTGTTTGCCTCTCATCAATTGAATGGACCCGCTGCTGATTGGTGGACCGCTTACGTGGCAGCCCACGACGACCCCGAGAATATAACTTGGGAGGAGTTCAAGCGCAGTTTACGCAACCATTACATTCCAAGGGGAGAACTCAAGAACAAGAGGAAGGAGTTTCTTGGGCTGCAACAAGGCAACATGACATTGAGGGAGTACCTCACCAAGTTTACCCAACTGTCCCGTTATGCACCACGGGATATTGAAACTGATGAGCAGAAACAGGACTGTTTTGTGGAAGGGCTCACCATGGAAATGCAATGTGCAATGTCCTTCAACGAATATGAAAGTTTCCAAAAGATGGTGGACAGGGCGTTTATTATGGAAAGGAAGATGAAGGCCTTGGAGAATGAACACAAGAGGAAGGTGGGATGGTCACATCAAGCGTCAAGCAGCAACACACGCCCACGTCTTATGCAGCAACCTGCAGGGAAGATGAGCCGTGTTGTGGTACCCTACTCAGCACCGAGAGGTTACAACCCGAACTTCAGGCCTCCATCAGCACCAGTACAGCCGCAGCGTCAGTTTATGCAGCAACCACGCCCCACTTACCAACCTCGACCAGCAGGACAAGGGCCACAGAACCCACCCCAGGGCAACAAGGGTCAGGCACCTAAGGTTGGGGTGCAATGCTTTAATTGCGGTGAAGTGGGGCACTACGCCCACAAGTGCCCGAAGAAGAAGCCAATGCAGCCACAACAGCAGAACATGATGCGGGGACAGGTGAACCACATGACCATGGAAGACGCACAGGAGGCACCTGATGTGGTAATTGGTAAGTTCCCTGCAAATTTACACATTGCAACCATTTTATTCAATTCTGGTGCTACCCACTCTTTCATTGCTCAAGGATTTGTTAAGAAGCATGATCTAGCAACAACACAAATGAATCATGTATTAGCAGTGAACTCTCCAGGGGGAGAAATAAGAACAAGACAAGTGTGCCCCAAAGTAAATGTTGACATAACTGGGGTAGTATTTACTGCAAACCTCATAGTGATAAACTCGCAAGATATAGATATTATTTTGGGTATGGATTAATTGACCAAGCATAAAGGTATTATCCATTGTTCAACTAGAACGGTGGAACTAACTCACACTAGTGGCACCAAAGTGAAATTCGTAGCCGTCCAAGAACCTAGAAGGGACAATAAACTCAATCAAGTGGACGTGGAATTGGAAGGGATAAGGGTCATCAAGGAATATGCGGATGTTTTTCCTGAGGAGTTGCCAGGTATGCCCCCAGATCGTAAAGTGGAGTTCACGATTGAACTAATGCCTGGGACAGCCCTGATATACAAGAGGCCTTACCGGATGGATTCTAAACAACAAGAAGAGCTCAAAGAACATATCCAGGAATTGACATAGAAAGGGTATATTCATCCTAGTTCCTCGCCATGGGGAGCTCCAGTGATATTTGTGCCCAAGAAGGATGGAACCCAGAGGCTATGCGTAGACTACCGTGTGTTGAATGAGGTAACCATCAAGAACAAGTATCCATTACCTCGCATTGAAGACCTATTTGATCAGTTGAGAGGGGCTTCTGTATTCTCAAAAATCAATCTCAGGTCGGGATATCACCAACTGAAGATAAGGCCAACCGACATTCCCAAGACATCTTTCGTATCTCGATACGGGCTATATGAATACACCGTCATGCCGTTCGGGCTAACTAATGCCCCGGCGTACTTCATGTAGAAGAATTTTTCGGTGTATTGTGATGCTTCTGGACACGGGTTGGGATGTGTTCTCATGCAAGAGGGGCATGTCATTGCATATACATCCAGACAGCTTCGAGAACATGAGAAAAACTATCCTACACATGACCTAGAGCTAGCCGCAATGGTCCACGCATTGAAGCTTTGGAGGCATTACTTGATGGGAAAAAGGACGGAGATATATACAGATCATAAAAGTCTAACTACATTTTCACACAGTCAGATCTCAACCTCAGACAAAGGAGATGGTTAGAGATAATCAAAGACTTTGATGTGGGTATCAACTATCATCCTGGGAAAGCGAACGTTGTGGCAGATGCTTTAAGCCGGAAGGTGCATATCAACACATTGAGCTTAAACGACACGCCTACGGAATCGAGGGAGGAATTTGCAAAACTCAATCTATGCCTGGTGAATAATGGTGAGGCCATCGCCATGGAAGTGGACTCCACATTAGAGCAAGACATACGCAACGGTCAGAAGAATGACGAGAAAATACAAGAAATCAGAGAACTCATCAAAGAGGATAAAGCTCCTGAGTTTAGAGAAGATGAACAAGGTACGGTGTGGCATGGGAAAAGAATTTGTGTGCCTGAGGTAAAGGAGATCCGTGAACTAATTTTGAAGGAGGCTCATGATTCCGACTATTCCATCCATCGTGGGAGTACGAAGATGTATCAAGACCTCAAGAGCAGATATTGGTGGTATGGCATGAAGCGAGATGTCGCGGAACATGTTGCCCTATGTGACACATGTCAGTTGGTGAAAGCAGAACATCAACGACCCTCGGGACTGTTGCAACCACTCAAAGTGCCTTAATGGAAATGGGAAGAAATAGGTATGGACTTCATAGTGGGACTGCCTAGGACCCAATCGGGATATGATTCGATATGGGTCATAATCGACAGGATGACTAAGGTAGCTCATTTCATCCCCGTGAAAGAAAGCTACAGCGGATCTAAATTGGCAGAATTGTACATGTCAAGAATCGTGTGCTTCCATGGAGTACCGAAGAAGATAGTGTCAGATCGAGGAACACAATTCACCTCAAGATTCTGGCAGAAGTTACATGAGACCATGGGGACTCATTTGAATTTCAGTTCTGCGTACCATCCACAGACCGACGGGCAGACCAAAAGAACTAATCAAATCCTTGAGGATATGCTGAGAGCTTGTGCACTCAAGAACAATAGGAGTTGGGATAAGAACTTACCGTATGCAGAGTTCTCCTATAACAACAGCTATAAGGCTAGTATGAAGATGTAACCCTTTGAGGCGTTGTATGGGAGGAAGTGCAGAACTCCATTGTTTTGGAATCAAAGTAGGGAGAGCAAAGTGTTTGGGCCAGTGGTACTACATGACACCGAAGCAAAAGTGCGAGAAATCCGCAACAACTTGAGAATAGCCCAGACCCGACAAAAGAGCTATGCTGATATACGAAGAAGAGAGCTCACTTTCAGTGTAGGGGACTACGTTTATCTCAAGGTGTCCCCTATCAGGGGGCTTCGTCAATTCAAAGTGAAAGGGAAACTATCACCTCGATATATCGGACCCTTCCAGATTCTAGAGAGGAAAGGCGAAGTTGCATATCAGTTGGAATTACCGGCCCGCCTATCAGATGTGCACGATGTATTCCATGTGTCACAACTCAAGAAATTCTTAAGAACACCCGAAGAGAGGTTACCCATTAATGAGGTGGACGTCCGAGAAGACCTTTCGTATGCCGAACAGCCGGTCAAGATTCTGGAGACGATGGAACGCATCACAAGGAACAAAAGGATCCAAATGTGCAAAGTGCAGTGGAAGCACCACTCGGAAGCAGAAGCCACATGGGAGCGGGAAGATGAGCTCAAGGCACAGTTTCTGGATCTATTTCCCTAGAGTCACCAATCTCGAGGACGAGATTTTGTTTAAGGGGGGTAGAGTTGTAACACCCCAAAATATGTCAAAAATGTGAATTTAAAGTTTGTGGACGTAATGCATGTGGAGAAAAATTCAAACTCAAACTGGAATTCAAATTTGAATCAAAAACAGAAATGAAAAAGGAAAAATAAAAAGGAAAAGGAAAACGGCCAATGGGCCAAAACCTACCAGCCGTCCCAGCAGCCGCGACCTATTTTCCCCCTCCTCCTCTTACTGCCGCTCGGGCCCCACCTGTCAGCGCTTTCGTCTCCAACCGCCGCCCGCCCTTCTCTCCCGCTCCGAGCAACTGCCGCGCCATCCCTCCCGAATTCACCGCTGCGCCCACGATCTACAGCCCCCACCTCGGCGCAGCACGAACCCACTCACCCACGCCGCCCCCTCGCCCATTTAAACACAGGAACCCCGCCTGTTTCCTCCCCGATCGGCCACAACTGAAGCAAGGTGAGAACCGCTGCCACTGCTGCTCTCTTCCGAGCTTCCGCTTCCGTTCCCTCAATGCTAACATGTTCGCAGTGATTGACCGCCTCCAGAGAAGCTCATCGTCAAAGAAATTCCTAGGAGGATCGACCCCGTGGCTCTCCCACCGAAGATCACCTTCGGTCACCGCTCCTCGCCTCCTTTGAGCCCTTCTGACCCTCTCTGGTTCACGAAAAGCCCACTAGTGAGCTCCCCTACCTCCCCTCTTCCGTTCTATGCCATGAAATCCAAGTTTTAACGAGCGTAGACAAAAACCCGAAACTTTCCGGCGAGATCGCCGTCTCCCGCCGTCGTGCGCCGCCAGGCAGCGCCGCCCGCACCCGGCCAGGGCGACGTGGCCCTCTGTGGCCCGTCCGTTTGAAATCGTGCGACCATGGTCAGATCTCCCACGTACCCCTTTGCATTATAATCTCGGCCGTCCATTTAAAATCCAACGGCCCACAGAAGCCCCGCATTATAAAGGCTGGGAATCTTACGCGCTACCCCATGGATTTGTTAGAAAAGAATAGCTAGCCCCTGAAACCTTCTGATCTAGCCCCTAGGCTCTCTAGAATTCATGTAAATGCATTTAAAAATCAGTTTTAGCCCCTGGACTTAATAAAAATTAGGAAAAAACCCTCTGTAAATGATGCATTGACCCCTGAGGTTTTTGGGAAATATGATTTTGAGCTTGCAACAGTATAGAATTTAAATTTCAACCCTGGGGGAATATTTAATTTAAAAATTTAAGCAAATTGAGTGTGATTTAAATTCAAACATAGGTATAAATTCAGTTTGAATTATTCAAACTCTGTTGAAAACTTGTAGAACAATATGAAGTATGAATTTAGAGGGGAAATAAACTTTGAAATTTCAATAAGGTTGCTGTTTTGTTATTTATTTCTGAAATATACCCTTTAGGCATAAAACAAAATTAAATATGTGGAAAATGAATCTAAGTAACCAAAAAGGGTAGGGAAAGTTTATAAAGGTTCTGTTTAGGTTATTTGGAACAGTATAAATTTTGTGTATGAATTTATTTTGCTGTTTAGTGCTGAATTTCATTTCTAGGATTGAAATAATTCTGAAAAATAGGTAAAAATATATTTAAATTGATCCCATCAGATAGGAAGACAAAAGATATTTTGTTGGACATTTTAGATCAACATGTATTCTGTGTAGGTGATATATTTTGTTATTTTAGTATTGAAGTTCACTTTTAGGTATGGAAAATAAATCTGAAAATATAGTAAAATAGGTGTACATAATTAGAAAATGCCCAAATGAGGTCCCTAAATCCAAAAAGATTCATGTTTAACATTTTGTAGGATAATCTGAAAACCTAATTGGAGTTGGGAATTACATTTCATGCAAATTTTGTGGCTAAGAAGTGTAGTATCAAATATAGAAAATTAGTTAAAATTGGGAATTCATATTTAGTGTGCACTTAGAGATCTGAATATCAAGTTAGAAATAATATGTAGGTTTAAAAGTGCATGTATGCATAGAAGCCACATAACTAGGGTGAACACCAAACTTAAATATGTGTGTGACTTTCATGTGTATGTATGTGTGGATGATTTCTTATGGAGTGTTGTTTTCCTTTGCTATGTGTGTGTTGGCATGAGTAGAACCAGCCCCAGAGCCGGTTCTCACCTTCCAAGATCAAGACTTCCCATTCCCGGAGCAGCAGGAAGAAGGCAAGTGTCCTTGACCAATTTGATCCTATACTAGGATGTGTAGTTAGAATTATTTGCATTTGTCAATTGAAATATGGAACGCATGCTAGGAAGTTTCCCTAGATTTTCATTATCTTGCTTCCTTGTAGCCTGTGTTGGGAGTTATTTTATTATGTCATTCATTTATACTACTCATGCTTAGCCATGCTTAGAATGGGATAAATGGGATATGAGATCATCACCTCGATTATTTTACCCCTTGAATGGAATATTATGAATTGTGTAGAGGTAGGGATCTAGGCAAGTTGGATGCTTTGGTTGGTGCTGCGTGCACGAGACTCGGGTTTGTGTTTAGTGCTTGCCTGGATCCTAAGGACTGGTTCATGGAGCATTTAACCTAGCTTTACCGTGCCAACCACATGTTGATATGGGGCAGCTTGGCCAATTAATTAGGTGTATCTCCGGCGTAGTATGGGTGTTTGGATGGTGCGGGGAATAAGTGACAACTGGACTACCAGATGAACCGCAAGGCTCAAGAGGGGACCACTGTAGCGGGGGTTGGAGCCTTCTGGATGCTATTAGGGGTGAAACCTCAGTGGCCCCACACTTGTCGGGAATCCCTTTGTAAAGGCCTCGTAGTGATCTCCTGGCTACACACCTCAGAAGTGTGAACATGGTTCGCGGCCACTGGCATAATGGAGGTTTTCTAGTCCACCGACAACGGGGGATGAAATCACTGCAGTGGGTACAGTGGTGCAAACTCTACAGAGTCAAAACTGTCATGACAGCCGTGCTCACGGTCAAGAGAGGCTTGGACATATTCATGATTAGAGGATGATGAATTGGGAAGTGGAGGATGTTAAGCAGGAAGCTTAACAATGGAAATGAGGTTATGGGTATTTGATATTGATGATGGGATTAGGGGATTGGGGACCACTTCACTTATTTAGTAATGCAGGTGCTTAATAAGCTAAGGTGATAGGTATTAATTGCGTAGTGCTTTAACCATGAATTCAACCTTTCCTTGTTCTAGCCTTCATGACATTTATTTCCCACACTTATTGAGTACCTATGGTACTCAAGCTTGCTTTTCGTTGGTTTTAAATTGCTGCTCAGTCCAAGGCAATGATGTGGTGTACAACAATCAAGACTTTGGACCTGAAGAAGGATTCTAGGTTCACGGAGTCCCCTGGGCAACGCCTGTGATGGAGCCCTCAAGACTTTTCTTCCGCTGTTTGTTTATTTACATGTTATGAACATATTATCGTCCTTCGAGACGCTATGTAAGACTTATTTATATTTGAATACTTGGCTTGTAATACAATGATGCTTCACTATTTGTCATCACATGTATGAGAAAATGATCCTGGCATACATGTGGGAGTCACTCGGTTGTTCTGTGGAAAAACCGGGTGTGACATCAACACATCTTGAGCTCTTGGGTTTGATCTCTTGCACACTCTTGTTCATTTATTGTTCATATTTTGAGTGCGTTTGGTGGTACTCATTCATTGTAATTCTTGGGAATCCCTCAACCTGTGAGAAGGCCCCTTGAACGATTTATTTGCACTTGTGATTAGTGGAAGAGAATCGGCCTCCGTGGCGATTCGACAAGGGTAGGGTTGGTGAAGACCCGGTCCTTCATGGACTCCTCAACGGGGACGTAGATTTCCTTCGTGGAATCAAACCTCGGGATAAAATCTTGCCTCTTGCTCTTGTTCATTTATTGTTCATCATATTCTAGGGTTTACTTAATCTTGTGTAATTCACGTTAAAACATTGAAACTAAAGTTGATCTCTATCATTCATTGTTTCACTGTTATAATACATCAAAGTTCCCAATTAATTTCCGCTGCATAGGGTACTAGAAGTGAAAATATTGATCAACCTTGATCTGTCTAGTCCACGCATACCGGACTAGTCCGCATAGTACCGGACTAGTCCGATCTGTCTCTGACTAGAAAACGGACTAGTCCGCACTCTACCGGACTAGTTCGATTTCCCTGTATTTGATAAATCTATTAAGTGTTTCAGGGATTAACAAAGAATCAAAAAGCCTATTCACCCCCCTCTAGGCTACATTCAATTGGTATCAGAGCCAAACTCTTCAAAAGAGACTCACCGCTCGAAGAGACGATGCCGGACATCAAGGATGTACACAAGAAGATCGATGATGAAAAGGGTGATGATGAAAGGACTCAAAAGCTAAAGAAGCTACTCGACGCCATTCAAGACAGTAAGGACGATGATGAGGAGGTGCTCCAACCCAAGGCTCTTCTACGGAAGAAGGCACTCTCCCCAAAAGGGAAGAAGAAGATCCATGATGAAAAGAAGAAGAAAGGGGGTAGTCACACAGAGTACTCCCGATATCCTTTTGACTGAATGTTTGAATTCTAACAATAGTCATTACTTATCAATTCCTCTAGTGAAAGCACCTTACTTTGATGGCAATGACTATTCAATGTGGAGACAAAACATGAAAATGCATCTTATATCTCTTAACCCAAGTTTGTGGCATATAGTGTCTACAGGGATAGATATCCTGGATGATGATGAAGAGCTGACTCCAAGCCAAGAACAAGCCGTTCATCGGAATGCTCAAGCTGTAGTTGTGATCACATCATCACTGAGCCGAGACGAGTTTACCAAGGTGGATGGACTCGAAATTGCCAAGGAGATATGGGACACACTACAAGCCGCACATGAAGGTGACCGTCATATACGCGAAGCCAAGATAGAAATGATTGATGGTGAATTGGGAAGATTCACGATTGAAGAAGATGAATCACCACAAGATATGTACAATCGACTGAAGAATCTTATCAACAAAGCCTGAGCTTATGGCAGCAAAAAGTGGAAAGATCATGAGGTCGTGAAGTTGATTCTCAGAGCATTCATGCCTCGCAACTTGACTCTTTGCTCTATGATTATAGAAAGCCATGGGTACCGGAAAATGACCCCAGACGAACTTCTTGGCAAGATCATCAACTTTGAAATTGTGAAGCCCTCAATTCTGTGGAAAACCATGAAATCGAGAACTGATTCATATGTGTGCCCAGGATGTTCATCACGCATACACATATGTTCCACAAACTGAATTGAGAATATATATTACCACGAATAACAGGGTTTATTACATTGTCTCATGAGTCTTGGACTCATGCTAACAGCGGAAGTCTCAATCTAACAGCGGAAGTCTTTATTCTAGCAGCGGAAGTCTTCTAACTAATGCGGAAGCAATCTAAGCAGCAGCGGTGGCTCCATCTCTACTCCATTCCAACAGGCAAGGTTGAGGACGGGTTACACGCCTAAGGCTCCTCTTTGGTCTTCATAATAATCTTCTCCTGTTGCTGATGATGAAATGATAATGCAAGTTTGACTACAATGATGTACTCAGTAAGTGCGGGAAAATATGATGTGTAGCTCAACAAGGTAGGTACAAAATGGCTCATTGCTGAAAGCAATTATTTATCAAAACCATGATAAAACAGCAACTTAATGACACGACCCCACGGTCTTGTCGAGCCAGTATCACGCTGAGGGGTGCTGCGTCACACAGCACCGTATAACACACGTCAAAGGTACCAAGCGGAAGCGAAATTTTATTACATAAACAGGTTTATGAACATGTTTACATCAAAATAAGTTCAGTCTACACTCACGGGCGTAGACTACGCATCAAGTGCACATTCAGCCCTTGAGCGTGTCCTTGCTAGCACACACGCACACTAACTCTGCGGCGTGCACGACTCCCACTCGACGGGGTTCCCCTCCTGGGGTTCCGTCTCCTCTTCGGGAGTCCCTTCCTCATAGAACCCTGCAAAAGCTTCAAACACAAGCAGTGAGCACGAAGGCTCAGCAAGTCTGACCCATCTCACCTAAACATGGAACTTCTACATGAGGGGTGATGGGTTACATGAGGTAAAAATCATTTGCAAGGACTCGCCTAATTAGTAGAACCTTACTTTCAAGTTTTAGCAGCAGGTTGTGGAGAACCTTACGCTAAGGCACATGAGAGAGCCGCAATCAAACAAGAAACGCATTTCTCTCATGTACTTTGCCCAAAGTTGAAAGGAACTTTAATTATCTCTAAACTACAGCAAATCATTAACAATCAAGTCCATCTTTCAATCAGCAACATTTTAATATGTAACTAGCCTGTTCTTTCTACGTCATGGTACAGTGAACAAGTGGTACTCACTGACAGCGAGGGACGGCGATTATAATCAATTTGCACCTGCAGGGTTACTCGAATAACCTGTCACGTACGCCCGTACTCAAAGTTGCCTACAACAACCATCAAGGACGCCGTACGCAACTACCTTTCACCCATTAGCCAAATGTTGAACCGGTCCAATCGTCCCGAGCAAGAGGTCTCTGCACGCGCATCTCAGTGCCGCCAGCCGATTTACACCTCGAGCTCTCAACCTACCCTCTGAACAACCAGCTATGCCTCAACACCCAGCTACCCGAGTTACATCGGTTTCCCGGTTCCCATATAGCCGGTAGGTCTTCGGTACTGTCCTAGCTTGTTCAACAGGCCCGCACACGGCTCAGTCCTCAATCGACACAAGCGGAGCTACAACACACAGGCCCCAAAGTCCTGCTGCCCTTACTCTCCTCTCGGTCTCATTCTTCTTACCATGTATGTCATGTGCTATCTCTACCCGAGTCGAGTGCCTCTAGCCTATTCTCGCGAGTAGTTCCAACTACTCGACTTGTACCGAATCCTACTCTATCTTAGCAATGCAGTGGCTAACGAGGTTTTCAATCCTAATCCCAACCCATGGTTTTCTTGGCTATGCAATTGGGTTTCCAAACAGGACTCTAAGGCAAGGAATAACAGTATTCAAGTATGTGCTCAAAACAATAAAAATTTGTAAAAAGGTTAATGCAAACCGGGGCTTGCCTTTCTGCTCTTGGTCGTAGGCTAGCTGTTCCTCCGGAGTAACGAAGTCTAGGACTTCGGGTTCCTCCTCGACCTTAGCGACTACATGATAAAAGAAGTACATGTATCAATTTAAATGCATTTGTATTAAGTTTGAACTTGTGAAGCTTATAAGTCCCACTAGCCATACTCAATGACTATGAAACTTTTTCTGTGGATTGGTTGCAACCTAAACCAGAGATTTGGTCAAGTTTTAGTTGTAGCAAAGCTCATTTGAGCCCTCCACAATTAATTGAGGAAGAACTGGTACAGAATCTGACCCAGCAGAACGAGGACCTTGCTCAAGAGCGAGACGACGCTATTGAGGAAGGCCAAGGCTGGGAAGAGGACTATAACCAGGCTATGGACGAGGTGCATGCTTTGCAGGACCTCGTACCTCCGGTATTGGGCATACCGGTGGTCTTGGGTCTTCCAGCAATGGGAGAACCCGGGATGGCAGAAGAGGTGGTAGATCCAGAGCCACCAGCAGAGGTACCGGAGGAGGACGACCCGCAGGAGGTCGAGTTCTACTCCGAGTAGGGGGTTACAGTTGCCATGTAGGGCAGCTAGGGTAGAGTAACCCAAATTTTGTAATCGGTGACATGTCGTGTAGACAGTAGCGTATGTATAGGTAGTGACGACATGAGCACGACTTCTTGGAGACCCGAGAATAATGTATCTTGTATAAAGTTTATGCTTTATCAATATATGTGAATGTTGTGGAAATTAATCATGTGTCGCTTCAATACCTACTGTTACATATGGAATTTTAAGTAAGACATGTGCTAATCGCTGCTGTTTTAAATTTCAGAATGACGCATACTCATGCCAACCCTGATGTTGGGGTTACTAGCCAAGGGGGAGAGACCTCCCAACAGCCTCCCGAGGACTCCTCGGGACAGCAGCAGCAGCAGCAGCAACAGCAACAGCAAACACCGCCACCGCCACTGCCAACGGTTACTTTGGCCAACATCATTGCGGCAATAGCGGGTTCACATCAGCAGCACACGGAGTTGCTGCAGACTCTCATCGCTAATACGTCTTGCCCAGAGAGACGTCAAGATCGTGAGGAGCGTCAACAGAGCTCCTACTCCGACTTCCTGGCGACTCATCCCCCTGTATTTTCGAGGGCGGATGAACCTCTTGACGCGGACAACTGGCTCCGCGCAATAGAGATGAAGTTCAGGCTGTTCCAGATAAGTGAGCAGCACAAGACTCAGTTCGCGGTCCAGCAGCTCCATGGATCCGCGAGCGCGTGGTGGGCCAACTTCTGTGCTTCACAGCCCACCAACCAAGTAATGACCTGGACGGAGTTCCGGACGGCCTTCAGGGCCTATCACATACCGCCAGGCTTGATGAAGAGGAAGACGCAGGAGTTCCTGCACCTACAACAAGGGAGCCGGAACGCGCTGGAATACTCCAGGGCGTTCAACGATCTCGCGCTCTACGCGTCGTATCACGCAGATACTGACGAGAAGCAGCGGGACCACTTTTACCAGGGGCTTAACCCGCTCCTGAAGGACAAGTTGGCGATGTTCAATCGTGGCAGCCTCAACGACATCATTGATGCTGCGATTGTTCAGGAGGACTCCGGCAAGGAGTTAGCGGCGGCGGAGAGAAAGCGAAGCACGCCGCAAAGCAGCGGAGAAGGAGGCGGTCCTTCTCAGAAGTTTCGGATGGTGAATCGCCCACCATCAGGTCCACGCTGGCAGCCACCACAGCGGTCAATGCCGTTCCGCAGTCGGCCGTACTCTTCACCGGCATTCAGGCCGGCACTGCCAGTACCACCTCCGCAACAACAGCAGCAGCGGGCGATGCCGCGTGCGTATGCACCTCAGCAGCGCATGCCGTGCTTTCGTCCCCCGAGCACTACACCAGCAGCGGCCACATGTTACAAGTGTGGTCGTCCAGGACACTTCGCGAGCAGTTGCCCGGAGAGGCAAGGCGGTGGAGTGGCACCGCAGTTTCTAGGGAGGAATCAACCCCGGAACCCTACTAATGCCCGGCGGGCAAACCCTAGGCCCGGCACCGTCCACCAGCTTGCCATAGAGGACGTGCCGGAGGGCGAGCCAATCCTTGCGGGTATGTTCCAACTCCACCAGCATCCCGCTATAGTACTGTTTGATTCAGGCACCACGCATAGCTTCATTAGCCAAGCTTTCATTGATAAATATAGCTTGCAAATACTACCCACCGATAGTCCTTATGTGATCTGTTCACCGGGTGGGAAAATCTCAGCGAGCATGATGGTCCCAAAAGCGCCATTGTGCTTGGAGGGTAGAGTATACCCTACGTCTCTCATAATTTTAGAGGGACAAAAGGTCGATGTCATCTTAGGGATGTTGTGGTTAACCCGCCACGGCGCTGTTTTAGACACCGTCCTCCGAATCGTGCATTTGAATTCAGAAGTGCACGAATATCATTCTTTATTTCTGGACAGTCCAGAAATAAAACTTCCAAGTGTCTATCAATCCACCACCATCAGATTGGAAGATATTCCAGTGGTCCGAGAGTTCCCTGACGTATTCCCGGACGATTTGCCGGGGATGCCGCCCGATAGAGAGGTGGAGTTCAAGATTGAACTTGCACCGGGAACTATGCCGATATCCCGAAGGCCGTACAAGATGGCGCCCAAGAAGTTGGCTGAACTGAAGACTCAGCTCACGGACCTCCTGGAAAAGGGTTTTATTAGGCCGAGCTCCTCGCCATGGGGCTGTTCGGCATTACTTGTAAAGAAGAAGGATGAGACGTTACGGCTTTGCGTGGACTATCGTCCATTAAATGCCGTAACCATCAAGAACAAGTACCCGTTGCCACGGATCGACATGTTGTTTGATCAGTTGGTCGAAGCAAAGATCTTTTCCAAGATGGACTTAAGATCTGGGTACCATCAGATTAAGATAAGGGCGGAGGACTGTGAGACCTATGTGTGCTGAATACATTGGCAATTAGGATAAAAGTTAGCATTAACATTCAAAGTTTTGAATATTGCCAAAACATTCTTCTGTGGCAAGGTCCGACGCAAGGTCTGGAGAGCTCCTGCAAGGTCCGGAGAGCTTCTGTGAGGTCCGGAGCTTGTTTTTAGGGAGCTCCCGTGAAGTTCAACTCGTAGAACTGCAGCGTCTTGTTTTTGCTTTTAACTCGCAATGTTTCAAACTTTCTTTATGGGAAGGTTTGCTTAGTATTAATTTGCTAAGTTTTTGGTGTGTTTTGGTGATTATGGCTGTTATCATTTGATATGGTTTGCAACATGCTTATGTGACGTGCTCATGTAAGGTGTTGTGGTTTTCGAACTAACGTGAGTCAAGTCGAGTACTTGTGCTCGGAAGAATTGGTTGTTTATTCATGTGCAGGTGTTGCTTGAGTTCAAGACATGGCTGGTGATGGGGTCCTTGGACTAGTCTCAGGGAGGAGATGAGGTTCCAACAACCAAGTTCGGGAGGAGCTGTGGTTGAGTTGATCGGGAGGTCGCGCAGCATGTTTGGATCAAGGGCAGTGCATATGAAGGTTGCGTGTACGTCATTGGAAGGTGTTTGCACGTGTGCAAGAAGTGCATGGACGTGGCAACATTGTTCCAAGGCGTGATGAAGAGAAGTGGACGTAAAGAATTGGTCGGAAAGGTCCAACCGGCTGGATTGCGTACTCAGGCTGAGGCTGAGTCGGATATGGCTCCAATATGGAAGATTTGAGTTGGTTATGATAGTATTTCGTGCTAGGCACGAAGTTGAGTTGTTTTAGAAATGTTTATCACATTTCTAAGGTGTTTGGAAGTCTCACGATTGCATCTATTTGCGAATAGGAGAGTCCTGAGCAGTTATGGTAAGTTAGGATACGAGTCCAATTAGGAGTAGGAGTCCTAGATTGGATTGTTTAGCCTGCGGGCTGGCTATAAAAGCAAGGGAGGCCAGAACTCTCGTGAGTAGAGAACTTTGGGCTGTTCCTCTTGTGTTTCTATTGAATAAATTTCATAGTTTCGAGGAGCTTTTGTGCCTTGTTCGTCCGACTTGTTTTTCGTCAAGTCTTTCTCGCCGATTTTCTGGACAGACCGACGTTGCTTCAGTGTTTCGTTCATAACTCGAGTTTTACAGATCCGATTGACGTGATTCTTTTTGGGTTGTCTTCACAACTCAATTATCTATCATATGTGAAATTTTCACGAGCTTCAGATCTGTAGTTTTTGAGATACACGAGTTTCTTTGCAGCGTTGCAGATCTGTTTTATATCGGGTAGAACAGATTGATCTTCGTTTGATGTTTTGATCGTATCTCAAGTTTTACTTTGTGTTTTCAAGTGATTCTTGTTGCATTAGATCCGTGACTTGATTCTCTACCTCTCTACTTGATTTGTCACGGTTGAACACATTTGAAAACACTTGCACACATGGTTTCTTTAACCGATTGATTTTTGCTGAGGGGTTTTTCTTGTTTCCGCTGCTAAAAGTTTTAATCTACCATTCACCCCCCTCTGGTAGCTTTTCACGTGCTCTTCGATCCTACAAGGACATTCCAAAGACAGATTTCTCAACGAGGTACGGGCTTTATGAGTACCTGGTCATGTCTCTCGGCCTCACCAATGCTCCAGCTCACTTCATGTACTTGATGAACTCGGTATTCATGCCGGAGCTGGACAAGTTTGTCGTGGTCTTCATCGACGACATCCTGGTATATTCCAAGTCGGAGGAAGATCACAAGAAGCATCTGCGTATAGTCTTGCAATGGCTGCTGGATCACAAGTTATACGCGAAATTCAGCAAATGCGAGTTTTGGATATCGCAAGTGCCTTTTCTCGGGCATATCATCTCAGCGGAGGGTATCGCTGTGGACCCGAGCAAGATTACTCAAGTGCTGAATTGGAAATCCCCAAGAACTGTTCAGAAGGTACGGAGTTTCCTCGGACTCGGGGGATATTATCGGAGGTTCATTCCGAACTTCTCGAATATTGCCAAGCCTATGACGGAGCTTCTGAAGAAGGCTACCAAATATGTTTGGAGTCCGGCATGTGAAGCAGCATTCGAGGCTTTAGTTAAGCACCTGACATCAGCACCAGTTTTGGCGCAGCCAGACACAACAAAACCGTTCGATGTATACTGCGATGCATCCGGCATTGGGCTCGGATGTGTGCTGATGCAAGACCGAAGAGTGGTCGCATATGGATCACGGCAGCTTAGAAACCATGAGCAGAATTATCCAACTCACAACTTAGAGCTCGCTGCCGTGGTACTTGCACTGAAAATGTGGAGGCACTACCTACTTGATAACCTCGTACATTTATATACCGACCACAAAAGCCTCAAGTACATATTCACTCAGAAGGAGCTGAACATGAGGCAACGAATATGGTTAGAACTGATATAGGATTATGAAATAAAGATCCATTATCATCCGGGCAAGGCAAACATAGTGGCAGATGCGCTGAGACGCAAGTCACACGTCAACAATCTGACCATCACACCGTTGGAAGAGAGCGAACCACCACTACATGTGATTCCACACGGAGCTCTCCACAACCTAGCTTTGATCCCCACCATCCGTGAAGAGATAGCGGCAGCCTAGAAGAATGATAAGGGCATGTCGCATTTGCGGAGACGTGTAGATAGTGGGGAGCTTAAATGTTTCCGGAAGGGCGGAGACGGCGTCCTATGGTTCAAGGACCGGCTCGTCGTACCCCGTAATCCGGAATTACAGAAGAAAATATTTGATGAGGCTCACTAGTCAAAATTTTCCCTTCACCCCGGCAGCAACAAGATGTATCAAGAACTCAGAAGCAAGTTTTGGTGGACATGGATGAAACGAGAGACTGCAAAATACGTGTCCGAGTGTGATACATGTCGAAGGGTGAAGGCAGACCATATGCGGAAACTGGGACTGCTGCAACCACTGGGCATTCCTGCCTGGAAGTGGGAGGATGTGAGCATGGACTTCATCGTCGGCTTACCCACCACCTTGCAGAAACATGATTCTGTGTCGGTGATCGTCGATAAGCTCACCAAAGTTGCCCATTTCATCCCGGTCAACACAAACTACAACGCCAAGAAGTACACTGAACTGTACATCTCACGGATCCTATGCTTGTACGGCGTACCACGTACCATCATATCGGATCGGGGCACTTTATTTGTGTCCCATTTTTGGGAGCAGCTGCACGCTGCCTTGGGGATGAAGCTGATCCGTAGTTCAGCATACCACCCGCAGACGGATGGGCAAACGGAGCGGGTAAATCAGATCCTAGAAGACATGCTACGAGCTTGTGCTATCAACCACGGCAAGAATTGGGATGATCACATGCCGTTAGCCGAGTTCTCGTACAATAATGGGTACCAAGCCAGCATCAAGATGGCGCCTTATGAGGCGCTATACGGGAGAAAATGTCGCACACCATTGAACTGGTGTGAGTCTGGCGAAAGGGTTACCTTCGGGATTGACCTTGTCAACGACGCGGAAGAGAAGGTTCGACTGATTCGAGCGAACCTAAAAGCCGCCCAATCCCGGCAGAAACAGTATGTGGACCGGAGAAGACGCCCACTACAATTTGAAGTCGGGGATCACGTATATCTGCGTGTGTCTCCAATGAGGGGCGTAAACAGATTCGGGGTGAGAGGAAAGTTGGCACCCCGATTCATCGGTCCATTTCAGATTACCGAAAGATGTGGATCGGTAGCATACCAGCTGAAATTACCAGAAGCACTTTCCGGTGTGCACGACGCCTTTCACATTGCCCAGCTGAGGAAGTGTCTTAAGCTATCAACTACCATTCAGCTGGAAGACATTGAAGAACTGCAACCGGATCTCACCTGTCGGGAAGAACCGGTTCAGATCATTGACGAAAAGGCCCAAACCACACGCAACCGTACGTTGTGGTTCTACAACGTTCTATGGAGTAATCACTCCGTGGACGAAGCGACATGGGAGAGCGAAGGATTTCTTCGCACCAACTACCCCAACTTTTTCACGTCGCATATCCGGTAATCTCCCACCGTCCTGTCTCTCATTTTCACCTTATAATCTCGGGATGAGATTCTTTTAAGGGGGGAGGAATGTAAGGGCCTCAGTTTTTGACACATATTTGAAGTGTTCATCACCATACACACACACCTCATTTGAGGAAAGATGATGAACACAAATGAAGAGCAAGTAATCACCATCAACATGCTCATTAGAGAACAAACTCACATATTGCAAAAGTGGCATTTTCCACATGTGATATAGATGGGCTGGGCATATGAAAACTCCTACACATTGCTTGGGATGTCCATGCCAAGTTTCACCCAAATTCAAAACCTTTTTGAGGTCATTTTGGGTATAGCTAGAAGGAGGGCAGTTTGAAAGCATATTCAGATTCAAACTGTTTTTATCCCATGAATTCAAAAGTGGGAGGCATATTCTTATTCAGCACATTTTGTGGGCTCACACACCAATTTTCACTCCATTTGGAGTTGATCTTGACATGAGCTAAGTGGGGCAAATTCAAACTTTATTTGAATTTCAAACTGAACATGTGCTGAAATTCATTCAAACCAAACCCAATTTGAATTCTAACCAATTCAAATGGCTCATGGGTGAATAATTTGAATCACCATGGGTATTTTGGGGCTCACTGTTTACAAAAGTGATTAGGAGTGAATTTCAGAGGTTAAAACCCCAGGTGGGACCCACATGTCAGCCACAGAGGGGATTCAACCGACTGAGACTTTTCTCACTCGGGTCGTCGAGCCGCCGCTGCGATCGCCACCGAGGGGAGCCGCCGCCCCAGCAGCTGCTTGGCCACGCACGGGCGTGAGGCGGTTCAGAGCCATCTTAAGGCGTTCCCCCCTCCCCGGCGTGCTCCCATCACTTATTTCCCGAGCTACCGACACACTCGGCCTGTTCTTCCACCCGAGTTCCACTGCAACCTGCCGCCGCTCGAGCTCGCGCTTGATCAAGTCCGATCACTCGCGAGCACAGCCTCCTCCACAGCAAAACGGCACCGGGAGATTGTGACCAACCTCCTAGACGCCGTGTTGGCCAGTGAGCAAGCGTCCTCGAGCTATACCGAACCGTTTCTCCGGCGAACCAAGCATCGCCGCCGATCGGGTTCTCGTGGACAGCACAACACAGCCGTTGTCACGTCCACTTTTCTACACAAGAAAGGTGCGTGATTGTATGCAGATGGAGTAGTCGAAAGCCGTTAGGCAATTGATCAACCCTCGGCCGAGAATTTCCAAATTTACTCTTGATCAGTTCATAAGGACCGAGCTCACCTTCGGGTGAAATTCGTGCTCTATACGCGAGGGTTGGGCAAGCCCGTTACCTAGTAGCTTCTACGCACGTTAGCGCCCATGCTCGAACTGGAATCAGAGAAAACCATCAAGAATCGGCCATGATATGGCCGTTTTCCCTGCCGCCGTGGCTAAGCACCTTGGCTCACCGTCGAGAGCATAGTTGCCGGCATTTCTAGCTTCCACCCAGCCCTGGTTCGTGTTCCCCATGCTCTACTGATGCTCTCCGCCCGATTCCCGATTGATTTGGTGCACGGGAGAGCGGAACCGGCCTCACCGGAACCCTAGCAGGTGCTGTCACCGGTGCGCACGGGTTTCCTGTCATCGCCGGCGGCCGGCGATCCCACCATCGAGTCCAGGGTGTCAGTAAAGGGGCAGGCGGCGAGTTTCGGGCCGGGGGGTGGTCGGGAACTCAATTCCGGCGAAGGTCGCCGGAGACCGCCACCGCTGAGCAGTTGGCGCGAGGAGGGAGACGATGCACTGTGTGCGGGGCCCACGAGCAGGAGTTTAAACTTTTCCCCAAATTTCAGTTTTAGTTCAAACTTCAAATCCTCATAACTTTAGATAGAAAGCTCCAAATCGAGTGAACCAAATTTTGTTGGATTCAGCTCTCTGAGCACTTTCCAGCAAATCAAGTTTCACTTCATGAAAACCCTTATTTCTCAAGAATTAATTCCTCAAAATTTAAAATGTTTGGAATTTTAACTGGAGAATCCTTTGGAGGAAAATCCTGAAATTTTGCTGGGATGTTCACCAAAATATCCCTGAACTACCATAACAATTTCAGATCCATTCGAGCTCATTTGATCCGCCTAATGGTGTGATTAGTGAAACTGTCCCAGAGAAAATAGAAAATGTTCAGAAACATTTTCAGAATTTTCTCTGAAATTGTTTAGCTCATATCTTTAGCTAGGAACCTTCAAATTAAGTGAGACCAACTCCATTAGAACCCTCTGAAAATCTAGTTTTCAGAAAGTCATAGTTTGTTCCATGAAAATCCTTAGAACACCCTAAAAGCCTTCAATTAAGGTCAAGTACATAATTAATTGTGAAGGGCTCAA
The DNA here is from genome assembly GCA_030760725.1 of Neostapfia colusana. Classification (NCBI taxonomy): domain Eukaryota; kingdom Viridiplantae; phylum Streptophyta; class Magnoliopsida; order Poales; family Poaceae; genus Neostapfia; species Neostapfia colusana. The sequence goes on along the minus strand of JASWHV010000006.1, from coordinate 56,666,377 downwards.
ATGAGCTTTGCTGCAACTAAAACTTGACCAAGTCTCTGTTTAGGTTGTAACCAAGCCACAGTAAAAGTTTCATAGTCATTGAGTCTGTCTAGTGGGACTTATAAGCTTCACAAGTTCAAACTTAATATAAATGCATTCAAATTAATACATGTATGTCGTATATCATGTAGTCGCTAAGGTCGAGGAGGAACCCGAAGTCCTAGACTTCGTTACTCCGGAGGAGCAGCTAGCCTACGACCAAGAGCAGCAAGGCAAGCCCCGGTTTGCATTAACCGTTTTTACAAATTTTTATTGTTTTGAGCACTTACTTGAGTATTATGATTCCTTGCATTAGAGTCTTGTGTGGAAACCCAACTGCATAGCCAAGAAAACCATGGATTGGGTTTAGGATTTACAAACCCCGTTAGCTACTGCAATGCTAAGATAGAGTAGGATTCGGTATAAGTCGAGTAGTTGGAACTACTCGCGAGAATAGGCTAGAGGCACATCGCTCGGGTAGAGATAGCACATGATACACATGGCAACAAAGATGAGACCGAGCGGAGAGTAAGGGCAGCAGGACTTTGAGGCCTGTGTGCTGTACCTCCGCTTGTGTCAATTGAGGACCGAGCCATGTGCGGGCCTGTTGAACAAGCTAGAACAGTACCGAAGACCTACCGGCTATATGGGAACCGGGAAACCGATGTAACTCGGGTAGCTGGGTGTTGAGGCATAGCTGGTCGTTCAGAGGGTAGGTTGAGAGCTCGAGGTGTAAATCGGCTGGCGGCACTGAGATGCGCGTGCAGAGACCTCTTGCTCGGGACGATTGGACCGGTTCAACATTTGGCTAACGGGTGAAAGGTAGTTGCGTACGGCGTCCGTGATGGTTGTTGTAGGCAACATCGAGTACGGGCGTACGTGACGGGTTGTTAGGGTAACCCTGCAGGTGAAAATCGATTATAATCGCCGTCCCTCGCGGTCAGTGAGTACCACTTGTTCACTGTACCGTGACGTAGAAAGAACAGGCTAGTTGCATGTTAAAATGTTGCTGATTGAAAGATGGACTTGATTGCTAATGATTTGCTGTAGTCTGGAGCTAACTAAAGTTCTTTTCAACTTTGGGCAAAGTACACGAGAGAAATGCGTTTCTTGTCTGATTGCGGCTCTCTCATGTGCCTTAGCGTAAGGTTCTCCACAACCTGCTGCTAAAACTTGAAAGTAAGGTTCCAATAATTAGGCGAGTCCTTTGCAAATGGTTTTACCTCATGTACCCATCACCCCTCATGTAGAAGTTCCATGTTTAGGAGAGACGGGTCAGACTTGCTGAGCCTTCGTGCTCACTGCTTGTGTTTGAACCTTTTGCAGGGTTCTATGAGGAAGGTACTCCCGAAGAGGAGACAGAACCCCAGGAGGGGAACCCCGTCGAGTGGGAGTCGTGCACGCCGCAGAGTTAGTGTGATTGTGTGCTAGCAAGGACACGTTCAAGGGCTGAACGTGCACTTGATGCGTAGTCTACGCCCGTGAGTGTAGACTGGACTTATTTTGATGTAAACATGTTCATAAACTTGTTTATGTAATAAAATTTTGCTTCCGCTTTGTACCTTTAACGTGTGTTATACGGTGCTGTGCAACGCAGCACCCCTCAGCATGATCCCGGCTCGACAAGACCGTGGGGTCGTGTCACATCCTTAGCAATGTGTAGGAGTTTTCATTTGCCCTGCCCCTCTATATCACATGTGGGAAATACCACTTTTGCAATATGTGAGTTTGTCTTCTAATGGGCATGTTGATGGTGGTTACTTGCTCTTCATTTGTGTTCATCATCTTTTCTCAAATGAGGTGTGTGTGTATGGTGATGAACACTTCAAATATGTGTCAAAAACTGAGGCCCTTACACTTAAATTTAAGTGAACGTAATCCCAACATGTATTAAAATACCAATCATACCTCCCCTATGTTCATCACTTTTAATTCCCTAACCAGACATTAATCAACCTCATTCTTGCTCAAGAATACCTTCTCGTATTCGTTACCATCTCACGAATACCATCTCGTATTCGCTACCATTTCATCTCATAAACAATTCCGTCTCACACAGAGACCAATCTCGTTGCCATGACTCAACAGTCATGCACAATCTTATCACCCGGACTCAACAGTCCCAAAAACCAAACCAAAATCAATCCATAACCAAAACCATTCAAAAATAACCATCCAACTAATCATTGAAGTTAGCCAGGCGCTCGTGACCGTAAGCTCGGCTGTCATGATAGTTTTAGACTCTGCAGAGTTTGCACCTCTTTACCCACAAGTTTGTGATTTCGTCACCTGTCGGCGACTGCAGAACCTCCATTATACCAGTACACAACCGTCGGTGTATGGCCAAGAGATCACAAAGTAGCCTTTACAAAGGGGCTACTAGATGTATGGACTCATTAAGGTTTCACTGGCAGGCTAGAATCTCCAATTCTCCCACCCACGGGCCCCCTCTTGTGCCATGCAGTTCCCAGGGCAGTCCTCACTCGACTACCATTCCCAGCGCCTTCCACGGTCCATAACAATATAGCAACTTACCTATTTACTCAGCTAAGCCGCACCCATACTTGGCCTTGTGATGGCACTGTTATCCTGGCATGTGCTCGCATGAACCGATCCTTAGACCTATGGAAAGTAAACCACCTTCTCATTCTACCTCATTCACAAACCCGGCTTGCCTAGATCTCCCTCTGATCCATGTCCATTATCAACATCAGTTTCTCATTATCATTACGAGTGCAGTTAGCTAGAGACATCTATCTCGCTTCCCAATCCCATGGACATACCCAACTCATAAACTTCCCTGGTGACAAGGGCGGTTTAACCAAAACTAGTAAACTCCTATAAAAGGGTTTCCCATCATGTTTGACTCAGCACACACACGTTTTCGCAAACAAAACAGTTTTTCCAAAACATAGGATCAATATGGTCAAGGGGCACTTGCCTTGTTCTAGCTGTTCCGGTTGCTCAAAATCTTGTTGTTGTAGTCCGTCGTAGGTAGCTCCCTGAGCTTGTCCTTCTATACATGATCACGCACATACAAGACTCATAACAATCAATATCATGCACAAACTTTAACTAGATGCAATGATGCATATGCAAGTTAATCCTATGATGCGGTTTAGTTTTGTACGTGTTCTTGTATGGCTTGCATGGTTTTTACGATGAACAGAGTTGTAAAGATCAATTGTAGACGTGGTGATGATCTTGACTTTAGATCAAACCGATCAACAAGTGATCTCTCCATGAAAAAGCTTCTGTTCGAAAGGAAATCGAAGAACAGATGCAAAGAAAACGCGATAATGTCGTAAGGTGGTATTGGAGACCTACCTTACGTTCTTCTTGGTCTCGGGGTCCTTCTCCTAGCAAGACAGATCGTTGGGGTTCTCTTCCAGCGATCTCTCTCGACCGAACTCCGGCGAAGGTTTTACTCAGCGAGCTGGGGCTAGGGCTCTAAGTTGTCGGCTCAGGAGGTGGAAAAGAAGTTCGTGGTTTCGGCCAAAGGTTCTGGGTTCTATTAATAATCGGGAAGAGAAGAGTTCTAATCTGATAGTACTTCGAATAAGAGTCCCATTCAAACTGTTTTTAGATCTTAACATCTTTATCCTAGATTGATTCGGTGTGGTAACATTGTGGAATTTGTGTCAGTTTCCTACCGTACCGGTACTCCCACACGTATAGAAGCAAAAATTACTCCAGAACTCGATACCTCCGCGGTGATGAGCTCCTGAAGCTCCACGTGTCCTGCGGGAACCTGGACCCCCTTTTTCCGCTGAGACGAGCTCTGGTTGTGCCGCGTGTCAGGCGGACGAGACCTCCCTCTTCTTCAGAGGTGAGTTCCGCGTGCGCCACGTGTCTCGTGTGTCGAGACTTCCCCTCTTGTCACACCCGATTTCTCCAAAGAGCAACCGAGTGAATATCACATGTATGCCAGGATCATTTTCTCATACATGTGATGACAAATAGTGAAGCATCATTTATTACAAGCCAAGTGTTCGAATATAAATAAGTCTTACATAGCATACGTCTTGATGGACGATAATATGTTCATAACATGTAAATAAAGCAGCAGCGGAATATAAATCTTGTGGGCTCCATCACAGGCGTTACCCGGGGGACTCTGTGAACCTACAATCCTTCTTCAGGACCAAAGTCTTGGTCATTGAACACCACATCATCCCCTTGACCTGAGCAGCAATTTAAACCAACAGAAAAGCAAGCTTGAGTACCGTTGGTACTCAGCAAGTGTGGGAAAGTAATGTCATGCATGGCTAGAGCAAGGAGAGGTTGAACTCATGGTTACAGCACTACGCAATTAATACCTATCACCTTAGCTTCTTAAGCACCTACATTACTACATAGGTGAAATGGTCCCAATCCCTCAACCCATCATCAATATCAAGTAAACATAGTCTCATCTCCGATGTTAAGCTTCCCGCTTAACATCCTCAACTTCCCAATCCACCATCCTCTAATCATGAATAAGTCCAAGCCGCTCTTGACCGTGGGCACGGCTGTCATGACAGTTTTGACTCTGCAGAGTTTGCACCACTGTACCCACATGTAGTGATTTCATCCCCCGATGCCGGGTGGACTAAAAGAAACTCCATTATGCCAGTGGCCGCGAACCACGTTCACACTTCCCAGGTGTGTAGCCAGGAGATCACTACGAGGCCTTTACAAAGGGATTCCCAATGAGCGTGGGCCCACTGAGGTTTCACCCCTAACAGCATACAAGAGGCCCCAACCCCGCTGCAGTGGCCCCCTCTTGAGCCATGCAGTTCATATGGTAGTCCAGCTGACACCTATTCCTCGCACCATCCAAAACACCCATACTACGCTGGGGATACACCTAATTAATTGGCCAAGCTGCCCCATCTCAGCATGTGGTTGGCACGGTAAAGCCAGGTTACATGCTCCATGAAACGACTCTTAGGATCCAGGCAAGTACTAAACACAAACCCGAGTCTCGTGCACCCAGCACCAACCAAATAATCCAACTTGCCTCGATCCCTACCTCTACATAACCCATAATATCTTATTCAAGAGTAAGGTAAGTAAGTTGATGATCTTATATCCCAATTATCCCATTCTAAGCATGGCTAAGCATAAGCATATAAATAAATGACATAATAAAATAAATCCCAACCCAGGCTACAAGGAAATAAGATAATGAAAATCTAGGGAAACTTCCTAGCTTGGGTATCATATTCCAAATTGACAATGCAAATTAATTCTAACTACACATCCTAGTATAGGATCAAAGTGGTCAAGGACACTTGCCTTCTTCCTGCTGCTCTGGGAATGGAAAGCCTTGGTCTCGGAAGGTGAGAACTTGCTCTGAGGAAGGTTCTGCTCATGCCAATACACATAGCAAAATAAAACAACAATCCATAAGCCATAGTCCACACTTTCACTCATGCAAACCACACATGCATACATATTAAAGTCATTCACATGTTTAAGTGTTGTGGTTACCTTAGAGGTGTTGATTTTAGGCTTACATACACTTTTAAACATATATATATAAATATATCTAACTTTTGTATTCATATTTCTAGTTGCACACTATATATTAATTTCCCATTTGAACAAATTCGCTATATTTAATTAATACACTCCTTAGCCACAAAATTTGCATGAAAGAAAGTTTCCTACTCCAAATAGGTTTTTAGATCTTCTACAAAATCTTAATTTGAAGTTTTTGAAAATAAAGACCTCATTTAACATTTTCTAATTATGCATAGTTATTTTCCTATATTTTTAGATTTATTTTCTATGCCTAAAAGTGAATTATAATATTAAAATAGTAATACATATCATCTAAACAGAATAGGTTCTGATCCAAAATGTTCAATAAAATACTTCCTCTCTGATGTGTTTAAATTTATTTTACCAGTTTTCAGCATTATTTCCTAGCCTAAAAATGTGTTTCTAGAAATAATAAAAATGAGCAACACTAGGCAGATCTTATTTCAGCCTAAAATTAATTTTTAACTCATTCTAAAGGTTTTCCAAGTGCTAGGAGAGTTTAAATTTGTATTTGCACATGTGCTTGCATCACCATTTAAATTTAAATCCTAATCACATGTTCAAATTTCTGAATTTAATATCCTATAGGGTCTGAATTGCAAACCCAGCCTACTGCAGGGTCTAATTTGCTATTTCCTAAATTTTCAGGGGCCTAATTACACAAAACAGAGAGGTTTTCCTAATTTTTATTAAGTCCAGGGGCTAAAACTGATTTTTAAATGAATTTCTGAAGGTCCGGGGGCTAGATCAGAAGTTTCCGGGGCTAGCTCGTGTTTTCCGAGATACCCAAGGGGTAGCGCGTAAGATTCCCGTCCTTTATAACGCGGGGCTGACGTGGGCCGTTGGATTTAAAACAGACGGCTGGGATTATAACGCGAAGCGGTACGGGTTAGATCTAATAGGGACCGCACGATTTAAAATGGACGGGCCCCAGGGGGCCACGTCGCCCTGGCCGTGTGCGGGCGGCGCTGCCCGGAGGCGCTTGGCGGCGGGAGGCGGCGATCTTGCCAGAGAACTTCGGGTTTTCGTCTATACTTCCTAAAAATTGGATTTCTTGGCATAGAATGGAAGAGGGGAGGTCGGGGATCTCACCTCGGGGTTTTTCTTGAGCTCGGAGGCCCTGGAACGTGGTCGGCGACGAGGTCCAAGGTGAAAACGCGGCGGTGCTCACCGGAGCTGTGTCTAGAGTGCAAAACACCGGATTTCCTTCACCTGCAAGACTCCCCGGAGGCGGTGGAACATGATCAGCACGTTAGATCAGGAAATCCGAGCGAGGATCGAAGGAAAACAGCGGTGGAAGCTTTGGTTCTCACCGGAGAGAAAAATGGCCGATCGGAGAGGAAAAAGGGGCGATTGTCGGCGTTTAAATAGGCGAGGGAGGGCGGCTGGGGTTTGTTTAGATGTGCCGCAGCGCGTGGGCTGGAGATCACGGCTCCGGAGCAAGAAAATCGGCGTGGCTGCGGCGATAGGCGCAGAAGTCGCGCGGCAGTTGGGCGCGCGCCCGAGGAGGGGGATGACACGCAGGCCCCGCGCGTCAGAGAAAGAGAGGGAGAAACGTGCGTGCGGGGTTTGGGCCGGCCGAGTTGGCTTTCGGCCCACTGATCATTTTTTCTTTTTCCTTTTCCTTTTCTTTTTCTGTTTTGATTTGAATTTGAATTCTAGTTTGAATTTGAATTTCTTTACCACATGCATTACGTCCAAAAATTTTTAAATTCCCCTCTTTAGCAGGTTTTGGGGTGTTACACCTCTCAACAGAGGCGAGCTCCATGAACGCCACGTGTCAGTTTCGGGACCTCCCTTCTCTTCGGAGGTGAGCTCCGATATTGCCACATGTCCTAGCTGCTCCGGACTTCCTTCCTCGTTGGAGGCGAACTCCGAGGTCGACACGCGTCCAATAGTGATGGACCTCTCGGAGGTGAGCTCCAGAGGTGACAAGTGTCCGGTAGTGTCGGACCTCCCGGAGGTGAGCTCCGAGAGCGACACGTGTCCCGCGTGGCTGGTCCTCTCTTTTCCGTGGTGACTAGCTCCGCAGTCGACACGTGTCCTGCGGGACTGGCCTCGCTTCTCCGCAGAGGCTAGATCCGGGGGCAACACGTGTCCCATGGGGTCGGACCAATCCCCCTTTTGCGGAGATGAGCTCCGAAGGCGCCACGTGGCCAGCGGGCCGCGGGAGGTGTCTTCGGTGCTCTCGGTGAATTGGATTTGGCTCTTTTTGGCTATCTTTTTGATATTTTCTCTGTTTCAGCTTATTTAAAAATGTTGTTCTACATGAAACATGAATACATGCAGAAACCGAAAGTGAGGGTGTCACAAATCTACCCCCTTAAATTGAATCTCGCCCTCGAGATTCGTTAGTAGAGAATAGATGAGGGAATTCTGCCTTGATGTCTTGTTCATGCTCCCATGTGGCTTCAGCTTCGGTGTGATGGCTCCATTGTACCTTGCACCATCGGATTACTTTGTTCCTCGTGACCCTTTCCTTCACGTCCAAAATTCAACGGGGTGCTCCGCATAGGTCAGGTCCTCTTGAAGTTCAAGCTCTTCCATTGGTACTTGCTCCTTTGGTACTCTCAAGCACTTCTTGAGCTGGGATACATGAAACACGTCATGTACGTCGGAGAGGTATGTTGGGAGCTCTAGTTGATAGGCTACTTCTCAACGATTGTCCAAAATCTTAAATGGTCCGAAGTAGCGAGGTGATAGCTTGCCTTTGACGTTGAAACGCCGTTCGCCACGAATAGGCGATACCTTAAGGTATACGAAGTCTCCTACTCTGAAAGTCAACTTCCTTCGCCTATTGTCTACGTAGCCTTTCTGTCGTGACTGAGCAGCCTTTAAGTTCTCCTGTATCATTTGGACTTGCTTTTCAGCTTCTTGTAGCACTTCGGGTCCAATCACCTGGTTCTCTCCGGTCTCGTTCCAAAACAGCGGCGTTCTACACCGTCTACCGTACAATGCTTCGAAAGGCGACATCTTCAAGCTAGCTTGATAGCTGTTGTTATAGGAGAATTCGGCGTACGGTAAACTCCTATCCCAACTACGCCCATGTTTCAAGGCGCAAGCTCTCAACATGTCCTCCAAAATTTGGTTTGTCCTTTCGGTTTTCCTGTTGGTCTGTGGGTGATAGGCGGAGCTAAAATCCAGTCGTGTACCCATAGCTTTCTGCAGTTTCCTCCAAAATCTAGAGGTAAACTGAGAACCTCGGTCTGAGACTATCCTTCTCGGGACTCCATGACGGCACATGATCTGCTCCATGTATAACTCAGCTAATTGTGCAACGTTGTACTTGGCCCTTACAGGGAGACAATGGGATGTTTTCGTCAATCGGTCCACGATAACCCAGATGGATCATAACCCGACTGAGTACATGGCAATCCGACGATGCAATCCATACTGATGTCCTCCCACTTCCACTCGGGTACCTTCAAGGGTTGCAACAATCCAGCGGGTCTTTGATGTTCGGCCTTCACCCGTTGGCATGTGTCGCATAGGGCAACGTATTCGGCTATGTCCCTTTTCATACCATCCCACCAATTACAAGTCTTCAAGTCCTTGTACATTTTGGTACTTCCTGGGTGTATGGAATAAGGTGAATCATGTGCCTCTTTTAATATCATGTCGCGTATGTGTTTCACGTTAGGCACACAAATCCTTTTTCCTAGCCAAAGTGTACCTTTCTCATCTTCTTTGAAATCATTCTCTATTCCTTGTCGGATCCTTTCCTTGATCTCCTTGATCTCCTCATCCGTTGCTTGGCCATCTCTTATTTCTTGCTCCAATGAAGAGTGGAGTTCCATCACTTCCATCTTGTTCAAGAATCCGAGGTGTAACTGTTCGAACTTCTTACGTAGTTTAGGTGGTAGCTCCCGAACCGTTAGTTGGTGACATGCTCCCTTCCGGCTCAATGCATCAGCTACTACATTGGCCCTTCCAGGGTGGTAGTTGATTCCAACATCGTAATCCTTGATAAGTTCCAACCATCAACGTTGCCTCAAATTCAAGTCCGTTTTTGTAAATAGGTACTTGAGGCTTTTATGATCCGTATAGATCTCGCATCGATGACCAAGGATATAATGTCTCCAAACCTTCAATGCATGCACTACTGCTGCTAGCTCCAAGTCATGTGTAGGATAATTAAGCTTGTGCTTCTTCAATTGCCGTGAGGCATAGGCTACCACTTGTCCTTCTTGCATGAGCACACATCCGAGCCCTTGTATCGATGCGTCACAATATATGTCAAGGCTCTTGCTTACGTCCGGCAATACCAAAACCGGCGCTGTGGTTAGCCTTTTCTTGAGTTCCTCAAAGCTCTCTTGGCATGCTGATGTCCATTGGAAGGCTTTTTCCTTCGTTAGCAACTCCGTCATAGGCTTTGCTATCTTAGAGAAGTCCTTGATGAAGCGTCGGTAGTATCCAGCCATCCCAAGAAAACTCCGAACGTCCTTCACGTTTTGCGGTTGGTTCCACTTCAGAACATCTCCCACTTTTCTGGGATCAACCGATACTCCTTCCTCAGAGATAATGTGACCTAGGAACGATATCTCCTTTAGCCAAAATTGACACTTGTTAAGCTTGGCATACAATTGATGCTCGCGCATTTTCTGCAAGGTCAATCTTAAATGTTCTTCATGCTCCTCCTCACTTTTTGAATACACCATAATGTTGTCGATGAAAACCACGATGAACTTATCCAAGTACTCCATGAAAATCTTGTTCATAAGGTACATGAAGTATGCGGGTGCATTTGTTAACCCAAAAGACATGGCGGTGTATTAATACAAACCATACCATGTTCGAAAGGCAGTCTTGGGTATATCGGAGGGCTTAATCTTCAGCTGGAAGTATCCCGACCGAAGATCAATCTTGGAGAACACTCGGGCTCCTTTCATTTGGTCGAATAGGTCTTCTATACGGGGCAGGGGATATTTGTTCTTGATTGTCACCTTGTTGAGAGACCTATAGTCCACGCACATCCTTTGGGTCCCATCCTTCTTGTCTACGAAGAGCACGGGGGCTCCCCATGGTGACGAGCTTGGACGTATAAAACCCTTCTCTAACTGCTCCAGAATTTGTTTCTTGAGTTCCACTAGTTCATTGGTGGGCATCCTATAGGGTCTCTTTGCTATGGGTGCAGTTCCGGGTACCAAATCAATGGCAAACTCAATGTCCCAGTCAGGTGGCATACCTGGAAGCTCTTCTGAAAACACGTCCGAGAATTCCTGAACCACTGGAATTCTGTCCAACATTGCTCCTTCGACGTGGTTCAAACTTGCCTTATTGGTTGTTTGTTGGGCTGACTTAAACTCAATACAAATACCATGCTCGTTTGTCAACTGCACGCTCCTCTCAGCACATTGGATTACTAAGTTGTGCTGGCTTAACCAATCCATCCCGAGTAATATGTCAAGCCCATGGGAATCCAAGACAATGAGGTTGGCAAGGAAGTCTACCCCCCTTATTTTAAGGCTTACTTTCGGACATACTATATTAGTCCTCATCTCTCCACTAGGAGAATTAACTAACATAGCACATTTTAAGTGTGATATGGGTAGATTATGCTTGGCAACATACTTGGATGATATGAAGGAATGTGATGCTCCAGAATCAAATAAAATGGTGGCTGGGTTGGAATTGGCAAGGAACATACCAATTACGACGTCCTCAGCCTGTTGTGCTTCCTCAGCAGAGACATGGTTCACGTTGCCGCGAGCATAGTACTGCTGTCCACAGTTTCTTTGATTGTCTCCTCCGTTCGGTCGCGGGTTCTGCTTGGGCACGTTTCCTTGCTGTCCAGAGCCTCTCCTCGGGCACTGGCTTGCGAAGTGTCCTGTTTCCCCGCATGCAAAGCATGCCCTGTTGCCCACGGCAGCAGGTACCTTGGGGCGGGGGTTTTGAACAGGAGCGCCCATGTTGGGTCGGGGCACAGCAGGCAAAGGCACACGAGGTGCTTGTGCAACGGGTCGTTGTTGTGGTGGCTGACTAGGGCGGTATTCAGGAGCGGTCAATCCATACTGCGGTGCGGCTGGGGGCATGTACGAGGTCGTACGTTGCTCCCTTGGGGCTGGTATGGCATCTTACTCTTGCACTCTCGCTCGATCTCTCGGATCTTGCTTTCAACCACTATAGCCTTGTCAACCAGCTTCAGGAAGCTCGCGTAGTCATTGTTGAGGAGCTGAACCAGGATCTCATTGTTCAACCCTCTCATGAACATGTACTGCTTCCGTTGGTCCGAGTTCACATCTTCGGGGGCATACCGGGACAGTTGCGTGAACTTGTTGAGATACTCATTCACGCTTCTCTATCCTTGGCGGAGACCTTCGAACTCCTGTCTCTTGAGCATCATTACACCAGCAGGGATGTAATGAGAGCGGAAACTCTCCTTGAACTCAGTCCAAGTGATCGTCTCCGGGTCGATATGAGCGTTGCATAGGGCATCCCACCAGTCAGCGGCAGCTCCCATGAGTTGGTGCGATGCAAAAAGAACCTTCTCTCGGTCATTGCACTGCACTATGGCAAGCTTCTTCTCCATGGATTTCAACCAGTCGTCGGCCTCCATGGGGTCGTTAACTTGAGCAAAGGTGGGTGGTTGAGTCCTCATGAACTCTCCCAGTCTGTTATGAGCCGGTGGTGGTGGTGGCGGTGGTGCCGGAATGGGGTTGTTGTTGTTGGTCTGCAACTGACCCAAAGTTTGGATCATGGTTTGCATAAGTTGATTCTGCATGGACATCAACCGTTAAAGGTTGTTCTTACTAGCTCCGGGGTTAGGAATTTCATCATGGCCATCCTCTTGGTCGCCACGGGCGTTCCTTCCTTGGCGGCCGGCGTTTCCTCTCACCATCTGTGAGAGAGAACGAAATAGAATAGAGGTTAGAATATTAGATGGATCCCCCTAACTATATGCATAAGGGTGGATTGGACTATATGTATTAGCCCATATGAGGATGTGAACAAGTGCCGAGCCATCTCACACCTCTTTTCTATTTATGTGTGGATATGGACAACGCTTGAGACGTCCCACAACTCACACTCAACATACCATCACAACAATCATCACAAGGGCTCACACAACTCCTATTCAAGACTTTATTCAATGGGGGTCCTATATGGATTTAGGGTGATGCCAATCTGTGATTCAACTATGGCTTCTCCTAGGCTTGTATCCTATGCCAAGGTAGTTCCAATGCCAATCTATGTATCCTAAGTTTGCATCCTATGGTCAGCATGGCTCAGCTACCAATCTATGATCATTCTAGGTTGTGTGATCTATGATCAACCCGTGGCAGGTTGATACCAATCTGTGCCTACCGTCAACTAGTGGCTCTGATACCAATCTGTGACGCCATCAATTCTGTGGAAAACCACGGAACCGAGAACTGATGCATATGTGTGTCCAGGATGTTCTTCACACGTACACATATGTTCCACAAACTGAATTCAGAATATATATTACCACGAATAACATGGTTTATTACATTGTCTCATGAGTCTTGGACTCATGCTAATAGTGGAAGTCTTAATCTAACAACGGAAGTCTTTATTCTAGCAGCGGAAGTCTTCTAACTAATGCGGAAGCAATCTAAGCAGCAGCGGTGGCTCCATCTCTACTCCATTCCCACAGGCAAGGTTGAGGATAGATTACACGCCTAAGGCTCCACTTTGGTCTTCATAATAATCTTCTCATGTTGCTGATGATGAAATGATAATGCAAGTTTGAGTACAATGATGTACTCAACAAGTGCAGGAAAATATGATATGTAGCTCACAACAAGGTAGATATAAAAAGGCTCATTGCAGAAAGCAAAGTTTTTTATCAAAACCATAATAAAACAGCAACTTAACTTTAAGTGAACGTAATCCCAACATATATTAAAATACCAATCATACCTCCGTTATGTTCATCACTTTCCATGTCCCAACCAGACATTAATCAACCTCATTCTTGCTCACGAATACCTTCTCGTATTTGCTACCATCTCATGAATACCATCTCGTATTCGCTACCATTTCATCTCATAAACAATTCCGTCTCACACAGAGACAATCTCGTTGCCATGACTCAACAGTCATGCAATCAATATTATCACCTGGACTCAACAGTCCCGAAAACCAAACCAAAATCAATCCATAACCAAAACCATACAAAAATAACCATCCAACTAATCATGGAAGTTGGCCAGACACTCGTGACCGTAAGCTCGGCTATCATGATAGTTTTAGACTCTGCAGAGTTTGCACCTCTTTACCCACAAGTTTGTAATTTCGTCACCCGTCAGCGACTGCAGAACCTCCATTATACCATTACACAACCGTCGGTGTATGGCCAAGAGATCACAAAATAGTCTTTACAAAGGGGCTACTAGATGTATGGACTCACTAAGGTTTCACCGGCAGGCTAGTATCTCCAATTCTCCCACCCACGGGCCCGCTCTTGTGCCATGCAGTTCCCAGGGCAGTCCTCACTCGACTCCCATTTCCCGCGCCTTGCACGGTCCATAACAATCTAGCAACTTACATAATTACTCAGCTAAGCCGCACCCATACTTGGCCTTGTGGTGGCACTGTTATCCTGGCATGTGCTCGCATGAACTGGTCATTAGATCTACGGCAAGTAAACCACCTTCTCATTCTACCACATTCACATACCCGGCTTGCCTAGATCTCTCTCTGATCCATGTCCATTATCAATATCAGTTTCTCATTATCATTACGAGTGCAGTTAGCTAGACACATCTATCTCACTTCCCAATCCCATGGACTCAGCGAAGCATAAAAGTAAAAACCATACCCAACTTATAAACTTCCCTGGCGACAAGGGCGGTTTAACCAAAACTAGTAAACTCCTATAAAATGGTTTCCCATCATGTTTGACTCAGCACACTCACCTTTTCGCAAACAAAACAGTTTTTCCAAAACATAGGATCAATATGGTCAAGGGGCACTTGCCTTATTCTGGCTGTTCCGGTTGCTCAAAATCTTGTTGTTGTAGTCCGTCGTAGGTAGCTCCCTGAGCTTGTCCTTCTATACATGATCACACACATACAAGATTCACAACAATCAATATCATGCACAAACTTTAACTAGATGCGATATTGCAAATGCAGGTTAATCCTATGATGCGGTTTAGTTTTGTATGTGTTCTTGTATGGCTTCCATAGGTTTTACGATGAACAGAGTTGTAGAGATCAATTGTGGACGTGGCGATGATCTTGAATTTAGATCAAACCGATCAACAAGTGATCTGTCCACGAAAAATATTCTGTTCGAAAGGAAATCAAAGAACAGATGCAAAGAAAACGCGATAATGTCGTAAGGTGGTATTGGAGACCTACCTTACGTTCTTCTTGGTCTCGAGGTCCTTCTCCTAGCAAGACAGATCGTTGAGGCTCTCTTCCAGTGATCTCTCTCGATCGAACTCTGGCGAAGGTTTTACTCGGCGAGCTGGGGCTAGGGCTCTAAGTTGTCGGCTCAGGAGGTGAAAAAGAAGTTCGTGGTTTCGGCCAAAGGTTCTGGGTTCTATTCATAATCGGGAAGAGAAGAGTTCTAATCTGATTCGACTTCGAATAAGAGTCCCATTCAAACTGTTTTTAGATCTTAACAACTTTATCCTAGATTGATTCGTTGTGGTAACATTGTGGAATTCGTGTCGGTCCCATACCGGTATTTCCATGCGTACAGAAGAAAAAATCGCTCCAGAACTCGTTACCTCCGCGGTGATGAGCTCCGGAAGCATCACGTGTCCTGCGGGAACCCGGGCTCCCTTTTTCCGCAGAGACGAGCTCCGGTTGTGCCGCGTGCCAGGCGGGCGAGACCTCCCTCTTCTTCAGAGGTGAGCTCCGTGTGTGCCACGTGTCTCGTGGGTCGGGACTTCCCCTCTCAACAAAGGCGAGCTCCGCGAACGCCACATGTCAGTTTCCGGACCTCCCTTCTCTTCGGAGGTGAGCTCCGATATTGCCACGTGTCCTAGCTGCTCCAGATTTCCTTCCTCCTTGGAGGCGAACTCCGAGGTCGACACGCGTCCAATAGTGACGGACCTCCCAGAGGCGAGCTCCGGAGGTGACACGTGTCCGGTAGTGTCGAACCTCCCGGAGGTAAGCACCGAGAGCGACACGTGTCCCGCGTGGCTGGTCCTCTCTTTTCCGTGGTGACTAGCTCCGCAGTCGACACGTGTCCTGCGGGACTGGCCTCGCTTCTCCGCAGAGGCTAGCTCCGGGGGCAACACGTGTCCCATGGGGTCGGACCTCCCCCCCTTTTGCGGAGATGAGCTCCGAAGGCGCCACGTGGCCAGCGGGCCGCGGGAAGTGTCTTCGATGCTCTCGGTGAATCTGATTTGGCTCTTTTTGGCTATCTTTTTTATATTTTCTCTGTTTCAGCTTATTTAAAAATGTTATTCTACATAAAACATGAATACATGCAGAAACCAAAAACGAGGGTGTCACAGAAATGATGGAAAAGCAAGCCAAGCATGTCAAGGAAATTGCCGAGCTCACCTCGGCAAAGAAGAAAGGAGTTGCTTTGAAGTCAACTTGTAAACCCGTATCAAAAGAAGCTCGAGAAGCTCATGAAGAAGACGACAGTGATGATGAAAGTAGTGATATCGATGAAGAAGACATGATCTTGTTCATGAAGAAGTTCAAGAAAATGATGAGAAGAAGAAAGGGTAACAGCTCAAACGAAGGAAGACTAAGGGACAAACAAAGATCCAAGATGAGACGGGTGTGCTACAACTGTGGAGAATATGATCACTTCATAGTAGGTTGTCCATATAAAGAAAATAAGAGGAAGACTAAAGACAACAAGCCTCAACCAAAGAAATGTTCAAGAAGAGGAAGCAATATGGCCAAGCGCATCTAGGGAAGGAGTGGGACTCTAATGATGAATCCTCATCCGAAGAAGAAGAGGAGATGGCCACCGTAGCCATAAAGAAGACTACCAAGAAATCCACTCCCTTCCCAACCATGGGCGCATGGAAGGACAACGACAACACTTGTCTAGTGGCAAAGGAAGGTAAAAGAAAGGTAACAACTAAATCTTCCTTCTCGCATTCTTTTACTAGTGATAGTGATGATTCTATTGAGGATGATAGAAGTGATGAAAATGAATATATACTTAGGGGTTTAGACAAAAAGACAACTGCTAAGATGAAATTTCTATTTGATAAGCTTATTGATATGGAGAAGTTAGTCAATCGTCAGGAAGATATGATCATCTCCCAAAAGGACGAATATCTTGAGATTGAAAAGCTTCTTGAACTTGAAAAGGAGCAAAGTAAATATCTCGAACTTGAGTTAGCTTCAAGCAAGGAAGCTTGCTTGAAGTTAAAAGACTCAAACACCACCATCAAGGATGAACTTGCTAACTTAACCAAAGTTAACAAGATCCTTGAGGTACAAGTTGAGTCACTCAAGCAAAGTGGTTCTTCATCCACTTCAAGCTCACCTTCTCAACATATAAAATCTGAAACTAGTATTACTTGTGCTTGTGCCAAATGTGACACTAACTTGAAGAAAAAGCCAAACTCGACAAAGGACAAGCAATCTTCTCAAAGTGGCATATTTGACAAGGAGAAGATCAAGTATGCATGCAGTGCATACTCGGTCACAAGACCTCCTAATGTCAAATATGGTATTGGATATTCTTATGGTGAAAAGCAAAACACTAGAAGCCACAAGAATAACAAGGGTTGCATTGCCTTTGTCAAGGGAAACTCTTCTCAAGTTAGAAAACTTAATAATATTAATAAATTTAACACTGTAAACACATATGAACAACAACTTCTATTTAGAACTTTTGATGCTTCATATGTACTTATGAAAAGTAATCTTGGAAGAGTTTATGCCAAATATGTTGGGCCACGCCATGGGAACACCAAGTCTCATGTGTGGGTGCCCAAATCACTTGTGACTAACCTCAAAGGACCGAAGCAAGCTTGGGTACCTAAGACCAAGACATAATTTGTCTTTTGCAGACTTATTCATCCGGCGGAGCAAAATGAGTGCTAGATAGTGGATGCATCAATCACATGACTGGAGAAAGAAGAATGTTCGTGGAATATGAAGAAAATGAAGATCCAAGCGAAGGTATTTACTTTGGTGATAATAGTCAAGGAAGAGTGTTTGGTACCGGTAAAATTGCAATTTCATCACAACATACTCCCTCTCATGTTTTACACGTTGACTCCTTGGATTATAACCTTTTGTCCATATCTTAGTTATGTGACAAGGGTTATAATTGTTTATTCACTAATGAGGGTATGACTGTCTCTAGAAGGAATGATAACTCAATTGCATCCAAGGGTGTGTTAAAGGGAAAACTTTATCTAGTTGACTTCAACAAAGATAAAGCCGAACTTGACACATGCTTGATTGCAAAGACCAACATGGGTTGGCTGTGGAATAGATGGCTAGCACATGTTGGTATGAGAAATCTTCAAAAACTCCTTAAAGGCGATCACATCCGAGGTTTAAAGGATATTGTTTTTGAGAAAGACATGCCTTGTAGACCATGCCAAGCAGGGAAGCAAGTAGGAGAGCCCCATACCGCGAAGAATGTCATAACTACAACAAGACCGCTTGATATCCTCCACATGGATCTATTCGGTCCAATTGCTTACATAAGCATCGGCGGTAATAAATACGGTCTGGTCATTGTTAATGATTTTTCACGTTTCACGTGGGTTTTCTTTTTGCATGATAAGACAGAAACTCAAGGAACCCTCAAGAAGTTCATCAAGCGTGCCCAAAATGAATTCTCATTGAAGATCAAGAACATACGAAGTGAAAATGGGACAAAATTCAAAAACACCCAAGTTAAGGAGTATCTAGACGAAGAAGGGATAATGCACGAATCTTCAGCACCATATACTCCTCAACAAAATGGACTAGCCGAAAGGAAGAACATAACTCTCATTGAGATGACGAGGACAATGCTCGATGAATACAAGACTTCGGACAGGTTTTGGGCTGAAGCGGTTAACACCACTTGTCACGCCATAAACCGACTGTACCTTCATCGGTTGCTCAAGAAAACTTCATATGAACCACTCACGGGTAACAAGCCGAATATTTCACATTTTTGAGTTTTTGGTTCAAAATTTTATATTTTAAACAAGAAGACAAGGGCTTCGAAGTTTGCTTCAATGTCCAATGAAGGTTTCTTACTTGGCTATGATTCGAACTCCTACGCTTATCGTGTCTTCAACAAAAGCTTCAGACTTGTTGAAGTAGCACGTGACATAGTGTTCGATGAAACTAACGGCTCTCAATGTGACACCCTCACCTCGGGTGCCAGCATATGTTCATGTTTTATGAAGAAGAAAAAACATTTTAAGAAAAGAAGGAACAGAGACAAGTATCAAAAGGATAGCCAATAAAGCTCTCCGAGAGCACCGAAGGCAACTTCCACGGCCAGCGGACCACGTGGCGTGTTCGAAGCTCATTCCCGAGAAATTTGGGAGAGGTCCGCCGCTAAACTAGCTATGTGGCAGGCTCGGGGGTCACCTCCGCAATTGGAAAGAGGTCCGACCCTGTGGGATACGTGTTGCCCACGGAGCTATCCTATGCGGAAGAAGCAAAGGCATTTCCACAGGACACGTGTCATCCTCGGAGCTAGTCCTCGCGGAAATCAGAGGACCAGCCGCGCAGGATACGTGTCGAATATCGGAGCTCATCTCAGAGAAGTCCGGATCTATCGAACACGTGTCACCATCGGAGCTTATCTCCGGAAGGTCCGTCGCAGCTAAACACGTGTTGACCTCGGGGCATGTCCTTGAGGAAAGGAGAGCGGAAAGACCGGCACCCACACGTGGCGTGCGCGGAGCTCATCTCCAAAGAAGAGGGAGGTCTCGATTGATTGACACGCGGCACAACCGGAGCTCGTCTCTGTGGACGAGGAGATACCAGGCCCGGAGGACACGTGGAGCTTCTGGAGCTCATCATCACGGAGGTAACGAGTTCTGGAGTGGCTGTTACGCGTAAGGACACCGGTACGCAACAGAAACCGATCTAAACTCCACAATGTTACCGAAGATAAGACGTCAGGATCTAACAAAAATCTGAATAAGACTCTTATTCGGGATCCAATCAGATTAGGACTCTTCTCTTCCCGATTATAAATAGAACCCAAAAACCTCCGGCCGAAACCACAAACCTCTCTTTCAACTCCTGAGCCGACGACTTGGAGCCCTAGCCCTAACTCGCCGAGCAAAACATCGCCAAAGCACAACAAGGGAGATCATCGGAGGAGAACCGAGCGGTCTGAGGAGGACCTCGAAGACAAGAAGAGCGTGAGGTAGGACTTCAATACCACCTTACGACATCATTGTGTTCATCTCTTTGCATCTGTTCTTCGATTCCTTTCGAACAGAAGCCTTTTCGTGGCCAGAACACTCGATGATCAGTTTGATCTAAAAGACAAGACCATCGCCACGTTCCTCTTTGATCCGAACACCTCTGACCATGCAAGCCATGCAAGAACAACATACAGATCAATCTAATAAAACTAATCATAGGATAGCATGCATGTGCATCATCGCATCTAGTTTAGGGTTTGTGCATGATATTGATTGCTGTGAATCTTGTATGCGCATGAATCCTACATAGCAGGACAAACTCAGGAAGTTGTCTACGACGAGCTGCAGCAACAAGGTTTTGAGAATCAAGAACAACCGGAACCGCAAGAACAAGGCAAGTGCTCCTTGACCATGTTGATCCTATGTTTTGGGTAAAACTATTTTGTTTTGCTAAAAGGTGTGTGTGCTGAGTCAAACATGATGGGAAACCCTTTTATAGGAGTTTACTAGTTTTTGTTAAACCACCCTTGTCGCCTGGGAAGTTTATGAGTCGGGCATGGTTTTTGCTTTATGCTTCGTTGAGTCTCTGGGATCGGGAAGCGAGATAGATGTGTCTAGCTAACTGCACTCGTACTGATAATAAGTAATTGATGAGGTTAATGAACATGGATCAGAGGGAGATCTAGGCAAGTCTGGGTTTGTGAATGAGGTAGCATGAGATGGTGGTTTTACTTGCCGTAGATCTAAGGACCGGTTCATGCATGCACATGCCAGGATAACAGTGCCACCACAAGGCCAAGTATGGGTGCGGCTTAGCTGAGTAATTAGGTAAGTTGCTAGAGTGTTATGGACTGTGGAAGGCGCGGGGAATGGGAGTCGAGTGAGGACTGCCCTAGGAACTGCATGGCACAAGAGGGGGCCCGTGGGTGGGAGAATTGGAGATTCTAGCCTGCCGGTGAAACCTTAGTGAGTCCATACATCTAGTAACCCCTTTGTAAAGTCTATTTTGTGATCTCTTGACCATACACCAACGGTTGTGTACTGGTATAATGGAGGTTCTGCAGTCGCCGACGGGTGACGAAATCACAAACTTGTGGGTAAAGAGGTACAAACTCTGCAGAGTTATTAAAACTATCATGATAGCCGAGCTTACGGTCACGAGCACCTGGCTAAACTGCCATGATTAGATGGGATGGTTACTGGGATGGTTATTGGAATGGTTGTTGGGAAGTTTATTGGTTATGGTTATTGGAATAGTTGTTGGGAAGGTTATTGGTTATGGTTATTGGTTATGGATTGGTTTGGGACTGTTGAGTCCGGGAGATGAGATGGTTGCATGACTGATGGGTCATGACATGAGATTGGTCTCGGTGCAAGACGTGGTTGTTTTATGAGGTGAGATGGTAGCGAATACGAGGAGGTATTCGTGAGTATGAATAAAAGATTGGTTAATGTTTGGATGGAACACGGGAAGTGATGGAGGTATGTTGGAAATTTATTTCATACTGGGATTACATTCATCTAAAGTTAAGTTGTTGTTTTATCATGATATTACATAACTGCTTTTTCTGCAAATAAACCTTTTATGCCTACCTTGTTTTTGAGCTGCATATCATGTGTTTTCCCGCACTTGCTGAGTACATCATTGTACTCAAACTTGCATTATTATTTCATCATCAACAGCAAGAGAAGGCTACTATGAAGACCGAGTAGAGCATTATGGCGTGTGATCTGTTCTCAACCTTGCCTGTGGAGGTAGTAGAGATGGAGCCACTTCTGCTTAGTTTTGCTTCCACATTAGTTTTTGCTTCCGCATTTAAACAAGGACTTCCGCTGCATAGAATTAAGATTTCCGCTGTGAGCATGAGTCCAAGACTCATGAGGTATTGTAATAAACTCTGTTATTCGTGGTAATATATAATCTGAATTCAGTTTGTGGAATGTATGTGTCTGTGTGATGAACATCCTGGGCACACATATGCATTAGTTCTCGGTTCCGTGGTTTTCCCACAGAATTGAGGGCGTCACAGATTGGTATCAGAGCCACGGGTTGACAGTAGGTTACACGCCTAGATAGAAACCTTAGATTGATATTAGAGCCACGGGTTAACAGCAAGTTACACCACTAAATAGAAGTCACAGGTAGCTAAGCCACGCTGACCAAAGGAAGCATCCTAGGGTGAATAGCTTAGATTGGCCTTTAAAACCACCTTGACATAGGAAACCATCCTTGAATAGGAGTTGAGTGGGCCCTTGTGATGATTAATGGTGAATATGTGCTTAGTGTGAGTTGTGGGACGTCTCAAAAACGTTGTCCATATCCACACGTAAGAAGAAGGAGGTGTGAGATGTTTCGGCACTTGCTCACATCCTCATAAGGGCTAATATATATAGTCCAACTCACCTTGATGCATATAGTTGAAAGGACCTACCTAACTTTCTAACCTTCTATTCTATTTCGTTCTCTCTCATAGATGGTGAGAGGAAACGCCAGCCGAAGGAACGTCCAGGAAGATGACCACGAGGAAGTTCCTGCTAACCCCGGAGCTGGCGAAAACAACCTAGAAAGGTTGATGGCCATGCAAAACCAGCTTATGCAAACCATGATCCAAACTTTGGGTCAGTTGCAGGCTAACCAACACCCCGTTCCGGCACCACCGCCACCACCACCGCCGGCTCATAACAGGTTGGGAGAGTTCATGAGGACTTGACCACCCACCTTTGCTCAAGCAAGCGATCCAATGGAGGCCGATGATTGGTTGAAATCCATAGAGAAGAAGCTTGCCATTGTTCAGTGCAACGACCGAGAGAAGGTTCTCTTTGCGTCGCACCGACTGATGGGAGCAGCTGCTGACTGGTGGGATGCCTTGAGCAACGCCCATGCCAACCCGGAGACAATCACTTGGACTGAGTTCAAGGAAAGTTTCCGCTCCCACTACATCCCTGTTGGCGTAATGATGCTCAAAAGGCAGGAGTTTGAAGGACTCCGCCAAGGACAGAAAAGTGTGAATGAATATCTCAACAAGTTCATACAACTGTCCCGGTATGCCCCCGAAGATGTCAACTCAGATCAGAGGAAGCAGTACCTGTTCATGAGAGGGTTGAACAATGAAATCCAAGTTCAGCTCCTCAACAATGACTACGTAAGCTTCTAGAAGCTGGTTGATAAGGCTATTGTGGTGGAAAACAAGATCCGAGAGATCGAGCGGGAGTGCAAAAGGAAGATGACATACCAGCCCCAAGGGAGCAACGTACGACCTAGGTACATGCCCCCTGCACCGCAGTATGGATCGACCACTCCTACGTACCGCCCTGGTCAGCCACCACAGCAACGGCTCATTGCACCGGTACCTCGTGTGCCCATGCCTCCTGCGCCCCGGCCTAACAATGGCGCTCCTGTTCAAAACCCCCGCCCCAACATACCTGCTGCCGTAGGCAACAGGGCATGCTTTGCATGCGGGGAAGTAGGCCACTTCGCTAACCAGTGCCCGAAGAGAGGCCCTGGACAGCAAGGTAACATGCCCAAGCAGAACCAGCGACCAAACGGAGGGGACAACCAAGGGAACCGTGGACCGCAGAACTACGCTCGTGGCCACGTTAACCATGTCACTGCTGAGGAAGCACAACAGGCTGAGGACGTCGCAATTGGTATGTTCCTTGCCAACTCCAACCCAGCCACCATTTTATTTGATTCCGGAGCATCACATTCCTTCATATCATCCAAATATGTTGCCAAACATCATCTACCCGTATCCCACTTAGAATGTGCTATGTTAGTTAATTCTCCCGGAGGAGAAATGAGGACTAGTATAGTATGTCCTAAGGTAAGCCTTAAAATAAGGGGGGTAGACTTCCTTGCCAACCTTATTGTCTTGGACTCCAACGGAATTGACATCATACTCGGAATGGACTGGTTAAGCAAGCACAATGGAGTAATCCAATGCGCTGAGAGAAGCGTGCAGTTGACAAACAAACACGGTATCCGTGTCGAGTTTGAGTCAGCCCAACAAGCAACCGAATGGGCGGATTTGAACCATGTTGAAGGAGTAGCATTGGACAACATTCAAGTGGTTCAGGAATTTTCAGACGTGTTCCCGGAAGAACTTCCAGGTATGCCACCTGACCGGGACATCGAGTTTGCCATAGATTTGGTACCTGGAACTGCACCCATAGCTAAGAGACCATATAGGATGCCCGTCAACGAGTTAGTTGAACTCAAGAAGCAAATTCAAGAACAGTTGGAGAAGGGTTTTATCCGTCCAAGTTCATCACCATGGGGAGCCCTGGTACTCTTCATGGACAAAAGGACGGAACCCAAAGAATGTGTGTGGACTACAGGTCTCTCAACGAGGTGACAATCAAGAATAAATACCCTCTGCCCCGTATAGAGGACCTGTTCGATCAAATGAAAGGAGCCCAAGTATTCTCCAAGATTGATCTTCGGTCAGGATATTTCCAGCTGAAGATTAAGCCCTCCGATATACCTAAGACAGCCTTCCGGACATGGTATGGTTCATATGAATATACCGTTATGTCTTTTGGATTAACGAATGCGCCCGCGTACTTGATGTACCTTATGAACAAGGTCTTTATGGAGTACTTGGACAAGTTCGTCGTGGTTTTCATCGATGACATTATGGTGTATTCAAAGAGTGAGGAGGAGCATGAAGAACATCTGAGATTGACCTTGCAGAAGTTGCATGAGCATCAATTGTATGCCAAGCTCAACAAGTGTCAATTTTAGCTAAAGGAAATATCTTTCCTAGGCCACATCATCTCCAAGGAAGGGGTGTCGGTTGATCCTGGAAAGGTGAGAGATGTTCTAAAGTTGGACCAACCGAAGAGCGTGAGGGATATTCGAAGTTTCCTTGGGATGGAAGGATACTATCGACGCTTCATTAAAGACTTCTCCAAGATAGCAAAACCTATGATGGAGTTGTTAATGAAGCGAAAGGTCTTTCAATGGACACAAGCCTGCCAAGAAAGTTTGTAGGAGCTCAAGAAAAGGCTAACCACATCACCAATTCTGGTATTGCCAGACGTAAGCAAGAGTTTTGACATATATTGTGACGCATCCAGACAAGGGCTCAGATGTGTACTCATGCAGGAAGGACAAGTGGTAGCATATGCCTCACGACAATTAAAGAAGCATGAGCTTAACTATCCTACTCATGATTTGGAGTTAGCAGCAGTGGTGCATGCATTGAAGATTTGGAGACATTATATCCTTGGTCATCGATGTGAGATCTATACGGATCATAAGAGCCTCAAGTACATATTTACACAAACGGACTTGAATTTGAGGCAACGTCGATGGTTAGAACTCATCAAGGATTATGATGTGGGAATCAACTACCACCCCCGGGAAGGCCAATGTAGTCGCTGACGCATTAAGCAGAAAGGGAGCATGCCACCAACTCACGGTTCGGGAGCTACCACCCAAACTACGAAAGGAGTTCGAACGGTTACACCTCGGATTCTTGAATAACGTGAAGATAATAGAGATCCACTCCCCATTGGAGCAAGAAATAAGAGAGGGCCAAGCAACGGACGAGGGGATCAAGGAGATCAAGGAAAGAATCCGACAAGGGGTAGAGAAGGATTTCAAGGAGGATGAAAAGGGTACGCTTTGGCTAGGAAAAAGGATTTGTGTGCCAAACCTAAGACATCTTCGCAACATGATATTAAGGGAGGCACATGATTCACCCTATTCCATACATCCAGGGAGCACCAAAATGTACAAGGACTTGAAAGCTTGCTATTGGTGGGATGGTATGAAGAGGGATATAGCCGAATACGTTGCCCTATGCGACACATGCCAACGGGTAAAAGCCGAACATCAAAAACCCGCTGGATTGTTGCAACCTTTGAAAATACCTGAATGGAAATGGGAGGACATCAGTATGGACTTCATTGTCGGATTGCCACGAACTCAGTCAGGATACGACTCCATCTGGGTCATTGTGGACCGGTTGACAAAAACCGCCCATTTTCTTCCGGTAAAGACCAGTTACAACGTTACACAGTTGGCAGAATTGTACATGGAGCAGATCGTGTGCCGTCATGGAGTTCCGAAGAGGATAGTCTCAGATCGAGGTTCTCAGTTTACCTCTAGATTCTAGAGGAAGCTGCAAAAAGCCATGGGTACACGACTGGATTTTAGCTCCGCCTATCACCCACAAACAGATGGGCAAACCGAGAGGATGAACCAAATTTCGGAGGACATGCTGAGATCTTGCGCCTTGAAACGTGGGCATAGTTGGGATAGGAGTTTACCGTATGCCGAGTTCTCCTATAACAACAGCTATCAAGCTAGCTTGAAGATGTCGCCTTTTGAAGCCTTATATGGTAGACGGTGTAGAATGCCGCTGTTCTGGAACGAAACTGGAGAGAACCAGGTGTTTGGACCCGAAGTACTACAAGAAGCTGAAAAGCAAGTCCAAACGATACGGGAAAACTTAAAGGCTGCTCAGTCACGACAGAAAGGCTATGCGGACAATAGGCGTAGGAAGTTGACCTTTGAAGTAGGAGACTTGGTATACCTTAAGGTATCGCCTATCCGAGGCCAACGACGTTTTAACGTCAACTAGCGCCTCGCTACATCGGACCATTTAAGATTTTGGACAAGCGAGGAGAAGTAGCCTATCAACTAGAGCTCCCAAACCACCTCTCCGACGTACATGACGTGTTTCATGTATCCCAGCTCAAGAAGTGTTTGAGAGTACCAGAGGAACAAGTGTCAATCAGAGAACTTGAACTTCAAGAGGACCTGACTTACGCAGAACACCCTGTCCGAATCCTGGACGTAAAGGAAAGGGTCACCCGAAACAAAGTGATTCGATGGTGCAAGGTACAATGGAGCCATCACATTGAAGCTGAAGCCACATGGGAGCGTGAAGAGGATATTAAGGCTGAATTCCCCCATCTATTTTCTACTAACGAATCTCGAGGGCGAGATTCAATTTAAGGGGGGGTAGATTTGTGACACCCTCACCTCGGGTGCCAGCATATGTTCATGTTTTATGAAGAAGAAAAAAAACATTTTAGGAAAAGAAGGAACAGAGACAAGTATCAAAAGGATAGCCAATAAAGCTCTCCGAGAGCACTGAAGGCAACTTCCACGACCAGCGGACCACGTGGCGTGTTTGGAGCTCATTCCCGAGAAATTTGGGAGAGGTCCGCCGCTAAACTAGCTACGTGGCAGTCTCGAGGGTCACCTCCGCAATTGGAAAGAGGTCCGACCCTGTGGGACACGTGTTGCCCACGGAGCTAGCCTATGCGGAAGAAGCAAAGGCATTTCCGCAGGACACGTGTCATCCTCGGAGCTAGTCCTCGCGGAAATCAGAGGACCAGCCGCGCGGGATACGTATCGAATCTTGGAGCTCATCTCAGAGAAGTCCGGATCTATCGAACACGTGTCGCCATCGGAGCTTATCTCCGGAAGGTCCATTGCAGCTAAACACGTGTCGACCTCGGGGCATGTCCCTGAGGAAAGGAGAGCGGAAAGACCGGCACCCACACGTGGCGTGCGCGGAGCTCATCTCCGAAGAAGAGGGAGGTCTCGATCGATTGACACGTGGCACAACCGGAGCTCGTCTCTGCGGACGAGGAGATACCAGGCCCGGAGGACACGTGGAGCTTCTGGAGCTCATCATCACGGAGGTAACGAGTTCTGGAGCGGCTGTTACGCGTAAGGACACCGGTACACAACAGAAACCGATCTAAACTCCACAATGTTACCGAAGATAAGACGTCAGGATCTAACAAAAATCTGAATAAGACTCTTATTCGTGATCCAATCAGATTAGGACTCTTCTCTTCCCGATTATAAATAGAACCCAAAAACCTCCGGCCAAAACCACAAACCTCTCTTTCAACTCTTGAGCCGACGACTTGGAGCCCTAGCCCTAACTCACCGAGCAAAACATCGCCAAAGCACAACAAGGGAGATCATCGGAGGAGAGCCGAGCGGTCTGAGGAGGACCTCGAAGACAAGAAGAGCGTGAGGTAGGACTTCAATACCACCTTACGACATCATTGTGTTCATCTCTTTGCATCTGTTCTTCGATTCCTTTCGAACAGAAGCCTTTTCGTGGGCAGAACACTCGATGATCAGTTTGATCTAAAAGACAAGACCATCGCCACGTTCATCTTTGATCCGAACACTTCTGACCATGCAAGCCATGGAAGTACAACGTACAGATCAATCTAATAAAACTAATCATAGGATAGCATGCATGTGCATCATCGCATCTAGTTTAGGGTTTGTGCATGATATTGATTGTTGTGAATCTTGTATGCGCATGAAACCTACATAGCAGGACAAACTCAGGAAGCTGTCTACAACGAGCTGCAGCAACAAGGTTTTGAGAATCAAGAACAACCGGAACCGCAAGAACAAGGCAAGTGCTCCTTGACCATGTTGATCCTATGTTTTGGGTAAAACTATTTTGTTTTGCTAAAAGGTGTGTGTGCTGAGTCAAACATGATGGGAAACCCTTTTATAGGAGTTTACTAGTTTTTGTTAAACCACCCTTGTCGCCTAGGAAGTTTATGAGTCGGGCATGGTTTTTGCTTTATGCTTCGCTGAGTCTCTGGGATCGGGAAGCGAGATAGATGTGTCTAGCTAACTGCACTCGTACTGATAATAAGTAATTGATGAGGTTAATGAACATGGATCGGAGGGAGATCTAGGCAAGCCTGGGTTTGTGAATGAGGTAGCATGAGATGGTGGTTTTACTTGCCGTAGATCTAAGGACCGTTTCATGCATGCACATGCCAGGATAACAGTGCCACCACAAGGCCAAGTATGGGTGCGGCTTAGCTGAGTAACTAGGTAAGTTGCTAGAGTGTTATGGACTGTGGAAGGCGCGGGGAATGGGAGTCGAGTGAGGACTGCCCTGGGAACTGCATGGCACAAGAGGGGGCCCATGGGTGGGAGAATTGGAGATTCTAGCCTGCCGGTGAAACCTTATTGAGTCCATACATCTAGTAACCCCTTTGTAAAGGCTATTTTGTGATCTCTTGACCATACACCGACGGTTGTGTACTGGTATAATGGAGGTTCTTGTCACACCCGGTTTTTCCGAAGAACTGCCAAGTGAATATCACATGTATGCCAGGATCATTTTCTCATACATGTGATGACAAATAGTGAAGCATCATTGATTACAAGCCAGGTGTCGAATATAAATAAGTCTTACATCGCGAATGTCTCGATGGACAATAATAAGTTCATCATAAGTAAATAAACTAGCAGCGGAAAAATTATTCTTGAGGGCTCCATCACAGGCGTTGCCCGGGGTCTCCATGAACCTAGAAACCTTCTTCGGGTCCAAAGTCTTGGTCATTATACACCACCTCATTATCTTGACCTGAGCAGCAATATAAACCAACAAATATGCAAGGTTGAGTACCGATGGTACTCAGCAAGTGCGGGAAAGTTATGTCATGCATGGCTAGAACAAGGAGAGGTTGAACTCATGGTTAAAGCACTACGCAATTAATACCTATCACCTTAGCTTATTAAGCACCTACATTACTACGCAAGTGAAATGGTCCCAAGCTCCCATACCATCATCATAATCAAATAACCGTAACATCATTTCCAATGTTAAGCTCCCCGCTTAACATCCACAACTTCCCAAAACCATCAATCCTCTAATCATGAATAAGTCCAAGCCGCTCTTGACCGTGAGCACGGCTGTCATGACAGTTTTGACTCTGCAGAGTTTGTACCACTGTACCCACATGTAGTGATTTCATCCCCCGTTGTCGGGTGGACTAAAAGAACCTCCATTATGCCAGTGGCTACGAACCACATTCACACTTCCCAGGTGTGTAGCCAGGAGATCACTACGAAACCTTTACAAAGGGATTCCCGACGAGCGTGGGCACACTGAGGTTTCACCCCTAACAGCATACAAGAGGCTCCAACCCCGCTGCAGTGGCCCCCTCTTGAGCCTTGCGGTTCATATGGTAGTCCAGCTGACACCTATTCTCCGCACCATCCAACACACCCATACTACGCCGGGGATACACCTAATTAATTGGCCAAGCTGCCCCACCTCAGTATGTGGTTGGCACTGTAAAGCCAGGTTACATGCTCCATGAACCGGTCCTTAGGATCCAGGCAAGTACTAAACACAAACCCGAGTCTCGTGCACCCAGCACACAACCAAAACATCCAACTTGACTTGATCCCTACCTCTACATAACTCACAATATCTCATTCAAGAGTATGGTAAAATAAACTGATGATCTCATATCCCAATTATCCCATTCTAAGCATGGCTAAGCATATGCATAATAATAAATGACATGATAAAATAAATCCCAACCCAAGCTACAAGGGAAACAAGGTAATGCAATTCTAGGGAAACTTCCTAGCATGGGTTTCATATTTCATTTGACAATGCAAATAATTCTATCTACACATCCTAGCATAGGATCAAAGTGGTCAAGGACACTTGCCTCCTTCCTGCTGCTCTTGAAATGGGTAGTCCTGATCTTGGAAAGGAATAACTTGCTCTTGAGCAGGTTATACATCATACCATCACACATAGCAAAAGAAAAACAACAATCCATAAGACATAGTTCACACTTCCACTTCATACAAACCACACATTCACATTTATGAAAGTCATTCACCATTATATGTGTTGTGGTTACTCTATGTGTGTTGATTTGTGGCTTGCATGCACTTTTAATCATGTGTATATGATTCCTACTTTTGTGTTCACATTTATACTTACATACTATATATATGAGTTTCCAATTTAAATAAATTTCTTATATTCAATTACTACACCTTTTAGCTACCAAGTATGCATGAAAGGTATTTTCCTTCTTCATATGTGTCTTCAGAATTTCTACCAACCCTAAACTGAATTCTTTGGATTTTAGAAACTCCATTTATCATTTACTAGTTGCTATATTTTCAGATTTATTTCCTGTGCCTAAATGTGAACTTTATTATGAAAATAACAAGACACATCATCTAAACAGAATAGGTTCTGATCTAAAATATTTACTAATATATTTTTTACCTTTTCCTCTGATGTAAACTATTTTACAATTATTTTCCCTATCTTCCAGAACTATTCTTTACTTAAAAATGTGTCCCTAAATGTGAATAATAAATTAAACAGATTCATTTCAGCCCAAAATATATTTTTATCTCACTCCAAAGTTTTCTAAATACTGAGAATATTTTTAATTTAATTTTGACAATATGTTTGTCCCACTTTTTAAATTTTAAACACTAGCCACATATTCAATTTCCTAAATTAAATATCAAAAACAGGGTTAAAAAGGTAAACTCACCCCACTACAGAGTCTATAATATTATTTTAAGAATTTTCAGGGGTCTAGCTACACATAACAGAGGGGTGTTTCCTAATTTTTATTAAGTCCAGGGGCTAAAACTGATTTTTAAATGAATTTACATGATTTTCTGATGTTCCAGGGGCTAGATCAGAAGTTTCCGGGGCTAGCTCTTATTTCCCGAGAACCTCAGGGGGTAGCACGTAAGATTTCCAGTCTTTATAACGCGGGGCTGACGTGGACCGTCCGATTTAAAACAGACGGCTGAGATTATAACGTCGAACCGGTACGCGGGGATTTAAACTCTACCGTGTGATTTAAAATAAACGGCGCTCAAGTGGCCACGTCGCTCTGATCGAGCGCGGGCGGCGCTGCCCGGCGGCGCACGGCGGCGGGAGGCGGCGATCTCGCCAGAGAGTTTCGGTTCTTCGTCAATTCTTCCTAAAACTGTGATTTTATGGCATAGATTAGTGGAGGGGAGGTCGGGGATCTCACCTCGGGGGTTTTCTTGAGCTCGGAGGTCCTGGAAGGTGATCGGCGACGAGGTCCGAGGTGAAACCACGGCGAGGCTCGTCGGCGCTGTGTTTACACCGCAAGTCACCGAGTTTCCTGCACCTGCAAGGTTCCCCGGAGGCGGTGGATCAAGACCAGTGAGTTAGATCGGAGTTTCCGAGCGTAGACCTGCCAGAATTCGCCGGAGAAGTCTCGGTTCTCACCGGAGGAAAAATCGGTGATCGCGTGGGAAAAACAGAACGAGGCCGGGGTTTTTATAGACGGGGGAGGGCGGCGGGTTTGTTTAGATCGAGTGGGAGTCCTCCGGAACCAGAATTTGGCCGGAAATCCGGTCGGTTGCGATCGCGCGCGCGCAGGTGAACAGTCCGAGTTTCGGATTATCGGGGGTTAGGGATGACAGGTGGGTCCCACCTGTCTGAGAGAGAGAGCGCGGGCGCGCGGCTGCCGGCTGGCGCGGGGCAGGGTGGGCCGGCTGGTGGGTTTTGGCCCACTGGCCGGTTTTTTTCTGTTTTCCTTTTTCTATTTCTTTTCTGATTTGAGTTTAATTTGAATTCCAGTTTGAATTTGAATTTTTGCAAAACATGCAACACGTCCAAAAATTTTTAAATCCCCCTCTTAACATGATTTAGGGTTTTGAATCAAAATTTTGGGGTGTTACAGTTCTGCAGTCACCGACAGGTGACGAAAACAAAAACTTGTGGGTAAAGAGGTACAAAACTCTGCAGAGTTATTAAAACTATCATGATAGCCGAGCTTACGGTCATGAGCACCTGGCTAAACTGCCATGATTAGATGAGATGGTTATTGGAATGGTTGTTGGGAAGGTTATTGGTTATGGTTATTGGAATGGTTGTTGGGAAGGTTATTGGTTATGGTTATTGGTTATGGATTGGTTTGGGACTGTTGAGTCCGGGAGATGAGATGGTTGCATGACTGATGGGTCATGACATGAGATTGGTCTCGGTGCGAGACGTGGTTGTTTTATGAGGTGAGATGGTAGCGAATACGATGAGGTATTCGTGAGTATGAATAAAGGATTGGTTAATGTTTGGATGGAACACAGGAAGTGATGGAGGTATGTTGGAAATTTAATTCATACTGGGATTACATTCATCTAAAGTTAAGTTGTTGTTTTATCATGGTATTACAGAACTGCTTTTCTGCAAATAAACCTTTTATGCCTACCTTGTTTATGAGCTGCATATCATGTGTTTTCCCGCACTTGCTGAGTACATCATTGTACTCAAACTTGCATTATTATTTCATCATCAACAGCAAGAGAAGGCTACTATGAAGACCGAGTAGAGCATTATGGCGTGTGATCTGTTCTCAACCTTGCCTGTGGAGGGAGTAGAGATGGAGCCACTTCTGCTTAGTTTTGCTTCCGCATTAGTTTTTGCTCTGCATTTAAACAAGGACTTCCGCTGCATAGAATTAAGATTTCCGCTGTGAGCATGAGTCCAAGACTCATGAGGTATTGTAATAAACTCTGTTATTCGTGGTAATATATAATCTGAATTCAGTTTGTGGAACGTATGTGTATGTGTGATGAACATCCTGGGCACACATATGCATTAGTTCTCGGTTCCGTGGTTTTCCCACAGAATTGAGGGCGTCACACTCAAGAAGAGCAAGTTGATCAATATGTGCTAGATCAAGAAGAAGCTCCATGTCAAGCATTGAGGAGAATGGCATTGGGCGATGTTCGACCACAAGTGCCACCTTCAATTGCGAATGAAGAAAATGAACCACAGGTGGAGGAAAATGATCAAGGGGGAGCTTCCATACAAGATCAAGCTCAAGAAAATCAAGAAGATCAAAACATCAATGAGGGCAACTATCCATGGGGAGAAGAAGATGATAATGAAGATTCAAGACCACAAGTGCCACATCCAATAGTACACCAAAGCATCTAAAGAGATCACCCTGTCGACAACATAATCGCTGACATCCGAAAGGGAGTAATAACTCGATCTCTCATAGCTAATTTTTGTGAACACTATTCTTTTGTATCTTCTTTGGAACCATACATGATTGAGGATGCATTAAAAGATCCGGATTGGGTGATGGCGATGCAAGAAGAATTGAACAACTTTAAAAGGAATGAAGTGTGGGAGCTTGTTGAAAGACCCAAGTCCAACGTCGTCGGCACTAAATGGGTCTTCAGCAACAAGCAAGACGAACATGGAGTGGTGACAAGGAACAAGGCACGACTTGTGGCAAAAGGGTACTCATAAGTCGAAGGTTTGGATTTCAACGAGACTTTTGCTCCCGTAGCTAGGCTTGAATCGATTCATATATTACTTGCATATGCTACTCACCATGATTTCAAGCTTTATCAAATGGACGTGAAAAGCGTCTTTCTCAACGGACCGATCAAGTTGGAGGTGTACGTGGAGCAACCACCCGGTTTTGAAGATCAAGAGTACCCAACTATGTGTTCAAACTGCGTAAGGCTCTCTATGGCCTCAAACAAGCTCCTAGAGCTTGGTATGAGTGCCTTAGAGATTTTTTTATTGAAAATGACTTCAAGATTGGAAAAGTTGATTACACCTTGTTCACTAAACACTTTGATGATGATCTCTTCATTTGCCAAATCTATATTAACGATATTATATTTGGTTCAACTAACAAATCCTTTTGTCAAGAATTTAGTAAGATTATGACAGATAGATTCGAGATGTCCATGATGGGAGAGTTGAGGTACTTTTTGGGATTCCAAGTGAAGCAACAAAAGGATGGGACGTTCATAAGCCAAACAAAGTACACTCAAGACATTCTCAAGACGTTTGGAATGGACAAAGCAAAGCCCATAAAGACTCCCATGGCAACTAATGGACACTTGAATCTCAATGAAGACGGACCAAATGTGGATCAAAAGGTATATCATTCCATGATTGGCTCCTTACTTTATTTATGTGCATCTAGGTCAGATATCATGTTGAGTGTATGTTTGTGTGCAAGGTTTCAAGCCAATCCTAAGGAATGTCATTTGATAGCCGTTAAAAGGATCTTGAGATATTTAGTTCATACACCCAACCTAGGCCTTTGGTATCCCAAAGGTTGAAAATTCAATCTCATTGGATACTCCGATGCAGATTATGCCAGATACAAGGTAGATAGAAAAAGTACTTCCGGTACTTGCCAATTCCTAGGTAGATCCTTAGTTTCTTGGTCCTCCAAGAAACAAAATTCAATTGCCTTATCCATGGCCGAAGCGAAGTATGTTTCAGCTGGGAGTTGTTGTGCACAACTCCTTTGGATGCGACAAACTCTAAGGGATTACGGTTACAATATGAGTCGCATTCCACTCCTTTGTGACAATTAGAGTGCAATTAAAATTGCCCATAACCCTGTTGAGCACTCTAGAACCAAACACATAGATATCCGGCATCATTTATTGAGAGATCACTCAAAGAAAGGAGACATAGCCATTTCCCATGTCAACACTGAAAAACAACTAGCCGATATATTTACCAAGCCACTTGATGAAAAACGCTTTTGTGAGCTCCGAAATGAACTAAATATCCTTGATGCTCGGAACGTGGCTTGAAAACTTGCATAACTGTATGCCATCCTCAAAATCATGTTAATTGTGTTGAAAAATTATCTCTCTCTATTTTCTCCTAAAAACTATGTTTGTTACTTGATCTTGGTGAATTATGGTCATGGCTTGATTGTTGTATGTTTACTGATCATATTCATCAAGAATATTTGGGTGTCTTTGTCCCCTATTCCTTATTAGGAACCATCGAATACATATATATATAAGTGTTTTTTACTTTTCTGTACAAGGGACCACGGACGAGTCCGTGGTCACCGCGGACTAGTCCGATATTTCGACTCCGTAATCCTATGGCTGGCTCAGACCTAATCTTCTTCAACCTCACAACTCCTCCCACGTTCTCTCTCCTCACTCAAGTGCTCCCAAGGCGGATTTGCGAGTTCTCCATGAAATTCACCCAAATCTCGGTGGGAATCGATCTCCACTGCAAGGGGATCGAAGACCCCTGACTAGTCCGCATCAAGAAGTCCTTCAACGCCTCGAATCGAAGGATTTGGTAAACTTCTATCCAAACCCTATAACCTTCGATTTTCCTTGTTTTTGCTCAATTAGCATAGCTCCTTCAGTCAATACATGCTCTATTGATGTATTCCATGTACCCTAGATCATATTTGCATTGAATAACCTCAAATTTCAACAAGTTAGTGTTTGAGCAGCCTCATAACAGACTAGTCCGTTCTTAGGGCGGACAAGTCCGGTACTCCGGACTAGTCCGATCCTGAACACCGGACAAGTCCGGTATGTCCTAATCAAAACCTTAGCTTATATCAATTCAATGCAACTCTTTGTCATCCTTGATTATTCATATCCTTTATATCGTCCTTGTCAGAAATCATGTCAGGATCGAATGAGAATCTCTCCGACTTTGAAGCCGAGATGGATCAAGATGTGATGTCTCATATTCTGGAGTCTCGCTCCAACAAGAGACAAGAGCATGATGCCGAGCCTTCGCTCACCCCACCTAGGGTGCGTCGAAAGGTTACAATCAAGAGACCATCTTCAAAAGCAAATATGGCTGGTTCTTGCTCGGCGTCTCAACGCCAAACCAAGGGCAAGGGAAAGGGACCTGCTTCCGGCCCGATTGGTCCCCTTAAGATGACAGCTTCAAAAGAGGGGAATAGGGATCCCTCGGAGGAGAAGTTCAATGGCAAGGGGAGTGATGTGGCATGGGACCTGAGGAAGATCGACGCCTATAGCACTGGCAAAAAGGCATCTGACAAGAGATTTTGGAGCAACTTTCACTCGGACTACTACAGTTCGGTGTACCTCCAAATGAAGACTCTAGTGGTCCGCAGTCAATGAATCGACTGGACATATTTTGAAAGGAAGAGTTGTGAAGCCTTTGAGGAGGTATTAGAGGCTGCAGAGAGACACGGACTCAAGGACTTGCTCTCCTTCAGATACAACTGGAATGATGAGATCATCGCCCAGTTCTATGCAACTTGCCACTTTGCCCATGATGCAGAAGACAAAGTGACTTGGATGACACATGGATCCAAGTACAAAGTTACCTATGTTGAGTTTGCCAGACAACTGCACCTTGAGGACACCGGCAGCAACGAGATTGTGATTCACAATCTTGGTGTTGTTGAGAAGGACAAGATGGAATTCCTCTCTGATACTCGACTTCCATACAATCCTCCCTCAACCAAGAACATGAAGCCCTTCTTTATTGTTCTCAACAGAGTGCTCCGGAAGACCATTGCTCCAAAGGATGGAGATGCCGGGAGTGTCCAAGGTTACTTGAGAACCTTGATGAAAGTAATCACCAGGAGGAGAAAGTTTGATATCTTCGGCTACATTTGGAATGACATGGTGAATATATCCTGCACACTAAACCGTTCCTGTGGCTATGCACCATACTTGATGTTTATGATTGAAAAAGTCATAGGAATTGAGTTTGTGAAGGATGTGGAGCACACTGCTCTAAGGCCTCAGAAGCCTCCAAGCTTCTCTCCCAACTGCTCCGTCACCCGGCTCATCTGAAGAACATCCAGAGAGAGTTCAAGAAGATGCAAGGCCTTCATCCAAGACTAGGGGCCCTCCTCACAAAGGGTCCCCTAGTGGGATTATGAAGTATTTGGCTGCTATCTTTGGTTCTTGCCGCAAAACTGAGGTGGAGATTCATAAGATGAACAAGCCAAGAAAAGAAGAAATAAGATACATGAAGGCCAATGTCAAAGCAATATGCCAAAAACTGGAGATTGAGCCCAGTGGATCTCACTCATCTTAGAGGACTCTGCATCTGACTTCACAGAGCTTCCTCCTCTCTCTCCATCAGAGCGTGCCTACTTTGGCTCCCGAGGCATAACGAGTGGTTCTTCTCCTCCTCCTCCTCAGCCTGATGATGAAGACGAAGAAAGGACCGACAGCGAGGAGTGAGCCGGCAACGACAAGTAGATCCCTCCTCTCCTTATTTTGGTGCCTTGATGACAAAGTGGGAGAGATTGAGGGGGAGCCTTAGGTCGTAGGTTCTTCTTTTTGTGTCCTAGTTTCAGAAATGAGCTTTTGTAAGACTTATGCTATCATTATGCTTTTGGACATGTGCTGTGAAATGATAACTATGTTATGCTTATGATTAATGGTGTATGTTTAAAACTGCTATGTAGGCTTGAGACTCTTGATGATTTTATGATTATGCTTATTATGATATTCACATCAAAATTATTGCTCACACACATAGTTTTGCACCCCACCATAAAGAGTGCACATATGTCTTATGTCTACATTGCCTATTTTGCTCAAAGCTCATATGTGCACACTTTATGAAAATCTGAATTTTTTTATAATATTTGTGTGATCTCAATTGGTTGTCATCAATCACCAAAAGGGGGAGATTGAAAGTGCATCTAGGCATCCGTTGTGGGTTTTGGTTGATTTATGACAAACAAATGAGACCCTAACAAAATTGCTGAGATGAGCGCAGGTTCTTAAAGAAATTAGGAAGAAAGCGCAAAAAGAAAGGAGAATGAGGATCCAAATTGATAAGAGCTCAGGAGTTGAAAAGATTAGATTACTTAGTATGGAGTGTGTTGGAGAAACACACCCCAAGAGCTCAAGTGAAAGAAATCACTCTAACTGCACAAAAATCAGCATGTGCGGACTAGTCCGATATCAACCGGACTAGTCCGATTTCTCTCTGACAAGAAAACGGACTAGTCCGATATGGTCTGGACTAGTCCGATTTTTTTCTCTGGATAGACCACGGACTAGTCCGCACTCTTACGGACTAGTCTGGTATCTCACAACACAGGGTTTTCCACACGCTGCACACCGGACTAGTCCGGAGTCCACCACGGGCTAGTCCGGACATCGCAAACCCTAACGGTAACCTTTGGAAACCCTAGTATAAATAGAGGTGTACGGCCATACTACCCCCTCTCTCGACCCCCTGCGCCGTCAAACCTCCCAAGATCCCAAAATTCACATCTCTCCACACATTCTAACCCAAAAAGGATCAAATCTTTGAGGATTAGCAATTGATCAAAGGAGAGACTTGTTCTACACATTTTAAGCTCTTGGGTTTGATCTCTCGCACACACTTGTTCATTTATTGTTCATCTTTTGAGTGTTTTTGGTGGTAGTCATTCATTATAAATCTTGGGGAGCCCTCAACCTGTGAGAAGGCCCCTTGAACGATTTATTTGTCCTTTGTGATTAGTGGAAGAGAATCGACCTCCGTGGCGATTCGATGAGGGTAGGGTTGGTGAAGACCCGGTACTTCGTGGACTCCTCAACAAGGACGTAGATTTCCTTCGTGGAATCAAACCTCGGGATAAAACTTGTCTCTTGCTCTTGTTCATTTATTTGTCATCATATTCTAGGGTTTACTTAATTAGTGTAATTCACGTTTAATCATTGAAACTAAAGTTGATCTCTTTCATTCATTGTTTCACTGTTATAATACATCTAAGATCAAAATTAATTTCCGCTGCATAGGGTACTAGAAGTGAAAATATTGATCAACCTTGATCTTTCTAGTCCACGCATACCGTACTAGTCCGCACAGTACCGGACTAGTCCGATTTATCTCTGACTAGAAAAAGGACTAGTCCGCACTCTTCCGGACTAGTCCGATTTCCCTGTATTTGATAAATCTATTAAGTGTTTCAGTGATTAACGAAGAATTGAAAAGCCTATTCACCCTCCCTCTAGGCTACGTTCACTTTTCATGAAATGTGAATGAGCCAATGTTCGGTTTCGTAATGGTGTTGCCAACGCATTCATAAAGGGAGATATTGTGAGAGCTATATGCTGAATACATTGGCAATTATGTTAAAAGTGAATGTTTACATGCAAGGTTTTGAATATATCTGAGAAGCTCACTTCGGATTGTCCGAACTTACAGGAACTCGTTTCGAATGTCTGTACTTGCCACACACATGAGCTGCACATGTTTTTCACTTTGGACTGTCCGAACTTTTCTTCGTGTAATGCATAGTGGCTGTTTTGGACTGTCCGAACTTTCTATGTGCTGAAAAAATTGTGCGGCTGTTATGGTTTTAACTTGCAATGTTTCAAACTTGCTTTTTGGCTTATGGAAAGATTACATAGTATTCATTTACTATGTTTTTGATGCGTTTTGGCTGATGATGGTGGATATTATATTGCTATGTTTGCAACATGCTTATGTGAGTTGCTCACATAAGGTGTTGTGGTTTTCGGACTAATGTGAGTCAAGTTGAGGACTTGTGCTCTGAAGATTTTCTTGCTTATTCATGTGCACGTGTTGCTTGAGGTCAAGACATGGCTGGTGACGGTGATCCATTGAACTAGTCTTAGGGAGGATATGAGGTTCAACAACCATGTTCGGGAGGAATTGTGGTTCAGTTGATCGGGAGGTCGTGCAGCATGTTTGGGTCAAGAACAATGGATATGAAGGCATCGTGGACGTTTTCGAAAGTGTTTGCATGTGTGCAAGGGGTGCATGGAGGTGGCAATATTGTTCCAAGGCGTGGTGAAGAGATATGGATGTGAAGATATCGCAGGAGAGGTCCAACCGGCTGGATTATGCCTCGGGCTGCGGCTGAGGTGGTTATCGTGCGTTTATGGAAGGTTTCGAATTTGGTTTGATAGATTTCGTGGTAGGAACGAAGTTTAATTGATTTAGAAATGTTTGGGATGTTTCTAAGGTGTTTGGAAGTCTTAAGATTGCTTCTATCTGAGTATGGAAGAGACTTTAGCAGTTATGGAAAGTTTCGGATGAAACTGAGTAGGAGTAGGAGTCCTAGATTGGATTAGGTTGGACTAAGGGCTGGTTATATAAGCAAGGGAGGCCAGATATCATGGTGCACGATGTTGGCCTGTTCTTATTGTGTTTTTTATCAGAAAAATTCGTAGTTTAGAGGAGTTTTTTTGCCTTGTTCGTCCTGACTTATTTTTGGCAAGTTTTTCTTGTCGAGTTTCTGGACAGCCAGACGTTTCTTCGGTGCTTTAATCATAACTCGTGTTTTACTGATCCAATTGCCGTGATTCTTTTTGTTTGTCTTCAAAACTTGATTCTCTATCATCTATGAAAATTTCATGGTCATTGGATTTCTGTTTTTTGAGTTACACGAGTTTCTTTGTAGCGTTGCAGATCTGTTTTTTACTCGGGTACAACAGATTGACCCTTGTTCGATCTTTTGATCATAACTTGAGTTTTACTCGACAAATTTTCGTGATTCTTGTTGTGGTGTCTCTGTGACTTGATTCTATATAGTCTCTACTACTTTTGTCAATGTTGAACACGTTTAGGTCAATCGCACACACTTTTTTCTTTAACAGATTGGTTTCTACCGAGAGGTTTTGTACCTTCCGCTGAAAAAGACTTAATCTACCATTCATGCCCCTCTGGTAGCTTTTCACATGCTTTTCGATCCTACATGCACCCTTCCTGTAACGTGCTTGCACGAAGCATGTACAAATGATTCTCCTCATGCTTTACCTTAGCTAGAAGCCGTCCTCCCGGCTAACAAACCTCCAAGGCTCTTTTCAAGATCGTAACCCGTTATCCGGCTTCATCTATCTGCCCGATGCTAATAATGTTTGTCGTTAGTTGAGAAATGAAATACACCCCATAGAAAGTGTGGTGCCCGCGATTCTTGCATTGGAACACAATTGTTCCCTGAACATCTATTTTGGCCACTGAGTCATCACCAAACCGCACAGACCCGAGTACACTGGTGTCAAGTTCAGGAAATATCGTGCAAGACTCTGTCATGTGGTTCGTGGCCCCAGTATCCAAAACCCATGCATCCTCCTTGTTACCCTCTCCTCCTCCTTTTTGGGCGAACACTTTTCCTTCATTCATCTCAAATGACTTTAAGACAATCTCCTGTTTATCAGCCTGAGCAACCTCTGAACACTCCATACCGATATTTTTCATAGGGGTTACCTCAAGACCTGAATGATCATCATCCAGCGTTGGCAAGATCATAGTGAGTGGTGACGATTTCGCCACTAGCAGTGAGGCCTCTTCTTCATCATTCACAACATGTACTTGCTCCTTCTTCAGTTTTACCTGGCAGTCCTGAGCCCAATGGCCAAGCCTGCCGCACCTTCTACACTCATCATTACTCAGCTGCCTCGTGTTGCTAGATGATACGCCCGAGGACGATCCTCTGCCTTCACCATGGCCATGACCGCGACCACGTCTACCACCACGTCCGCGACCTGCACCCCCAAAGTTTCAACCGCCTGATCTGTGCTCCGCTTCTTGCCTCCTTCACCTCAGCTCCCACTCTTCATCTGTGAGATAAAGTTTCCCATCATGATGGAATACAGGTGATGAGTCTTCGAAAGCATCTTGGGCGGCCTTGAGATGACTCGTAAGGTCTGCCACAGTGAGTGTCGACACGTCGAGTAACGTGGTAATGGCGACCACGACTTGCCTGAAATGTTGTAGTACGCAACAAATCATTTTCTCTACCACCTGGGTTTCTTCGATCCTGTTAACCAACGTGGTAAGCTTCGACGCCATTCCACTGAGACGCAAACCGAAATCTTCAACAGATTCTCCATCTTTGAATGTTACCGAATCAAACTGACAACGCAGGTTCTGCACTGTAGTTTTCTTCACCCGATCATCTCCAATCCTCATTTTGGCGATGGCATCCCATGCCTCTCTCGTGGTCTCCTTATCGGCGATTACCGGCCACATTTCTGGAGCCACGGCACTACACAATGCATCCAGTGATTGCATGTCCTCGTGTGGCTCGACATCCCTGGTCTCGATCGCCTCCCAGAGCAGACGAGCTTTGAGCTTCACCTTCATGAGTAATGCCCAACCCGAGTAGTTCATTTTAGTGAGGACGAGGCAGCTAGTCCCACCACTCAGTTCACGAATTACTCGTTGGACCACTACCTTCACCAACATCATCGCCTATGCCGCTGGCACTGTCACTCCTTCCTCCGATCTTCCCCATCAGATCGTATGTGGACGCAAATCCAGCGACAATCCTTCGCCGCGATCACTGACCTTCCCGTCGCCGGCTCTGATGCCACTTGTTGAAAGTTCGCCAGAGTAAACTCGACATTGGTCACGGTGGCTGGTGCACAACACATGCGAACACGATGGTACACAGACACAGGCGAAGACTTGATCAACTGCTGGCCCGTTTTTCATTTAGTGTTAAACATAAAAGCAATGAACAAAGAGGGATAT
Source organism: Neostapfia colusana (assembly GCA_030760725.1). Taxonomy (NCBI): domain Eukaryota; kingdom Viridiplantae; phylum Streptophyta; class Magnoliopsida; order Poales; family Poaceae; genus Neostapfia; species Neostapfia colusana. The sequence goes on along the minus strand of JASWHV010000006.1, from coordinate 56,623,495 downwards.
CGTGGACCAAGCCACTTCCCCGATATGCGCTGCATGGAAACAGCACAATGCGCTCCGGACGACTGCATCCCGCCGAGCTCAATGCTAACAAACTCATGACTCAAACGTGTAACCAACATGATGTCTGAACACAAACCAAACGTGACTAATGACCATACACACAAGGATTATTGCTGACAGAATTTGCTACAGTTTTATGCCTTACAGATTCCCGATCATGAAGGATCTCTATGATGATATATCACCCTGTAAGCATTTTGCGAATAGGAATGTGTAGCATGGCCCTCTGTTTCATCAACTTAAGCAAGACCTGTAGCAGGATCACCTTGAGGAGGACCCACCGCATGATCATCCTAAGACCCACCCTACAAATCATCCTGTTCTAAAGTTTCAGTGTCTTCTTGTTTCCAGTTGAGGTACTCGCTCGGCTTTCTGATCTATCAGTATCACTCGGCCTTATGATCCGCGTCAAGCACTTCAATGTTGGGGACATACAGGCCCGACGTGGGCTACTGCTTCTCTCCTAGGCATCATGCAGTTCTTCATCTTGCTCTACATTCGAACCTTGTATCAAGTAGGGCATCTATGCATGGCCACTCTGATTACCTCTTTCCTCTAGACGGTGGGTTCGGTGACTTGACTTTTTGTAGGTGCCATTAAACTAGATAGGAATAGATGTAATATTGAGATACATAATCAAGCAGTTTTGTAACCAGCATAGTTAACATTAGCATATTCTTTAATTTTGACGTAACAGAAAGACCACATAAAATATTAATTTAAGCAGATAGTTTTACATTGCTACAAAAAGGTTGTTATTACATTAGCACTCCAAGCCATTACTTTTATTAGAAACTATATTACATCTTATTTAATCCAAAACAACTGCATAGGAGCACAATAAACGGGACGATACTAGGCATGTGGATATCTTAAGATGAAGTAGTATACACATGAAATCGATTAAGATAAAATGTTAAAAGAACTCCATTGTTTTATTATTCAGTCCCATTTCAATATTTTTACAACATCAATTGCTTCAAATCCAATGTTAAAAACTTTGTTACGATCGGGAAACCTACCCACAGATTTCATTCAAACATTTAATTTCAGCAATGTTGCCAAAAGTATCCCAGCAAACAAGACATGAACAATTCAATAAGGGAAAACAATTTAGACTAATCGGTGCAGAATCATGAAATCTTGTACAACTCACTCATTTATTTTTTGAAATTCTAGTGAAATTAAAGGAAGTTGAGCCAAAAAATACAAAGTGTGAAGTCCTTGATACGGAGTCACCACCGCATTCTCTTCATCCCGCGAGTCATCCTCTGCGTGTGACCGGTCCGCATCGCCCCAGCCACCAGAAGCATTGCTGGGAGCAGCCAAATCACTTGTGGTGATGTGTTGAGGGAGACGGCGCCGATTGTCTATGAGGCAAAAGGTTGTCTATGAAGGAGGAAAAACGAAAAGTGAAAATATATAGTTGTATACCTGAACTAGTTACAGAAAAATAACAGGTTATACTAGCCTCACATCTGTATCAGGTCTACTTACCTTCTTCTGATACTTTTCATCTATACCGGGTCTACTTAGGAACTGATTCTAATACTTATTATCTATATTTTGATATGTTTTTTTAAATGAAAAGCAAATAGGGCAATCCCTTCTTTGAAAAGATCACACGTTCATTAATTCCTATTCTGGCAAAAATGAAACCAGACAAATAATCGATACATCAATCAATAGCTAATGTAATGTACAAGAAAAAATATAAATGTAACATAATATATACAAGCAAATGTAAATGTAATCTATAGTGGCAAGAAGAAAGATAAAGGAAAGCAAATGTAATGCACAAGCCAAGATGCTCATACATGATGATCCATCGAGGCATTAAAAAAACGAAAATCATAGATTATGTATAACTTTTACACGAAGGTAGGGAACGTATGTACAAGCTCATATCTAGTTAAGGTAGCAAGTATCTTAGAATATGTGGCCGTCATATGTGCCTAAACTCATCTCCTAGATGCCTGAATGTAAATATTGGTACTAATGATGAATAAACCTCTATCTTCCCCTGTAATATTAAAGAATTTGTCATATAGTAAGTAATATTTGAGCTGGTTTTAAACAACAACGGGTCCTGATATTGATCGTGTGTACCAAGTCTGCTTACCAACCCACTCTAATACATATTGTATATATCGGGTATTCATGCGAACAGGATGTGATATCTGATATTTATTTAAGGAACAACAACAGAGCAATCATTACCGTGAAAATATTATCATGCATTTGTTCATTATTATTCTGATAAAATGGAAATAAGAATAATACCAACATCTAAGGGTAAAAAGGTATGATCATTCAACACACGCGTGAAGGGAATCTGAACTGTCGTTAGGTGCAGAGACATGTCCCATAGCAGAGAGAAGGTGCATATCCTCTGCAGTACTACACATGGAGTAGGATTCTCTGACATGTGGACCCGTGGGGCAGCGAAGCAAATGCGATGTGCCATATTCAACAATCATATAAGACACACCATTTGGGAAAGAACATGTAGCACGATTCTTCGATGCCTCGACTTCCCTTTTCCCGGCACTATAGTCTCCGTTGCACTCGATCTCCCTCATGCTAATCTGTTCATCTTTCCTGATGGCCAAGGACAAGATCGAGTGAACAGTAGACGAACTATCAGACCGGCTTTGCCGGTCGCTGGCAAGCCCGGAGGAGATAGCACCCAATAGGGCACGTCATTTCTCACCAGCCACCACGCCTCCCTTCACATCTGACTGCAACGTAGTTGGGGGAGGCACTCACACTTCCCTCGTGTGGCTGCACGGTACGGAGAGAGATAGAGAGAGAGGGAGAGAGAAAGAGAGAGAGAGAGGCTCCTCACATGGGTCAAGAAGCTGGAGAGGTTGGGGGCACTGAACCGAGGTTCAACAAGTTTTAGTGTTCCATATAGGAGATGGACGACGAGAAGGACCAGGTTGTCACTCTAGGCATGGCACTATTGAAGATGTGTGAGGACTTCTTTACTGAGACATCCGACTCCACGGAGTTTTGGGGTTGCGAGTCCCCCCAAATTTCATCATGGTGGAACTGACACTGTCGGCTAGTGTATCTTTGGGTTCCACTTAGTGGCCAAGCGTCTTGATGAATCGCAGGAGACGATCACCAAGATGTTTAGGATGAAAGGCCACAGGAATTTGAGGGAGATGATCCCAAGGAGTCGGGGTGTACGTAGTGCGCGAATATGTTCATTGTGTTCACTGCAGACTTCTTAGTAGGCTTTTGTTACATCCATGTTTAGAAATAAAAAATTTCCTGTGTTGCTGCTGGTTCTATTTTTACTTTGAGAAGATTGTACCTCAACATCGCTAGTGACCTCCAGTTGGACTCCCTACATTGCCTCATATAGCAAGTAGTATCTAAACTGGTTTCAAACAACAATCGATTTTGATACATATTATCTTTACCTGGCATTCGTGGGAATCATTTCTTATTCAATATATTTTTTTTTGGAAAATGAACAACAGTAGGACAATCACTACCGTGAAAAGATCATCATGTTTTTGTTGATTCCTATTCTTATACAAGGAAAATTAAACAAAAAAATTAATATCGATCAATAACTAATTTAATGTTATGTACAAATAAAAAATGTAAATGTAATATAATATACAAGCAAATGTAAATGTAAATTTAACGTATGGTTGCAAGAAGAAAGATAAAGGAAAGCAATTGTAAGGCTATCTCCAATAAGTAGCCTAAATGGCAGCCCATACTCATTTTGGATTCTGAGTAGTAATCCAAACTTCTCTAAGAATTGATCCATTACTGAAGTTCATTTTAGGTTGCACTTTCCTGGTGTCTAAAAAATACGGATTCTTCACATATAGAGACCCAAATAGGTTAGTAATTGGAGAAGATTATATATGAGTCACATTGAAGACATCACATTAAGACCTAAATGAATAAATAGTGCTATATTTTAGTTCTCTTTATTAGAGGTAACCTTACATACGATAGTACGTACGGGATACGAAGACAATAGACCTGAGCCTCAGCCATGTGTCGGCCGCTCCACCGAACAAGGCCCTATTTTACATTTAGTATAAATTTGTAGATTATATTACTTAAGAAAATTTAGTATTATATTGTCTTTTCATCATTTACACCTTCCGATTGTGGTTGCACGTGCTGCCTAAGTGGTCTTCACCGCTTTGAATTTCAGAGTGCCGCAGAAGAAACAAAGAGCAGGCACATCACGGCAAAGCAAACTGCGCAGCCTTAGCAAAACTAAAAAGTATTTAGGGATGAAAACGGATCGGATATTTTCCGATCCGTCCGCAACCGTTTTTGAAGATATCCGATCCATATCCATTTTGGTCGGATTTTTTTCGGATACGGATATGGATTCGGATATTGTAAATCGGATATTGGATCGGATATGGTTTTCGTCAAAATCCGTCCGTTTTGTCGGATATCCATATTGGGTCGGATATATCCGAACAATGTCCGAGACATATCCGACCCAATTTAGCCTCCATTTAGTCTATTTATCCATATTGTTTCAAGTTTTCTTAAATTGAATATCCATATTTAAGAAAACAATGTCATGTGGATGTGAAACATATAATCCGTTTAGTCTATTTGGATTTAGAGAAAACCTAGCACACGCGATGGCGGCGGCAGAACAAGCGCTGTGTGGCGGGTGCGCGCAAGACGGGCAGCAGCGAGGGCAGGTGCTCGCAAGACAGGCGGCGGCGAGGGCAGGTGCTCGCAAGACGGCCGGCAGGCGGCAGCAGGGACGGGTGGCGACGGGCGCGGAACTGCGGACGCGAGTGCAGAACTGCGGACGCAGGTGCACGCGATAGGCGGCAGCAGGCGCGGGCCTCGCGCGATGTGCGGCGGTGGGCGAGGTCGCGTGTGCGCGCCCGCGATGAGCGGTGCTAGGCGCGAGCGCACTGGGCGCGAGCCTCACGTGATGGGCATTGACGGGTGCTGGCGCCAGCGTTCGTCCAAAGCAAGGAAACGCTGCAGCCACAATCGAATGGAAAAAATATAGTATTTTGCATATGAAGAATGGTGAAAATATAGTGAAACTTCTGCCGAAATTCTCTAAATCCAAATTTATTACTATTTACAAATTTGATCACAGTCAGTTTATTGATAAAAACATGTTTAAACTGTTTTTGAAATTTTACTATAATAATATTAATAGTTTTGCACTAAAAAATGGTATCAATGGTGCAAGGGTAAAAGTATCTTTTTGTCATGAACTTAACATCGTTAAATAGACTAAACGGAGCAGGGTCAATCTATTTATTCAATTTAAGAAAACAGGGTCATATGCGGATATATCCATAAATAGACTAAACGGAGGCTAAATTGAAACAATGTCGGGATATCCATATTGTTTCAAGTTTCATGTACGAACCATATATGAATTTCATGTGGATGTACTTTGTATTAGATGTATGAACTATAAATTATATGTTACTTGTGAATTGTTTTTCCGAAACAAATATCCGAATTCCGTCCGATATCCATATTTTTCCGATCCGATGAATCCGTTTCCGATACATCCGACATATCCGGTATCATATCCGTTTCCGATAATATCCGATCCGATCCGTTTCCGAAATTTTTAATATGGATATGGATATGGAAAAGCATTTCATCCGTCCATATCCGTCCGTTTTCATCTCTAAAAGTATTAGCGATTATAGTTTCACGCTTGTCCTGAACCAGCATTGACCCATCAGGTGTTTTTGTAGCAGTGTGCTCTCTTTTCGTTGCAAAAATGAAACGCGACTGTTAGGAAACTCGTTACCTTTTGTTATACGCTAGCAAATCATTTTACAGCGACGGGGATATGCAACTTATTAACCACTCGCAAAATACACAGATACGACCGCAGCTCGATCTCCATGATCTGTTGATTCCATCTAGTTCACTTAATAACAGCTACGTACCCGGCCCGTTGCTATACGTTGAGACGAGAGAAATGAAAATTCCTACTATAAAGTCTAACAGCTACATCAACCCACTGCAACATGAAACAAGCTGCCATTACCATCACGTAATAACCAGCAGTAACCGGAGCAAGTAGCGCGGGAGGCGAGGCAGAGGTGTTGTAGTATGGCTCGTAGCCGCTTGTCGGAGGCGCATTGTTGTTCGGTTGCTGGGGCACATACTGGCCCCCGCCGCCGCCGCAGCAGATGACGGCCACCGGCGGGCACGGCGTCTGCGATCCCGGGGAGGACAGTGGAGTTCTTGGCGCGGATGGCAGAATGGGCGCCGCTGGCGGCGGGTAGCCATAGATCGGCAGTGGCCGCACCGGTGGCTCGCACGCCACGCCGTTGCACAAGACCGGGGACGTGCCGGAGTTGTTGCCGTCCCTTGTTGCGTTGTCCAGGGCTGCCGCCGCCGCCGCGCCAGCCAGCAGCAAGGCGTGGAGCAAGAGTAACGCCATGACACTACCGGTCTGCCGCTTTTCTTTAATAGACTGGATAGCGCGGACAGAATGAGAGGCGTGGGTAGTCACGCGGCGTTTGGACGGATGGAGTATAAGATCGTCTGATTAAATGCAACAAGTCCATGCAGCATGACACATGGGGAGCCATGTGTTGCAGGCTCACCATGGTTGGGGAGATGAAGACAGTCCCGCCGCTTCTCGTTCCAGGATATTGGTTTCCAGCGAGGTTCGGGCGGTGTATATCAACGTGCATACATCAGCAACCTTGTGGTGACATGCGGCATCTATCAACGAAGACCTTGCTATCTTTCTGCCCCAACAAAAATTAGCAATTGCCTCACTTCAGATGCATCGCCTAGTACACAGTAGTGACAAATGTAGAACTGACAATAGAAATAATAAATCTGCGCACTGATCGAACACTACAGAAAACGAGTAAAAGGGCGACGGCCATATAGCCATCCTTTCACTTCCGTGTCGAAATCTTGAAAAATGGAGTGGCACCAGTTTCACCTGCCTGCAATACCAAAATCCAACAGTTTAAACAATGCAATTTTTAAAGCAATTTAAAACTTATTGTAATAATTCATATCATTCTTTGTTCTATCCGCGTATGTCCATCTGGCCCATAGCGGTGCTTTCTAGACTTGCTCTTTCGATTTTGTCGGTTTCTATCCGAATCATGTTTGAACTCATCCGACGCCAGTAATCCCATAGCCATTTCCAGGCTTCCATATCCACAGAGACCCAATCCACACTGCTCTGTAAGTACTCCTCCTTTCGTAAGTGAATACTGGTTGCTTCCTTGATGGTCATGAGCCGCAATAGCTTGGTCTTGTAAAACACGATCATAGCTTTGTTCCGCGCATCAGAGAAGGAGTCCTTCGTACGTTTTCTCGTTAAATTTTGGAAAACCAACCTTGCATATGGTTCGCTCGCACCATCCTCCAAGCGAAATAAACTCAGCATACAAGCAACAATTAATGTCAACGAAAGCTAGATGCAATATAATCTAACAAAATGAAACAAACATACCCAAAATATCTCCGAAACTTTGTCCTGACAAGTACCTGAATTGCCATACAATTTTAGCGCATAGTGATCCCAATTATGCGCCGCAATTCGTTGGCCGCCCGCCAGAACCATCCCAGAGAAGCAAAACATCATGGTGTTTCTCAACTCCAGATGAACTACTCGTCGGTGCCCCTTACCACTCCAACCAGACTCGATCCAACACCTAGTACCTCGGGCCTCATAATTGTCGTCTCGTCCAAACGTTTACTTGAATTACATAAAAGGTGCCTTCGCAACCTGTAAAAAAATAATATTAGTTAGTTGACAAGAAATCCAATATAGAAGATAGCTTCTCAAATAATCCAAAAAAGTACATGAAGGGGCATCGATCAGTCGTCCCTGTCCTGTCTCAACTATCTATTCCTCTCTTGCCAACAACAAGCTTCATTTTAGGCGGCTCTTAATGTAGTATCACACGTGGTTTTCAAAACCACATGAAATAAAGAGTTTGTGATAATTAGCAATTTTCACAGGTGGAAACTTAAACTGCCTGTGAAGAAAGTTATCACAGGCGGTCTTTACCTTCCGTGAAATCGTTTGTGAAGACTACTTATCACAGGCGGTTTGTAACATAAGAGTATCCGCCTGTGATAACTCTATTATCGCAGTCAGTTCTTTAGCTACGACTATCTGCCTCTGAAGAATTTTTATCACAGGCGATTTGTAATGTAAGAGTATCCGTCTGTGGTAACTCCATTATAGCAGGCGGTTCTTTACCTACGATTGTCCGCCTGTGAAGAATATCTATCACGAGCAGTTTGTAAGTAAGATTATTCGCCTTTGTAACTCCATCTTTACCAATGACTTGCCGCCAATGAAACTATATTATCCACTACAGGAAACGTAAAAGATTACGACGGCTAAGTTATTTACGACGGCTAGCTGTCGTAAGTAACCTAACTTACGACGGCCAATGGGCCTTAGGCCGTTGTACGTTAAGGGGTCGTCGTAAGATACAGATACTTACGACGGCCGTATTACTAAGCCGTCGTAAACTAAACCTAACTTACGACGGCTTAGATTACAGCCGTCATAAGTTACGTGTTTTAACCGCCACCCCGGTCCGCGCTCGGGCTCATTCAGCCCGAGCCCGCCGCCGCGCCGCGCCTCTGCTCGCGCCGCCGCCGCCACAGAGCCGCCGCTGCCGCCATAGCGCCGCCGCCGCCCCGTCGCCACCGCCGCCGCCCCCCAGCGCAACCGCCGTCGCCCCGCGCCACTGCTGACACCACCCTGAGTGCCACCGCCGAGGTCCCTCAGCCCCCCGCGCCACCCGGGATGCGCGCCGCCCCGAGTTCCTCCGGCCTGCCCGCGCCGCCCCGCGCTCCCCCGGCGGCGGCACCGCCGCCGCGCGCCTCCCCGCGTCGTCCCGGTGCCGCCGCCCTGCGCCTCCCCGTCGCCGCCGCTCGGCCCCAAGCCCGTCCCGCTTCGCCACCACTTCGAGGTACGTTTTATTTAGTAATTAATTTAGTTAATTTAGTTTGTTTAGGAATTAATTTAGTTTATTTAGTTCATTTACTAAGTAATTTAGTTCATTTTATTTCACTTAGTAATTAATTTACTTAATTTAGTAAGTAATTTAGTTCATTTAAATTTTATTAATTAGTTTAGTTAATGATTTAATTTATTACTTAATTAGATTACTTATTTTTTGTTTAGTTGAGTATTAAGTTAGTTTTGCATTTCTTTTAAAATTTTGAGTTACTTGATTATTAAGTTAGTAATTTTAGTTTAATTTAATTGCTGGAGTGTATTTTATATATATATATATATATATTATAAACGGTTTCTGGCCGAGTCAGCCCGACACAGCCCATATATGGCCTGACACGGGCCATTTAAAGGTTGATGGCCTTGGTCATGGCCACCGCCGAGACAACCGTTGAGGACCGTGTGGTATCGATCAAGAACTGCCGTTGGTACGACGGTCGGAACCTTAGCTGATACAGTATAATTTACGATGGTCAAAACCTTGGCCGTCGTAAGTAAGTAAACCGTCGGAATTTAATCACTATTTAGGACAGCTAAAACCTAAACCGTCGTAAGTTAAGAAGCCATCATAAATAAAGAACATAACGCTACATCCGGCAGGCTGCGCGCGTGACCCGCCGACTGCCGCCACCACCGCTCCGCGTCGCCCTCGCCGAGCCGCGCCGCCTCCGCCCCGCCCTGCCGCCGCCACCGCCACCCCGCCGTGCTGCCTCTTGGGGCATAACTTAGGACGGCTGACCGACATCTATGTCTCTCTCTCGTTCTTTTCTTCTCTATCTCGTTCTTTCCTTCTCTCTCTCGACTCAAAAATGAAAGATTGACATAAACCTATACAATATGTGTCACCTGTTTCAAACCGGCCCGTCTCACATGTGTTACGCATGTGAGGCGTGTAGGTTCAAAATTGTCCCTTTTGTACAGCCTGGGAGTGACCGAGAGGGCGTGCTTATGATGAGACGCGGGGTCTAGATTTGGATGTAGTTTCGACAGCGTAACCCTGATGTTCTCTGCTGCACCATTTTCGGACGTGCAGTTGGAGAACAACGGGGTTATGCTGCCAAAATTTCGTCTGAATCTGGACCCCGTGTCTTGTCATAAGCACGTTCCTCTCGGTCACTCTTGGGTGGGTTTAGGACCTATTCTTTCCAATAGATGTAGGGCCGCATAAATAAATTATAAATTAACTATAACTTTCTTGACATTAAACTGTAGATTCAAACATCGGTGAGGACCGTAGTTAGATGTATACCGATTGGAAGAACAGTTACAAATGCTTTTGTAGATCGAGCCTTTTCATTTTCAAAGATCGGTAAGGTGCGGTGCCCATGTACAAAATGCTGGAATGCAAGGTTTTTAGACAAAATATCTGTCTCGATACACTTGTGTCGAAATGGTTACGTGCCGCATTATGAGGTGTGGAACTTCCACGACGAGACAACTTCTCAAACTGTACAAGGAGTGGAAGAGGAAAATGATGATAACACGGGGGTTGATCGGATGGATGAGATGCTTGAAGCTATACGACCATAGTTTACGGAGGTTCCTCCTACAATGGAGGTTAAAGCGTTCTTCAAACTTATCAAAGCTTCAGAAGAGCCGCTGCATGAACACACTGAAGTGACCCTTCTCACTTTCATGACTAGACTTATGGCAATTAAGTCTAAGTACTTCTTTTCAAATAACTGCTACAACGACATCATCAATGATCAGCTATATCCTTCCACAGCCTCATGAAGTACCTAAAGATATGTATCAGGCAATGAATTTTCTTTTCGATCTCGGTATAAAATATGAGAAGATTGATGTGTGTCCAGACAATTGCATGCTTTTCTAGAAAGAGCATGCAAAAGAGAAGAAATGCTTAAATTGTGGTGAATCAAGATTTGTCGAAGTTGTTAATAACGATGGTGATAATATGATGACAGAAGTCGCACGTAAGCAACTTCTTTACTTACCCGTGACACCTCGGTTGAAACGGTTGTTTCTATCAAAATGAACGGCTAGACACATGAGATGGCACAAATAAGGTGTACGTGAGAACAATGGAGTCATGATACACCCGGCCGACGGTGAGGCATGGAAGACGCTTGACCGGTTCGATCCAGACTTCAGTCGTGATGCGAGAAATGTTCGCATCGGGTTGGCGACAGATGGATTCTCACCGTTCAGTACAAATGCCACACCATACTCCTGTTGCCCCATCTTTGTCATTCCGTACAACCTACCACCAGCTCTTTGTATCAAGTACGAGTTCATGTTCCTTAGCCACATTATACATGGGCCGGATCATCCTGGGCCACGTCTCAACGTGATGTTGAAACCGCTGATCAAAGAACTTAAAATGTTGTTGACATGAGTCGAAGCGTACGGCTATTACAAGAAGCAAAAATTCAAACTTTAAGCTGCTTATTTGTGGTTCGTCCATGATTTCCCGGCATACGGTATGTTTTCTTGATGGAGCACTCATGGTCATTTGACGTGTACGATACGTGCTTCTGACACGGTCTGTTTTCAACTTACTCATGAAGGAAAGATATGCTACTTCGATTATCATAGACGTTGGCTGCCTCCGAATCACATGTTTAGGCAACAGAGGAATGTCTTTAAAAATACACCATTGTCACTAAAGGACCATCGAAACGTCTAAACGGATCAGAAATATCTTTTATACTAGACAAACTGGTGCCAGATAAAAGATGTCCTGGATATTTTCTCAGTTACGGAGAGGATCACAATCGGACTCATATATGTGGACTATGGGAGCTACCATATGTGAAGTCGTTGATATTAATGCACAACATTGATATCATGCATCAAGAGTGTAATATGGGCGAATGTATCATAAGCACATGCATGGACATGGCAGGCAAAACAAAAGATAATATAAAGGCTCGAAAGGACCTGTCAGAGCTTTGTAATCGTCCAACTCTTGAGCTCTCTGAAAGAGGTGCTAAAACACGTGCTTCATTCTGCATTTGACCTAAAGAAAAGTAAGAAGTAATCAAATGGTTGAAAAATTTGAAATTCCTAGATGGTTACGCAGCTAGTCTTAGACAAGCCGTGAATATCAAAACGGAAAAGCTGACAGGGTTGAAGAGTAATGATTATCACATAATTATGGAAAGACTTCTACCTGTTATGTTTCGGGGCTATTTTGGTGATGCGGTGTGGAAGGTGCTAGCCGAGCTTAGTCACTTCTATAGACAGCTCTGTGCAAAAGAAATCATGATAGAGATGATGCGTAAATCGGAGAAGAAGATATCGGTACTATTATGTAAGATGGAGAAAATTTTTCCTCTAGGGTTTTTCATTCCAATGCAACATCTTCTCATCCATCTTCCATTTGAAGCTAAAGTTGGAGGTTCCGTGCAATATAGGTGGATGTATTATATTGAAAGAGCACAAAGATATCTCAAACCAATGGGTCGTAACAGGGCAAAGGTAGAAGGATGCATCGCCGAAACATTTACTCTTAAAGAAGTAGGATACTTTTCAAGTGTTTACTTTGCAGAGGAAAACAATGTCAACACTTCGGCAATGCGGTACAATATGGATGAGCAACCTCGTTGTAGCGATCTCTCTATTTTTGCAGCAAGAGGCACTACTGTTGGTAGTTGCACTTCCTACAACTCTACCGCAGAAGAAAGGAGTGCTGCTTTCCTCTACATGTACGCAAATATAGATGAGATGGACAAATATTTCGAGTAAGTGTTTGTCTTACATTTATGCTAATCGGCGTATTTTGTAACACATCTATTCTAGAAAGTTTTCTTTTTCTTCAAGTGAGGTCCACAAGCAAAATTGGACACATAGGTATCAACCTACAAGCAAACAAGTAGAAGTGATGCGACGTGAAGGAATAAACGGAGGACCTAATTTCCTATCCTGGTTTTGAGATCTTGTAACATTTCTCGTTAACTTAGCAATATTTACAAAGTATTCTTATAACTTACGAGTATTTACAAAGTTTTCTTATAAGTTCATCTTTGAACAATGCATGAAAGATGCCGAAGTTCATGAAGACTTGCGACAACTATCATATGGATTGATTAATGTTTGCAGCTACGGTCGATATGACATCAATGGCTTCCGATTTCGTACAACTGAATTTGAATCTCTTCATCCTCTCACGGCAACATCTAATACCGGAGTTGTGACTAGGGCAGACGACTCTCAAGGACATGAGACTAATTATTATGGAATCATTAATAAAATCTTTAAATTTGCTTTTGCCGGGAATAAAGATCTTCGAGCAGTATTCTTTGACTGTGATTGGTTTGATATTAATCATGGAACTCGACTAAACCAATTTGGCATGGTGGAAGTCAAACACAACGAACGGCTACGAGGATACGATTCATTTGTTCTTGCACACCAAGTGGAGCAAGTGTATTATCTACCTTGTCCATGCAAGAAACTCAAAGCATGGTGGGTGGTACATAAAGTGAATCCTCGTGAGCGGTTATACACTTCAAGAGATGATGGTTACCATGATACTTATGAGGTTAACGATGTTTACCAAGAAGAAGAGTTGCCAGACTCATTTATCGTCGAGCCTGGTGTAGGACTCGATGACTTAGTTGGAGACGCTCAAGATGTCGAGACTTGTGATATGCGTAAACGGAAACGAAATCTAGTCAAGATGCTCACGAAAGAAGATCCATGTTCTGGTTTAAGCAGTAGGGTACATGATCATGATGTTGATGAATTTTGAAATTGATGATGTAACGTTTTCTTCACTAACTTAACATGAATTTTGTATATATTATTTAAGCATATTTATCAATTATTCCTTACTAGAGGATGTCGTCATCAAAGGGGAGCGAGAAGAAGGGGGCATGAGGGTTCCTCAGTCGGTCACGGGCTCTTCTCAGGTAGCTCATCAGGTGCGAGCAGATGCTCTCAACTGATGAGGCACCTTCCAGACTTTGTAGGCCGAGCTGTGGCCTCACAGCGCATAGAGGTGAATTTCAGTTGTCAATCACGTTATTTTATATTGCACTTATAAATAATTTACTCTTATCAACTCTTTAATTTTGCAGTCTGACTCACAGTCATCGGAGTCAGAGTTAGAGGTTAGGACGCCGCCATAGGCTAGCTAGCCCTCAGAGCTCGCTATCCTCCCTTCGGAGCCGGCGAGCATGGAGCCTTCGGGGTCTAGTGGTGACCAGCCTTCCGGGTCACCGTACGTGGTGCCCGCGCAGAGGCGACGGACGAGGAGGACCCACTTTGCGGCTCCTCCTCCTGTTCCTCGGGAGCAGGCCACTATTCGTCCAGTTGGAGACAGGTAAAAAGTCATATATTATTACATATTTCATGATGTCTACCGTTACTTACTGAGTTAACAAATTTTGCAGATCTTTGTACGACTGTTCGTTCACGAGCTAGGGACGGTGTCATCGATGGTGTCCCTGCTTTGTCGTGGGATGACTACGTTCGTGTCTCACACGAGGTGCACGACACCCTTCAGGGGGTCATGCGGAACGATTTCATGGTAAGTTTAAATGTTTACATTCTTCAACTCTTTAAATTGTTAATGGATATTGATTAAATGTTGGTTTTCTTAAAGCTGAGGTACCAGTTAGAGGAAACGAGCGAGAGCATGATGGAGCACACGACAGTCGTGTTCCACACAAATGCTCGGAAGCTCATGACGCAGGCGTTGTCGTACGCCCGCATACAGGCTGTTAACGACTAGCAGAAACGGCATCAACAGCAGCTGGAACGGGGTCCCTTTAGAAGGGACTCCGACACGTACTTGATAGAGGATCAATACGCAGAGGTAAGTTCTAATTGTTAAAAAATTTCAATAGTGACTTATGTTAACAGTTGAATGATATACTAAATATGAGCAGGTTAGTATTTCCTGGTTAGATGGTCAATCCGACACATACCGAGCTCTCTAACGGTATTGGGCTAGCGATGAATTCAAAACTAAGTCCATGAGGGCTCGAGGATGTAGAGGGTCAGACGGGAAGCACATCTATGGCGCCGATGGTCATTTGTGTTTGGCTAAACGCATGGTAAGTGTGTTATCAGTTTGTTTATGTGTTCATAATATATTTATCCTACTAACACGTATCTACAGGAGCGAGATACCGGTGAGGAGTCCATCGCGACCCAGTTTTGGAAGAGAGGTCACAGGGGAAGTGACCTGTCGCAGCCAGGGCAGTGCAGACAAGTCGCGACCGATCGATTGGTAAGTTTTCAAAATTCTTCAATCTAATTATAACTAATATTATTATTTACTTGCTTACACCATTTCTATGTTTTTTAGGAAAAGTACGAGTAGGAGGTCGTCAAAATACACGGTCAAGGGTATGATTGAGAAAACGCGCCAATCGACCCTCAAGCCGTGTATGCAAGCGGCGGCGGGAAGGCCCATGGCCGGTGAGTTGGTTTCTTTGATTTATGTTTTTCTCTCTTTCTTCTTTTACTTATTATTTTTCTTTCTTTTGTAGGTTTGCCATTTTCGATGGAGTTGTCGACTCGAGGTTGGCGCGACCTTTGAGAGGCACTTCATCGACGCAGGATTCGTCGGTTGGGCTGTTGAGTGGCCGTCTCTCGCAGAGGGACATGCAGGAGAGGCTTACACGGGCTCAGGAGGAGCTCGACAGGATGAGGGCCATCCAGGAGTACCAAGCCACCTACAGGACCCAGATGCAGGCAAGGATGGAGGTAAGTAATTTAAATTACTGTAGTTGCTTTCATAGCATTAAAGTAATATGTATGTTCTAATATTTTGCAATTATAGGCCTTAGCTCGACAGAACGGCCAGCAGATCGTGATTCCTGCGTGGCAGCCGCCACAGGCGACCCCGTCACAGGAGCCCGCAGCACAGGTGCCTCCGGTACAGTTAATAAACTCTTTAATATTGTATTATTCATTTAACATAGGGGAGAGTGAGATATAGAGAGAGATAGAGTGGTACAGAAGGGAGAGAGAGTGCGAGAGAGGGTGAGAGTGAGATGGAGAGACGGAGTGTTACAATATAGGTAGAGAGAGAGTGCAAGACAGAGGGTGAGAGTGATAGTGACAGAAAAGGGGGTGGATGGTACAGAGATAGAGGAACAGAGTGAGAGATAAGATGAAAAGTAGAGAGAGATGAAGAGAGTGAGCAAAAAGAGAAAGATATGGATATCTGAACCCAAAATATGTCTAACTACTCATGTGCTTTGCAGGGTTCGGCGACGGATGCTTCGACTCCATCGCCACAGCTACCAGTTCCGGGAGGGACGCGTGGAGACGGTTTATTCGGCTCCGGAGGTAGTCGAGGGGATAGTGTGTAGCCCTATGACTATATATTTTCTATATTGTCTATTTCTTCAGCTTCGGAGACTGTTTAGCTGTTATGACTATATATTTTATCTATATTATCTGTTCTGTGAGCTGGCCATCAAGCCAGGTTAGTCAATTTCTGTTTTTTTTTAAAAAAAATTACAAACATCACTTACGACGGCCCTGCCCAGAAGTCGTCGTAAGTTAGCCTCTGCTAGTTACGACGGTCTCTGGAACCATCGTAAGTTAGCCTCTGAAACTTACAATGGCACTGAGCAGGCCGTCGTAAGTACAATGGCTTGGGCCACCACGTGGCCTAGGCCGTTACTTACGACGGATGCACGACGCATCGTAAGTTACTTAACTTACGACGGTAGCCGTCGTAAGTTAGCTTATTTACGACAATTTAAGTACTTCGGCCCATCACCATCATAAATAACGAAATACCGTCATAAGTTAGCTACTTACAATGGTTTTTGACTTACTTACGACGGTTCCGGCCATCGTAAGTCAGTCGTATCCCTGTAGTGATAACATGTTGTTGTTTCTAATTTCCAGGTCAATTTCATATGCACGTAGCTCCAGTTCTGGCGGTGAAATTGGCGGTGGCAGTGGAGGTAGCTCGAGGTGTAACCCCTAGGCTTCGCGGCCTTGAAAGAAACTCTGTCATTGCAAAAGTTACAAGTTATTACATATTATTAACAATACCATAAATTTAAATTACTTTAACTTACCGTCATCGCCTGCCGTTGCATCTCCATCGTCTGCCGCATCTGCTCAATGCAGGCTCGCTGGTAGGATATGGTAGCCTCCATCGCCGCCCTTTGTTCCTCCATCGCCTCCTGATACTGCTCGCGACTCTCCGTGACCTGACGGGCGCGAGTCTCCACCTGCAAGACACGGCAACTCGGGCCCGCCGACAAAGACTGTGTGGAGCTGCCTCTCGCAGGTCTCGCCGCCCTCGAGTCGACAACTCTGTTGAATATTGCGAGCCTATAAAAAATAATCAGTAATATGGAATTGAAAAATGTTGAATATTTTGAATTGAAAACAATAAAATTACTTATGGACTCACCTTCCGTGGGCCTTTCCACCTCCGCTTGCATACGCGGCTTGAGGATCGATTGGTTCATGTTCCCAATCGAAATCTGCACCGTGTATCCTCCTAGCCTCCTCCCCGTACCTAGCCTGAAAAACAAGAAAATCGTGTAACTTCATCAATCCATATAGTTAAATTTACTATGAATGATTTGTACACTTACCAACCGCTCGGTTGCGGCCTGACTGCACCCCTGGGGCTGAGAAGTGTCCCTGTGACCTCTCTTCTAGACCTCGTTCGGATCCTCTTAAATATACCTTTCCTGTGATAAATAATATATTGAAGAGATGTAAATTAAAAGAGTTTGATAGTAAAAATTTAGAAACTTTACTTAACATACTTACCATAAAATCGGCCCATACGGCCTCCTGAACGTTGCCGTGCTCCTGGTGATGGGCGCGTGCGTAATCCTCCCATGAAGTAGCAGGCACCCCGTCGATGACCCCGGGATAGTGCAAACGCACTAAGGACCTGAGGACACCGTTCACCGGTCTGTGGTGTCTCTCACTGGTGAAAGACGCATCATACCAAGCACTGCAAGACATTTATTAATTCATTACTTAAGTAACAAAAAGATAGCAGAATTGAACACTATGATTTTATTACCTGTCTCCGACCGGACGAATCACGATCCTCTGTGAAGGAACCGCAGGAGGATTGAAAAAGTGAGTCCTCCTCGTCCTCCGCGTATGCTGGGTCACCACGTCTGGTGACTCAGAAGGCTCGTCACCAGTCGAGTTTAACGGCTCAGAAACCAAAGGCTTGTCACCCAAGGGCTGGCTGGCCGAGGGCTGGCTCACCAAAGGATCACCAAGCTCAACTGGCGCCGTAGCCACTGAGTTAGTCAGTGAGGACTAGAACATTCAAATGATTCATAATAAGTTTAATTGGAAATTGAATTTGAAAAATTTGCCAAAGAATAGTTAAATTTATCTCTGTGGACTGCTGTGACGAAGCCCTAGAGCTGCTCTGAACGTACCCCAGCAACTGAGAGCGTCTGCTCCCGGTCGATGAGGCACCAGCGAAAGTGTCCTCAGCTCTAGAGGGTAAGAACCTCCTTCGTCGGATGCATCTTCTTACTCTTTTTTGACGCCATCCTGTTTTAATATATAATTTTTCAATATGCAAATAAGATATACAAAATTCATGTTACTAGCTAAAAGAAAAATGTTACTTGTAATCACTTTCAAAATTCTTCAACATCATTATCATGTGCCCTACTCCTTAAACCAGCCCAACGATCTTCCATAGTGACCTGTTTCAATTTCCGTTTTCGCATATCATCTGTCTCTATATCTTCAACATCTCCAACTAATTGATCGAGTAATGCACTAGGCTCGACGGTAAAAGTGTCAGCAACTTTTCTTCTTGGTACACTTCTTCAACTTCTTCAATATCATGGTAACCATCATCCCCAGGAGTATATAACCGCTCATGAGGATTCACCTTATATACCACCCACCAATCACTGAGCTTTGTGCATGGATAATGTAGATAATACGCTTGCTCCACTTGGTGTGCAAGAACAAATGTATCGTAACCTCTTAGTCGTTCCTTATGTTTGACTTCCACCATTCCAAATTGGTTTTCTCGAGTTCCATGAGTGCTATCAAACCAGTCAGAGTCAAAGAAAACAAATCAAAGTGTCTTATTTCCGGTAAAAGGAAATTCAAGAATTTTGTTAATGATCCCATAATAATCGGTTACATTCCCTTGAGTGTCAATTGCTCTCGTCACAACACTGGAATTTGAGGTTGCCACGAGCGGACGAAGAGCTTCGAAATGAGTTGTACGGAATCGAAAGACATTTATGTCATATCGACCATAGCTTCTAACATTCACCAATCCATATGATAGCTGTCGCAAATCTTTATGGACATTGTGAGTCCGGCACTGTCAAACTTGATCATAAGTTATATAATGGGATAGTAACTTATAATGGGATAGCAACTAATAAAGTATTACATAATCTTGAAACCAAGATAGGAAACCCGGCCCTCCATTTATTCCTTCTTGTCGCATTCCTTCTACTTGTTTGGCCGTAGGTTGATGCCTATGTGGACAACATTGTCTGTGGATCTCGCTGAACGTGAATAAAAAGTTTTTAGAATACATGTGTGGCAAAATATGTCGTTTAGCATAAATGTAGGAGAAACACTTACTTGAAGTATTCCTGCATGCCATATATATTTGCGTACATATAGAGTAAAGCAGCAGTCCTGTCACATTCGGGTAGGACGTAGGTCGTGTAGCTACCAACGGTAGTGCCTCTCGTTTGAAAAATAGAGAGGTCGCTTAAAGGGGGTGCTTCGTCCACATTGTACCGCATTGCCGAAGTATTGACATTGTTTTCATCTGCAAAGTAGATACTTGAAAAGTAACCTACTTCCTTCAGAGCATATGTGTGGGGACCACCCCGTGGTTCACCCACTCCAGGATCGCATAGAGTGGTGCTGTGCGATGCGGCACCCATCAGCACACACGAAAAGAATTAAGAACAACATACAAACTTTTATTTGATATAAAACAGAGGAAGCCTTTTACAAAACTTAAATATACAGCAGAAGTATTATACATAACTACTCTCTAATCCTATCTACGCGAAAGTGCAGCCGTCCAGTCCGGGGACGCTACACACTAGCAGCATGGAAACGGAGATCACGGCGGCGTGTAGGGCTCCAGCTCGGCCATGTAACCTGACGGGGGCACTGCCTCGTCCTCGGACCCCTCCTCATAGCTCTCACCTGCATACAGCTCAAATTTTGCAACCGTGAGCATGATGACTCAGCAAGGCTTAACCGACAACCCTAGGCATTGAACTCTATATGTAAGGATATGTAAGATAGGAAACAGGACATTGCAATAAAGACACGCCTACATGTTGATCCTTACTTTCAGATTTATAGCAACAGTTTAATGAGCCTTAGGCAGCCCTCACATCGGAAGTCCACAATCAAACAAGAAACGCTTTCCTCCGATGTGGTGATGCCCAAAGTGGAAGATAAACTTAATTAGCTCTACAACTACAGAAGACATGGTTTCCAAACATTATTAGTTCATCACAGCATCTTATCATTCATCTGGCTTATTTCACTTCTTACTACATCACAGAACAGTGAACAAGCAATACTCAAATAACCGTGAGGGACGGTGATTGCAATCAGGAGACACCCGGACAACACGTTGCATACACCCACTTTCGGAAGCGTGATTCCACACCCCTTCCTACTCTGTTGTATGCAACAACCTTTCAAAGGCAACCCAACTACCGAACCGGTCCATCCGTAACGGGCACGAGGTCCCTGCGTGGAGCGTGACTGTGCCCACCGGCAGATTTACACCTTGCTACCCTCAATCCACTCCTATTTACGGTTGGGTAAGCTTCGGCACCCAGGTTAACCAATTACATCGGTTTCCTGCTTATGTCAGTATGCCATCTGGTACTGTTCGATACTTGTTCATCAGGCCCGCACACGACTCGGTCCTCAATCGACACCAACAGGGCTATGCACGTGAGACCTCCGCTCACTGATTCCTATGCCCCCTGCTGGGTCTCATTTTCTCCACTCTTAAGCCATTTTCTATTCTGACCAAACCGTGTGATAAAACCTTACCTCGCGAGTAGATTCCAACTACTCGACTTCTACCGAGATCCTAAGCATATTAGCAGGGCCTTGTCGACTCGTCGGGTCTGTAAGCTACCCAACCCTTCATAGGATTTAAAAGGTTATGCAAGTGGGGTTTCAATCACCCTAACTCTAATGCATACATCTCAACCTAGACATAAGTGATACAAATGAAAAACTTTATAAGAAGTACTTAAGTGCAAACCGGGGCTTGCCTGGTTGCGAGTCAAAGGAGAAGTTAGCGTCCGATGGGAGGACGTCCAACGGCTCCGGTGCGTCCCCAACTTCGGTCACTAAATGAAATGTAGCAAAATATATGTATAAGTATTAAGGACTTATAAGAAGTAAACATCTATTCATAGCTACTGCTATTTAGGATCCTTAATTGGCTTTGGGATTTTTACAGTGAAGACTAGACTCTCTAAGGATTATCTGAGTAAAATTTGAAGAAATGTCATTGCACAATGCAGTCTCCAAAATTCCTACAAGTACAAGGCTTCTCTGAATTTTGAGCCCAAATCAGGAGCTTTGACATAGCTAACAGTGGAAGATCTGATTAGGGTAAGTCTCCATGGCTCTAACAAAATTTGTTTCACCATTATTGGAGCTACCAATAGAGAGATATGAATTTTTGAAGTTGGACAGGAGTTCTGAAAAGTTTCTGTTTAAATTTGAATTTTTCAAATAAAGGCTGAACTTTGGAGGTCAGTTACTATGAGAAGGATTTGCTGCCCAAATTTGGGAATGTTTCATAATTAATTGCTCCTGTAATAAATCTCTAAAGGATTTACTAAAAACAATTCTACAGAAATTCCTGGGCAAGCAAGCAATTTGTTCCTCTGTGAAGTACTCCTCATGAGTATTCCAGCAAAATTTGTCTCACTAATTTTGGAGCTTTCTACCCAAAATTATGGATTTTCAAGTTTCACTAACTTTCTGTTTGAATTTTAAAGAGCACTCAACATGGGGCCCACTCGTCAGGTCTTTCTTCAACCTCCCGCCAGAGAACGCGCGTGCACACCAGCTCAGATCGTGGCGTGGCTCGTTCTCCCTCATTTCTCCACCAAATTAGCTCCGGTTTCGCCCTACACGATCCTTGGAACGTGGAGCATCTGCCGAGCAAGGTTTCCCCGCATGAAAATGGCCGGAGATGGGTCGGCATCGGCGGGGCGGCTCAGGAGCTCGGCATCGACGCGTTCTGGCGTGTCCGAAGCTTCTCCCGGCAAGATACGTTGCCCTAAAGCATCACCAGTGATCGGGGAACATGGAACACATGCCAAACCTTGCAGCAAACAGCCGAAAAATGGGGTTCACCGAAGGACCGACCCGTTTTTGCCACCTCCGGCGATTTCTCGTCGCCCGGGGCGTGTGGTGGACGGTTTGATGCGGTATTTGGCATTGGAGGGCGATAGGATGGTGTGATGCTATGGCTTGAACCGAAGAACAAATGATCATGCGTGTTGGACGAATTTCTAGTTTTGGTTTTGATCGGTTCTTCATGTGTACCGGCGCCAAAACCCAAATTCCGGCGAGCCGGCAACGGGGAAGGGCAAGGGGACTGCGGTAGCATAATCTACTCACCTTGGTGCACCTTAGGGAGGTGTTGGTCGTGCGGGAGAGGCACTGGAACGGCCGGAAGACGAGGAGCAGCGAGGTACGGCGTGCTCTGTTTTCTCCCTGTGAAGAACAGGTCGGGCACTGCGAGGGGAGGCCGGGGGCGAGCTGAGGAGTGGTGGAATACGTTGAGGAGTCATCGGCGCAGCTCCTAGGGCGATCAACCGGTGCTAGGGGGGCTGGAGGGTGCTGAACGACGATCACAGAGCGGCAGGCGCTGTTCTTGGTGAGAGCTCGAGCAGAGGCTGTGGAGAAGAGAAGAAACTCAATCGTGCTGCTGCTTTAGCTCTAGATAAACCATGCACGACGCTGCCTTCGGGAGCAAGTCATTGCAAGATGCTCGGTGCAGGAAATATCACAGCACGGTGGCAGCTCGGTGAATGCCTGAGAGAAAAACAGAGAGGAAAATGAAATTGTGAGACTGACTACTGGGTCCCACCACCTCATTATCTTAATCAACTTTTCCACTGATATTTTCACCACAGCTACTGCAAATTAAATGCTTTACTTCACCTCAAAGTCATGGTTTGAAATGTTGAATTCAAATTATTTGAATTCTTGTGTGCAGTTTGAATTAAGTATGGTCATTTGAATTTGGAATGGCATTTGAATTCTCACTTTTGCATTGTTCCAAAAACATAGCAAACCAACTCCAAAGTTTCTGATTTTTGGCATGGCTGCTAATTCAAATGTGGAGAACACATTTGTGGAACCAAATTTGCAAATTGAGGAAATTGGAATTTGAAACTGAATTTGAAATTCAGATTAGAGGGCTTCTCCTTCTAATCCCAAACAAATATTGAAACTCCTCCAAATGAGCTGAAATTTGAAAGGGTGACTATTTGGACTATGAAGATCCAAGTTATGCATTTAGATCTCCATGTTTCGAAGGTTTTGGAAAGTCTAAATCCTCACTTTGAACTTACACTGTTATAATTCAAAGTTTTATTTCCCCTCATTTTTACTAAGTGTACATGAGCTGAATTTTTCTTGCTACCACTTTTTGGGGATTTTACAATATGCTTCAGCGATGCACCCTTCCACCCTTGCCCTGTTGCCAACCATTGGTTTCAGATATCGTAGCGCTCTTTCAATATGATACATCCACCTGTATTGCATAGGACCGCCAACTTTAGCTTCGAATGGAAGATGGATAAGTAGATTTTGCATTGGATTGAAGAAACCAGGTGGAAAAAATTTTCCATCTTACATAAAAGTATGGGTATCTCTTCTCTAACTTATCCATCATCCCTATATTGATTTCTTTAGCACAAAGCTGTCTATAGAAAAAGCTGAGCTCAGCTAAAACCTTCCACACTGCATCATCTAGATAGCCACGAAACATAACAGGTAAGAGTCTTTCCATGATAATGTGATAATCATGACTATTCAACACAGTGAGATTTCCTGTGTTCACATTCACAGCTTGTTTCAGGCTAGCTGCGTAACCATCTGGGAATTTCAAAGTTTTCATCCATTTCATAACTTCTTTCTTTTCTTTATATCGAAGACAAAAAGAAGCACGTGGCTTGCCACCACTTTCAGAGATTTCAAGAGTTGGGCTGGTGACAAATGTCTGCCAAATCTAGTCTAGCTTTTATATTGTCTTTCGTTTTGCCAGAAATATCCATGCATGTGCTTATGATACTTTTGCTCATGTTACGCTCCTGATGCATCACATCAATGTTGTGCATTAGAATCAACGACTTCACATACGGTAGCTCCCAAATTTCACATATGTGAGTCCAATTGTGTTCCTCTGCATAACCTACGAAATATCCAGGATGGCCTTCATCTGGCACCAGTTTGTCCAACATATCAGAAATTTCCGAACCGTTGAGACGTTTCGGTGGTCCTTTAGTGACAACGGTGTTCTTTCTAAAGACATTTCTCTGCTGCCTAAATATGTGATATGAAGGCAACCAACGTCTGTGACAATCGAAGTAAGATATCTTGCCTCCATGAGTTAGTCGAAAGCAATCCGTGTCTAAAGTACATATCAGACACATCAGACGACCGTGAATGCTCCATCCGGAAAACATGTCGTATGCCGGCAAATCATGGACATACCACAAATAAGCAGCTCTAAGATTGAATTTATGCTTCTTGTAACTGTCGTACGCTTTGACTCCTGTCCACAACACTTTCAATTCTTCGATAAGCGGTTTCAACATCACGTTGAGATGTGATCCAGGATGATTAGGTCTAGGTACAATAAGGCTGAGGAACATGAACTTGTTCTTCATACACAAAGCCGGTGGCAGGTTGTAGGGAATGACAAAGACAGGCCAACAAGAGTATGGCATGGCGTTTGTACTAAACGGTGAGAATCTGTCTATCGCTAAGCCAATGCGAACATTTCTCGCATCATGAGAAAAGTGTGGACCAAATGGTCTAGCCCCTTCCATGCATCACCATCGAACGGATGCATCATGAATTCTTTGTTCTCACGTTTACCTTCTTTGTGCCATCTCATGTGTCTTGCGGTTCGTTTTGAACGAAATAACCGCTTCAAACAAAGTGTCACAGGCAAGTAACGAAGCTGCTTATGTGCGACATCTGTCATCACATTATCGACATCATTATTAACAACTTCGACATACCTCGGTTTACCACATTTCAAGCACATGTTTTCGTTGGCGTGCTGTTTCCAGAATAGCATGCAGTTGTTTGGGCACACACCAATTTTCTCATAGTTCATACCGAGACCAGATATCCAGATCTTCGACTGATACATATCTTTAGGCGCTTTGTGAGGTTGTGGAAGGATATCGCATATCAATTTCATGATATCATTGTAGCAGTTGAAGGGAAAAAGTATTTAGACTTAATTGCCACAAATCTGGTCAAGAAAGCAAGGACGGTCACATCCGTGTGTTCATGCAACGGTTGTTGTGATTTCTTGAGCTCCTCGAAGAAATTGTCTGCCTCCTTTGTAAGAGGATCCTCCACTTCCAGAGATTCTAGCATCTCATCCATCCTATCAACCCCTGTTATATCATCATCCTCATCCACTTCTACTGTGTGTCGAGATTTAGTCTCGCCGTGGAAGGTCCACACCTCATAACTTGGAGTTAAACCGTTTCGGCATAAGTGAAATGAAAGTTCCAATCTGCTTAAAAACTTGGTGTTCCGGCATTTCGTACATGGGCACCGCACCTTATTATCTGTTGACAATGAAAATGCTCGATCCAGGAATTTATCTAACTTGATGTACCACTCATCCGAGTGACCACCAGTTCTGCTCTTCCAGCCAGTATACATCCAACTGCGGTCTTCACCCATATTTGACTCTGCGGTTTAAAGCCAAGGAAATTATCGTTACTATATGCATGATTTATCCTGCTTCTGACAAGACAAAATATCTGAAGACCAACAAAATTTTGGCAGCATAACCTCGCTTCTTTTACACTGCACCCCCCCCCCCCCCACAAAATGGTGCAGTTCTTCAAACTTTGGGGTCAACTATCCAACAACAAGAGAGGAGACGAGGAAATAACGAAAGAGGAGGAATGAACGGGAGAAAAGCACCCGTCAGGGCCCGTCGTCCACGCGCGGGAGCTTGTCGTAACTAACGACATCCTGCTGACGAACGACGGTGAGTTTGGCGAATGTTGGGGCACGGGAACACCGTTCCGGCGAGCTCTCCGGCGAGGGCAGCCACGGGGAGGCGCGGGGGCACGAGGAGGAAGAAGACAGTCACTACAGGAAACCGTTGCAATTTATTTTACTAGCGACGACTTTTTCTTTGGCCGTCGCAAATAAGACTTTATATGAGCATTGGCCTAGTATATATGCTCCTGACTACAGCCACTACATAAAATAACATGTTCAACACAAAATAGGCACATGCGGGCACGGCGCGGCAGCGGGAGGCGGCGGGCGCGGCGGGGCAGCGGGAGGCGGCAGGAGCGGCGGCGCACCACGGCGGGAGGCGGCGGTCGCGGCAGGGCACGGTGGCAGGAGGCGACGCGGCGGGGCGCGACGGCGGGAGGTGGCGGCCGTGGCGGGGCACGGTGGTGGGAGGTGGCGCGCACGCGGTGGGAGGCGACGCGGCGGTCGCGGTGGGGCGCGACAGCGGGAGGTACATCTTTCTAGTACGCGAATAACATCAATGTTACTAAAACTGCAAATCATGTTTGACATCCCTAACAAGCAATCATCATTAATCAAAAATGCTTTCTGCCAATAATAAAACAGCAAGTGAGAGCTATAGTTGGGCAATGGAAAATACAACCATGTCCTGAGATTTCAATTTCTATGAATCAACTCATAGCTACAAGTCATAAAACATGAAGACATGAACATTCAACACATACATTCAAAAGATCATGCTATCTAATATCCACAACACATATGACAAACATAAAACTGATAAAAAGCATAAACTTTTTCATCAAATTTTGACCAAATGTGATCTTCTAGTAATATATGTTGTAATTCATGCAGTATAAGGTTGAAGTCTTTGTTTCTCACCTCGAGGAGCAGACGGCGGGCGGGGAGTCACACGCGGGGAAGAGAGGTGCCGGCGGTCGGCTGGAGGCTGGCGGCGGCGCGCTGGGGCGCGGCCGGCGAGCGGCTGGAGGCTGCAAGCCGGTGGTGGAGCGCTGGGGCGCGGCCGGCGACCGGCTTGAGGCTGCCGACGGGCGGCGACAAGCATGGGCGCCGCCGGCGACCGGCTGGAGGCTGCCGGCGGCGAGGGACCCGAGCGCTCGGGCCGACGGCAAGGGAGGCGACCGCTGGAAGCCGAGGGAGCCGTCCCCGAGGCACTGGGGCACGGCGGCTGCGTGGTGGCAGTAGCGGCGTGGGAGGCGGGGGCGCGGCGGCGGCGAGATCTGTCTGAACCGGGAGGTGCCCGGTCGACTATATCGGGGTCATTTACGACGGCTCCCTTAATTGTGATGGCATCTCCATCGGCCATCGCAAACAAGCATTTAATTGCGACGGCTGCTTAATTTGCGACGGTCACAAGTCCGGCCGTCACAAATTAATGCTATTGTGACGGCTACAGTCACAGCCGTCGCAAATAGGGTACTATTTGCGACGGCTCCGTTATTTGCGACGGCCTAGGGTTAGCCGTCGCAATTTACTTTATTTGCAACGGGACGCCGTCGCAAATAATTCTAGCTGTCGCAAATGATCGGGTTTCCTGTGGTGATGCTTTGTTGCGATGGTCCTTGCACAACGTGAAATAAAGTTTAATTAGCCTACCTCTAATTCAAGCATGATTGTGATACTAGTTACATCACAGCCTTATCAAGTTCCACAGAAAACCAGTTCAGTTCTTACTACGTCAAGACGCAGTGGGCAAGTATGCTCATATGACCGCGAGCGATGGTGATTCGAATCAGTACACGCCCGGACTACACGAGACGTACACCCGTACTCCGAGTTGCTGGCAGTGACCTCGACTGACGTTGTACGCGACCACCTTTCCCATGTCCTTTCAGACAGGACGCGGTCTAACTGCCCCGAGTAGAAAGCTCTCTCAAGGTACATACCCGCAGTTATATGTTCATGAGCAAGTTACCTCCTGCTATCCTGACGCCAAAAGCCTAATATGGTTAGAAAATTTCCAATGTGGATCTCTCGAGGTACGTCGGTTTCCTGGGTCCCATATAGCCAGTATGCGCCTGGTACACAACTCAAACTTGTCCAACAGGGCGAAGTACAGATGGGCCTTAACCGACACAAGCAGGGCTATGCACGCACGGTCCGCAGCCTGCTGCATCTAAACCTCCCTGCCCGGTCTCCATTTCTTAAGTGTGAACTTTCCTCATTGTTCCTATTCTTGACCCGCTCTGAATAAACCAGCGCTAAACTTGCGAGTAGATTCCAACTACTCGACTTCTACCGGACCTTTCCTACTAACATTTAGCGTAGCCAAATCCACTCAAGGATGTGCTATTCTACCCTTTCTCTCTTAGGTAATTCTGGTCATGCAAATGGGGTTTTCAATATCAACTAGACCTAATGCAATCAAAGATACAAAGCTATGATCTCTAGAAATGAAAATACTTTATAAAACTGTTCAAATGCAAACCGGGGCTCTCCTGTTTTGCAGTTTGACTAAGATTACAATCAGTTAGTATCGTCGATCACTTGGGGCTTGATCACTCGATCACCTTGTCTTTGAAATCTCACTCTACTTCCTTCACAAGTCCTCATGTAGATGCTACACGTTATGAATATGCATATGTATTTAATTGTAAAGTTTTTGCTAATAAGATCTAATGACAAGTTTAAAAACTGGAACTCTGTTTAAGAGTTTAAAATGAAACTGGTGCTAGTGGTTTGGGTTGGTTTAAGCAATATGATCAAGTGCTAAATGTTTTACCCACTTGTGTGTTGATCACCTTAAGAGGTTGAACAGAACAGTGGTTATCCAGAGCTCCAATAGAGCTTAAAATTTTCATGTGAGTTCCATGTCACAAGAAAGTCATCTGGACCAAAAATTAGCACTTTTCACTAAATGGATTATTTAGAACAATTCTCTAAGTAATTAAGCAAAAAGGAATTAATTCTGAAGTAACACCCATGTTCATGTCAAACTTAGTGAACTAAGATTTCAATTATAGTTCATAGAGCCTGCATGAATTTTCCTAGGATTTGTGGAGTGAAGAATTGCCCAGAACTGAATTTCCATGTTTTGGGAATTCTCTGAAAATGTTTCTGTATTCATTTGAATACAGGAACTTAAAATCTGTATTCTCCTAATCAAATCAACTCCAATGGAGCTGAAATTTTTACATGGGTTCAATAACACCCTAAATAATATTATCGCAAAAGTTGAGGATTTTTGGATCAACCAAACTTCCTCTAAAATTATTTTTCTGAAAAGCTTTAAAGAATGTTCCAGAATTAAATAGTGACTTTCGTACCAATTGGGTTGCATATTTTGATAGAGCTTTTTAAGCTGAATCTAACCCATTTTGAATCACTAAATTTGGAGTTTCCTAGCAAAATTTATGCTCTTCCAAAGTTTGGGGATAATCTGGAATTTGAATTAAATCGGGAAAAAAGTTCAAACCCTGACGGTGGGTCCAGGGGACACGTGTCTCGTGCCGGGACAAAGCTGCACAGGTCCACAGTATTATTTCCCGTGCGGACACAAATGATCCGGTGTTACAGAGGACCCGGCCTCTCCCTCCTGAGCGACTGACACGCGGGCCCGGCGAGGCCTTCTTCAACCTCGCGACCCCCGCGTCCCACGCCACCGGAGGTCACAGGAGCACCTCTAAACTCGGTAGTCCGTCCATGCCCCACGCCCAAACTTGCCGCTAGGCTCTAATTCAACTTGAGGAACCCCCTGGTGTGGTCTACCCGAGCCGGCAGAGCCTTCAACTTAGCTCGCGGCGTGCGGTGGCACTCAACTGACTCAGGCAATGTCACCCTGCTGTGCTAGCCCACCAAATGCACACTTAAACTGCCCTTCAGCATCAGTTATGGATAGAGGAGCTCGGCATGGTGGTGAAAATGCTAGGGAATGGCTCTAACCTAGCATTCATCGTGCGCCCGATTGTGAAATTGTGTTTGTCCGTCGGAAAACCTCCAAATAGAGCTTCTGCCGACGATCCTAGGCCATGGCGTGGAGAGTAAAGGTGCGCTAGCAAGTCTAGATCATGTGTGCGCAATTTGCAGAGGTCTAAACGAATATGGCGCGAGAATTTAAAAGATTCTTACCCAAACCTCGGTTTCAGCCGGCTGGAGGAAAATCCCGAAATTCGCCGGCGATGAGCAAAGGATCGAGCTGAGCTTCGGATGTGAGCAACACGTGATCCTAGCGCTTCTCTGGGAACCCTCACTTGGGCATGAGAAGCTCCCAGTCAAGATGTCCACGTGAGCGCTTTGCCGCTGTCTTCTTTCGGCTGCCGCCGGAACTTTTGTTTCTCGGTGTAGTGGGGCTGAGCTCACTCAGTGAGGGTGTGAGGAGGTCGTGGAGGGAACTGTGGTGTTGTTTTGTTGCTAAGCCGAGACTCGCACGCGAGAAGGCGGCGCACATCGACCGAGAGTGACGGCGGCTTCTCTGTTCTTTAGCGCGAGAGATCAGAAAGCCTCAGGTTCTCGGTTCTGTGGGCAACAAGAGCACAGCAGAGGAGTGATGAGGTCACCGAGGGAGTGCCAGCGCGAGGGAAACCCAAGGAGGAGGTGGCTTCGGTGCCGCTCGGTGTGTCTCGGTGTCGATCAGTGCAGCTGCGGCTCTGCCCGAGTGAGAGAGGAAAAACAGAGACTAACCACTGAACAGTGAACCTCTTTTGCCAATTTAATTGCCTCAACGACATGTGGGTCCCAGCCCCTCCTTATCCCTCTCCAAAATATCTCCAAAATTTGAAAATTATGGAATTCAATTGTGGAATTTCAAATCTGATGTGCATTTGGATAATTGGGCATGTTTCATCCAAATTCAAATGGGTATTTGAATTCTTTGCAATTTAAAGCCTTTTTGGAACAATGAGTTGCAAAACATTTCAAAAATTTATGAAACTTTGCATACCCAGTAAATTGGACCTAAGGAATTCAAATAATAAATCTGATCTTTGGTTTGGCTGCTGCAAATGAGCTTTTTAACACAACAGTTTGAAATTCATTGTGTTGCCCTCATTTGAATTTTGGGTTGAACAATTTTTTGTTCCAACATCTGAATTTAACTTCCTCACACATATGGGAACTTCCCACCTTGGTTTCAAATCTCGTCTGGGTTCTAAGCATTCAAATAAATAATGGAACTTGTGTGAAGAGAGCTCTCATGTGTATTATCACATGTGAAAAAGTTTAAACAAGTCCCATTTTTCATACACATGAAACCAACTTTGTGCAAAAGCTGAGTTTCTTTATATTCATATTTTTGGGACCTTTACATGGTGTTCCTCTGATTGATCGAGTTAAGCAAATCTATGATGGGTGTGTAATGAGAAAGCATCACAGAAAACCTTTCCCTCACAACTCTGAATATCGAGCAAAGAAAGGGCTTGAATTATTTCATGCAGACTTATGTGGTCATATAGATCGTCCTACTCATGGGAAGAAAAGGAACTTTCTTCTGGTTGTAGATGATTTCAGCAGATTCATGTGGCTTGAACTACTAGCAGAAAAGAGTGATGCATTTCACTACTTCATGTTGATCAAAACCGAAGCTGAGAATGAGCAAGTGGGCAGACTGAAAAGTCTTAGAACTGATAGAGGAGGTGAGTTTAATTCAACTCAGTTTACTGCTTTTCTTGGTGAGGCTGGTATTAAACACTTCACTACTGCACCTTATACACCACAACAAAATGGTGTTGTTGAGAGGAGAATTCAAACTATCATTGAAATGGCTCGTTGCATGATGAGAGGTATGAATGTACCTGCAAAATTTTGGGGAGAAGCAGTGAAGACTGCTGTCTATGTCTTGAATAGGTCTCCTACAAAAAGCCTCCAAGGAAAGACCACCTATGATGCCTGAACTGGGAAAAGACCTTCTATCAAACACCTGAAGGTTTTTGGGTGCACTACATATGTCAGAAATGCAGGACCAGGAATCACCAAATTATTGGACAGATCAACTCAAGGTGTGTGTCGGTACCCTCAATACCGGGTACCCGGCGCACAGGAGAAAACCGCCTAAGGACCTCGCCCCCTCCGCAGGGGTGAGCCCCGAAGGCGCCACGTGTCCAGCAGGGTCGGGGCTCCCCTCTCCTCAGAGGAGAGCTCCGGGCCTGCCACGTGGTCAGGAGAGCCGGACCTCACCCCCCGCAGGGGTGAGCTCCGAAGGCGCCACGTGTCTAGCAGAGCCGGGCCTCCCCTCTCCTCAGAGGGGAGCTCCGGGCCTGCCATGTGCCAGGGGAGCCGGACCTCGCCCCCTCCACGGGGGTGAGCTCCGAAGGTGCCACGTGTCCAGCGGGGCCGGGCCTCCCCTCTCCTCAGAGGTGGGCTCCGGGCCCGCTGCGTGGCCAGCAGAGCCGGACCTCGTCCCCTCTACAGGGGTGAGCTCCGAAGGCGCCACGTGTCCAGCAGGGCCGGGGCTCCCCTCTTCTCAGAGGAGAGCTCCGGGCCTGCCACGGGGCCAGCAGTGCCGTGCTGCCCACCCCGGATCGGTAGGCAGCAGGAGTAAAGGCATGCCATGCCTTGTCCGATCAAGTCATTCAAGACCCGCACCTTCCAAAGACGCGGAGGCGTGGCGCACGCGTGTCAGGAGGCACTGTGACCAGTCACAGTCAAGACAGGAGCACCATGTCAGGAGCTGTAGACCAATAAATACAGCGACAAGACATGCCCTGCTGTTCCTGCCATCATCAATTGCGGCATGGGCAGGACGGCAGGACGATTACCAAGGAGCCATCGCCAGAAGACAGCTACCAGCATTCACGGCAAGATATGGTAGATGGCACGAAATCACCCTGGAGCCACCTATCGGGCCCCGGGGCCCACCTTGTAAGCCACCCGAGCCTTGAAGTATAAAAGGCTTGGGTAGGCAACTTTGCAAGGGGTTCGCCACCTCACGAGTTCGCCACCTCACGAGTTCGCCATTCGGGCAACTCAGCTCAGATCATCACCAAGCTTAGAACTCCGGTTCTATGCTCCGAGCAACACAACTCCCGTGGACGTAGGGTATTACGCTCCGGCGGCCTGAACCACGTAAAAACCCTCGTGTCAATCCTCTCACAACCAACGCGACCCTCTCGAGAGGACTAGCCCCTCCGAAAAAGAACCTGCGCGGGCTGCCCTAACGCAGGCCCGGGGGAAGTGTCGACAGCAACACTTTGACATTTGGCGTGCCAGGTAGGGGGCTTTTCTCTCTCGAGATGGGTTTGCACCAACGAAGATGTACAAGCTTCCTTCATCGGCTGGCTCTTCAAGCCATCATTTCCGGCGAACAACAACTTCAAGATCTGCTGTGGTGCAGAGTGCCACTCAAGCAAGTACACTAGCTGCTGCACGAGCGCTCCTGCGCGATCCACCCGCTGCGGACACTCCCTAGGGGGTCACCCAGCAGTGGATCCGTGACGTCAACCACCTCGTCGCTGCTGTCGTCAACCCTCCGCTGTGGTGGGATGACGCCCCGGTCAACCAGATGTGTCGCTGTCGCGCACACCAACGGTTGACATGCAGACGGCAGGCTCCCGTTCTCCCAGGCTCCCAACGGCGGACCTGAGGACAGAGCTGGAGCGACGTTGTTTGGGGGAAGATGGTCGCGTGACCATTGAGCGACAGCGGCAAAGGCGTCACATCCACGAGGCTGACTACAGCATGTCGACTGCCTCGACTCAGCCTGGGCCTCGGACGTTCGCCATGCAACCTCTGCCCCAGGCGCACGCCAGGCAGCATATGCAGCAGCCATATGCCTTGCAGTCGGCGCCCCCGGTATATGGTGCACCAATGCCCATGTCAGTGTACACCGTCCCAGCAGCTGACCAAGGGTTCGCGGCACCAGGATCTGCAGCAGCAGGGACGGGGTGCGCGGCCCTGGCGCCACACCTCCACTTCACAGTGTGGCCACGCAAGTTCCGGCCACACCTGCCGGAGAAGTACGATGGAAGTGTCAACCCTGCAGAGTTCCTGCATATCTACTCTACTGCCATACTCGCGGCATGAGGGGATGAGGCCATCATGGCCAACTACTTCCCCGTCGCCTTGACCGGCCCAGCACGGTCATTGTTCATGAACCTGCCCCAGGGTTCCATAACTTCCTGGTGGGAGCTATGCCGACAGTTCACGGCGAACTTCAGCAGCTCCTACACGCGTCCCGGCAAGGAGCTGGACCTCCACGCCGTGCGACAGAAACCAGGGGAATCACTGCGCTCCTTCATCCAGTGATTCTCTCAGGTGTGGAACACCATCCCCCACATCCAGAATGCATCCGTCGTGGTTGCATTCCGACAGAGTGTTAGGGACAAGAAGATGCTCGAGAAGTTGGCCACTAGGGAGGTGCGAGACCTCTCGGAGCTCTTCAGTCTGGCGTACAAGTGTGCCAGAGCAGCAGAAGGGCGTAACTGGCACTCACAGCCAGCCTCCGAAGCACGAGGGCAGCCCGGAGGTGGCGGAGTTCAAGCTGGACTTCCTACCACGTCATGCAGTCAAGAGCCAAGCACTGGCAGACTTCGTGGCCGAGTGGACGCCACCACCAAGCAACCCAGGGTGCCCTGAAGGTGGAGAACCAGAGCCCCGGTGTGAGGGTCCGATCCCGATAATGGGGCCGTGCCGCTGGCCCGGGAATCGCATTGGGTGGTGCCGTGCGATGCGGAACCCAACAACACAAATAATAAAGCATCATATTACATAAATCAAGTGGAAGCTTACAAAGTATAAATTTTACAAATACTTCTCAAAATATTCTACAGCGGAAGACTATTACAACTCACGTCTCATACCTATGCCAAGCAACAGAGAAGGTGTCCAGCCCGCAGACCCTTCTCGCTAGCAACACTATCACAATAGCAGCGGCAGGGGTTGCCGTGAGTTCACCACTCGGAGAGCTCCGAGTCTCATCGGACACCCGTACATATCAGCGTACAGTTATTACCTGCAAAACAACTTATGCAGTATCTGTGAGCACGAAGCTCAGCAAGACTTAACCGTCTCCCTAGTCATGGAACTCTACATGATGAAAATAGAGGGCTGAATATAGCAGTTTGCACAAAGGATGAACTTGAGCTAAAGGAGAGTCCTTACTTCAAGTTTTAAGCAACTTTTATAACCCTCGTGCAATTTACATCGAGACTCCACAATCAAACAAGAAACGCTTCATCTCAATGTCACTTGCCCGAGGTGAAAATAACATTAGTGAGCTACCCTAGACTCATACAGACCTTGCGCCATCAACGTCGAGACTCCACAAACAAGAAACGCTTTGCCTCTACGCTACTAGCCCAAGGTGGAAAATAAATTTAGTGAAAGTGTTGATCATTCCTCATCTCCGTTATGAGGATTACTCACGAAGCATTATTAACTTTTCCCAGTTTATTACTATGTCACGACGCAGAGAACAAGTATGCTCGGTCCATTCCGCGAGCGACGGTGATTGCAATAAAAAATACCCGGCTGATACGACACGTACGCCCGTACTCGACGTTGCACACAACAACCATCACTGATGTCGTACGTGGCAACCTTTCACATGACACCCAAATGTCGAACCGGTCCCACCGACTGGGATTAAGTCTCTCTACGGCAAACCCTCGTAGAGCCGACTTCTCTATCCTTTCAGCATCGGCATCAGACGGTGAGGTATGCCTCGACACCCAGGTTAACATGTTACATCGGTTTCCTGGTCCCATATAGCCAGTATGCATCCGGTACACAACTCAAACTTGTCCAACACGAGAACAGGCCTTAATCAACTTAGACATAGACTAGGTTCACAGGACCACGTCCTTGATCCTTCCATCCACTGCCCGGTCTCCATTCCCAACTATGAGGATCAATTCCCAATTCTTCCGATTGATCCCCCTTAATCCCGGTTCACGAGTAGGAAACCGCCCACTCGAGTTTTGCTTCTTTTAATCCACTTTTGTTTACTTAAGATCAGCAGTTATAATCAATTGATAACCTATTTTATGTTTTACTCCAGGGTTTTCTGGATCATGCATTTGGAGTGTCATACCACCTAGACTTAATGCAATAAATAAAATGCTAGACGTATAAAGTGAATACAAATAAAAACTTGTAAGTTTTGATGCAAACCGGGGCTTGCCTTTGTTTTGCAGGGAACTAATATATATATCTCAGTTAGTGAAGACCACTTGGCTTGAGCTCTTGTCTCCCTCCTTTGATCTCTACTCCGACGACTTCAGGTTCTTCACGTAGACGCTACATGTAATGAATATGCACATATGTTTAATTGTAAAGACTTTGCTACAAATTCTAATAACACGTTTTCAAAAACTGGAACCCTGTTTAAGAATTTAAAATGAAACTGGTGCAAGTGGTTTGGGTTTGGATCTAAGCACATGATTAAGTGCTAAGTGGTTTCCCTCTCTTCCATTTTGATCACCTTGAGTGGTTAAACAGAACAGGGGTGATCCAGAGCTCCAATGGAGCTGAGAATTTCATGTGGGTGCCTTGTCATAAGAAATTCCTCTGGACCAAAAATTAGCACTTTTCATTGAGTGGTTTGTTCAGAACAATTTTCTAAGCAATTAAGCAAGGAAGAATTAATTCTGAGATAACACCCATGTTCATGCCAAACTTAGGGAACTACAATTTCCACTATAGTCCATAGAGCTTGCATGAATTTTCCTAGCATTTTTGGAGCTAAGATTTACCCAGAACTGAATTTCCAAGTTTTCGAAATTTTCTGAAAATGTTTCTGTATTCAATTGAGCACAGCAACTTGAAATCTGAATTTCCCTGATTAAACCAACTCCAAATGAGCTGAAACTTTTACAGGAGTCCACTAACACCCTAAAGACTATTCTGGCAAAATTTGAGGATTTTTGGATTAGCCAAACTCCCTCTAAAATTCTTTTGCTGAAAAGCTTTAAAGAATTTTCCAGAATTAATTAATAATTTTCATATAAATTGGGTTTGTTATTTGTATAGTACTCTATTAGTGGAATCCAACCAAATTTGTTTCACAATTTTTGGATTCACCTACACAAAGTTGTGGCCCTCCAAAGTTTAAACTAGCAACTGAAATCCCCAAAATGATTAAACGCCTGCCAGTGGGTCCCACCCGGCAGACCTTATTCTTCCTCGCGCCAAACAGGGGCCGCGGCGGCGCCCTCCGGCGAGCGTCACCGGAATAGCCTTCCCGGCCATACCCCGGCCTCAGACTCGCCGCCCCACCCTAACTCGTGTCGCTGAACTCGTCTAGGGTGTCGCCGGCGGCCGTAGATCGCCGGAACAGGGTGCCCGACAGGGACAGCGGCCGTTAGGGTTCCGGCGTGGTCTAGAATGTGCTACACCACATCAAAACGGTCAGGAAATGATCAGAGAGCACCGTGAGAACTCGAGGGTGTTGAAAATGGCCGCCAAACCTCGTGAAAAGGTCGGCAACATCGAGCTCCACGGTGACCCGAGCTGTTTTTCCATGGCGGCCAGAAAAACGGAGAGAACTCAGTCATTTCCGGATCATTTAGCTTGATTCTTGGTGGAGGAGGGCAGCTAGGATGTGTAGAAGCTGTGTGCAAGCTAGCCCGAGCCGGGATGGATTGTGGAACCCAAATTTTGGGGTAGGCCAAAACCTACCCGCATGTACTAGCTTTCGGGAATAGGGAAAATTCTCCACGCTCGATTGATCAATTGCTATAAGGGTTGCAGCTACACGATCTGGAGGTTAAGGCGCACCTTTTTCGTGTAGAGAATGGACGGTGAAAACGGCCGTGGTGTGCTGTCCACAAAGACCAACTTCTGTTTCCCGCCGGTGGGCTGCGGTTCTCGGCGGCGATCGTCGAATTGTGACCAACCGAGGTGGATAGCTAGAGCACGTGTTGGTGCTCACTTTTTGTGTTGGTGGCTCGAGCAAAGGCCGAGCAGGCGCCAGTGTGCGGTGGAAGTTGGAGGAGCGGCGCCGGTGAGAAAACAGAGTGCCGTGCGGGCGCTGTTAGTGAGGAGGAAGCAAAATAGTTTTCTCAGCTGTGAGGAGAACCGATCAGATTGAGGACGGGGTGAGCTGCTGCCCAGTTGCCAGCGTGAGAGGGAGGAGCAGGAGCTGTCGTCCGGTGCTTCTCGGTGGCGCACGGTGGGAACCGAGGTTGCTTCGTGTGGAGGAGGAAAAACAGAGACCAATTACTAAGATATTTCTCCATTTGACCACCTCTATGACATGTGGACCCCACTGTCCCTTATTATCCCCTCTCATTTTTCTCACAAAACTTGGCAAGTGATCAATTCAAATGTTTGGAGTTTAAAACCTGAGCTGCATTTGGATAATTGGACAAATCTCCTCCAAATTCAAATGTATGTTTGAATTCTTTGCACATTTGAATCCTTTTCGGAAAAATGGGTAGCAAACCTTTTCAAAAATTACTGAAACTTTGCCTACCCACTAATTTGGACCTAAGGAATCCAAATATGCAATTTGATTCTTGTGTTAGCTGCTGCAAACAAGAGTTTGAACACAACAGTTTTGAATCACCATTATGTCCTCCCCTCATTTGAAATTTGAGTTGGACATTTAGTTCAACTCTGATTTTTAACCATTTCCATTGCACCTGAGCTCTTCAATTCTGTGGTTTTACTCCACATGAGGTCCAAATATGCAGTAATCCTAAGTTAGTTTTTAGAAGAACCCCTCATGCGTTATCATATGTGTAAAAAGTTTGCACCAGCCCCCTTTTTCATACACCTGACACCAATTTTAGTGCAAACTCAAGTTCTCTTTATATTCACATTTTTGGGACCTTTACACCCGGGCATCGGCCTTCACCGAGCCTCACTAGACGTTCTACTTCGATGGCTCCTCGCGGAAGCAGGGGGCCGGAGTCGGCGTACTGCTCCTCATGCCAACGGGGGAGCAGTTCGGGTATATGGTGCGCCCCAACTTCAAGGCAACCAACAACATGGCCTTGGACCTGCGCCATGTACCACGCGCCGACAACACCGACGCCAACGACCTGTCAACGAAGGCCTCCACTGGAGCCCCGGAGACCGATGAAGCCTTCGAAGGGACGTTGCCGCGACCCACAGCCCGGCCTGCCGAACCGGGCGAAGGGGGTGAGACCAGTACCTCGAATCTGGCAGTCCCGGTGGCCCTGCAGCCATGGTGCCCGCCAAGGATCGTATGCACCACTGGGGACTCCGTGCTACCCAGCACCCAAGATCCAGAAGCTCAAGTAGCCACGATGCATGGACCATGGAGGTCCGGGACTTCCTGAAAGACAACGTCTTTGCTGATGAACGTGCATCTGCTGAACGGATTGTGCGGGTGGCTAAGTGCTACATGCCGGTATCTCTACCGGCGTGGCGCCAACGGCATCCTATTGCGGTGCATAACCCAGAAGGAAGGCTGCGACCTGCTCGCAGTAATCCACGGAGGCGAGTGTGGGTAACGCTCATCTTACCGCATGCTAGTCGGTAGAGCCTTCCGGCATGGCTTCAACTGCCCGACATCTTCCTGGACGCCGTCAAGCCGGTTAAGAGATGCAAGGCGTGCCAAATCCATGCCGAGAAGATTCACACACCAGTGCAGACGCTGCACATCCTGGGGCCCTTCCCTAGAGCCATCAGGGGATACCGGCACCTCTACGTCGGGGGCCAGCCGGACATCCCAGGGCCGGGTCATGGGAATGACCCTTCTTCATGGTATGCGGGGGCCGAAGCCGTTCTTCCCACGGAGATCACCATGGGGATCCCCCCGTGTCTGAGCGTACGATGAAGCCACGCAAGACCAGCTCCTGTGTGAGGACATCGACCTCGTCAGCGAGGCAAGATGGCAAGCAACGCTCCGAATCGCACTGTACCGGTAGGCGCTCCGGCGCTACCACCAGAGGTCCGTGCATGGGGGATCAAGGCAGGCGCTCCGGCGCTACCTCCGTAAGTTCTACCCTTAGAACAGTTGTAGGACAGGTTTATTCTTTCTGTAACAGATACCATAGAGTCTAGGAGCAGCGCTCGGAGCAACTAGGTCCCAG
The DNA here is from genome assembly GCA_030760725.1 of Neostapfia colusana. Lineage (NCBI taxonomy): Eukaryota > Viridiplantae > Streptophyta > Magnoliopsida > Poales > Poaceae > Neostapfia > Neostapfia colusana. Next base: position 56,583,271 of record JASWHV010000006.1, on the reverse strand, counting down.
GTGGTGCTCCAGGACTATATCCGGCTTAGCCTGGTCCTGTACCCTAAGCGCGTAGGCTCTGCCCCCCTTCACAATGGGGCGGGTCGTTGCCTCCATGTATGGCCTGTTTTCCTCCTATGGACTTACATGTATGAAAAGAACCATGTCCTACCACGCTTACTTATGTGTTCATTTAAATTACGCATTAATTTTTATGATCACCTTCCCATGCTCAAGACTGTGTACAACCATCGTATACTTGGCTCTCCTTTCCCACTCTCATGCCTAGTCGATATTTGTCATCCTGCCGAAGGCGGTTGTTCTTGAAGAACCTGCCAAAGGCTCGGGGGCCTCTCGGACCTCCCCTTGTTAGGGTACTGTGACACCAGTTGGTCTCCCCCAGGAAAAGACCTACGCCAGAGCGGGAGGTCCAGGAGCCTTCTTTGCCTGGTCTTGCACCCAAAGCATGTGCACTCTACCTCCCAAGCGCTACAATCTAAGTACTAGAGGTCAGACGGTTACACCCTGACCAAGGAGGGAGCCGGGCCTCCAGTACCGAGTGCACTGGATTGACCAAGCCCTGTGTACCGGCCCAGTACTGTAAGCCAAATAGGACTAAGAGACAGGGAAGGGAGGACCTCTGAGCAGGATTACCATTTCCTACTTGGGAGCAGTGCCGGACCTCACCCTCTCCTCATAGGCGAGCTCCGAAGCCGGACCTCACCCCCTCCACAGGGGTGAGCTCCGATGCCGGACATCACCCCCTACGCAGGGGTGAACTCCGAAGCCGGACCTCACCCCCTCCGTAGGGGTGAGCTCCGATGCCGGACATCACCCCCTCCGCAGGGGTGAACTCCGAAGCCGGACCTCTCCCTCTCCTCAGAGGCGAGCTCCGATGCCGGACACCTCCCTCTCCTCAGAGGCGAGCTTCGAAGCTAGACCTCACCCCCTCCGCAGGGGTGAGCTGCGATGCCGGACATCACCCTCTCCTCAGCGGTGAGCTCGGAAGCCAGACCTCACCCCTTCCGCAGGGGTGAGCTCCGAAGGCGCCACGTGTCCAGCGGGGGCCAGGCCTCCCCTCTCCTCAGAGGCTAGCCCCGGACCAGCCACGTGGCCAGCAGTGCCGGACTTCCCCTCTCCTCAGAGGCGAGGTCCGATGCCGGACCTCACCCTCTCCTCAGAGGCTGAGCTCCGAAGCCGGCCCTCTCCCTCTCCTTAGAGGCAGCTCCGATGCCGGACCTCACGCGCTCCTCAAGGCTGAGCTCCGATGCCGGCCCTCGCCCTCTCCTCAGAGGTGAGCTCCGATGCCGGACATCACCCTCTCCTCAGCGGTGAGATCCGAAGCTGGACCTCACCCCCTCCGCAGGGGTGAGCTCCAAAGGCGCCACGTGTCCAGCGGGGGCCGGGCCTCCCCTCTCCTCAGAGGCAAGCCTCGGACCTGCTACGTGGCCAGCAGTGCCGGACCTCCCCTCTCCTCAGAGGCGAGCTCCGATGCCGGACCTCCCCCTCCCGCAGGGCTGAGCTCCGATGCCGGACCTCCCCTCTCCACTGGGCTGAGCTCCGATGCCGGACCTCACACCCTCTCCTAAGAGGTGAGCTCCGATGCCGGACCTCCCCCTTCCACAGGGGCGAGCTCCGATGCCGGACCACCCCTCTCCACTGGGCTAAGCTCCAATGCCGGACCTCACCCTCTCCTCAGAGGCTGAGCTCCGAAGCCGGACCTCACCCCCTCCGCAGGGCTGAGCTCCGATGCCGGACCTCCCCCTTCCGCAGGGCTGAGCTCCGATGCCGGACCTCACCCTCTCCTCAGAGGAGAGTGTGGGGAACCCCTTCCGGGATCCACACTCCAGGATCACATTGGGTGGTGCCGTGCGATGCGGCACCCAACAGCATACACGAAAAGAACCGTAACGTACAAAGTCTTTTATTTCTCAAGATAGTGTCATTTACAAAATATTGTACCACGAGGGTACACGCAGCGGAATATATATACATACTTACTCTCTGTCCTAACCATGCAAAAGAGAAGACGTACAGCCCGCAGACGCTTCTTACTAGCTTCAACAAAGATGAGTGCAGCGGCAGGGTTTCCGGTGGGTCTCTGATGGCTCACCGAACAACCATCTTCATAGAAAATTTTATAACCTGCAAAACAGTAATAATGCAACCGTGAGCACGATGGCTTAGCAAGACTTAACTGACACTCCTAAACAAGGAACTCTACATGCAGGGATTACTAACATGGGGAAAGTATGATGCAATAACGACACGCCTACATGTTAGTCCTTACTTTCAGTTTAATAGCAGCAGATTATTATAACTAAGGCAGCCCTCACATCGGAAGTCCACAATCAAACAAGAAACGCTTTCCTCCGATGTGGTGATGCCCAAAGTGGAATATAAACTTAGTGAGCTCTACAACTATAGCATACATGGTTGGCAATACAATGAGTTTAAGAACTTCACATCAGCAATGATTAATCTCACTTCATCTGGAAATAATTTCTACGTCACAACTCAGTGAACAAGTGGTACTCATATAACCGCGAGGGACGGTGATTGCAATCAGGACACACCAGGAATACACGACACAGACACCCGCCTCAAAAGACTCATACAAGAGCTCCTTCTTACGTTGTATGCAGCAACCTTTCACACGTCACTCCAATGCCGAACCAGTTCCGCCGACCCATCAGAAGGGCCACTACACGGAACACGTCGAAGTTGCTCCGCTAGCGGGTTTACACCTCTGACACCAACCCCCAAAGGATGGCCGTATAAGTTTAGACACGAGAGTACCCGAGTTACAGCGGTTTCCTAGACCCCATAATTCCAGTATGCATCTGGTACTGTTCAAACTTGCTCAGCAGGGCGGCATACGCATTGGTTCTTAACAGACACAAACAGAGCTATAGCCACACAGGCCCAACGTCCTGCTGCTTCTACTCTCTGCTCGGTCTCATTTTTCATTCCAGAACTTTCATTCTCTAGAATCATACCCCACTGCACCAACATCCTAAACTCGCGAGTAGCTTCTAACTACCGGACTTGTACCGGATCCTATACAACTTAAGCCTAGCAGAAAACTACACGAAGGTAACCTGTTCTACCCTATAACTCCAAGGTTTTGTGGTCATGCATTTAGAGTATCAATCATCTTGACCTAATGCACAATACATACTAGACCCATAAAAGTGATACAAAGTAAAATATAACTAAAAGCTGTTAAATGCAAACCGGGGCTTGCCTTATGTTGCTGCAGGATTATTTCTACTTTTAAGTCAGTAGCTTTGCAACGAGTAAGGCTTCAACTTGTTGCTCCGAGTTGAGTTCTTCGTCGAACTCCTTCGTCGTATTTCCTACCGACATGAATATGCACAGTTTTATGTTGCGAGTATATGAATTATAAAACAAATGTGTGTTATGACTTAAGAATGATTTCAACCAACTAAGACTCGAGATTTGGGTTCTGGTTATGTGTTAGACAGAGAAAGAATCATTTTGGATCAATGGAGGTCTTTGGAATAAAGTTCAAAGTAATAGCTATTGGACATAAATATGAAGCTGGACATAATTGGAATAAAACTGGAGAAGATGATATCAACATTACCTGAAATTTTTACAGTGGTCCATTGATCATACAGAGGTATGGCTTGCAAGATTTCAGACAAAGTTGATGGAAGATGTGGCCTAGGGAATTTTCTTACTATTTGGCTTCTCTAAAATCCTATGACAATTATAGTGTCTTGTCATGCTCCAAATTTGGTTTTTCAGAAACTTGAGTGTCTCATGAGTCCATAGGAGTTGGTTTCACCATTTTTGGAGCTTCCTACACAGAGATATGGATTTTCCAAACTTGGTTAAAAGTCTGAAAATGTCTCTGTTCATTTTCCCATTTTTCAGATACATACAAGATTGAATCAACATTTGGCCAAGCAAATGAAGTCCAATAGCTCTTAAAATTTTACTGGAGTTCAAGGATTTCTGAAAGAATGTCCTGTCCGAATTCGGGAATTTTCAAATAAACAGAACTCCTGTCAAAATTCCTACAAATTTTTCATTAAATGAATTAATGAGCCAAATACAGGGATTTTCATAAATATTGGGCTGCACCTATGGATAGTACTCCTTTAGAGGAATCCAACAAAATTTATTTCACAATTTTTGGAGGTTCCTACACAAAGTTATGACTCTCCAAAGTTTGAACCGAATTAGGAAAATCTAGAAAATGTTTAAATACCGACAATGGGTCCCACTCGTCATCCCTAACCTTCAGCCTCGCGCCAAACAGAGCAGTGGCGGCTCCCTCTGGCGAGGTCGCCGTAAAGGCACTTCCCAGCCACCTCCGGACCCCCTGCTGTCCGCCCCCCTCCATTTTCCCCCACGCTGAACACATTGGTGAGGTTGCCGGCGGCTGAAACTCGCCGGAAAACAGGGCGCACCGGCAACATCAAACCCTAGGGCTCCGGCGAGGTCGTGCACGGTGAATTCTCCACCAAATGGTCGGATCTTGGGCTCTAAAGCACCAGGTGATCATATAGAAGACCGACATGAAGTCTAAACAAGCCAGGGAGAGCTCCAAACCTATCGGCACTGTGCGCCCGATATGGTCCAGCGGTATACCCTCGAAAAGAACTCGGATTCCTCGCTCTACACTCAATTTCTTGGTCTAAAATCGATGGAGGAGGTGTGCTAGGCAGTTAAGATCCTGTGTGTGAAGTTTGAAACACAACCAAAACGAATTGAGGACGAATTTTGCAATTCCTTACCTCAAGGTCAGTTCCTGCTGCCCGGGAGAAAATCTTGAAATTCTCCCTCTGTGATCAATGGCTAGGGCTGAGGTTCGGAGGTGAGCAACTAGCCTTGTAGGTGCACCGATGGGGGGCTTGCTTGGGCGTGATCATCACTGGTTTGGGCTGGCCACGGCGACCAGTTCGGTTTTTCAGCTTTTACCCGAGAGCTGCAGAACCTTTGCTGTTTTCCGGTGCCAACAAGCTCGGGACCGTGGGGGGAAGTTGCTAGCCGGCTAGAGCACTCGTGGACGACGCCTTTTTCTGTGGGGAGCTCGGGCAAAGGCAATTCAGTTTATGGCTGGGGATGGAGATAAACACAGTGGCCGGCTGTTCTTCTCGAATGGAAATAACGAACGTGCACCAGCGAGAGAAAGCAAAAGAGGACTGTGGCACTCGTGACATTGATCAGGACGGGCAAAAGATCAGGCAAAGAAGGAGGTGGCGCGCAAAACTTTCCCTCAAAGTCCCCTGCCGGTGTGCTGTCGGGAGCTGGAGCGAGGGAGGAAAGACAGAGTCGGTTGAAGTCTTGTGTGTATGACATGTGGGGTCCACCTCTCCCCCTTATCCCCCAATATCCGTTTAAAGATAGAAAACGAGCTCCAAATTTGATCAAACTCCGATGGTAGGCCAAAAGAAATATGAGAAACACAACGGTGCACTCAAATTTGAATTTTGGTGAAGTCAGAATTTGAAACTGAGATTTAAATTCAAATTCGAATTTTCTCCCGTTCAAATTCCAACAAATAGGAAATCCTTTTCAAATGCTCTGAAAATTTGCCGGGCTATTATTGGATGTGTGGAGAACCAAATGAAAGCTTTAGATCTCCGTGTTTAGGAATTTTTGCAAGTTCAAGTTTAGACTTGGAGCTCACACCGTTAAATTCAAAAGTTTAAATTCCCTCTCATTTTCTCGGTGTGACTTGTAGCTCCACTTTCTAGAGTTTTGGGATTTCACAGCGAGCTCCGATGCCGTACCTCCTCCTTCCGCGGGGCTGAGCTCCGATGCCGACCACCCCTCTCCACTGGGCTGAGCTTCGATGCCGGACCTCACGCGCTCCTCAAGGCTGAGCTCCGATGCCGGCCCTCACCATCTCCTCAGAGGCGAGCTCCGATGCCAGCCCTCGCCCTCTCCTCAGAGGCGAGCTCCGATGCCGGACCTCACCCCCTCCGAAGGGCTGAGCTCCGAAGCCAACGAGACCCTATAAGCACAGGGAACACTCAAGTCAAGAAAGTGCACGGGGTAGACAAGGGGAAGGCCCCACCCCGGGATCGTTATCTCCGCCGAGATGGGCCCGGGGCCACTGTCGGTACCCTCAATACCGGGTACCCCCGCGCACAGGAGAAAACCGCCTAAGGACCTCGCCCCCTCCGCAGGGGTGAGCTCCGAAGGCGCCACGTGTCCAGCAGGGCCGGGGCTCCCCTCTCCTCAGAGGAGAGCTCCGGGTCTGCCACGTAGTCAGGAGAGCCAGACCTCACCCCCCACAGGTGTGAGCTCCGAAGGCGCCATGTGTCCAGCAGGGCCGGGCCTCCCCTCTCCTCAGAGAGGAGCTCCGGGCCTGCCACGTGGCCAGGGGAGCCGGACATCGCCCCCTCCGCAGGGGTGAGCTTCGAAGGTGCCACATGTCCAGCGGGGCCATGCCTCCCCTCTCTTCAGAGGTGAGCTCCTGGCCCGTCGCGTGGCCAGCAGAGCCGGACCTCGCCCCCTCCACATGGGTGAGCTCCGAAGGCGCCACGTGTCCAGCAGGGCCGGGGATCCCCTCTCCTCAGAGGAGAGCTCCGGGCCTGCCACGTGGCCAGCATTGCCGCGCTGTCCACCCCGGCTCGGTAGGCAGCAGGTGTAAAGGCACGCCATGCCTTGTCCGATCAAGGCATTCAAGACCCGCACCTTCCCAAGACGCGGAGTTGCGGCGCACACTTGTCAGGAGGCACTGTGACCAGTCACAATCAAGACAGGCGCACCATGTCAGGAGCTGTAGACCAATAAATACAGCGACAAGACATGCTCTACCGTTCCTGCCATCATCAATTGCGGCATGGACAGGACGGCAGGACGACGACCAAGGAGCCATCGCCAGAAGACAGCTACCAGCATTCACGACAAGATATGGTAGATGGCAGGAAATCACCCCGGGGCCACCTGTCGGGCCCCGGGGCTCACCTTGTAAGCCGCCCAAACCTTGAAGTATATGAGGCTCGGGTAGGCAACGTTGCAATGGGTTCGCCACCTCACGAGTTCGCCACCTCGCGAGTTCGCCATTCGGGCAACTCAGCTCAGATCATCACCAAGCTTAGAACTCCGGTTCTAAGCTCTGAGCAACATAGCTCCCATGGACGAAGGGTATTACGCTCCAGCGGCCCGAACCACGTAAAAACCCTCGTGTCAATCCTCTCACAACCAACGCGACCCTCTCGAGAGTACTAGCCCCTCCGAAAAAGAACCTCCGCGGGCTGCCCTGACGTAGGCCCCGGGGAAGTGTCGACTGCAACACTTCGACAGTATTTTTCTAGGATATGAATCTTACTCAAAAGCTTATCGAGTGTATGATCCTGTAAATCAAAAAATTATAGTATCTTGTGACATCAAGTTTGATAAGTATAGACCTTGGAAGTGGGAAGAGTCTCAATCAGGAGGAGAAGAAATATTGTCATCCTACTTCAGAGTTCAGTGGACAACAGTGACTGACAGTTCTGAATACAGAACTGAAGATGGCATTCGTGCAGAGCCTTACACTCCAAGAACTCCACAAAATAAGACTGGGAGTGGGACATCTTCTGACATTCAGTGGGTGACTTCACCCACAGGGCAGGAAGTCAACACTGAGGGGGTGCCACAAAGGTTCAGAAAAGTAGAAGATGTGCTTGATTCAACTGAACCTATTGAAGACTTTGAATATTCTGGTCTCTGTCTTTTTTAAGCAGAAGAGCCAACTGATGTTATGCAGGCTATTAAGGACCAGAATTGGAAGGTGGCAATGCAAGAAGAGCTGAAAGCAATTCAAGAAAATAAGACTTGGTATCTTACTGATCTGCCATCTGACAGTAAGGCTGTTGGTCTCAAATGGGTTTTCAAAGTTAAAAGAGATCCTGCAGGAAACATTCTAAGGTACAAGGCAAGACTAGTAGCTAAGGGGTATTCTCAAGGGAAGGGTATTGACTTCTCTGAAGTTTTTGCTCCTGTAGCACGCCTTCAAACATTCAGGATGATCTTGGCTCTGGCTGCAAGTAAGTGTTGGAATGTACATCATATGGATGTAAAATCTGCCTTCTTAAATGGTGAATTATCAGAGGAAATTTATGTACAACAGCCACCTGGTTTTTCAGATAAGAGATACCCAGAGAAGGTGTTAAGACTCAAGAAGGCACTTTATGGTCTAAAGCAGGCTCCAAGAGCCTGGAATGATAGACTTGATAAGGAACTGACAAAATTTGAGTTCAAAAGAACTGAAGCCGAACATGCCTTATACAGAAAAGGAAATGATTCTAGCTTACTCTTAACTGGAGTCTATGTGGATGACTTAATCATTTGTGGACCAAGTCAAACAAAAATCAGTGAGTTCAGTTAGAAATGAACAGAAGATATATGATAGGTGATCTAGGAAAGCTGAGTTACTATCTTGGAATTGAAGTTCAGCAAAAGAGAACTGAAATACTTCTCTGTCAAAAGGCATATACCCTGAAAATACTGTATATTACAGGTATGAGCCATTGTAATTACAGTGAGGTTCCTATGGAACCAAGGCTGCATCTCAGGAAATCAGATGGAAGTGAGGCAGTGGATGCAACAACTTATAGAAGCTTAATTGGGTGCTTGAGATACCTTGTAAATACAAGACCTGACTTGGCCTTCTCGGTTGGACTTGTCAGCAGGTTCATGGAGACTCCATCTAAATGTCACATGGGAGCAGTAAAAAGGATACTCAGGTATGTGGCTGGTACATTGGATTATGGTTGCAGGTACACTAAAGGAAACTCCTCAAGCCTAGTTGGATACTCAGACAGCGATCTAGCAGGAGATATGGATGATAGAAAGAGTACTACTGGAATGGTCTACTGTCTTGGGGACAATCTTATTACCTGGAATTCTCAAAAGTAAAAGGTAGTATCTCTATCCTCCTGTGAAGCTGAGTACATAGCTGCAGCCACTACAGTTTGCCAAGGTATTTGGTTAAGCAGACTTCTTGAAGAAATATTAGAAGAAGATCCTGCAACATTCAGGTTACTGATAGATAACAAGTCTGCTATTGAGTTAAGCAAAAATCCCAAGTTTCATGACAGGGTCAAACATATTGACACCAGATTTCATTATATACGTGACTGCGTTGAAGATAAGAAGGTGTAATTGGAGTATGTCAGCACAAACAGTGAGCTAGCTGATATTCTGACAAAACCTCTTCCTGGAGTGAAACTGGTTGAGATTCGACAACAACTTGAGATTGTCAAGGTGCAACAAGATTAGGGGTGAAATGTTAAAAGTAATCTAGTTGCACAACTTATTTGCATTTTGCATGTTTAGTTTGAAAATGTAATAAAGCTGTTGCCTGCATGTTGGGTCTGCAACAGACTTTGAATATTGAGAGTAGTGGTAGTGATGCCCGCGTCATACACCGATGTGGATCGAGCTGCGGCCGGGAATCATCGTTGTTGTTATGCATGCATGTAGACCGGGTAGTGGTTGTTGTGTGAGTTCAGTTGATCGTTATGTACAACGTGTATAAACATACCTGAACACGAGATGGCCAGTGCGCCGGTTGACAGTACTTGAGTTCTCTCCTCTATTTTTCCATTTCTCTGCTCTTGTGCGATCTGAGTGAGAACACAACTTCGGCGCGTGCACAGTTGTTCTACAGACTGTAGCTGATCAGGAGTGTGATCCAACTTCAACAATGATGAAAATAAAAAAATTTACATTATTTGGATCCAGCCGAGAATCACTAAGTTTTGCTCTGACTTTTGTATCTTGCGGTTTAGCTCGTTTATCTTGCGGCCGCTAGGTAAATTTGGTTTCCCGACTGATTCTCCACCCGGGTGCCCGTATCTTGGGTTTTCAGGTAAAATTGCCTACAGGAGGCTGAACATTAGATTTGGGTAGGTTCTCCCGCTAGGACATCCACACCTTCAGTTTCCAAGATAAGATGGCCTCCCGCAATCCATTTTTTGTCGTCTCCCACCTACAAAACACACAACATTTTGTACACCCAACACATGCCCCCCCTGTTTTGGGGCAATAGGAGTATGCCAAAAAACACCTTCCAAGCCACGATTCATTAGATAAATCAGTTGTTTTATCTTGCAAGTTTTAGATACTTCAACCTTCTTGCCACACACTCGGGTAAAACTTCTTCAAGTATCTTTCATTGATAGCTTTTCCTGAGTTCTCCCCTTGCAAGGAATCCACAAAGTAAGCATTACCGGGGACAATTCCCACGATCTTAAAAGGTCCCTCCCAGCTCGGTGACCATTTGCCAAACTTCTTATCTCAAGTTCCTAATGGTAAAATCATTTTCCATACTAAGTCTATGAATTGAAACAATTTTTCTCTCACTCTTTTGTTGTAAGTCTTAGCCACCCTGATCCCTTCCTTCTTGATTTCTCTCAAGACTCCCATTCGGCTCTCGAGTGCTTCATCTATCTTGTCCATCATTAGCACTTGATATTCCATAGCCGAAAGGTTATCTTGTTGAGCTACTCGACATGCTTGCAACTTGATTTCCACTCGGTAATACGGCTTCTTATCCATATATAAGCTCAAAAGGAGTACCTTGGTGGCACCGTGCTTGGATACTCTATGAGCCCATAGAGCTTCATTCAATGTTTCATGCCACCGTCTTGGGTTCTTTTTGATATTCTTCTTGATGAGCTTGATCAAGATTTGTGGCTTGCCTCAGCTTGTGTGAGGACCCGACGGTCTCGAATAGCCAGGATCACGCTGAGAGATGCTGCATTGCACAACATCGGATAACACACATAAAAGGTACCAAGCGGAAGCAAAAATTTTATTACATAAATGTGTTTATGAACATAATTACATCCCAAAATGCGTTAAGTCTACACTCGCGGGTGTAGACTAAGCAAAAGAGTTCACGTGCAGCCCGTGAACGTGTTCCCACTAGCACACACGCACACTAACACGGCGGCGTGCGCGGCTCCCACTCGACGGTGTTTCCCTCTTAGGGGTCCGTCTCCTCTTCGGAAGCCTCCTCCTCATAGCACCCTGCAAACGCTTCAAACACAAGCAGTAAGCACTCTGGCTCAGCAAGACTAACCCGTCTTACATACACATGAAACTCTACATGCTGGGTCTGCAATGTATAGTAGGAATGTATATTGCAAAAGACACGCCTAATTAGTTGAATCTTACTTTCAAGTTTTAGCAACAAGTTGTTGGAGAACCTCGTGCTAAGACACATAAGAGAGCCGTAATCAAACAAGAAACGTATTTCTCTCATGTGCTTTGCCTAAGATTGAAAAGAACTTTAATTAGCTCTAAACTACAGCAGATCATTAACAAGCAATGTACAGCTTTCAATCAGCAATCTTTTAACATGACACTATCCTGTTCTTTCTACGTCACGGTACAGTGAACAAGTGGTACTCACTGACCGCGAGGGACGACGATTATAATCGATTTACACCTGCAGGGTTACCCGAATAACAAGTCATGTACGCCCGTACTCGATGTTGCCTACAACAACCACCACAGATGTCATATGCAACCACCTTTCATCCGTCAGCCAAGTGTTCAACCTGTCCTATCGTCCTAAGAAGGAGGTCTCTGCGCGGAGCATCCGCAGTGTCTGCCAGCCAATTTATACCTCGCTGCTCTCAACCTACCCTCTGGATGACAAGCAATACCTCAACAGATCACTACCCGAATTACATTGGTTTCCCGGTTCCCCTATATTCGGTAGGTCTTCGATACTGTTCTAGCTTGTTCAACACGCCCACACACGGCTCAGTCCTCAATCGACACAAACGGAGCTATGGTACCAAGTCCCCAAAGTCCTGCTACCCTTGCTCTCCGCTCGGTCTCATTTTTCTTGCCATGTGATTCATTTGCTATCTCTAACCGAGTTGTGTGCCTCTAGCCTATTCTCGCGAGTAGTTCCAACTACTCGACTTGTACCGAATCCTACCCTAATTTTGCATTGCAGTGGCTACTCAAGGTTTAAAACCTAAGCCCAAAACCCTGGTTCTCTTGGCTATGCATTTGGGTTTTCAAACAAAACTCTAATGCACAATTGTAATGAATACATAAAGTAAGTTCTCAAAACAAATGACTTTATGAAATGCAAACTGGAGCTTGCCTTGCTACTGGTCGTATGCTAGTTGTTCTTACAGAGTTATGAAATCCAACACCACTGGATCCTCTTAGATCTTAGCGACTACACAAGATAACATATAATGCGTGTTAATTTAAATGCATATGACTTGAATTTGATATTTTGAATGCTATAAGTATAGCTAGACAGTGCTTTGACTCTGAAATTTTTACCAGTGGTTGGGATACAACCTAAACAGAGACTTGGCCAAATTTCATTTAAAGCAAAGTTCATTTGAGCCCTGCTCAAATAATTGCGTAGTTGGCCATAAGTAGAGCTCTTAGGGTGTTCTAAGGATTTTCATGGAGCAAGCCATGACTTTATGGAAACTAGATTTTCAGAGGGTTCTAATGGAATTGGTTGAATCTAATTTGAAGATTCCTAGCAAAAGATATGAGCTAAACAAGTTCAGAGAAAATCCGAAAAGTGTTTCTGGACATTTTTCTTTTTCTCTGGACCAGTATATTTAATCATACCATCAGGTGGATCAAATAAGCTTGAATAGATCTGAACTTTTTATCGTATCTCAGGGATATTACAAGGAACATCCTGGCAAAATTTCAGAATTTTCCACTAAAGGGTTCTCCAGTTACAATTCTAAACAATTTAAATTTTAAAGAATTAATTCTGGAGAAATAAAGGTTTTCATTGAGTGAAACTTGATTTCTGGAAAGTACTCAGATATCTGAATCCAACAAAATTTGGTTCACTCGATTTGGATCTTCCTAGCAAAAGTTATGTGGGTTTGAAGTTTGAACTAAATCTGAAAATCGGGGAAAAGTTTAAATTCTTGCCGGTGGGTCCGGGGCTACGTGTCGGCTCCTCAGCGAATGCCACACGGGGTCACTGAGTTCTTACCGCGCAGCCACAATTGACCCGGAGCCGCAAAGGATCTAGGTTTTTAAATCCCCCTGACTGACTGCTGGGCCCGGCGCACCCTTCTTCAACCTCGGTCCATTTCCCGCGCCTGCGCCGCCCCCTCGCCGGAGCTCACCAGAGTGAAGTTTCCAACCACCTCTTGGCCTAATTCTCACCGCCTGTGAGTTTGGGAGGGTGAGGAACCCGTCTGCGGCATGATCTAGAGCTACCGGCGACCGGAAACATGTCGGAGATGTGTGGCGGCCTCAGGACTACATCGGCGTCGTCGGCCAACTGTTCTAGCTCACCAATAGCTCGGCAAATGGCGCTACAGCACCAGTGGACCTCAAGAATGATCGACATGGCCTCAAACTTGCTCAGGAATGACTCCAACTAGGTTGTCACCGTGTGGTCGAGACATCCGCCGCGTTTGAGCTCGGAAAACCTAGAAAGTGTGCTGTCTATGTGTGTTTCCGAGCTAGGGTTGTGAAGAGCATACGATCGCCGGCTAGTCCAGCCGCTGTGTGCAAGAGTTGGTGATCTAAAACCGAATAGGGAGGGAGAATTTTAAGGTCACGTACCGGAACGTCGGTTTGTGCACCCAGAGCGAAATTCCCAAATTTGCCTGCGATGATCCACGGCTTGGCTTGAGCTTCGGAGGTGAGCAGCACGAAGCCTTAGCGCGTCTTTAGGCGCCCTTGCTTGGGTGTGAAAGTTACGCAGTTGGGCTGCCCATTTGAGCACCGAACGGCGGCAACTTTCGGGTTGCCGCAAAAACGTTCGGGGTTGCTGTTGGTCGGAAACTGAATCTATGAATGATATGCTCAAGAACAAAGTTGGTTACCTCTTTGTATGTGTTGCTCTTTAGAGGAACAGCCTCTATCCACTTGGTGAAGTAATCCGTAGCAACCAACACGAAGCGATGTTTCTTTGACGATGCAGGGTGTATTAATTTCGATGAAATCCATGCCCCATCCTCTAAACGGCCACAACTTCACAATAGGATGCAACATGCTAGCCGGGGCTTGTTGGATGTCTCCCAATATCTGGCAGGCTTCACACCCTTTGTAATTCTTGAAATAATCCTCTTGCATGGTTGGCCAATAGGATCTTGCTCGTTTGAGCATCCACTTCATCTTGTAGGCAGACTGATGTGTTCCACAAAGCCCTTCATGCACCTCTCCCATGGCTTCCTTTGCTTGATCCTTATCTAAGCATATTAGCAAGAGTCCATCAATAGTTCAGCGATATAACTCATCATTAATCAGCGTATATTTCAGAGACTGGCACCAAACCTTCCTATCCCTGCACGTACTTGGGTCTTTGATGCACTCTACGATCACTTACCTCTAGTCCTCGATTGCCAACACGTTAATCTTTGCCAAATTGCTTTGTTCTTCTTTAGTTCCATCATCCTTGGACAACGTCGGCCTTGTTTTTACGTGGAACTTTCCTATCTTTACTTCATAGCCCAATGCTTGTTGTTCCAAGTTATTTGCTCTCCAATTTTCCTCTCGAGGGATATGTTTGGCACAAAAAGTATCTAAAGGTTTTGATGATTTCTAGGCATCATTCTCGGTAGTCATTCAAAGTTCCATCATAGCATTGGCTTTCACCACTGATCTGATGAATGATGAGCTTGGAGTCATTGAAGGCTTCGACATTGTTGATTCCCATATCAACGGAGCTTCATATTTGTCTTGATTATTGGTGCATGCGAAGCTTAGCGAAATAGAGAATTCATAGGTTATATTCGTAGGTGAAACCAACACGTAACCGATTCCTTTACCTTTGTCACAAACCAATCCATCAAAAAATAGTTTCTAGAGACATACCTCAATCAAGCATTCTTCCTCGAGTTACACATCATGCTCTACGATGAAGTTAGCTATGACTTGGCCCTTCATACCCTGTAGAGGCTCAAACACACTACAGGAATCGCGAAAATAGATGACGGCCGAAAATCATCGTCTATAAGGTTACTCCTATCGTCAATGAGTTATTGACGATGGTAAATGGTTATAGACAACGGTTCTTAGCCGTCATCAATAATTAGTCATCAATAGGTTTATTAACAACGGTAACCATCGTCAATAAACTTATTGACGACGGCTAAAACCAGCTGTCGTCTATAAGTTTGTCGAGCCACGTGGCTGTTCAAGAAGCTTGTAGACGACGGCCAGCAGCTGACCGTCATCAATAAGGACTATTATAGATGACGGTACAGCTGGCCGTCGTTTATAATTGTGACTTATAGACGACGGTACAGCTGGCCGTCGTCAATTATTTTGGCTTATTGACGACGGCTAGGCTGTCCGTCGTTAATTATTATGGCTAATTGACGACGGCTAGGTACCAGAAACCGTCGTCAATAAGGATTGCAGTTTTTTTAAAAAAAAAATAGAAAAGGCTGCCCTAGCTTCGTGGCCAGCCCTGGCTCGATGGCTAGATCACACAGGCATCAAAACAAAAATATCACAGGCATCAAAACACTATACGCACACCACTACCCAACGCTACCCCGACCGCTGGCAGCGGAGTCTAGGAAGTCGTCCTCGCGCTATCGTCCAAACGCCAGATGCTGGGGGGATGGATATTGTTGAGCCTGCGTCGCCGATCACTGTGATGTGCATGTATAGTTAGACAAATTAGAATTGAGCAAGTTAACAAATTAGAAGTTAGCTAGAATTGAGCAAGTTCAGCTATTGAGCAATTTTGTACCTGTTCTCCTGTCATCGGCTCCTGTGGCACCTGTGCTGGCTGTATCGGTGGCGGCACCCACTGGGGAAAGACAGCCTGCTGTCCTGCGGCCATAGCCTGCAAATATGAAGCAAAATATTATACATGTCATTCATATATTAGAAATGTTGAGTACAACGGTCCGAACTTACCTGCATGGAAGCTTGCAACGGTAGCATGTACGAGTGTTGATACTCGTCCCTAGCCCTGAGGTCCGCTGCTTGCCTCTTGTTCATCAGTCGCAGCGCTTCCTGCATCCTGTGGAGCTCTTTCTTGATACTCTGGAGCTCCAGATCTCGGCTCATATGCCTGCTGGAGCCACCTTGGGATGAAGAGGCCCTTGAGGAAGACCGTGCCTCCCTCGAGCCGACTTCTCCATTGAAGATGGCCAACCTACACAACGAAGTAAGAGTATTAAAGTTCTGTGTCTCAAATTTCAAGTTATTAAATAAAAAATAACAGAACTCACCGGCCGTGAGGTTTCCCACCACCGCTTGCATACGCGGCTTTAGGTACGATCAGCTCGTTCTGCCAATCGTAATCTTCGCCTCGAAGCCTCCGCACCTCCTCCCCATACTTTTCCTGGAAATACAAAAAAAATAAAGTTATCATAAGTATTAATGAGAATCCAATTAAGTTAACAAAAGAACTCACAAACGTCTCCGTCGCCGTCTGAGTAGACAGCTGATCAGGCTGCGACGGGTCACTTCCCATGTGACCCCTCCTCCACACCTGAATAGTGGTCGGCTCCTGACCGATCTCACGCTCCTATTGATACGTGTTAGCACAATGATAGAGCCAGATATTAACTAAAATAAGATTCGAGTACCACTTACCATCCGTTTAGTGAGACATATGTAGCCATCCCCACCAAGACGGTGTTTCCCGTCCATCCCTCTACTCTGTCGCCGGATCATAGACACGCCTTGGAAGGCTTGGCTCGCCCAATGAGCACACAAGGAACTGTATGCATCCGGACAGGACTCAAGCCACGGTACGCTGACCTGCACACATTTGTTATTGGATAAAAATATTAATCAAAATTGGATAATGAAGCAAAGTAAAATAAATATTTTACCTCTGCGTACTGCGCCTCCGTCAAATACTTGTCGGCCACATCCCCCAACTGCCCTGGCTCACCCTCGTCCGGATGCAACTTAAAGCACGCCTTCGTAGCCTGAATGGAAGCCGTTGATATTGACTGCGTCAGGAGCTTCCTGGCGTTGTTGTTGAAGACCATACGGGCGTGATCCAGCTGGGCCTCGTCCTCCAAACGGTAATATTTCTAGAAGAAGAAATATACAAGTAAATGTATTTAACATATAATAGGTTCACATTTGACAAATATTCTTGATACTTACCACTAATTCGTTCCACACATGCTCCTGGTGGTTGCCGTAGGTAATGTCCAGGGCCGTAGCGTAATCGTCCCAATACGTAGCTGTAACACCTTTAATTCACTACCATGCATTGCATATATTTTTCATGTAGAGGAGCATTTGAAAAGAAGTAGAAATGGAGAAGGAACCATGGAAATGGAGAAAGAACCATCCAAATTGAGAAAGAACCATAGAAATGGAGAAAGGGATATAGAAATGGAGAAAGGAACATAGAAATGGAAATAATATAGCTAAATTTAGCAATCCCCCAAATTCCCCAAAGGTTGAATTTCCCCCACATTTGGGGGGGGGGGGGGATTTTCCCCAATTTGGCCGCAGTCTAGAGGGGGGGGGGAACCCTGTCCACCACCTCTAGGACTCTTTGGTTGAGTCCCATCTTGATGAGGACTCTTCTTCCCCCCCCCCCCCCTTATAAATACAACCCCCAGCCCCCTACACCTTTGGCCGCAGCCCCCCCCCCCAAACTCGCCGAGTTGCCCCTGCACCCCCAACTCGCCGAGTTGAGACCCCCTCCCCCTTGCCGGAGTTTGGTCGCCGTCGAGCCCCGCAAACGAGCCCGCTGACGGGCCCCGCCGTCGAGCCCCACCGTCGATCCCCGCCGTCGATTCCCGTTGTCGAGCCCCATCGTCGAGACCCGCCGTCGAACCCCGTCATGCCTCGCCGTCGCCGGAGAAGAAGCCCAACGATCTGCCCTACCATAATTCCCCGCAGAAAAATCCCGCGCTGTTACCTTTGCTAGGAGAAAGGCCCTGCCACAAGGAGGAAGTGAGGTAGGTCTTCACTACCCATCTCACGACGTCGCCGCTGTTTCTACACATCCGTTTTCTTTGCCCCCTTCAAGCAGAAACTTTTGCGTGTGGACAGATTGTGTTTTGACCGATTTTTGATGGTGGAATCTATCTAGATCTTGTGTCTAGATCACCACCACGTCCACACTTGATCCCTACACCCTTGTTCATCATAAAACCCTATGAAAGCCATTAAAACATGCAAGAACACGTACAAACTGGTTCTATAAAACTGCACTATAGGATTTGCATTCATCTACCCCATTGCATCTTGAGTAAAGTTTGTGCATGATGATTGATTGCTGCAAATTTTGTATGTGCATGGTCGTGAGTAGGAGGAAAAGCTCAAGAGGCCGTCTACGAGGAACTACAGCACCAAGACTTCGAGACGCTTGAGCAACATGAACCACGGGAGCAAGGCAATTGCCCCTTGACCATATTGATCCCATGTTTTAAAACTGTTTCGCATGCGAAAACTCGTATGCTTGTGTCAACTTGATGGGACACCCTTTTATAGGAGTTTATGTGATAATGCAAGGGTGAGTACATGTCGTACTCAGCAAGTGTGGGAAAAGTATGACATGTAGCTTACAACAAGGCAGGGAATAAAAAGGCTCATTGCAGCAAGCAAATTTTATTTCACAAACATGATAAAAACAGCAACTAAGTCTAGGTGAGTTTAATCCCAATATAACCAAGTAAAACAGCAACATTCCTCCATCATAATTCACCATTTATTAAGTCTCAACAAACCATTAATCTTTCTCAAGTTCATCTCATGCTCATAAAATATTCATAACCATCTCATATTCATATAGCCAAAGCCAAACTCATTGTCATGACTAAAACAGTCCCAAAAACTAATCCCAATGAGCATACCATAACCACACCGAATAACCATCCCAAGTTTTCCCTCTAATCATGGAAGTTGGCCAGGTGCTTGTGACCGGAAGCACGGCTATCATGATAGTTTTACACTCTGCAGAGGTGGCACCACTTTACCCACAAGTTCGTGATTTCGTCACCCATCGGCGACTGCAGAACCTTCATTATACCAGTACACAACCGTCGGTGTATGGCCAAGAGATCACAAAATAGCCTTTACAAAGGGGCTACTAGATGTATGGACTCACTGAGGTTTCAACGGCAGGCTCCAATCACCATTCTCCCACCCACGGGCCCCCTCTTGTGCCATGCAGTTCCCAGGGCAGTCCTCTCTCGACTCCCATTCCCCGCGCCATCCACGGTGCATAACAAGCTAGAAACACACCTAATTAATCAGCTAAGCCGCACCCATACTTGGCCTTGTGGTGGCACTGTTTTCTTGGCATATTCTCGCATGAACCGGTCCTTAGTTCTACGGCAAGCACCACCATCTCATCCAGCAACATTCACGAACCAAGCTTGAATAGATCTCCCTGATTCCATGCCCATTAACATTCTCAATATCTCATCATTATTATTCATATGAGTGCAGTAGCTAGACACCTTTTAATTCAGCTTGCCGTATCCCATAGATTAAGCGAAGCAAAAAGGAAAAACGACCATACCTGACTCATCAGCTTTCCCGACGACAAGGATGGTTAACAAAACTAGTAAACTCCTATAAAAGGGTGTCCCATCAAGTTGACTCAAGCATACGAGTTTTCACAAACAAAACAGTTTCAAAACATGGAATTAATATGGTCAAGGGGCACTTGCCTTGCTCCCGTGGTTCTTGTTGTTCGAGTGTCTCGAAGTCTTGGTGCTGTAGTTCCTCGTAGATGGCTTCTTGAGCTTGTTCTTCTACTCACGATCACGCACATACAAAATTTACAGCAATCAAACATCATGCACAAACTTTACTCAAGATGCAATGGGGTAGATGAATGCGAATCCTATGGTGCTGTTTCATTAATCTAGTTTGTACGTGTTTTTGCATGTTTTAATGGGCTTTCATGGGGTTTCATGATGAACAAGGGTGCTGGGATAAAGTGTGGACGTGGTGATGATCTTGATTCAAGATTAGATCAGTTCCACCATCAAAAATCGATCAAAACACGATCTGTCCACATGTAAAAGTTTCAGCTCAAAGGGGGCGAAGAAAACAGATGCGTAGAAACAACGGTGACGTCGTAAGATGGGTAATGGGGACATACCTCACTTCCTTTTGATGGCAGGGCCTTCCTCCTAGCAATGGCAGCAGTGGGAAATTTTTCTTTGGAAAATTTTGGTAGGACAGATCATTGGGCAAGGGGCTTGGGGGCCAAATTCCGGCAAGGGGGAACTTGGTGACTTGGCACGAAGGAAGGGGCTTTGCAGCAGGGGGTGGACGTCCAAAATAGAGAGGGGTCGGCCAAGGGGGTGGGGGTTATATTTATAAGGGGAAAAAGAGGAGTCCTACTCCAATTGGAGCTCAAATAAGAGTCCAACTCAATTTTGGATCTCAACAAACTTATCTTTTCAGTTAGGTGCGGCAGCCTTGGGAATTTTATCCCCTTAAATGTGCAGAAAATTCACCTTTTGTGGAATTGGGGAATTTGGAAATTTTGGGGGAAATTTGGGGAAATTGAAAATAGCTAATTTCAGCTATCTTTTTCCCATTCCTCACAATTTCTATGTCACTTACTTCATTTCTACATTCCCCTCTCCATTTCTATGTCCCATTGTCCATTTCTACATTTCCCTCTTCATTTCTATGTCCCATTCTCCATTTCTACATTCCCCTCTCCATTTCTATGTCCCATTCTCCATTTCTACATTGCCCTTCTCCATTTCTATGCCACATTCTTCATTTATGTATTCCCTTCTCGATTTCTGTGGTTTTTCCTCCATTTCTATGGTTCCTTCCTCCATTCTATTGTTCTTTCTCCATTTCTGTAGTTCTTTTCCATCTCTATAGTTCTTTCTCCATTTCTACTTCTTTTATAATATTTCTCTACATGAAAAATGTATGCAATGCATGAAAATGAATTTGAGGGTGTTACAAACCTACCCCCCTTAAACTGAATCTCGCCCTCGAGATTCGATAGAGTAGAGAATAGATGAGGGAATTCTGCCTTGAGGTCTTCCTCACACTCCCATGTAGTTTCGGTTTCCGTGTGATGGCTCCATTGTACCTTGCACCAACGGATCACTTCGTTCCTCGTGACCCTCTCCTTCACATCCAAAATTTTGACCGAGTGCTCCGCGTAGGTCAGATCCTCTTTGTAACACCCTCAATTTCGTATCCATGCATGCATACATATTTTATATAGAGAAACATTTTAAATAAAGTAGAACGGGGGAACGATAGCTAAAAAGAGCCAATTCCAATTCACCGAGGAGCACCGTCGACAGTTCCCGCGGCCTGCTGGCCACGTGGCGTCTTCGGAGCTCATCCCTGCGGAGGGGGTGAGGTCCGGCAATGCTGGCCACGTGGCAGGCTCGGAGCTCGCCTCTGAGGAAGGGGCGAGGTCCGGCCCTGCTGGACACTTGTTGGCTTAGGAGCTAGTCTCTGCAGAAAAGCGAGGCCCAGCTCCGCGGGACATGTGGTGCTTTCGGAGCTCACCCCTGCGGAAGGGATGAGGTCCGGCTCCGCCAGACACGTGTCGACTTCGGAGCTCAGCCCTGCGGAAGGGATGAGGTCCGGCTCCGCCAGACACGTGTCACCCTTGGAGCTCGCCTCCGAGAGGTCCGACACTGCTGGACACGTGTCGTCCTCGGAGCTCACCACCGAGGAGAAGGGAGGTCCAACGCTACGGGACACGTGTCATCCTCGGAGCACACCTCCGAAGGGAAGGGAGGTCCAACACTACGGGGCACGTGTCATCCTCGGAGCACACCTCCGAAGGGAAGGGAGGTCTGACACTACGGGACACGTGTCGACCTCGGAGCTTGTCCCTGATGAGAAAGTAAGTCCGGTGCTGCTGGACAAGTGGCACGGCACTCTCGGAGCTTGCCTCTGAGAGGTCCGGTCCACTGGACACGTGTCACCCCCGGAGATCACCTCCGAAAGGTCCGACGCTGTTGGACATGTGGCACTCTCGGAGCCCACCTCCGAGGAGAGGGGAGGTCCGGCACTGACACATGGCACCCCCAGAGCTCACCTTTGAAGGAGAGGAAGGTCCCGCCTCTAGACACGTGGCGCATGCGGAGCTTGCCTCTGAGGAAAAGGGAGGCCCCGCCCCGCTGGATGCGTGGCAGGTCCAGAGCTCGCCTCTGAGGAGAAGCAAGGACCGGCCCCCGCTGGACACGTGGCGCCTCCGGAGCTCACCGCTGCGGAGGTGATGAGATCCTTAAGTGGTTTTTCTCTTGTGCGCACGGGAATACCTGATACTGAGGAAACCAACACGATTTCCACGTTGCTACTGCACCAAATCAAATTGAGATAGGTTTGTTAGGATCCAAAACAAATAGAATAGGACTCTTATTTGAAATCCAATCAGAGTAGGACTCTTCTTTCACCCCTTATAAATAGAACCCAAAACCCCCTGGCTGCAACCACATACCTATTTTCCACCACCCGAGTCAACAACTAGGAGGCCCTAGCTCCCAACTTACCAAGTTAACCCCCTTCGCCGGAGTTCAGTCGCCGGTGAGCCGCCGACAAGCCCCGTCACACCTCGCCGTCGCCGGAAAAGAGCCGATGATCATAAAATAAGTGAGGTAGGTCTTTGTTACCCATCCTACAACATCATCGCATCCGTTTTCTTCGGACAGAACCTTTTTTCTGTGGACAGATCACGTCTAGATCGGTTTTTGACGGTGGTATTGATCTAGATCTTGAGTAAAGATCATCACCACGTCCACACTTGATCCTTACACCCTTGTTCACCATAAAACCCCATGCAAGCCCATTAAAACATGCAAGAACACGTAGAAACTGATCTAATTAAACAGCATCAAAGGATTTGCACCATTGCATCTTGAGTAAAGTTTGTGCATGATGTTTGATTGCTATAATTTTGTATGTGCGTGGTCGTGAGTAGAAGGACAAGCTCAGGAAGCTATCTACGAAGGACTACAGCACCAAGACTTCGAGACACGTGAGCAACAAAAGCCACAGGAACAAGGCAAGTGCCCCTTGACCATATTGATCCCATGTTTTGAAAACTCTTTTGTTTGCGAAAATGTGTGTGCTTGAGTCAACTTGATGGGAAACCCTTTTATAGGACTTTACTAGTTTTGTTAACCATCCTTGTCGCTGGGAAAGTTGGTGAGTCAGGTATGGTCGTTTTTCCTTTTTGCTTCGCTTAAGCAATGGGATATGGGAAGGCGAAGTAGAACATGTCTAAGTACTGCACTCATATGAATAATGATGATGAGAACTTGATGATAATAATGAGCATAGAATCGGGGGAGATCTAGGCAAGCTTGGTTTGTGGATGTGGTAGAATAAGATGGTGGTTTACTTGCCGTAGATCTAAGGACCAGTTTGATGAGGACATCACAACAGTGGATACTCACATTGATATACAAGGACCAATCACAAGAGCACGAGCACGGTTACTAAATCAGCAGGTGAACTCGTTCCTAACTTCCTACCCATGTGAGTTTGAGAATGGATTGCTATTTAATGATTTAATTGTTATTAGGAACCATGGACGTGATCAACAAGTAAAGGGAGGAGGATTTGGGGACGTGGAGAACCAGATGGGACGTCCACAAGTTGATGGAAACAGTCGCAAACTCGGACTCGAGTTCAACTCGGAGTCCAGGAGCAGTCCATCTTAAAACGGACGCCCAGGATGCATACGGACTCCGTTTTTGACGTTTTACATATGCATGGAAAGATGAGAAGATAAACTTTCCAATGGTTCTGGGCCCACAGTAAAATTCGCCAGGAGTCGTTGGGAATTGTCGAAACAAGTTGAATTCGGAGTTCTGTCCGGTGTTGCACCACCGAATTGGGCTTTTGGGCCTTGTATCCCGTGTCCCTTAGGGACGCATCTAAGGGTTTTATGGACGAACCCTAGCCTTTAAATACTACAGCCACCGACCATATTAGGTGGGTTTTGTTCAGATTAAACACTTTTGCCATTCTACGGTTTGTGAGACCCCAATTTCGCAATTTCAATTTGCATCTTCATCGTTCTTGCTTGTGTTCTCGGTTGCACCTGCAGGGATAGCCTTCTTGGCGAGGTCAAGCGTGTGAAGCACGGTTGATAACCAACGGAGCAGTAGTGTAGTGATTGCAGGGGTATTCGGGTCTGCTCGAGTGCCTTAGATCATCAATGTCGAGATCTCCACGTCAATCGACCTACCTTTCGGAAGATCGGGCCTAAACTACTCATCATTTGGTATCAGATTTCAGGTTGCCCATGAGGTACTTTGATTTCCCACTAGATTAGTTTTTGTTTTTCATACCTAGAGTCCACAGAAAAAGCCACAAAAAAACATATCGTGTTTACCGATTCCTAGACCATAGTGCCTGCAATTTTCGTTTTTCAGTTTGCATTGTTGAGTTTGCATTTGTGTGGCCGAGTCTTGTTGCTGGTTTAGGTTTGTGTTTTTTGGGTCGTAGTTATCAGTTTCCTTTGTTGTTTTTCTTGTTGCTCACCTATTCCACAATCCGTAAACAACAAACCGAGCCACCAAGATCATTGGTTTGCCCTAGCTAGCCGCCTTGCGTGAACTCCCGCAGACAAACCATCAGTCGCCGTTGCTAAATTCCGATTGTTTCTCACATCCTATTGCGAGATCTTCTTCGCAACCGAGTTTGAATCAACATAAAAAAACAGTAACTCGGGTAGCCTACCTTAAAATGGCCATAACTTTTGCATACGAACTCGAAATCGGGTGAATTTTTTTTTCAATTTGATCTACTCAAAATTTCGCAAACGATTTTCCGCTGCTTCACCGTGTTTGGTGAAATTTGTTTGGCCAAATTCCCCTCGGAAGATAGACTATCCGGCCTCCGAAGTTTCAGCCCGGATTTTAAAGAATCTTACTGATTTCCTATAGGCCACATCTTACATCCAATTGAGCTGCAAAGTTGTGTGCTTTCTATTTTCGTGCTATCAAGTAAACAAAAAATATCAGAAAAAATATAAAAAAAGAAAAAAATAGTGAAGAGAGCACAGATATTAAAGCATTGACAGCATACCCTTGAAAACAGCTGGCCTATACACTTGTGCTGTACTTGTTTGGTTATATCTTTCTGATTTTCTATTTGCCTTTCTACTTCCTTGTGTTGTGCTAGACCTAGAACACTTGTTAACCAGCAACAGTTCCTACATTGAATACTTATTAAACTTTGTTTTTGCTGTTAACGATTTTTGCTTATTAGCCACCATATTGTGCCATCCAAGCTCCACTTTTCCTCTTGAACAGAACTGGTACCTTTGCAATCACTCCATGCTTCATTGGTTCTCACCATCCACCGTTTACCACCTGCTGTGTCGGTAAGAACACTTGTAAGAACGTGGTAAGACGCTTGAGAGAGAGAGATTGTTTCCTTCCTTCCACTTTTCACATTGCCACTATCCTTTGTAGTTGATAGGGATAACATCTTTTTGTTGTCTTTTGTTTACTACTAACAATGGCAGAAGATAAAAGGGATGATGAATGTGTTCAACATGCTGAGTTGCGTGACATGATGAGGGAAATGACAGATATTTTCACCAAAACCCAAGCATCGACAGAGGCGTCATTGACGACCTTGAATCGCCAACTTGCTGATCTTGTTGTTCGGATGGATGCACTTGAGGCGCGGCTGCCTCTCGCTAAAGATCGTGAAGACGGTGCTTATAATATGGAAGATCATAACAATCAACCACGAGTTCCACGTTATCTACGAGGTATGGGAGGTAATAATCGTTATAATTACAATGATCGTCATAACAATTTTAATCGCCCTCTTGATGATCCTTTTGCTAAAGTCAAATTTACTATACCCTCTTTTTCTAGTGTTTATGATGCTGAGGCATGTCTTGATTGGGAGATGACAGTAGAGCAGAAATTTAGTGCCCACCTTGTTCCTGAACAACATAGAGTTCGTTAACACTAGTGAGTTTAAGGATTTTGCTATCATATGGTGGAATGAACTTGTTAAAACTAGAACTGATCCTCCAACATGGGATAGATTAAAGGAAGCTATGCATGTTCGTTTGTTCCTCCTTTTCAGCGGGACCTTCGCAACAGATTGCAGCGCTTAGACCAAGGTAACATGTCCGTAGAGGAGTATTATCAAGAGTTACAAAAGGGTATGTTGCGCTGTGGGGTAGTAGAGGACATGGATGATAAAATAGTTCATTTTTATGGGGAGTTTAGACGTGAAATTCAGGACATTGTTGATTATAAGGAATATGATACTGTTAACAGATTATTTCAGCTGGCTATGTTGGCAGAAAAAGAATTGCAGGGCCGCCAACAGCAGCAGCACCAATGCACGAGGAGCACCTTCACACCGCGTTCGACATCTACACCATCTAAAACAGCACCATCTTCGAGTTTTCCTACTGCCACTACACCATCCAATTGTGGCCAACGAACTTCATCTACTGCTCCATTTCCTCGCGCGTCGGAGGGCAGCAAGACAACACCATTCAAGCCTACGTCTTCCACTCCTTTCACGAGTTGAACTTCCAACATTAAGTGTCACCGCTGCCAGGGAGTTGGTCATGTGATGAAAGATTGCCCTAGCAAACGAGCATACATAGAACGAGATGATGGCGGGTATGATAGTACTTCAGATGTTGAAGATGAATATTCTCTTGCTACTAACGTTGCAGGACCAAAAGATGACCATCATAGCACAGATGAAGAGGTACTTGGTACTGCAGCAACGGAAAATTATAGAAGCATAATTGTGCAGCGTGCTTTGAGCTCCAAAGTTGAGGTGGATGACAAGCTACAACGAAACAATCTTTTTCACATGTTTATCATCATCAAGGACTGCCGTGTGCACACTATAATTGATGGAGGCAGCTGCAACAACTTGGTGAACACGGATGTGGTCAAGAAACATGGGTTGACAACAAGAGCACACCCTCATCCATACCACATTCAGTGGTTCAACAACAGCGGTAAGGTTAGGGTAACACAAACAGTGAGGGTACATTTTTCGATTGGTTCATACCATGATTTTGCCGATTTTGATGTCGTACCTATGGATGCTTGTTCTCTTTTGTTGGGACATCCTTGGTTATTTGATACAGATGCTATTCATCATGGTAGAACTAATAAATATACTCTGATGCATAAAGGAAACAAAATTACTTTGCTTCCTATGACTCCTGCTGAAATTATACATTTTGAGAAAAGTAAAACATATGATGATAAGGCAACAAAATCACTAGACTCTGAAAAACAGCAAGTAATTAAGTTAAAATCACCTTCGTTGCTCACAACTAAATCTGACCTTGTTGATTTATTTAATACCAAGGGGATGTACTACGTTTTAGTATGCAAAGAAGCCATGTTTTCAATTCACGAAGTGTCCATGGCATTGCCCCCTGCTGTTGCTAACCTTTTGCAGGATTTTGCGGATGTGTTTCCCCCCGAGATACCCCCTGGATTACCACCTATGAGGGGCATTGAACATAAGATCGACTTGATTCCAGGGGCATGTTTGCTAAATCGTGCGGCGTACAGGGCGAATCCGGAAGAGACAAGGGAAATTCAGCGACAAGTTCAGGATCTTTTGAACCGCGGGTATATTCGTGAAAGCCTTAGTCCTTGTTCTGTTCCTGTTCTTTTGGTTCCTAAGAAAGATGGTAGCTGGCGCATGTGTGTTGATTGTAGAGCGATTAATAACATCACCATTCGATATTATTATCCTATTCCTCGATTAGATGACTTGCTTGATGAATTGAGTGGTGCTATTATTTTCACAAAAATTGACTTGCGTAGTGGTTACCACCAAATTAAAATGGCACTAGGAGATGAATGGAAAACTGCATTTAAAACCAAGTTTGGACTTTATGAGTGGTTAGTAATGCCTTTTGGTTTAACTAATGCACCTAGAACTTTTATGCGATTAATGAACGAGGTTTTACGTGCTTTTATTGGAAAATTTGTGGTGGTTTACTTCGATGATATCCTCATTTATAGCAAGTCATATGACGAACATCTTAATCATTTACATGCTGTTTTCAGTGTCTTGAGAGATGCACGTTTGTTTGGTAACCTCAAAGAGTGTGTCTTTTGCACCAATCGAGTTTTGTTTCTTGGATATGTCGTTTCATCGCAGGGAATTGAGATGGATGAGGCAAAAATTGTGGCGATCACTAGCTGGCCAACTCCATCGACCGTCACGCAGGTGCGGAATTTTCTTGGTCTTGCAGGTTTTTATCGATGCTTTGTGCGGGATTTCAGCACCATTGCAGCACCTCTCCATGAACTGTTGAAGAAGGGAGTGCAGTTTTGATGGGGCGAACAGCAGCAACAAGCTTTTGATGTTCTCAAATCAAAGCTTACACAAGCACCATTGCTAACTTCCTGATTTTGACAAGACATTTGAGCTAGAATGTGATGCAAGCGGCATTGGTATTGGAGGTGTTCTCATACAAGGAGGTAAACCCGATGCATTCTTTAGTGAAACATTGCATGGTCCTTCAATGAATTATTCTACTTATGATAAGGAATTGTATGCCTTAGTGCGAGTTCTACAAACTTGGCAATACATGTGGTCTAAGGAGTTCGTCATACATTCCGATCATGAATCTTTGAAGTATCTTAAGTGTCAAACCAATCAGAATAAACGACATGCTAAATGGATTGAGTTCTTAGAATCGTTTCCATACATCATTAAGCATAAGAAAGGGAAGGAGAATGCTATTGCAGATGCATTATCTAGACGTTACACCATGCTGTTTCAACTTGATCATAAAATATTTGGTTTGGAAACAATAAAAGGATTATATCCTACTGATTTGGACTTCAAAGATGCCTTTGAAAATTGTAGAGAAGGAAGAACTTGGAATAAATATGTACTACGGGAGGGCCTCCTCTATCGTGCTAACAAGCTATGTGTTCCTGCTAGTTCCGTTCGCCTATTACTTTTGCAGGAAGCACATGGAGGAGGTTTGATGGGACATTTTGGAGTGAAGAAAACTGAGGACGTGCTGGCCACACACTTCTTTTGGCCAAAGATGAGACGTGATGTCGAGCGCTACGTGTCACGATGCACTACTTGCAATAAAGCTAAGTCTCGACTTAACCCACATGGTCTTTATATGCTTCTTCCTGTTCCTAGTGTACCTTGGCAGGATATTTCCATGGATTTTTTTTTTTGAGATTGCCTAGGACTAAGAGGGGGAGGGATAGTATTTTTGTGGTTGTTGATCGTTTCTCCAAAATGGCACATTTTATACCTTGTCATAAGAATGATAATGCCTCACACATTGCTGATTTATTTATGACGGAAATTATTCGTTTGCATGGTGTGCCAAATACCATTGTTTCTGATCGTGATGCAAAATTTTTAAGTCATTTTTGGAGCACTTTGTTGTATAAATTGGGAACCAAGCTGCTGTTTTCAACCACATGTCACCCACAAACCGATGGACAAACTAAGGTAGTAAATCGTACTCTATCCACTATGTTGCGAGCTGTTTTAAAAACAAATTTAAAGGGTTGGGGGGGTTGTTTACCACATATAGAATTTGCTTACAACAGGTCAGTTCACTCTACTACAAAGGTAAGCCCATTCCAGGTAGTGTATGGTTTCAATCCCCGTTCTCCTATTGATTTGTTACCTTTGCCTCCTTCTAAAACTATAAATTTGGATGCTACACAACGATCTGAATTCATTCTTAAGATGCATGAAACTACAAAGAAAAATATTGAAAGGATGAATGAGAAGTATAGAATTTCTTGTAGTAAAGGTAGAAAAGAAGTAAAACTTGAACCAAGGGACTTGGTATGGCTACATTTGAGAAAAGAACGATTCCCTCACTTGAGAAAATCTAAACTTATGCCATGAGTTGCTGGTCCTTTTAAGATTGTTGAAAAGATCAATGACAATGCATATAAGCTTGAGTTGCCTCCGGATTTTTGGGTTAGTCCCACATTTAACATTTCAGATTTACGACCATACTTGGGAGAAGAAGATGATCTTGAGTCGAGGACGACTCCGATTCAAGAGGGTTAGGATGATGAGGACATCACAACAGTGTATACTCACATTGATATACAAGGACCAATCACAAGAGCACGAGCACGATTACTAAATAAGCAGGTGAAGTCGTTCCTAACTTCCTACCCATGTGAGTTTGAGAATGGATTGCTATTTAATGATTTAATTGTTATTAGGAATCATGGACAAGATCAAAAAGTAAAGGGAGGAGGATTTGGGGACGTGGAGAACCAGATGGGACGTCCACAAGTTGATGGATTCAGTCGCCAACTCGGACTCGAGTTCAACTCAGAGTCCAGGAGCAGTCCATCTTAAAACGGACGCCCAGGATGCATACGGACTCCGTTTTTAACGTTCTACATATGCATGGAAAAATGTGACGATGAAATTTCCAATGGTTCTGGCCCCACATTAAAATTCACCAGGAGTCATTGGGAATTATCGAAACAAGTCAAATTCGGAGTTCTGTCCGGTGTTGCACCACCGTATTGGGCTGTTGGGCCTTGAATCCTGTATGAGTCCATTAGGGACGCATCTAAGGGTTTTATGGACGAACCCTAGCCTTTAAATACTGCAGCCGCAGGCCATATTCCGTGGGTTTTATTTAGATTAAACACTTTCGCCGTTCTACGGTTTGTGACACCCCAATTTCGCAATTTCAGATTGCATCTTCATCGTTCTTGCTTGTGTTCTCGGTTGCACCTGCAGGGATAGACTTCTTGGCGAGGTCAAGCGTGTGAAGCATGGTTGATAACCAATAGAGCAGTGGTGTAGTGATTGCAGGGGTATTCAGGTCTGCTCGAGTGCCTCGGATCATCAACGTCGAGATCTCCACTTCAATCGACCTACCTTTCGGAATATCGGGCCTAAGCTACTCATCATTTAGATGAGGACATCACGGTTCATGCCAGCACATGCCAGGAAAACAGTGCCACCACAAGGCCAAATATGGGTGCGGCTTAGCTGACTAATAAGGTAAGTTGCTAGATTGTTATGGACCGTGGAATACGCGGGGAATGGGAGTCGAGAGAGGACTGCCCTGGGAACTGCATGGCACAAGAGGGGGCCCGTAGGTGGGAGAATGGTGATTCAAGCCTGCTGGTGAAACCTTAGTGAGTCCATACATCTAGTAGCCCCTTTGTAAAGGGTATTTTGTGATCTCTTGGCCATACACCGACGGTTGTGTACTGGTATAATGGAGGTTCTGCAGTCGCTGACGGGTGACAAAATCACAAACTTGTGGGTAAAGTGGTGCCACCTCTTAAGAGTGTAAAACGATCATGATAGCCGTGCTTACGATCACAAGCGCCTAGCCAACTCACATAATTAGAGGGAAGTTTGGGATGGAAACTTGGGATGGTTATTTGGTTATGGTGATGGTATGGTTATCGGGATTGGTTTCTGGACTGTTGAGTCATGACAATGAGTTTGGTTTTCGGTTATATGATTATGAGATGGATATGAACATGAAATGGTTATTATGAGCATGAGATAAAGTTGAGAAAGATTAATGGTTGGTTGAGACATGGAAAGTGGTGAATTATGAAGGAGGTATGTTGCAGTTTTACTTAAATATATGTTGGGATTAAATTCACTTAAAGAATAGTTGCTGTTTTTATCATGTTTGTGAAATAAACTTTGCTTTCTGCAATGAGCCTTTTGTTCCATGCGTTGCTGTAAGATACATGTTATACTTTTCCCACACTTGCTGAGTACGACATGTACTCACCCTTGCATTATCATGCAAACATCAGCAACAGGAGAAGAGTACTTCGAAGATCTTGTGGAGTACTAGGCGTGCGAACTACCGTCAACTTGCCTGTGGTGTTGAAGATGGACCCGCTGCTGTTTAGTTGCTTCCGCTATCATTTAGAGACTTCCGCTGCTAGAATAAGTTAGAGACTTCCGCTGCAAGAATAAGTTAGAGATTGATGTAACAAAGTATTTAAACCCTGTTATTTGTGGTTATATTCTGAATTCAGTTTGTGGATTACATGTGTATGTGTGATGAACATCCTGGGCACACATATGCATTAGCTGGGTTCCGTGTTTTATGGGACCGGACGTCACACTCTTGAAGCTCGAGCTCATCCATCGGTACTTGTTCTTCCGGCACTCTTAAGCACTTCTTTAGTTGGGACACGTGAAATACGTCGTGTACGTCGGAGAGGTGCGTTGGAAGCTCTAGTTGATAGGCTACTTCTCCTCGCTTGCCCAAAATCTTGAATGGCCCGATGAGGCGAGGGGCTAATTTTCCCTTGACATTAAACTGTTGTTGGCCTCGGATAGGCGATACCTTAAGATACACGAAGTCTCCCACATCGAAGGTCAATTTTCTTCGCCTATTGTCCGCGTAACCTTTTTGTCGTGACTGAGCAGCCTTCAAATTTTCTCATATCGTTTGGACTTGCTTCTCAGCGTCTTGCAGCACTTCGGGTCCAAATACTTGGCTCTCTCCCGTCTCATTCCAGAACAGTGGCGTTCTACACCGTCTACCATACAATGCTTCGAAAGGTGACATCTTCAAGCTTGTTTGGTAGCTGTTGTTGTATGAGAATTCAGCATACGGCAATCTCCTATCCCAACTACGCCCATGCTTCAAGGAGCAAGCTCTTAACATGTCTTCAAAAGTTTGATTTGTCCTCTCAGTTTGCCTGTCGGTTTGTGGGTGATAAGCGGAACTGAAATTCGACCATGTAACCATGGCTTCATGCAGCTTCTTCCAGATCCTAGAGGTAAATTGAGAACCTCAATCTGAAACTATCCTCTTTGGAACTCCATGGCGACACACGATTTGCTCCATATACAGCTCGGCTAGTTGTGCAACCCTGTACTTGGTTCTAACAGGAAGAAAATGGGCTGTTTTCGTCAATCGGTCCATGATAACCCAAATAGAGTCGTGACCCGACTGAGTACGTGGCAATCCGACGATTAAATCCATGCTGATGTCTTCCCACTTCCACTCGGGTACTTTCAATGGCTGCAACAGTCCAGCGGGTCTTTGATGTTCGGCCTTCACCAGTTGAAACGTATCGCATAAGGCAACATATTCAGCTATGTCCCTTTTCATACCATCCCACCAATAGCAAGTTTTCAGATCCTTGTACATCTTTGTACAGCCGGGGTGTATGGAATAGGGTAAGTCATGTGCCTCCTTTAATATCGTGTCGCGGATGTGCTTCACGTTAGGCACACAAATCCTTTTCCCTAACCAAAGCGTGCCTTTCTCGTCTTCCTTGAAATCCTTTTCTATGCCTTGTCGGATGCTTTCCTTGATTTCCTTGATTTCCTCATCCATTGCTTGGCCATCTCGTATCTCTTGTTCCAGCAATGAGTTCAATTCTATCACCTCCATCTCGTTCAAGAACCCGAGATGTAACCATTTGAACTCCTTGTGCAGCTCAGGTGGCAGCTACCGAACCGTGAGTTGGTGACATGCTCCCTTTTGGCTCAACGCATCAGTTGCTACATTGGCCTTTCCGGGGTGATAGTTGATTCCAACATCATAATCCTTGATGAGTTCCAACCATCGACGTTGCCTCAAATTCAGATCCGTTTGCATGAATATATACTTGAGGCTTTTGTGATCCTTATAGATCTCACATCGGTGGCCAATGATATAATGCCTCCAAACCTTCAAGGCATGTACCACGGCTGCTAGTTCCAAGTCATGTGTGAGGTAATTCAGCTCGTGTTTCTTTAGTTGTCTCAACGCATAGGCTACCACTTGTCCTTGCATGAGCACACATCCAAGCCCTTGTCTTGATGCGTCACAATATATGTCGAAGCTTTTGCTCACGTCCGGCAATACCAAAACCAGAGCTGTGGTTAGTCTCTTCTTGAGCTCCTCAAAGCTTTCTTGACACGCTGGTGTCCACTGAAATGCTTTTCCCTTCATTAGCAATTCAGTCATCGGATTCACTATTTTGGAGAAATTCTTGATGAACCGGCGGTAGTATCCAGCCATCCATAGGAAATTCCGAATATCTCTCACATTCCGCGGTTGATTCCACTTCAAAACATCTCCCACTTTTCCGGGGTCAACCGACACTCCTCCTTCGGAGATAATGTGGCCTAGGAACGATATCTCCTTTAGCCAAAATTGACACTTGCTGAACTTAGCATACAACTGATGCTCTCGCAGTTTCTGCAACGTCAACCTCAAGTGTTCTTCATGTTCTTCCTTGCTTTTTGAATACACCATGATATCGTCGATGAAAACCACGATGAACTTGTCCAAGTACTCCATGAAGACCTTATTCATGAGGTACACAAAGTATGCGGGTGCATTCGTTAACCCAAAAGACATAACAGTATATTCATACGAACCATACCGTGTTCGAAATGTGGTCTTGGGTATGTCGGAGGGCTTAATCTTCAGTTGGAAATATCCCGACCGAAGATCAATCTTGGAGAAAATTCAGACACCTTTCATTTGGTCGAACAGGTCCTCTATATGGGGCAGCGGGTATTTTTTCTTGATCGTCACCTCATTGAGAGACCTATAATCCACACGCATCCTTTGAGTTCCATCCTTCTTGTCTACGAAGAGCATAGGGGCTCCCCATGGTGACGAGCTTGGGTGTATAAAACCCTTTTCTAGCTGCTCCTGAATTTGCTTCTTGAGCTCCACTAGTTCATTAGCGGGCATCCTATACGTCCTCTTCGCTATAGGTGCAGCTCCGGGTACTAAATCAATGGCAAATTCAATGTCCCGGTCAGGTGGCATACCTGGAAGTTCTTCTGGGAACACATCTGAATATTCTGGAACCACCGGAATGCTTTCCAATGTCACTTCTTCGATGTGGTTCAGCACTGCCTTCTCAGTTGTAGGTTGGGCTGCCTCAAACTCAATATGAGTACCGTGCTCACTCGTCAACTTCATGATCCTCTGGGCACATTGAATCACTCTGTTGTACTTGCTTAACCAATCCATTCCAAGAATTATGTCAATCCCTTGGGAATCCAAGACAATAAGGTTGGAAAGAAAGTCTACCGCCCTTATTTTAAGGCTTCCTTTCGGCCATACTATATTTGTAGGAGCTAGAATTCACATTTGAAAGAAGCGATTTCCAAACTATATGCATCAAGGTGTATGAACTAAGCAACTTCTTTTATTAATATCAGCCTAGATGAGGATGTGAACACGTGCCAAAGCATCTCACATCTCTTCACTATGTGTGGATGTGGGCATTCGCCGAAACGTCCCACAACTCACACCAGCACACAAACATAAGCAATCATCATAAAATTATGCACACCACTCTTATTTCAGCCTACTACGTCTAAGCGTTCCTATTACAACTTTATTCAATGGGAAACCTAAACTTAGTCATGAGAACCAGTGCTGTTCTCGCCGTGTGACGGGGTGGTCCATACATGGGCGCACGCCATGGTGAGTCGGCAGTCCATGTAGGGATAAATGATGCTGGTGCTCCATTTGTTCCCGCGTTGGCACGAGTCTCCTCCTGTTTTTCCAGCAAGTACAGCTTCTTGCGGAGGTAACAGATCTCTTTTTGTGCGCTTGTATAGCGGTTTCCTAACTCCACAAGCAACCTCTGAGACTTGTCAGCAGCTTGTGGGTTGGAGAGAGCTCCTCCATGGGGTCCAATGATCTCCCTTGTACCACTCCTCCGATACGGATGCAGCTCAAAAGTTGTGTCCTCAAGCTGCTCATGGAAGGCGTAGCACAGTCCGGTGAATGCTTCCCATGCAGCATCATCGATAGCTTCTGCCCTTGTAGCTCTCCATGTGGGTGCGAAGTGCAGAGTGACAACCCTACCATTATATAGGATGGTTACTTCAGCCTTCCACTCTTCATGTCCGAGACGAGGGACTTTCTTGAGAAGATACTCCGGGTATAAGCTGCAGCAATCCAGAAATTCTTTGAGCTCCTTGGATATGTGTCCTCCTTCCATTCCGTCGGACCGGAATTCTTGAACTGAACAGTTGGCCCGTTCATCAACTTCATTATTGGCATCAGCAAGGGTTGGCTCCTCTTTGGATTCATCTCCTTCCAACATAGCTTCATGAGCCTCCACGGGGTGTAAGCCCGCGTGAAACTCCTCCTGAGGTTTGTACCAATTCCGTTCTTGTGGATCATCCTCCATATTGTCTTCGAATGATTCCACCTCTTCCGTATCCTCTTCCTCATGCATAGAGCTATTGACTTCCTCTTCATCATGAGGTTCCATCTTCACCTCCTCCCAATATGGTCCATCGGACACCTCAATGGGGTTAAGTGCACTCCCACGTGGTGGTGGATGAGTCCTTATGCGTGCTGTGCTCCTAATCACCGGCATCTATAATTAAGACATGAGAAACTTTAGAAAAGGAAGAAATAACTCCAAAACTTCAGAAGTTATGCAGCAAGAAAGCAAAGGTGTTGCTGTCCAAAGGAAGAGAAAAGGAGGGGCTGAAAATAGCACTTTGCGGCGGCTGAAATGACAAGTAAAGTGCAGCAGCGAGAAATTTTTGAAAATAGATGTTTAGAGGGGTGTTCCTATGTGTTTTAGAGTGTCCATTCTACCTAGGCTTGCGTCCTACGGTCAACTTGGCTCTGATACAAATCTATGAAACTCGGTTCCGATAATAGAACCAATTTAATGCATATGTGTGCCCAGGATGATCATCACACATACACATGTAATCCACAAACTGAATTCAGAATATAACCACAAATAACTAGTGTTTAAGTACTTTATTACATCGACTCATTGTCTCACTCATGAATCTCTAACTTATTCTTGCAGCGGAAGTCTCTAAATGACAGCGGAAATGACTAAATAGCAGCAGGCCCCATCTTCAACTCCACAGGCATGTTGACGGTATTTCGCACGCCTAGTACTCCACATGGTCCTCGAAGTACTCTTCTTCTGTTGCTGATGTTTATGTGATAATACAAGGGTGAGTACATGTCGTACTCAGCAAGTGCGGGAAAAGTATGACATGTAGCTTACAACAAGGCAGGGAATAAAAAGGCTCATTGCAGCTACAAATTTTATTTCGCAAACATGATAAAAACAGCAATTAAGTCTAGGTGAGTTTAATCCCAATATGACCAAGTAAAACAGAAACATTCCTCCATCATAATTCACCATTTATTAAGTCTCAACCAACCATTAATCTTTCTCAAGTTCATCTCATGCTCATAAAATATACATAACCATCTCATATTCATATAGCCAAAGCCAAACTCATTGTCATGAATCAAACAGTCCCAAAAACCAATCCCAATGACCATACCATAACCATACCGAATAACCATCCCAAGTTTTCCCTCTAATCATGGAAGTTGGCCAGGTGCTTGTGACCGGAAGCACGGCTATCATTATAGTTTTACACTCTGCAGAGGTGGCACCACTTTACCCACAAGTTCGTGATTTCGTCACCCGTCAGCGACTGCAGAACCTCCATTATACCAGTACACAACCATCGGTGCATGGACAAGAGATCACAAAATAGCCTTTACAAAGGGGCTACTAGATGTATGGACTCACTGAGGTTTTACCGGCAGGCTCGAATCACCATTATCCCACCCACGGGCCTCCACTTGTGCCATGCAGTTCCCAGGGCAGTCCTCTCTCGACTCCCATTCCCCGCGCCATCCACGGTCCATAACAAGCTAGCAACACACCTAATCAATCAGCTAAGCCGCACCCATACTTGGCCTTGTGGTGGCACTGTTTTCCTGGCATATTCTCGCATGAACCGGTCCTTAGATCTACGGCAAGCACCACCATCTCGTCCAGCAACATTCACGAACCAAGCTTGCCTAGATCTCCCCGATTCCATGCCCATTAACATTCTCAAGATCTCATCATTATTATTCATATGAGTGCAGTAGCTAGACACGTTTTAATTCAGCTTCCCGTATCCCGTAGATTAAGCAAAGCAAAAAGGAAAAACGACCATACTCGACTCATCAACTTTCCCGGTGACAAGGATGATTAACAAAACTAGTAAACTCCTATAAAAGGGTGTCCCATCAAGTTGACTCAAGCATACGAGTTTTCGCAAACAAAACAGTTTCAAAACATGGGATCAATATGGTCAAGGGTTACTTGCCTTGCTCCCGTGGTTCTTGTTGTTCGAGTGTCTCGAAGGCTTGATGCTGTAGTTCCTCGTAGATGGCTTCTTGAGCTTGTTCTTCTACTCACGATCACGCACATACAAAATTTACAGCAATCAAACATCATGCACAAACTTTACTCAAGGTGCAATGGGGTAGATGAATGCATATCCTATGGTGCTGTTTTATTAATCCAGTTTGTACGTGTTTTTACATGTTTTAACGGGCTTTCATGGGGTTTTATGATGAACAAGGGTGCTGAGATGAAGTGTGGACGTGGTGATGATCTTGACTCAAGATCTAGATCAGTTCCACCGTCAAAAATCGATCAAAACACGATCTGTCCACACGTAAAAGTTTCTGCTCGAATGGGGCGAAGAAAACGGATGCGCAGAAACAGCGGCGACATCGTAAGATGGGTAATGGGGACCTACCTCACTTCCTTTTGGTGGCGGGGCCTTCCTCCTAGCAATGGCAGTAGTGCGGAATTTTTCTATGGAAAATGATGGTAGGACAGATCGTTGGGCTTCTTCTCCGGCGACAGTGGGGCTCGACGGCGGCCAAATTCCGGCAAAGGAGGGAACTTGGAGACTTTGCAGCAAGGAAGGGGCTTGGCAGTAGGTGGAGGACGTCCAAAATAGAGAAGGGTCGGCCAAGCGGGTGGTGGTTATATTTATAAGGGGAGAAAGAGGAGTCCTACTCCAATTGGAGCTCAAATAAGAGTCCAACTCAATTTTGGATCTCAACAAACTTATTATTTCAGTTAGGTGCGGCAGCCTTGGGGATTTTATCCCCCCAAATGTGGGGAAAATTTCCCTTTTGTGGAATTGGGGAATTTGAAAATTTTGGGGAATTTTGGGGAAATTGAAAATAGCGCATTTCAGCTTTCTTTTTCCCATTCCTCACCATTTCTGTCACTTACTTCATTTCTATATTCCCCTCTCCATTTCTATGTCTCATTCTCCATTTTTACATTCCCCTCTTCATTTATATATCCCATTCTCCATTTCTACATTCCCCTCTCCATTTCTATGTCCCGTTCTCCTTTTCTACATTGCACTTCTCCATTTCTATGCCCCATTCTCCATTTCTATATTCCCTTATCCATTTCTGTGGTTTTTTGTAAAGATCCCAAAAATATGAATACAAAGAAACTCTTGTTTACAAAAGTTGGTTTCATATGAATAAAATTTGGGACTTGTTAAAACTTTTTCCACATGTGATAACACACATGAGGGCTTTCTTCACACAAGTTCAAATGTTTATTTAACTTGGAACCCGAGGGGGTCTAAACCCAAGGTGGGAAGTTCCCATATGTGTGAGAAAAACCAAAGTCAGATTTGGAACAAACTTGTTCAACTCAAAATTCAAATGAGAGCAACACTATGAATTTCAATAAACTGTTGTGCTACAAATCTCATTTGCAGCAGCCAAATTAAGAATAAGATTTCATAATTGAATTCCTTGGGTCCAAATTAGGGGGTGTGCAAAGTTTCATGATTTATGGAAATGATTTGCAACCCATTTTCCAAAATGGACTTTAAATAACAAAGAACTCAAATGCATGTTTGAATTTGGATGAAACTTGCCCAATTGTCCAAATGCCTCTCAGATTTAAACTCCCACAATTGAATTCCATCATATTCAAACTTTGGGAGATATTTTAGACAGGGATAAGGAGGGACTGAGCTGTGGGACCCACATGTCAATGAGGGAAACTGAAAATTGCAAAAGATCTCACAGTGTTGGGTCTCTGTTTGTTCACTCCCACACGAGGCAATCGGCAGAGCCGACTCTCTACGGGCGACACCGAGACAGCACCACGGCCACCTCCTGTTGATTCTCGGCACGCTGGAGAGCTGCCTGGACATCTATACCCTCTCCCGTGCTCCCGTTCGCCCTTATCACCGAGGACCAAGCGTTGCTTCCTTCTCCTCGCGCGAGAGACAGAACAGAGCTGCCGACGCTCGAGCAAATTGCACGGCAAGCGCCTAGCCCGCGTGAATACTTCGGCTGAGCAATCAAACATCACCACAGATTCTCCTCCGACGTCCTCACGCCATTCCTACGTGAGTTCCGCCTCCCCAAGCCGAGATAAACCAGTTTCCGCGGCGGCCGCCATAGAACCGAGAGCAAGTGCTCTCGTGGACAGCTTCAACCGCGGCTTTACACGGCCGAGCTAGGCCACCACTGGACGCGCACGACGTCCACACAACACACCCCCGAAGCTCAGGACCAACCGCGGAACATCGACAGAGAATTTCGAGATTTTCTTCTGATCGGTGCAAACTGACCTTCGGGTATGATTCCATGAAATTCCCGATTGATTTTTGTTTAGACACCACGAAACTTCGCACACACGGGCTAGGCTAGAGGGTGCACCAGTTTGCTTTTGAAGCCTCGCATGAAACACACGGTGCATGGTGTATTTTGGTCATTCCGACGGCGGCACGGTGAACCCTAGTTTAGAGCCATCTCCGAGCCGTTTCATTCCCATGTTGATGTTCCTTAGCGTCCGCCGGTGCTTTAGAACCTGGAAACCGGAGTTTGGGGGGGCTTAGGGCGTCGGGGTAACATCGCCAGACTTCATCTGAGACGCTGCACCGGTGCGGGGTGGTTTAGAGACGTCGCCGGTCTGTGGGAATCACATCAACGTGTTTCTCGCACCAAATTAGGGCCTGGCGGCGAGTTTCAGCGTCAGGGGTGGCCGGACGACCGAATCCGAGGCTGCTCCGGCGAGCCCGGCGGCGGTGTCGCGCCGGAGCGAGGGGTTGAAGACGACCTCACCGGGCCCGCCTGTCAGTGACTCGGGAAAGAGGGGCCGGATCCTCTGTGGCGCCGGATTAACTGTGGCAATGCGGGAAACAGCTCTGTGGCCTGTGTGGCTTAATTCAGGGCGTGACACGTGTGCTCCCCGGACCCACAGTGAGTTTTAAATTTTTCCCGGATTTATTTAAATCCCAGAATTTTCTCCAAACTTTAGAAGAGCATAACTTTTGCTAGGAACCTCCAAATTTAGTGATTCAAATTGGGTTAGATTCAGATTAACAAACTCTATCCAAATATGCAACCCAATTTGTACGAAAGTCTTTATTTAATTCTGGAAAATTCTTTAAAATTTTCAGCAAAAGAATTTTTGGGGGCGTTTGGTTTATCCAAAAATCATCAAATTTTGCCAGAATATTTTATATGGTGTTATTAGACTCCTGTAAAAGTTTCAGCTCATTTGGAGTTGAATTGGTCAGGGTAATTCAGATTGTAAGTTGCTGTGTTCAATTGAATACAGAAGCTTTTTCAGAGAATTTCCAAAACTTGTAAATTCAGTTCTGGTCAATTCTTAGCTCCGAAAATCCTAGGAAAGTTCATGCAATCTCTATGAACTATAATTGAAATTGTGGTTTACTGAGTTTGACATGAACATGGGTGTTACCTCAGAATTAATTCCTCTTTGCTTAATTACTTAGAGAATTGTTCTGCATAAACCACTCAATGAAAAGTGCTAATTTTTGGTCCAGATGACTTTATTGTGACAAGGAACTCACATGAAAATTCTCAGCCCCATTGGATCTCTGGATGACCACTGTCATGTGTAACCTCTTAATGTGATCAACACTAAAGTGGGAAAAGCACTCAACATTTGATCATAGTGTTTAAACCTAACCTAAACCACTAGCACCAGTGTCATTTTAAATTCTTAACAGGGTTCCAATTTTTGAACTGTCATTAGATCTTATTAGCAAAAGCTTTTCAATTAAATACATATGCATGATCATATCGCGTAGCATCTACGTCAAGAACGTGAGAAGGACTTAAAGTGAAGATCGAGGAGGGAGGAAAACAAGTGATCATGCTCCAGTTGATCGCCACTAACTGATTGTAATCTTAGTCACCTGCAAAACAGGCAAGCCCCGATTTGCATTTGAACAGTTTTACAAAGCATTTTCATTTTTAGAGATCATAGCTTTGCATCGTTGATTGCATTAGGTCTAGTTGATATTGAAACCCCCACTTGCATGACCAGAAATACCTAAAAGAGAATGGGTAGATTAGCACCTCCTCGAGTGAATTGGGCTACACTAATGTTTGTAGGAAAGGTTCGGTAGAAGTCAAGTAGTTGGAAGCTACTCGCGAGTTTAGGGCTGGTTTACTCGGAACGGGTCCAAAACAGAAAAGATGAGGAAAGTTCACAAATAAGAAATGGAGACCAGGCAGGGAGGTTTAGATGCAGCAGGTGGCGGACCGTGCGTGCGTAGCCCTGCCTGTGTCGGTTAAGGCCCGTCCGTGCTTGGCCCTGTTGGACAAGTTTGAGTTGTGTACCGGGCACATACTGGCTATATGGGACCCAGGAAACCGATGTACCTTGGGAGATCCATAGTGGAACCTTTCCAACTGCCTTAGGCTTTCGGCGTCAGGGTAGCAGGAGGTAACTCGCTTAAGAACATACCACTGCAGGTATGTACCTTGAGGGAGCTTGCATACTTGGGGCAGTTGGACTGCGTCCAATGTGGAAGATCTTGGGAAAGGTGGCTGCATACAACGTCAGTCGAGGTTGCTGCCGGCAACTCGGAGTACGGGTGTACGTGTCGTGTTGTCCGGGCGTGTACTGATTCGAATCACCGTCGCTCGCGGTTATATGAGCATACTTGCCCACTGCGTCTTGGCGTAGTAACAACTGGAACTGGTTATCTTTGAATTTGATAAGACTGTGATGTAACTTGTTTTGCATCCATGATTGAATTAGAGATAGGCTCATTAAACTTTACTTTCGCCTTGTGCAAGGAGCATCGCAACAAAGCGTTTCTTGTTTGATTGTGGAGTTGCGATGCTGTTCAGTTCAAGGTCTGTACAATGAGGCTTAAAACCTGAAAGTTAAGGATCAACTTTAGGCGAGTTCATTTACGCAAATCTAGCTACCCTAAGTGTGAACCACCGTGCATGTAGAGTTTCTTGTTTAGGAGAGACGGATCAGTCTTGCTGAGCCTATGTGCTCAAGCTTGCTATATAAGTTATTTTGCAGGTTAACATCGATGCTAAGAAGAAGGTTGTCCGGTGAGACTCGGAGACTTCCGAGTCATGTAACATATGGAGAACCCAGCCGCTGCTGTTGTCTTTGTGTTGCTAGCGAGAGGAGTCCACGAGCTGGACTTCATCTCGAGTTCTCTTAGTTATTCGACGTGAGTTGTTATAGACTTCCGCTGTAGCTATTTAATTTAAATTATTTACAAATAAAAATTTGTATGCTTCCGCTATTGTTTTATGTAATACATTGTTCCTTGTATGTGTGCTGTTGGGTGCCGCACAACACGGCACTACCCAATGAGATTCCCGGGCAAGTGCCCCGTCCCCGTGACTAATCGGGCGCCGTCGGGCCGTCTCATCGTGGTATCAGAACTGTGACAAGTGGTATCATTAGCTGAGCTCTGTCTCAGTCGGTACCCGGCCCGTCTCAGCTGGTATCAGAGCCGCATTGGTAATAGTGCACGGAATAAGGATCGTATTACGACAAAAATTTAGGTTACGGTGAGGATACGGTACTAGGCCCACATAAGGATTACTATTAGCATAATATGAAGGTGGCAAACTAACTTATTTGTTATGTCAAAAAAATCGTGCATCTAGGGACGATTTATGTCTTGGGGGTGCACGTAAGCGCTGTCCACCAGTGCGCACAAGCTGAAGGGTGGAGCCCCACGGGTGGCAGGTAAACCGACCCGCTTTAGTATCCTCTACGACTCTTCATGTCATTTGGGGTACTCGAGCAACGCCCTTCCCTGGTGTGCTACGGGCAAGTTTGGGAAACCCCGTCACGTTGTTAGTAACGTGAACACGTAGCTCAAGGCGTGTTTGGCTTGAGAACACCTGTGCGAGTGATGACGGACGGGTGTAAGAACTGTATGGATACCGGGTTCGGTGTGCAGCCGGACCTGACGATTGAGTGTGACTTATGCAGGATTAACCATGAAACTGTAGTATGAATAGTACACGTTTGCGAGTGACCGTTTTAGTGCCACCTAAGATACGAATATGCCGGTATAATCTGGTTAGGTTTTTCTTTTGGTGAGGCTACGTAGTACCGACATGCTTCTTACAGAGCATCGACGCCGTATTAAATTTAATAACCCCTTTCCTTTGAAGAAATGAATCATGAACTAACTTTCGATTAAAAATGAAAGTTTGAAACAAATATTAGTTACTGAACTCTTATTTTGAGCTAAGATTCAAATGAGAGGAAGACTAGGCTTCAAAGGTTTCAAAAACAGAGTGCTCTGTTTTCGGCAGGAATTCTTGCTGAATTTTAACAGAGCATAACTCTGAGTAGCTTGACCCAATCAAGGTGTATGATACAGTTCTGGAAAGAATTTCAAGTGATCTCCATTTTCTTTGTAGACCTCCAGAGCAAAATCACATGCTAAATGGGTAGAAAATTCAGAGGGAT
The DNA here is from genome assembly GCA_030760725.1 of Neostapfia colusana. Taxonomy (NCBI): domain Eukaryota; kingdom Viridiplantae; phylum Streptophyta; class Magnoliopsida; order Poales; family Poaceae; genus Neostapfia; species Neostapfia colusana. The sequence goes on along the minus strand of JASWHV010000006.1, from coordinate 56,538,848 downwards.
GTAAACTGTCCAGAACCAGGACAGCAGCAAAACCTCTCTGTACCTTTCTGTTTTTAAGCCATAACTTTCTGTAGAAAAATCCTTAAGAAGCATTTGATGCACCATTGGAAAGTTTATGAATTGTGCACATTTTTGTAGTTCAAAGTTTGTTCATATTCTTATTGTATTTACATATACAACTGTGATAAAATCAGCCACGTACAAAGGAGGTGCTGGCAAATTTTATCTAGGAATTCTGTCAAATTTGGAAAATCATAACTTTTAATCCGTAGGTAATCTGGAGGCATATGAGTACTCGCCGGAAAGATACTGAAGTTAACTTTAACTTTGGTATTCGACTTGAGTTATGAAAATGCTCTTAACTAGATAAAAATCTGGAGATAGTGCGTAAAGGTCTGTTCTGTACAGATAGGCTGGATAGCTATGCCTATTAAGGAGTTGTGTAAACATGAATTTGTTACTGCTTTCATAACGTTTTGACATATTCATGTTTTTCATTAGTCTCACATACTGCTGAGTTCTTGTTTAACTCTTCTCAACTACATTTTTGCAGTATGGTTCGTACTCGCTCTAGGAGTAGGGCCGGGAGTTCTCGTCGAGGCGGTGATGCTTCTATTCCACCGTCGGAACCGCCATCCACGGGATGGGAGGATCTTATGACTCGAGTCGTCGAGTCTAACCAAGAGAACACTAGGCTACTACAAGAAGCAACATAAGAACACACACGCCTACTCCAAGCTTTGGTACAGCAAGGCATACTCCAGAACACGCAACAAGTCGTTCCACCTCGGAACGCTTATCTGGATTTCTTGGCGACTCAACCGCCAATCTTTACTGAAGCTACTGAACCTGTGGAAGCAGATCAGTGGATTCATGTCATGGAGTCCAAATTTGGAGTATTCAAGTGAGATGACTACCAGAAGACTAAGTTTGCCGCTCAGCAACTGCATGGAGCTGCCGGAAACTGGTGGGTTGATCATCTTGCCACCATTCCGGAGGACCATCAAGTGCCATGGAATGAGTTTTGTGAAGCCTTTCGTACTCGTCATATACCACTAGGTATTATCATGGCAAAGCAGGAGGAATTTTTGGGCTTGAAGCAAGGGGGCATGAGTGTCCTCGAGTATGTCAGAAGGTTTAACCTTTTGGCCCAATATGCTCCCGAGTATGTGGCGAAAGAAGAGGCACGGTGTGACCTATTCTTCCATGGCCAGAGTGCCATATTACAGGAGAAGTTGGCCGTACAAAATAACGGCAGTTACACCGACATGGTCGATGCACCTTTCATTCAAGAGAAGCCGACACTTGAGTGGCAAGCCGAGAAGAGAAAGATGAGTGAGATCGAGCAGGCCAGCACAAGTTATGTGCCTCAGAAGTACCGTTTGGTGTATCAAACACCGCCCGGGGAAAGATGGAGGCCACCTGTATGATCAACTCCTCAGAGATTGATTGCTGGTCAAGTTCTACAACTTGCACCACCTCCACAGCCGCAGCACCAGACGGTGGTTTGTGCTCCATCGCTGCAGCCATGTGTACCTAGCATCCAACTGCAAGTCAACGAAGAACCGGAGAGACATTCATGTTTCACTTGTAGGCTTATGGGCCATTATGCTAGGTATTGTCCGGAGGGAACTCGAGGCTACGGGTCATCATATTTACAACAATATGACCCGTACCTCAATCTGCAAACAGGAGGGCAGATAAGAGGCAACATTCACTATACTGTGATTGATGATGTTCCGGAAAGAGAAGACACTTTAGCAGGGATCTTTTCTCTGAATCAACTACCGGTTTTGACTCTCTTTGATTCCAGTGCCACACACAATTTCATTAGCCAGTCTTTTGTGGCTCAACATCAGCTCCAAACAGTTTATACAAAGAGGCATTACCTCATATCTTCGCCCGGGTGCAGCAGTACCCCAAGCGAGGTTGTCTCCCGAGCACCTCTTTGTTTGGGTGGTAGAATATACCCTACGACTCTCATTATTCTTGTGGGTCTGAAGATCGACATCATTTTGGGGATGTCGTTGTTGAATTACCACAAGGCGGTTCTTAACATCAGCTCCAGGACCATTGAGCTCAACTCCCCACAGCACGGTCTTCAAATATTAATTCTGTATGCCCGACGGCAGCAGATTGCAACAGTGAACCACACGGAAGCTGTTAATATAGAGGACATTCCGGTGGTACGTGAATATCCGGATGTGTTTCCCGATGATTTACCGGGCATGCCGCCCAAGCGAGACGTTGCGTTCAAGATTGAACTCATACCGGGAACAACACCGATATCATGAAGGCCGTACAAGATGGAACCCAATGAACTGGCAGAATTGAAGACACAGCTGAATGACCTAATGAGCAAGGGCTTTATACGACCGAGTTCGTCACCTTGGGGTTGTTCAGCGTTGTTTGTCAAGAAGAAGGACGAAATACTACGGCTTTGTGTTGATTATCGTCCTTAGAATGCCGTTACCATCAAGAACAACTATCCACTACCTCACATTTGATATGTTCTTCGATCAATTAGTCAGTGTGAAGGTATTTTCGAAGATGGATCTTGGATCCGGATGTCACCAGATTAAAATCCGGGCAGAAGATATTCCGAAGACGGCATTCCCAACGAGATACGGGCTGTATGAGTATCTCGTTATGTCTTTTGGTTTGACCAACGCCCCGACACAATTTGTGTACCTGATGAATTCAGTGTTCATGCCAGAGTTGGATGAATTCGTCGTTGTCTTCATCTACGATATCTTGGTGTACTCCAAGTCAAAGGAAGAACATGCTGAACATCTGCATATTGTGCTACAAAGATTGCAAGATCATCAGCTCTATGCAAAATTCAGCAAGTGTGAATTCTGGATTAATCAAGTACCTTTTCTCGGACACATTATTTTAGCGGAGGGCATCGCTGTAGATCCGAGTAAGATTATCCAAGTACAGAAATGGGAGTCACCAAAGTCAGTACATGAAATCCATAGCTTCCTCGGTTTAGCGGGTTATTACCAGAGATTCATTCCGGGTTTCTCTAAGATCGCTAAACCGATGACAGAATTATTAAAGAAGAATATCAGATTTGTGTGGGGTGCTGCGTGTGAACAAGCTTTCAAGACTTTAGTGAAGCATCTCACAACAGCCCCAGTTCTTGCTCAGCCAGATACGACGAAGCCATTCGACGTTTATTGCGATGCATCTAGCATCGGTCTTGGCTGCGTGCTGATGCAAGAAAGACGAGTGGTCGCTTATGGATCTCGTCAACTCAGAAATCACTAGCAGCATTATCCAACTCATGATTTGGAGTTAGCTGCCGTGGTCCTTGCTTTGAAGATGTGGAGGCATTACTTGCTCGGAAATCTTGTACACCTCTACACCGACCACAAGAGCTTGAAGTGCATCTTCACTCAGAAAGAATTGAACATGAGGCAATGAAGATGGCTAGAGCTCATTAAAGACTATGAACTTGAGATTCATTATCATCCAGGAAAGGCGAATGTGGTCGCCGATGCGCTCAGTCGTAAGGCGCATATCCACCACCTCAGTATCTCTGAAATGGATGATGACGAACCAAGCCTCCGTGTCATCCCGTATGGAGCTCTCTATAATCTCGCTCTCATTCCTACCATCCGAGAGGAGATCATTGAAGCTCAACGAAAAGACAAGGGTATGTTCCACATACGGCGAAGGATAGACAACGGAGAAATGAAGTGCTTCCGGAAGGACGATGAAGGTACCTTGTGGTTCAACGACCGGATTGTAGTACCCCGGGATATGGGACTACGGAAGAAAATTCTGGACGAAGCTCATTTGTCTAAGTTTTCCATTCATCCGGGCAGTAATAAAATGTACCAAGATCTCCGGAAGAAGTTTTGGTGGACACGTATGAAATGTGAAGTTTCAAAATACGTTTTAGAGTGTGATACGTGTCGAAGAGTCAAGGCCGACCATGTAAAGAAGTCAGGCCTGTTGCAGCCATTGCAAGTACCGGCATGAAAGTGGGAAGACTAGAGTATGGACTTCATCGTTGGGTTGCCGATGACCTCCCACAACCATGCTTCGATTTGGGTAATCGTTGATCGGTTAACCAAATCAGCACATTTCATCCCTGTGCATACTAGGTATAACGCACAGCAGTATGCAGGGCTGTACCTAGCACGGATGTTGTGCTTACATGGAGTTCCCCATACCATTGTGTCAGATAGAGGATCGCTGTTTCTGGCCCATTTCTGGGAGCAGCTACACGCATCCTTGGGGACCAAACTGATTAGAAGCTCCGCGTATCACCCTCAAACCAATGGGCAAACTGAGAGGGTGAATCAAATACTGGAAGATATGCTAAGAGCATGTGCCATCCACCACGGTAAGAGCTGGGACGAACACTTACCGCTGGTGGAGTTCTCGTACAACAACGGATATCAGACGAGCATCAAAATGGCACCATATGAAGCTCTATACGGCCGGAAGTGCCGTACCCCATTGAACTGGTGTGAGTCCGGTGAACGAGTAACATTCGGGGTTGATCTTGTCAATGAAGCCGAAGAGAGAGTTCGGATAATACAATAGAACCTCAAAGCTGCCCAATCTTGTCAGAAAAGCTATGCGGATCAGAGGCGTCGACCACTGCATTTCAACGTCAGAGAGCACGTGTATCTCCGATGAAAGGGATTCATCGGTTCGGTGTCAAGGGGAAACTTGCTCCCCGATTCATCGGTCCGTTTGCCATAATGGAGAAGTGCGGGACTGTAGACTACCAGCTGGAACTACCGGCAAGCCTTGCCGGTATTCATGACATATTTCCTGTGTCCCAGCTGCGGAAATGTCTCAAGTTTACTGCTGCCATCCGCACCGAAGACATCGACGAGTTAAATCCGGATCTCACCTATGTCGAGCAACCTATACAGATTATCGACGAAAAGACCCGGATCACCCGAAATCGGACTTTGAGATTCTACAAAGTCCTGTAGAGTAATCATACCCCGGAAGAGGCGACGTGGGAAACCGAAGATTACATCCACAAGAACTATTCGGAGCTTTTGTCATAAACTTTGTAGTTACCTCCCGTCTCGTTCTTCGTTTGTAATCTCGGGACGAGATTCATTTTAAGGGGGTAGGAATGTAAAGGTCCCAAAAATATGAATACAAAGAAACTCTTGTTTACAAAAGTTGGTTTCATTTGAATGAAATTTGGGACTTGTTAAAACTTTTTCCACATGTGATAACACATATGAGGGCTTTCTTCACACAAGTTCAAATGTTTATTTGAAAACTTGGAACCCAAGGGGGTCTAAACCCAAGGTGGGAAGTTCCCATATGTGTGAGAAAAACCAAAGTCAGATTTGGAACAAACTTGTTCTAACTCAAAATTCAAATGAGAGCAACACTATGAATTTCAAAAAACTGTTCTGCTACAAATCTCATTTGCAACAGCCAAATTAAGAATCAGATTTCATAATTGAATTCCTTGGGTCCAAATTAGGGGGTGTGCAAAGTTTCATGATTTATGGAAATGATTTGCAACCCATTTTCCAAAGTGGACTTTAAATAACAAAGAATTCAAATGCATGTTTGAATTTGGATGAAACTTGCCCAATTGTCCAAATGCCTCTCAGATTTAAACTCCCACATTTGAATCCCATCATATTCAAACTATGGGAGATATTTTAGAGGGATAAGGAGGTACTGAGCTGTGGGACCCACATGTCATTGAGGGAAACTGAAAATTGTAAAAGATCTCACAGTGTTGGGTCTCTGTTTGTTCACTCCCACGCGAGGCAATCGGCAGAGCTGACTCTCTACGGGCGACACCAAGACAGCACCACGGCCACCTTCTATTGATTCTCGGCACACTGGAGAGCTGCCTGGACGTCTATACCCTCTCCCGTGCTCCCGTTCGCCCTTATCACCGAGGACCCGGCGTTGCTTCCTTCTCCTCGCGTGAGAAACAGAACAGAGCTGCCGACGCTCGAGCAAATTGCTCGGCCACCGCCTAGCCCGCGTGAATACTTCGGCTGAGAAATCAAACATCACCACAGATTCTCCTCCAACTTCCTCGCGCCATTCCTACGTGAGTTCCGCCTCCCCAAGCCGAGATAAACCGGTTTCCGCGGCGGCCGCCATAGAACCGAGAGCAAGTGCTCTCGTGGACAGATTCAACCGCGGCTTGTCACAGCCGAGCTAGGCCACCGCTGGACGCGCATGACGTCCACGCAACTCAACCCCGAAGCTCAGGACCATCCGCGGATCATCCACAGAGAATTTCGAGATTTTCTTCGGATCGGTGCAAACCGACCTTCGGGTATGATTCCATGAAATTCCCGATTGATTTTAGTTTAGACACCACGAAACTTCACACATACGGGCTAGACTTGAGGGCGCACCAATTTGCTTTTGAAGCCTCGCATGAAACGCAAGGTGCATGGCGTATTTCCGGTCTTTCCGATGGCGGCTATGGCGGGAAGGTTCGGATGCACGGTGAACCCTAGTTTAGAGCCATCTCCGAGCCGTTTCATTCCCATGTTGACGTTCCTTAGCGTCCGCCGGTGCTTTAGACCCTGGAAACCGGAGCTTGGGGGGGCTTAGGGCGTCGGGGTAACGTCGCCGGACTTCATCCGAGCCGCTGCACCGGTGTGGGGTGGTTTAGAGATGTCGCCGGTCTGTGGGAATCACATCAACGTGTTCCTCGCACAAAATTAGGGCCTGGCGGTGAGTTTCAGCGTCAGGGGTGGCCGGACGACCGAATCCGAGGCTGCTCCGGCGAGCCCGGCGGAGGTGTCACGCGGGAGTGCGGGGTTGAAGACGACCTCACCGGGCCCACCTGTCTGTGACTCGGGAGAGAGGCGCCGGATCCTCTGTGGCACCGGATTAACTGTGGCAACACGGGAAACAGCTCTGTGGCCCGTGTGGCTTAATTCAGGGCGTGACACGTGTGCTCCCCGGACCCACAGTCAGTTTTAATTTTTTCCAGGATTTATTCAAATCCCAGAATTTTCCCCAAACTTTAGAAAAGCATAACTTTTGCTAGGAATCTCCAAATTTAGTGAATCAAATTGGGTTAGATTCAGATTGACAAACTCTATCCAAATATGCAAACCAATTTGTACGAAAGTCTTTATTTAATTCTGGAAAATTCTTTAAAGCTTTTCAGCAAAAGAACTTTTGGGGCGTTTGGTTTATCCAAAAATCCTCAAATTTTGCCAGAATATTTTTTAAGGTGTTCTTAGAATCCTGTAAAAGTTTCAGCTCATTTGGAGTTGAATTGATCAGGGTAATTCAGATTGTAAGTTGCTGTGTTCAATTGAATACAGAAGCTTTTTCAGAGAATTTCCAAAACTTGTAAATTCAGTTCTGGTCAATTCTTAGCTCCAAAAATCCTAGGAAAATTCATGCAAGCTCTATGAACTATAATTGAAATTTTGGTTCGCTGAGTTTGACATGAACATGGGTGTTACCTCAGAATTAATTCCTCTTTGCGTAATTACTTAGAGAATTTTTCTGCATAAACCACTCAATGAAAAGTGCTAATTTTTGGTCCAGATGACTTTCTTGTGACAAGGAACTTACATGAAAATTATCAGCCCCATTGGAGCTTTGGATCACCACTGTCATGTGTAACCTCTTAAGGTGGTCAACACTTAAGTGGGAAAAGCACTCAACATTTGATCATAGTGTTTAAACCTAACCTAAACCACTAGCACCAGTGTCATTTTAAATTCTTAAACAGGGTTCCAGTTCTTGAACTGTCATTAGATCTTATTAGCAAAATCTTTTCAATTAAATACATATGCATGATCATGTCGTGTAGCATCTACGTGAAGAACGTGAGAAGGACTTAAAGTGAAGATCAAGGAGGGAGGAAAACAAGTGATCATGCTCCAGTTGATCGCCACTAACTGATTGTAATCTTAGTCACCTGCAAAACAGGCAAGCCCCGGTTTGCATTTGAACAGTTTTACAAAGCATTTTCATTTTTAGAGATCATAGCTTTGCATCGTTGATTGCATTAGGTCTAGTTGATATTGAAAACCCCACTTGCATGACCAGAAGTACCTAAAATAGAAAGGGTAGATTAGCACCTCCTCGAGTGAATTGGGCTATGCTAATGTTTGTAGGAGAGGTTCAGCAGAAGTCGAGTAGTTGGAACCTACTCGCGAGTTTAGGGCTGGTTTACTCGGAACGGGTCTAAAATAGAAAAGATGAGGAAAGTTCACAAATAAGAAATGGAGACCGGGCAGGGAGGTTTAGATGCAGCAGGTTGCGGACCGTGCGTGCATAGCCCTGCCTGTGTCGGTTAAGGCCCATCCGTGCTTGGCCCTGTTGGACAAGTTTGAGTTGTGTACCGGGCACATACTGGCTATATGGGACCCAGGAAACCGATGTACCTTGGGAGATCCATAGTGGAACTTTTCCAACTGCCTTAGGCTTTCGGCGTAAGGGTAGCAGGAGGTAACTCGCTTAAGAACATACCACTGCGGGTATGTACCTTGAGGGAGCTTGCGTACTCGGGGCAGTTGGACTGCGTCCAATGTGGAAGATCTTGGGAAAGGTGGCCGCGTACAACATCAGTCGAGGTTGCTGCCGGCAACTCGGAGTACGGGTGTACGTGTCGTGTAGTCTGGGCGTGTACTGATTCAAATCACCGTCGCTCGCGGTTATATGAGCATACTTGTCCACTGCGTCTTGACGTAGTAACAACTGGAACTGGTTATCTTTGAATTTGATAAGACTGTGATGTAACTTGTTTTGCAACCATGATTGAATTAGAGATAGGCTCATAAACTTTACTTTCACCTTGTGCAAGGAGCATCGCAACAAAGCGTTTCTTGTTTGATTGTGGAGTTGCGATGCTGTTCAGTTCAATGTCTGTACAATGAGGCTTAAAACCTGAAAGTTAAGGATCAACTTTAGGCGAGTTCCTTTACACAAATCTAGCTATCCTAATTGTGAACTACCGTGCATGTAGAGTTTCTTGTTTAGGAGAGACGGATCAGTCTTGCTGAGCCTATGTGCTCACGCTTGCTATATAAGTGGTTTTGCTGGTTATCATCGATGCTAAGAAGAAGGTTGTCTGGTGAGACTCGGAGACTTCCGAGTCATGTAACATATGGAGAACCAGGCCGCTGCTGTTGTCTTCGTGTTGCTAGCGAGAGGAGTCCGCGGGCTGGACTTCATCTCGAGTGCTCTTCGTTATTCGACGTGAGTTGTTATAGACTTCCGCTGTAGCTATTTGATGTAAATTATTTACAAAGAAAAATTTGTAAGCTTCCGCTATTTTTTATGTAATACATTGTTCCTTGTATGTGTGCTGTTGGGTGCCGCACAACACGGCGCCACCCAATGAGATTCCCGGGCAAGTGCCCTGTCCCCGTGACTAATCGGGCGGCGTCGGGCCATCTCATCGTGGTATCAGAACTGTGACAAGTGGTATCATTAGCTGAGCCCTGTCTCGGTCGGTACCTGGCCCGTCTGATTTTTCCTCCATTTCTATGGTTCCTTCCTCCATTTCTATGGTTCTTTCTCTATTTCTATAGTTCTTTCTCCATTTCTACTTCTTTTATAATGTTTCTCTACCTGAAAAATGTATGCAATGCATGTAAATAAATTTGAGGGTGTTACAATAAGTCTCAAAGGTTGCTCGTGGAGTTAGGAAACCGCTATGCAAGCGCACAAGAAGAGATTCGTTACCTCCGCAAGAAGCTGTATTTGCTGGAGAGACAGGAGGAGACTTGTGCTAACGCGGGAGCAAATGGAGCACCAGCGTCATACATCCCTACATGGACTGCCGACTCACCATGGCGTGCACCCATGTATGGACCATCCCCATCACACGGCGAGAACAGCACGGGTTCTCACGATTAAGTTAGGTTTCCATTGAATAAAGCTGTAATAGGAACGTTTAGATCATAGTAGCTTTAATAAGAGTGGTGTGCTGAATTTTTGTGATGATTGCTTGGTTTGTGTGCTTCTGTGAGTTGTGGGACGCTTCGGCGAATGTCCACATCCACACATAGTGGAGAGATGTGAGATGCTTCGGCACGTGTTCACATCCTCATATAGGCTGATATTAATAAAAGAAGTTACTTAGTTCATACACCTTGATGCATATAGTTGGGAAATCGCTTCTTTCAAGTCTGAATTCTAGCTCCTACTAATATAGTATGTCGGAAAGTAAGCCTTAAAATAAGAGGGGTAGACTTTCTTGCCAACCTTATTGTCTTGGATTCCAAAGGGATTGACATAATACATGGAATGGAATGGTTAAGCAAGCACAACGGAGTGATTCAATGTGCTCAGAGGATCGTGCAGTTGACGAGTGAGTACGGTACTCGTATTGAGTTCGAGGTAGCTCAACCTACAACGGAGAAAGCAGTGCTGAACCACATCGAAGAAGCGACATTGGAAAGCATTCCTGTAGTTCAAGAATATTCAGATGTGTTCCCGGAAGAACTTTCAGGTATGCCACCTGACCGGGACATTGAATTTGACATTGATTTAGTACCCGGAACTGCACCTATAGCAAAGAGGCCATATAGGATGTCTGCTAATGAAAAGTGGAGCTCAAGAAGCAAATTCAGGAGCAGCTAGAAAAGGGTTTTATACGCCCAAGATCATCACCGTGGGGAGCCCCCGTGCTCTTCATGGACAAGAAAGATGGAACCCAAAGGATGTGTGTGGACTATAGGTCTCTCAACGAAGTGACAATCAAGAATAAGTACCCGCTGCCACACATAGAGGACTTATTCGATCAAATGAAAGGTGTACGAATTTTATTCAAGATTGATCTTCGATCGGGATACTTCCAGCTGAAGATTAAGCCCTCCGACATAACCAAGAATGCATTTCGAACACGGTATGGTTCGTATGAGTACACCGTTATGTCTTTTGGGTTAACGAATGCACCGGCATACTTTATGTACCTCATGAATAAGGCATTCATGGAGTACTTGGACAGGTTCGCTTTGGTTTTCATCGACGACATCATGGTGTATTCAAAAAGCGAGGAAGAACATGAAGAACACTTGAGGTTGACGTTGCAGAAACTGCGAGAGCATCAATTATATGCCAAGTCCAGCAAGTGTCAATTTTGGCTAAAGGAGATATCGTTCCTAGGCCACATCATCTCCGAAGGAGGAGTATCGGTTGATCCCGGAAAAGTGAGAGATGTTTTGAAGTGGAACCAACCGCAGAAAGTGAGGGATATTCGGAGTTTCCTTGGGATAGCTGGATACGACCGTCGGTTCATCAAGGATTTCTCCAAAATAGCGAAGCCTATGACTGAGTTGCTCATGAAAGGGAAATCATTTCAGTGGACACAAGCGTGTCAATACAGCTTTGAGGAGCTAAAGAAGAGATTAACAACATCGCTGGTTTTGGTATTGCCGGACGTGAGCAAGAGTTTCGATATATATTGTGACACATCCAGACAAGGGGTCGGATGTGTGCTCATGCAAGGAGGCCATGTGGTAGCCTATGCATCGAGACAACTAAAGAACCATGAGCTGAATTACCCCACACATGACTTGGAACTTGCAGCCATTGTACATGTCTTGAAGATTTGGAGGCATTATATCATTGGCCACCGATGTGAGATCTATACGGATCACAGAAAGCTTCAAGTATATATTCACCCAAACGGATCTGAATTTGAGGCAACGTCGATGGTTGGAACTCATCAAGGACTACGATGTTGGAATCACCTATCACCCCGGAAAGACCAATGTAGTAGCTGATGCGTTGAGACGAAAAGGAGCATGTCATCAACTCACAGTTTGGGAGCTACCACCTGAGCTGCGTAAGGAGTTCGAACGGTTACACATCGGGTTCTTGAACGAGATGGAGGTGATAGAACTGAACACAATGCTGGAACAATAGATACGAGATGGCCAAGCAATGGATGAGGAAATCAAGGAAAGAATCCAACAAGGCATAGAAAACAAATTCAAGGAAGACGAGAAAGGCACGCTTGGGTTAGGGAAAAGGATTTGTGTGCCTAACGTGAAGCACATCTGAAACACAATACTAAAGGAGGCACATGACTCACCTTATTTCATACACCCCGGCTGTAGAAAGATGTACAAGGACCTGAAAATATGCTATTGGTGGGATGGTATGAAAAGGGATATTGCTGAATATGTTGCCCTGTGTGACACGTGCCAACGAGTGAAGGCTGAACATCAAAGACCCGCTGGATTGTTGCAGCCATTAAAAGTACCCGAGTGGAAGTGGGAAGACATCAGCATGGATTTCATTGTTGGATTGCCATGTACTCTGTCTGGCTACGACTCCATTTGGGTTATCGTGGACCGATTGATGAAAACAGCCCACTTCCTTCCTGTTAGAACCAAGTACACCTTGGCACAACTAGCCGAGCTGTATATGGAGCAAATCGTGTGTCGCCATGGAGTTCCAAAGAGGATAGTTTCAGATCAAGGTTGTCAATTTACCTCTAGATTCTGGAAGAAGCTGCATGAAGCCATGAGTACGCGGTTGAATTTCAGCTCCGCATATCACCCGCAAACTGACAGGCAAACCGAGAGGACATATCAGATTTTTGAAGACATGTTGAGAGCTTGCGCCTTGAAGCATGGGCGTAGTTGGGATAAGAGCTTGCCGTATGCTGAATTCTCATACAACAACAGTTACCAAGCCAGCTTGAAGATGTCACTCTTCGAAGCATTGTATGGTAGACAGTGTAGAACACCGCTGTTCTGGAATGAGACTGGAGAAAGCCAAATGTTTGGACCCGAAGTGCTGCAAGACGCCGAAAAGCAAGTACAAACGATGCGTGAAAATTTGAAGGCTGCTCATTCACGACAAAAGGGTTATGCGGACAATAGGCGAAGATGATTGACCTTCGAAGTGGGAGACTTCGTGTATCTTAAGGTGTCGCCTATTCGAGGCCAACGACGGTTCAACGTCAAAGGCAAGTTAGCACCTCACTACATTGGGCCATTCAAGATTTTGGGCAAGCAAGGAGAGGTAGCCTATCAACTAGAGCTGCCAGCGCACCTCTCCGACATGCACGACGTGTTTCACGTATCTCAGCTCAAGAAATGTCTAAGAGTACCGGAAGAACAAGTACCAATGGATAAGCTAGAGCTTCAAGTGGATCTGACCTACGCGAAACACCCACTCAAAATCTTGGACGTGAAGGAAAGGGCCATGAGAAATAAAGTGATCCGTTGGTGCAAAGTACATGGAGCCATCACAATGAAGCCGAAACTACATGGGAACGTGAGGAGAATCTCAAGGCGGAATTCCCCCATCTCTTCTCCACTCTATCGAATCTCGAGGGAGAGATTCATTTTAAGGGGGGTACGTTCGTAACACCCTCAATTTGAATACCATGCATTGCATACATTTTTCATGTAGAGAAGCATTTGAAAAGAAGTAGAATTGGAGAACAAACCATGGAAATGGAGAAAGAACCATAGAAATGGAGAAAGAACCATATAAATGGAGAAAGGGATATAGAAATGGAAAAGGAACGTAGAAATGGAGAGAAATGGAAATAAGATACCTAAATTTAGCAATCCCCCAAAATTTCCTCCAAATTTCCCCAAATTTCCCCAAAGGGGGAATTTCACCCACATTTGGGGGGAAATTTTTCCCAATTTGGCCACAGCCTAGAGGGGGGAAACCCTATACCCCACCCCTAGGACTCTTTGGTTGAGTCCCATCTTGATTAGGACTCTTCTTTTTCCCCCTTATAAATACAACCCCCAAGCCCCCCTACACCTTGGCGACAGCCCCCCCCCCCCAAACTCACTGAGTTTCCCCTGCACCCCCAACTCGCTGAGTTGAGCCCCCCCCCTATTGGAGTTTGGTCGCCGTCGAGCCCCGCCGACGAGCCCCGCCGATGAACCCCACCGTCAAGCCTGCTGTCGAGCCCCGCGGTCGAGCCCCGCCGTTGAGCCCCACCGTCGAGCCCCGTCATCGATACCCGCCTTAGAGACCAGCCGTCAAGCCCCATCACGCCTCGCCGTCGCCGGAGAAGAAGCCCGACGATCTGCCCTATCATAATTCCCCGCAGAAAAATTCCTCGCTGCTGCCGTTGCTAGGAGAAAGGCCCTGCCACAAGGAGGAAGTGAGGTAGGTCTTCATTACCCATCTTACGACATCGCCTCTATTTCTACGCATCCGTTTTATTCGCCCCTTCGAGCAGAAACTTTTGCGTGTGGACAGATCGTATTTTGATCGATTTTTGACAGTGGAATCGATCTAGATCTTGTTTCAAGATCATCACCACGTCCAGACTTGATCCCTACATCCTTGTTTGTGGTGTACTGGAATCCACATGCCCGGGATCTCAGAGGGTGGTGCCGCACGATGCGACACCCGACAGCACACATCATAAGGAAACATTGCATTACATAGAAAACAGACTGAATATGTACAAACTAGTACAAGACTTCAGTTACACTAAGTATTTGGATTACAACAGCGGAAGCTATGTTTATACAACTCACACTTATCTATCTAGCAAAAGTTGGTTGCCCAGCACTATGGGCAACCCACACTAGCTGCACTCCTCAGCTCAGCTCGGCGTGTACGGCTCCCACTTGTGACGCTCGGTCCAGTAAAACACGGAACCCAGATAATGCATATGTGTGCCCAGGATGTTCATTACACATACACATGTAATCCGCAAACTGAATTCAGAATATAACCACGAATAATACTGTTTAAGTATTTTATTACATCAATCTCTAACTTATTCTTGCAGCGGAAGTCTTATTCTAGCAGCGGAAGTCTCGAAACGATAGCGGAAGCAAAACTAAACAGCAGCGGCTCCATCTTCAACTCCACAGGCAAGTTGACGGTACATCACACGCCTAGTACTCCACATGATCTTTGAAGTACTCTTCTCCTGTTGCTGATGTTTGTATGATAATGCAAGGGTGAGTACATGTCGTACTTAGCAAGTGCGGAAAAAGTATGACATGTAGCTCACAGCAAGGTATGGAACAAAAAGCTCATTGCAGAAAGCAAAGTTTATTTCATAAACATGATAAAAGCAGCAACTATTCTTTAAGTGAACTTAATCCCAACATATATTTAAGTAAAACAGCAACATACCTCCTTCATAATTTACCACATTCCATGTCTCAACCAACCATTAATCTTTCTCAACTTTATCTCATGCTTATAATAACCATCTCATGGTCATATCCATCTCATAATCATATAACAGAAAACCAAACCCATTGTCATGACTCAACAGTCCCGAAACCAATCCCGATAATCCATAACCAAATAACCATCCCAAGTTTCCATCCCAAATTTCCCTCTAATCATGTGAGTTGGCCAGGCGCTTGTGACCGTAAGCACGGCTATCATGATAGTTTTACACTCTTAAGAGGTTGCACCACTTTACCCACAAGTTTGTGATTTTGTAACCCGTCGGCGACTGCAGAACCTCCATTATACCAGTACACAATCATTGGTGTATGGCCAAGAGATCAAGAAATAGCCTTTACAAAGGGGCTACTAGATGTATGGACTCACTAAGGTTTCACCAGCAGGCTCGAATCACCATTCTCCCCCCTACGGGCCCCCTCTTGTGCCATGCAGTTCCCAGGACAGTCCTCTCTCAACTCCCATTCCCCGCATCTTCCACGGTCCATAACAATCTAGCAACTTACCTAATTAGTCAGCTAAGCTGCGCCCATATTTGGCCTTGTGGTGGCACTGTTTTCATGGCATGTGCTTGCATAAACCGGTCCTTAGATCTACGGCAAGTAAACCACCATCTCATTCAACCACATCCACAAACCTAGCTTGCCTAGATCTCCCCCGATTCTATGCTCATTATTATCATCAAGTTCTCATCATCATTATTCATATGAGTGCAGTACTTAGACATGTTCTACTTCGCCTTCCCGTATCCCGCAGCTTAAGCGAAGCAAAAAGGAAAAATGACCATACCCGACTAATCAACTTTCCTGGCGAAAAGGATGGTTAACAAAACTAGTAAACTCCTATAAAAGGGTTTCCCATCAAGTTGACTCAAGCATACATATTTTCACAACAAAACAGTTTTCAAAACATGGGATCAATATGGTCAAAGGGCACTTGCCTTGCTCCAGTGGCTCTTGTTGCTCACGTGCCTCGAAGTCTCGGTGCTGTAGTTCTTTGTATATGGCTTCCTGAGCTTGTGCTTCTACTCACGATCATGCACATACAATATTTACAGCAATCAATCATTATGCACAAACTTTACTCAAGATGCAATGGTGCAAATCCTATGATGCTTTTTTAGTAGATCAGTTTGTACGTGTTCTTGCATGTTTTACTGGGCTTGCATGGGGTTTTATGGTGAACAAGGGTGTAAGGGTCAAGTGTAGATGTGGTGATGATCTTGACTCAAGATATAGATCAATACCACCGTCAAAAACCAATCAACACGTGATCTGTCCACACGAAAAAGCTTCTGTTCGAAGAAACAGATGCGTAGAAACCGCGATGATGTCGTAAGGTGGTAGTGAAGACCTACCTCGGCCTCCCTCCTAGCAATGGCAGCAGGGCAAATCAACGGCTCTCTTTCGGCGATGGTGATCGTGACAGGGCTCGTCGGCGGTCTCACCGGTAGCTGGACTACGGCGAAGGGGGTTAACTTGGCAAGTTGGAAGCTAGGATTTCCATGTCGTCGACTCGGGAGGTGGATACGTGGTTGCGGCCAGGGGGTTTTGCGTTCTATTTATAAGGGGTGAAAGAAGAGTCCTACTCTGATTGGATTTCAAATAAGAGTCCTGTTCAATTTGTTTTGGATCTTAACAAACCATTCTCCAATTGATTTGGTGCGGTAGCAACGTGGAAATTGTGTCGGTTTCCTCAGTATCGGGTATTCCCGCGCGCATAGGAGAAAAACCGCTTAAGGATCTCGTCACCTCCGCAGTGGTGAGCTCCGGAGGCACCATGTGTCCAGCAGGGGCCGGGCCTCCCTTTTCCTCAGGGGCGGGCTCCTGTTGCGCTGAGTGTCTGGTGGGCGGGACCTCCCTCTCCCTCAGAGGCGAGCTCCGCGTGCGCCACGTGTCTTGCGGGTCGGGCCTCCCCTCTCTACAGAGGCGAGCTCTGGGTGCGCCACGTATCAGTGCCGGACCTCCCCTCTCCTTGGAGGCGGGCTCCAAGAATGCCACGTGTCCAACAGCGTCGGACCTTTCGAAGGCGAGCTGCGGGAGCGACACGTGTCCAGCGAACCGGACCTCTCGGAGGCGAGCTCCGAGAGTGCCACATGTCCAACAGCGTCGGACTTCCTTTCTACTCGGGGACGAGCTCCGAGGTCAACACGTGTCCCATAGTGTCGGACCTCCCTTCCCTTCGTAGGTGTGCTCCGAGGATGACACGTGTCCCATAGTGTCAGACCTTTCGGAGGCGAGCTCCGATGGTGACACGTGTCTGGCGGAGCCGGACCTCATCCCTTCCGCAGGGGTGAACTCCGAAGTCGACATGTGTCTGGCGGAGATGAACCTCATCCCTTCCACAGGGGTGAGCTCCGAAAGCGCCACGTGTCCCGCGGAGCTGGGCCTCGCTTTTCTGTAGAGACTAGCTTCGAAGACAACACGTGTCCCGCGGGGCTGAGCCTCGCTTCTCCGCAGAGACTAGCTCCGATGGCAACACGTGTCCAGCGGGGACGGACCTCGGCCCTTCCTCAGGGGCGAGCTCCGAGCCTGCCATGTGGCCAGCATTGCCTGACCTCACCCCCTCCGCAGGGATGAGCTCCGAAGATGCCATGTGTCAGCGGGCCGCGGAAAGTGTTGACAGTGCTCCTCGGTGAATTGGAATTGGCTCTTTTTAGCTATCTTTCTCCCGTTCTACTTTATTTAAAATGTTTCTCTATATTGAATATGTATGCATGCATGGATACAAAATTGAGGGTGTTACAAACCTACCCCCTTAAACTGAATCTCACCCTCGAGATTCGTTAGAGTAGAGGAATAGGTGAGGGAATTCTGCCTTAATGTCCTCCTCACGCTCCCATGTAGCTTCGGCTTACGTGTGACGGCTCCACTATACCTTGCACCAATGGATCACTTTGTTCCTCGTGACCCTTTCCTTAACATCCAAAATTTGGACAGGGTGCTCTACATAGGTCAGATCCTCTTGAAGCTCGAGCTCATTCATTGGTACTTGTTCTTCCGGTACTCTCAAGCACTTCTTGAGCTGGGATACATGAAATACGTCATGTACGTCGGAGAGGTGCGTTGGGAGCTCTAGTTGATAAGCTACCTCTCCTCGCTTGCCCAAAATCTTAAATGGCCTGATGTAGCGAGGTGCTAACTTGCCTTTGACGTTGAAACATCGTTGGCCACGGATAGGCGATACCTTAAGGTACACAAAGTCTCCTACTTCGAAGGTCAGCTTTCTTCACCTATTGTCCGCATAACATTTTTGTCGTGACTGAGCAGCCTTCAAATTTTCTCGTATCGTTTGGACTTGCTTCTCATCTTCTTGCAACACTTCGGGTCCAAACACTTGGTTCTCTCCGGTCTCATTCCAGAACAGCGGCGTTCGACACCATCTACCATACAATGCTTCAAAAGATGACATCTTCAAGCTGACTTGATAGCTGTTATTGTATGAGAACTCAGCATACGGCAAGCTCCTATCCCATCTACGCCCATGTTTCAAGGCGCAGGCTCTCAACATATCTTCCAAAATTTGGTTTGTCCTCTCAGTTTGCCGGTCAGTTTGCGGTTGATAAGCGGAGATGAAATCAACTCGTGTGCCCATAGCTTCATGCAGCTTCTTCCAGAACCTAGAGGTAAATTAGGTACCTCGATCTGATACTATCCTCTTCGGAACTCCATGACGACACACAATTTGCTCCATATACAGCTCGGCTATTTCCGTGACGCCGTACGTGGTTCTAACAGGAAGAAAATGGGCTGTTTTCGTCAATCAGTCCACAATAACATAGATGGAGTCGTAACCCGACCGAGTACGTGGTAATCCGATGATGAAATCCATGCTGATGTCTTCCCACTTCCACTCGGGTACTTTCAATGGTTGCAACAGTCCAGCGGGTCTTTGATGTTCCGCCTTCACCCGTTGGCACGTGTCGCATATGGCAACATATTCAGCTATGTCCCTTTTCACACCATCCCACCAATAGAAAGTTTTCAGGTCCTTGTACATCTTTGTACTGCCGGGATGCATGGAATAAGGTGAGTCATGTGCCTCCTTTAATATCGTGTCGCCGATGTGCTACACGTTAGGCACACAAATCCTTTTTCCTAACCAAAGCGTACCCTTCCCGTCTTCCTTGAAATCCTTTTCTATGCCTTGTCAGATTTTTCCTTGATTTCCTCATCTGTTGTTTGGCCATCTCTTATCTCTTGTTCTAGCAAAGAATGAAGTTCCATCACTTCCATCTCGTTCAAGAACCCGAGATGTAACCTTTCAAACTCCTTGCGCAGCTCGGGCGGTAGTTCCCGAACCGTGAGTTGGTGACATTCCCCCTTGCGGCTCAATGCATCAGCTACTACATTGGCCTTTCCGGGGTGATAGTTGATTCCAACATCATAATCCTTGTTGAGTTCCAACCATTGACGTTGCCTCAAATTCAAATCTGTTTGCGTGAATTTGTACTTGAGGCTTTTGTGATCCGTATAGATCTCACATCGGTGGCCAAGGATATAATGTCTCCAAATCTTTAATGCATGCACCACGTCTGCGAGTTCCAAATCATGCGTGGGGTAATTCAGCTCGTGTTTCTTTAATTGTATCGACGCATAGGCTACCACTTGTCCTTCTTGCATGAGCACACATCCAAGACCTTGTCTTGATGTGTCACAATATATGTCGAAGCTCTTGCTCACGTCCGGCAATACCAAAACCGGCGTTGTGGTTAGCCTTTTCTTGAGCTCCTCGAAGTTTTCTTGACACACTGGTGTCCAATGAAATGCTTTTCCCTTCAATAGCAATTCAGTAATAGGCTTCGCTATTTTGGAGAAATCCTTGATGAACTGGCGATAGTATCCAGCCATCCCAAGAAAACTCCGAATATCCCTCACGTTCTGTGGTTGGTTCCACTTCAGAACATCTCCCACTTTTCCAGGATCAGCCGACACTCCTTCCTCGGAGATGATGTGGCCTAGGAACGATATCTCCTTTAGCCAAAATTGACATTTGCTGAGCTTGGCATACAATTGATGCTCTCGCAGTTTCTGCAATGTCAATCTCAAATGTTCTTCATGTTCCTCCTCGCTTTTCGAATGCACCATGATGTCGTCGATGAAAACCACGACAAACTTGTCCAAGTACTCCATGAAGACCCTATTCATGAGGTACATAAAGTATGCGGGTGCATTCGTTAACCCAAAAGACATAATGGTATATTCATACGAACCATACCGTGTTCAAAAGGCAGTCTTGGGTATGTCGGAGGGCTTACTCTTCAGCTGGAAATATCCCGACTGAAGATCAATCTTGGAGAAAACTCGGGCACCTTTCATTTGGTCAAACAGGTCTTCTATATGCGGCAGCGGGTATTTATTCTTGATCGTCACCTCATTGAGAGACCTATAATCCACACATATCCTTTGGGTCCCATCCTTCTTGTCCATGAAGAGCACGGGGGTTCCACACGGTGACGAGCTTGGGCGAATAAAACCCTTT
This sequence comes from Neostapfia colusana, assembly GCA_030760725.1. Taxonomy (NCBI): domain Eukaryota; kingdom Viridiplantae; phylum Streptophyta; class Magnoliopsida; order Poales; family Poaceae; genus Neostapfia; species Neostapfia colusana. The sequence goes on along the minus strand of JASWHV010000006.1, from coordinate 56,518,235 downwards.
TCTAGCTGCTCCTGAATTTGCTTCTTAAGTTCCACTAGTTCATTAACGAGCATCCTATATGGCCTCTTTTCTATAGATGCAGTTCCAGGTACCAAATCAATGGCAAACTCAATGTCCCGGTCAGGTGGCATACCTGGAAGTTCTTCCAGGAACACGTCCAAAAATTCTTGAACCACCGGAATGCTTTCAAATGTTGCTTCTTCGACGTGGTTCAGCGTTGCCTTCTCGGTTGCCGGTTGGGCTGACTCGAACTCAATACGAGTTCCGAGCTCGTTTGTCAACTGCACGCTCCTCTTAGCACATTGTATTACTCCGTTGTGCTTTCTTAACCAATCCATTCCAAGTATTATATCAAGTCCTTGGAAATCCAAAACAATAAGGTTGACAAGGAAGTCTATCCCCCTTATTTTAAGGTTTACTTTCGGACATACTATATTAGTCCTCATCTCTCCACCTGGAGAATTAACCAACATAGTATATTTCATGTGTGATATGGGCAGGTTATACTTGGCAACATACTTGGATGATATGAATGAATGTGATGCTCCAGAATCAAATAAAACAGTGGCTGAGTTGGAGTTGGCAAGGAACATACCAATCACGACGTCCTCAGCCTGTTGCGCTTCCTCAGCGGAGACATGATTCACGTTGCCACGAGCGTAGTCCTGCTGTCCACGGTTACCTTGATTAGCTCCTCCGTTTGGCTGTGGGTTCTGCTTGGGCGCGTTGGTCGGCTGTCCAAGGCCTTTCCTCGGGCACTGACTTGCGAAGTGTCCCGCCTCTCCGCATGCAAAGTATGCCTTGTTGCCCAAGACAGCAGGAACGTTGGGGCGAGGGTGGTTTTTAGCATAGGCGCCCATGTTGGGACGGGGCACAGTAGGAAAAGGCACACGAGGTGCTTGCATAGCATGACGTTGCTATGGTGGTTGATTAGGGCAAAAAGTAGAAGTGGATGAACCATACTGTGGTGCAGCTAGGGGCATGAAACAGGGATGTACATTGCTCCCTTGCGGCTGGTATGGCTTCTTTCTCTTGTCCTCTTGCTTGATCTCACTGATCTTGCTCTCAACCACTATAGTTTTGTCAACTAGCTTCTGGAAGTTTGCATAGTCATTGTTGAGTAGTTGAACTTGGATCTCATTGTTCAACCCTCTCATGAACAAGTATTGCTTCCTTTGATCCGAGTTGACATCCTAGGGGGCATACCTTGAAAGTTGCGTTAACTTGTTGAGGTACTCATTCACACTCTTCTTTCCTTGGCAGAGACCTTCGAACTCTTGCCTTTTGAGCATCATGACTCCAGAAGGGACAGAATGAGAGTGGAAACTCTCTTTGAACTCAGCCCAAGTGGTAGTCTCCTGGTTGTCATGAGCATTGCAAAGAGCGTCCCACCAGTCAGCAGCTGCTCCCATAAGTTGGTGCGATGTGAAGAGAAATTTCTCCTGATCATTGCACTGAACAATAGTAAGCTTCTTCTCCATGGATTTCAACCAATCATCAGACTCCATGGGATCATTAGCTTGTGCAAAAGTGGGCGGTCGAGTACTCATGAACTCTCCCAGTCTGTTGTGAGCCGGCGGTGGTGGTGGCGGTGGTGGTGGTGCAGGAATAGGGTTAGGATTGTGTTGTTGTTGGCTTGCAGCTGACCCAAAGTTTGGATCATAGTTTGCATGAGCTGATTCTGCATAGCCATCAACCGTTCAAGGTTGTTTGCACCAGCCCCGGGGTTAACATTCTCAAGAACTTCATCGTGGCCATCCTCTGGTGGTTCTTGGTTGCCACGAACGTTCCTTCTTTGACGGCCGGCGTTTTCTCTCACCACTTGTGAGAGAGAGTTGAGTGGAATAGATGTTAGAAGTTTAGATTGATCCCCCAACTATATGCATCATGTGTTATGAACTAAATAACTTCTTTTATTAATGAGAATGTGAACAAGTGCTGAAACACCTCACATCTCTCTACTATGTGTGGATGTGTACAATGCTGAAGCGTCCCACAACTCACACTAAGCACTCAAACACAAGCAATCATCACAAAAGTTCACACCACTTCTATTCAAGCTTATTCAATGGGAGTCCCAAACTTAATCATGTGAACTGGTGTTATTCCCGCCATGTGACGGGGGTGGTCCATGCATAGGAGCATGCCATAGTGAGTTGGCAGTCCATGTATGGTTAGATGGCGTTGATCAGGAACACCAGCACCATCTATAAATGGGGCATGAGAAAGCTTTAAGAAGGAAGAAATAACTCCAATACATCAGAAGTTATGGAGCAGGGAAGCAAAGGTGTGGCTGTCCAAAAGAAGAGAAAAGAGGGGCTGAGAATAACACTTTGCGGTGGCTGAATTGACAAGGAAGTGCAGCAGCAAGTAACTTTCGAAAATAGAAGTTTAGAGGGGTGTGCCTCTGTGTACTCTACCTAGATTTGCTTCCTACGGTCAACGTGGCTTCTAATGCCAATCTGTGACTAGGCTTGCATCCTACAGTCAACGTGGCTTCTAATGCCAATCTGTGACTAGGCTTGCGTCCTAGAGTCAACGTGGCTCTGATACCAATCTGTGACGCCCGGTCCCGTAAAACACGTATCCCAGCTAATGCATATGTGTGCCCAGGATGTTCATCACACATACACATGTAATCCACAAACTGAATTCAGAATATAACCACGAATAATAGGGTTTAAGTACTTTATTACATCAATCTCTAACTTATTCTTGCAGAGGAAGTCTTATTCTAGCAGCGGAAGTCTCGAAACGATAGCGGAAGCAAAACTAAACAGCAGCGGCTCCATCTTCAACTCCACAGGCAAGTTGACGGTAGTTCGCACGCCTAGTACTCCACATGATCTTTGAAGTACTCTTCTCCTGTTGTTGATGTTTGTATGATAATGCAAGGGTGAGTACATGTTGTACTCAGCAAGTGCGGAAAAAGTATGACATGTAGCTTACAGCAAGGTATGGAACAAAAGAATCATTGCAGAAAGCAAAGTTTATTTCACAAACACGATAAAAACACCAACTATTCTTTAAGTGAATTTAATCCCAACATATATTTAAGTAAAACAGCAACATACCTCCTTCATAATTCACCACTTTACATGTCTCAACGAACCATTAATCTTTCTCAACTTTATCTCATGGTTATAATAACCATCTCATGTTCATATCCATCTCATAATCATATAACCGAAAACCAAACTCAATGTCATGACTCAACAGTCCCCAAACCAATCCCGATAATCCATAACCAAATAACCATAACCAAATAACCATCCCAAGTTTCCATCCCAAATTTCCCTTTAATCATGTGAGTTGGCCAGGCGCTTGTGACCGTAAGCACGGCTATCATGATAGTTTTACACTCTTAAGAGGTTGCACCACTTTACCCACAAGTTTGTGATTTCGTCACCCGTCAGCGACTGCAGAACCTCCATTTTACCAGTACACAACCGTTGGTGTATGGCCAAGAGATCACAAAATAGCCTTTACAAAGGGGCTACTAGATGTATGGACTCACTAAGGTTTCACCAGCAGGCTCGAATCACCATTCTCCCACCTACGGGCCCCCTCTTGTGCCATGCAGTTCCCAGGGCAGTCCTCTCTCGACTCCCATTCCCAGTGCCTTCCACGGTCCATAATAATCTGGCAACTTACCTAATTAGTCAGCTAAGCCGCACCCATTGTTGGCCTTGTGGTGGCACTGTTTTCCTGACATGTGCTGGCATGAACCGGTCCTTAGATCTATCGCAAGTAAACCACCATCTCATTCTACCACATCCACAAACCAAGCTTGCCTAGATCTTCCCCGATTCTATGCTCATTATTATCATCAAGTTCTCATCATCATTATTCATATGAGTGCAGTACTTAGACATGTTCTACTTTGCCTTCCCGTATCCCGCAGCTTAAGCAAAGCAAAAAGGAAAAACGACCATACCCGACTCATCAACTTTCCGAGAGACAAGGATGGTTAAAAAAACTAGTAAACTCGTATAAAAGGGTTTCCCATCATGTTGACTGAAGCATACATATTTTCGCAACAAAACAGTTTTCAAAACATGGGATCAATATTGTCCAGAGGCACTTGCCTTGCTCCTGTGGCTCTTGTTGCTCACGTGCCTTGAAGTCTCGGTGCTGTAGTTCCTCATAGATGGCTTCCCAAGCTTATGTTTCTACTCACGATCAAGCACATACAAGATTTACAGCAATCAATAATCATGCACAAACTTTACTCAAGATGCAATGGTGCAAATCCTATGATGCTGTTTTATTAGATCAGTTTGTACGTGTTCTTGCATGTTTTACTGGGCTTGCATAGGGTTCTATGGTGAACAAGGGTGTAAGGATCAAGTGTGGACGTGGTGATGATCTTGACTCAAGATCTATATCAATACCACCGTCAAAAACCGATCAACAGGTGATCTGTCCACACGAAAAAGCTTCTGTTCGAAGAAACAGATGCGTAGAAACCGCGATGATGTCTTAAGGTGGTAACGAAGACCTACCTCGGCCTTCCTCCTAGCAATGGCAGCAGGGCAGATCGTCGGCTCTCTTCCGGCGACGGCGATCGTGACAGGGCTCGTCGGCGGTGCCACCGGTGGCTGTACTCCGGCGAAGGGGGTTAACTTGGCGAGTTGGAAGCTGGGGTTTCCAAGTCGTCGACTTGGAAGGTGGAAAATAGGTACATGGTTGCGGCGAGGGGGTTTTGGGTTCTATTTATAAGGGGTGAAAGAAGAGTCCTACTCTGATTGGATTCCAAATAAGAGTCCTGTTCAATTTGTTTTGGATCTTAACAAACCTATCTCCAATTGATTTGGTGTGGTAGCAATGTGGAAATCGTGTCGGCTTCCTCAGTATCAGCTATTCCCGCGCGCACAGGAGAAAAACCGCTTAAGGATCTCGTCAACTCCTCAGTGATGAGCTCCGGAGGCGCCACGTGTCCAGCGGTGGCCAGGCCTCCCTTTTCCTCACGGGCAGGCTTCGGTTGCGCCACGTGTCTTGTGGGCGGGACCTCCCTCTCCCTCGGAGGCTTGCTCCGTGTGCGCCACATGTCTAGCAGGTCGGGTCTCCTCTCTCTACAGAGGCGAGCTCTGGGGGCGCCACGTGTCAGTGCCGGACCTCCCCTCTCCTAGGAGGCGGGCCCCGAGAATGCCACGTGTCCAACAGCGTCGGACCTTTCGGAAGCGAGCTCCGGGGTGACACGTGTCCAGCGGACCGGACCTCTCGGAGGCAAGCTCCGAGAGTGCCACGTGTCCAACAGTGTCGGACTTCCTTTCTCCTCAGGGACGAGCTCCGAGGTCGACACGTGTCCCTAGTGTCGGACCTCCCTTCCCTTTGGAGGTGTGTTCCGAGGATGACACGTGTCCTGTAGTGTCAGACCTCTTGGAGGCGAGCTCCGATGGTGACACGTGTCTGGCGGAGCCGGACCTCATCCCTTCTGCAGGGCTGAGCTCCGAAGTTGACACGTGTATGGCGGAGCCGGACCTCATCCCTTCCGCAGGGGTGAGCTCCGAAAGCGCCACGTGTCCCTTGGAGCTGGGCCTTGCTTTTCTGTAGAGACTAGCTCCGAAGCGAACACGTGTCCCGTGGGGCTGAGCCTCGCTTCTCCGCAGAGACTAGCTCCGAAGGAAACACGTGTCCAGCGGGGACGGACCTCACACCTTCCTCAGAGGCGAGCTCCGAGCCTTCCACGTGGCCAGAATTACCGGACCTCACCCCCTCCGCAGGGATGAGCTCCGAAGATGCCAGGTGTCAGCGGGCCATGGGAAGTGTCGACAGCGCTCCTCGGTGAATTAGAATTCACTCTTTTTATCTATCTTTCTCCCGTTCTACTTTATTTAAAATGTTTCTCTATATGAAATATGTATGCATGCATGGATACAAAATTGAGGGTGTTACACCACTCAACCGTGGTCCTGACGGAGGGTAGCTCTCGCCGATGGACTCGTAACCCGAGTCCGTGGGATACTCCTCACCTGAAAAACACTTATAGCAGCAACAGTGAGCACGATGGCTCAACAAGACTTAACCGACTCACCTATGCATGAAACTCTACATGCAGTTCACAATGAACATGGGATGGTAATTTGCAGCAAACGAACATTAACGTTCTAGCCAAATTTCAGAATTTTCCATAAAAGAATTCTCCATATAAAATTCCCAACAGTTTAAATTTAGGGAATTAATTCTGGAAAAAGGATAAGTTTCATAAGATGAAACTTGTTTTGCTGGAAAGTACTCAAGAAGTTGAGTTCGAAAAAATTTTGTTCACTAAATTTGGAGCTTCCGAGCAAAAGTTATAGCTAGTTGAAGTTTGAACCAAAACTGGAAAATCCCATAAAAGTTATAGCTAGTTGAAGCAAAAGTTATCTGCGTGCGGGCCCCACAGCACAGTGCTTTCTTCCTCCTCGCGCCAACAGCCGAGCTGCGGCGGTGCTCTCCGGCGAGCCCCTCGGAAACCGCCTTTCCGACCTCCTCCTGCCCTGAAACTTGCCGCCTTCCCCTTTTGGACAACGGGCAACTCATCCCCATGGTCGGCAGGGGACCCCGGTCACCGGAAACCCTTCGGCGACGGGCGGCAGCGGCGGTTGGAGTTCGGCAGCGTCACACTCGTCCTAGGAGGGCTCAAATCCTTCGGTATTTCTTCCTAGAGCACCGTGGTGGCATCCTAAGCACCAGCATGAGCCCAAATTAGCTCAACAGAGGCTGTAACTACGAGCTCATCAGCGACCTAGGGTGAAAATCGGTGCCGGTGCAAAAATCTCAAAGAACAGCGCCAAAACTCGATGAAACTCGATGGTTCTTGATCCTTGAGGAGCGTGGGGAAGTCTAGATCATGTCTATTGCTCGGCCCAAGTGATGATGGCTTGATTACTACGAATTTCAGAATTTCGTGTGGCTCGGTTCTAAGCATACTGACGCACTAATCAACAAAATTCTCTACCGATCGTGTGAGAGAGAGGGTGAGGTTGGCATGGTTGTGATCAGCACCTTGGAGCGGACCTTTTTCGTGTAGCTCATCGGGCACGAAAGCGTCTGTGTCGTCCAGGCGCCGGTGAGCCAAGAGGTCGCCAATGGTGCTTTGCTTCGGTGAGCGAGGGAGACGGGAGCGAGGGAACTAGTTCACGTGGCCTGAGCGTGTGTTGATCACTGCAGCCGGTGCTTCCACGGCACAGCACGGGAGTGCGGTGTCCTCCTCGCTTGGGCGCGGGAGCAGGAGGTGGCGCGCAGGTGAGAGTCGGCTGCCGAGTGAACCCGCGAAAAGTTGACTTCGGGTGTAAGTCTTCTGACCTCAAATTTAATCAAACTTGGAGAACAAGCCAATAGGAATATGTGGAAGAATGGTGCTCCCAAATTTGAATTTCAGTGAAGTCGGAATTTCAAACTGAAGTTTGAATTCAAATTCGAATTGTCTCCCGTTTAAATTCCAACAAATAGGAAATATTTCCCAAATGAGCTGAAAATTTTCCGGGCTACCCGTGGATGTGTGAAGAACCATGTGGTAAGTTTAGGTCTTCGTGTTTGGACATTGTGACACGTTTACTATGGCACTTGGAGCTCACACCTTCCAATTCAGAAGTTTCAATTCTCTCTCATTTCCTTGGTGTAAATTCTAGCTCCACTTACTCAACTTTTGGGATTTCACATCCCTCCCCCCTTAAAAGAATCTCGTCCCGAGATTATAAACGAGGAAACAGTGATGTAATAGGAACTCACCCGTGATGAGACGCCATGAAATCCGGGTAGTTTGAGCGAAGGAATTCCTCGCTCTCCCACGTCGCTTCTTCGGCGGTGTGGTTACTCCACAGTATCTTGTAGAACCACAGCGTTTGGCTACGTATGGTCCGAGCCTTCTCATCATTAATTGCCACCGGATATTCAGCATACGTCAAATCCTGTTGCAGCTTGCCAATGTCTTCGGAGGGAACAGCAGCCGTATACTTCAGACATTTTCATAGTTGTGAAACATGGAAAACGTCGTGAACACCAGCGAGAGATGCCGGTAGCTCCAGTCTATACGCCACTTGTCCACACTTCCCGGTGATAGCATAGGGTCCAATAAATCTGGGGGCGAGCTTCCCTTTCACGCCGAATCGGTGCACGCCTTTCAACGGAGATACACGGAGGTACACGTGTTCCCCGACATCGAAGTGTAGCGGCCTACGCCTCTTATCAGCATAACTTTTATGTCGGGATTGGGCGGCCTTCAAGTTGGCTTGAATCATCCGAACACGCTCTTCGGCGTCGTTCACCACATCAACCCCAAACATGACACTTTCACAGGACTCGCACCAGTTCAATGGGGTGCAGCATTTGCGACCGTAGAGAGCCTCATATTGTTCCATCTTGATACTTGCTTGATAGCCATTGTTGTACGAGAATTCCGCCAATGGTAGATGATCATCTCAGTTTCTATCATGGTGGATGGCACACGCTCTCAACATGTCTTCTAATACTTGGTTCACCCTCTCAGTTTGCCCATCTGTCTGAGGGTGATAGGGGGAGCTTCTAATTAGCTTAGTACCCAATGTAGCGTGCAACTGCTCCCAGAAACGACATACAAATAGTGCACCTCGATCTGAGACAATTGTCTTGGGTACCCCATGTAAGCATAGAATCCGTGCAATGTACAACTCCACATATTTGCTGGCTTTGTAACGTGTATGCATGGGAATGAAGGGAGCCGACTTGGTTAATCGGTCAACGATTACCCAAATGGAATCATGATTGATGGAAGTCAGGGGTAATCCCACAATGAAATCCATTCTCACATCTTCCCACTTCCATGCTGGAATTTTCAGGGGGTGCAGCAGCCCTGATTTCCTCATGTGATCCGCTTTCACTCGTCTACACGTATCACACTCGGATACGTATTTAGCCACTTCCCGCTTCATCCGTGTCTACCAAAATTTTCTTTTCAAATCTTGGTACATCTTGTTGCTGCCCGGATGAATGGATAACTTAGACAAGTGAGCTTCATCAAGGATCTTCTTCCTCAGCTCCATATCCCGAGGTACGACAATGCGGTCATTGAACCACAGCGTCCCCTCATCATCTTTCCGGAAACATTTGATTTCACCATTGTCTATCCGTCTCCGGAGATGTGTCATGCCCTTGTCCAATTTCTGAGCTGCAATGATATCTTCCCTAATGGTAGGGATGAGGGCAAGGTTGTAGAGTGATCCATAAGGAACCAAGTACAAACTTGGCTCTTCCTCTTCCACCGGTGTAATGGTGAGGTTATGGATATGTTTTCCGACTCAGCGCATCGGCAACCACGTTCGCCTTGCCAGGGTGGTAATGAATCTGAATCTCGTAATCACTGATTAGTTCTAACCACCTCCTTTGCCTCATATTCAGTTCCTTCTGGGTGAAGATATACTTCAAGCTCTTGTGGTCGGTGTAGAGATGCACCAAATTCCCCAGGAGATAGGGCCTCCACATTTTCAGCGCCGAAACCACATCAGCAAGCTCAAGATCATGAGTCGGATAGTGCTGCTCATAGTTTCGAAGTTGGCGTGAGCCATATGCGACCACACGTCCTTCCTGCATCAACACGCAGCCGAGCCCGATACCGGATGCATCACAATACACGTCGAAGGGCTTGGTCGTATCCGGTTGTGCTAAGACCGGGGCTGTTGTGATATGCTTCACCAATGCTTGGAACGCCCCTCCACATGCTGCGTTCCAAACATATTTTGTTCCCTTCTTCAATAATTCTGTCATCGGCTTAGCAAGCTTGGAGAAACTTGGAATGAATCTCCGGTAATATCCTGCCAAACCCAGGAAGCTTCTGACTTCATGGACAGAAGTGGGGGCTTTCCATTTCAGCACTTGTTCAATTTTGTTTGAATCAACCGCAATGCCTTCTGCTGAGATGATATGCCCCAAAAATGGCACTTGGCTGATCCAGAACTCACATTTGCTGAACTTGGCATAGAGCTTGTGGTCCCGCAATCGTTGAAGAACGATTCTCAAGTGATCGGTGTGTTCTGCTTCTGTCTTGGAGTAAACCAAGATATCATCAATGAACAACACAACAAACTTGTCCAGCTCCGGCATGAGCACCGAGTTCATGAGATACATGAAATGTGCCGGAACATTGGTGAGACCAAAAGACATGATGAGATATTCGTATAAGCCATATCTCGTCGAGAAGGCCGTCTTCGGGATATCCTCCGCCCGGATTTTTATTTGATGATACCCAGAGCGAAGGTCCATCTTTGAGAACACACTTGCACCCACAAGCTGATCAAACAGGATGTCAATGTGGGGCAGTGGGTATTTGTTCTTGATGGTGACGGTGTTGAGCGACCGGTAATCCACACACAGCCTCAAGGATTCATCCTTCTTCTTTACGAACAGCGTCGAGCATCCCCAAGGCGAGGAACTCGGTCTAATGAAACCTTTGCTCAACTAATCATTGCGCTGTTCTTTCAATTCAGCCAGCTCGTTCGGTGCCATTATGTATGGCCTCCGTGAGATAGGCGTAGTCCTGGGTGCAAGCTCAATCTTGAACTCTACATGCCGCTTAGGTGGCATGCCCAGAAGATCATCTGGTAACACGTCGGGATACTCTCGGACTACAGGGATGTCCTCTAGCTTGGAAGCATCAGTAGTATAGGAGGCTGAAACTTCCCGGACTGGATTGTCTAGTATGAGGGACTGCGGACGGTGTAGTGGGGAGTTGAGGTGAACCGTCCGTGATAATGTTGCTAGGACAGCGCCATGGTAACTTAGCCATGAGATCCCTAAGATTGCATCAATCTTCTGCCCCACAAGAATAATCATAGTGGTGGGATATATCTTCCCACCTAAGCACAGTGGTGCTTTCGGAATCATCATAGTTGCTCAAATCTTTCCTCCCAGTGAGCAGATCATATAAGAGCACTCGGTTGGAAAAACTTCCAGTTGATGCTTAACCACATATGATGCACTTATGAAGTTGTGGGTTGCACCAGAATCAAATAATATGATGATTGCTTGATCGTTGAGAGTAAACGTACCCACCAGCACGTTTTCTCCCTCTGGGGCGTCCTCATTGTCGAGGTTTCAAATGCCCCCAGTTCGCTGACCAACCTTCTTGACCGGAGGTCAGCATCGAGCACCGCCCTGATACTGGGCTTGCCCGCTGGTCTGCTGCCCCTGGGGACAGTCCTTCAAAAAATGGTCCGCCTGGCCATACGTGTAGCAGTTGTAGCGAGGCGGTCCTCCGCTGATCGGCAGACGGAAACCCGGGACGCGTTGTGGCGGTGGAAACGCCTGGGGTACCATCTGCTGCTGCTGTTGTGGTCGCGGTGGTGGCATCGGCGGTCGGAACGGGGGTGGCTGGAAATAACGACCCATGAACTGCTGAGGTCGCACCGGTGGATGCCACTGCTGACCGGATGGTGTCCGATACACCATGCGGTATTTCTGAGGAGCTCCCCCCACTACTGGGTGGAGCGCTGTGCTTTCTCTGCTCAGCCGCCAATTCCCACTGAGGGTATTCTTGCATGATCGCGGCGTTAACAAGATCGTTGAACGTGCCACGATTACATTGTACGAGATGCGTCTTCATCTCGGGATTTAACCCCCGACAGAAATGCTCTCGCTTCTTCTCCTCAGTGGAGACATAATCCGACACATACTGCGCCAGATGGTTGAAGGCACGGGAGTAGTCGTGGGCACTCCTCCCACCCTGCTTTAGCTCCAAGAACTCTTGGAACTTCCGCTTCATTATCCCGGGAGGAATATGGTAGGCGCGGAACGCCTCCCGGAATTCTTCCTACTCCATGGCATGGCCAGCCGGCAGTGAGGCGACATAGTTCGCCCACCACGCACCAGCGGCACCGTGAAGCTGCTGCGCCGCGAAGAGAGTCTTCTGCCGCTCCGTGCATTGGAGCATCCCGAACTTAGACTCGATCGTCCGCAGCCAGTTGTCGGCCTCCAGGGGTTCTGCTGCTTCATTGAACACCGGAGGGTGCGTACTCATGATGTCCGAGTACGTCACAACATGGGGCTCACGAGGCCCCCTCTCTTGACGCCCCCCCGCCTGGGACGTATTTTGCATGATCATGCGGAGCAGATCGGTCTGCTCCTCACGATTACCCACCAGGGCCGCAATCACATCCGCTAGTGTAAGCGGAGGCGGCGGGGGTGGTTGTTGCTGCGGGGTGCTGTCGTAGGTAGGTGGCTGGGAGTCATCACCCCCCTGCTGGCTAGAGCCACTGACCTCATGCATGGCCCGAGTGCGAACCATCTGCAACCATACGACAATAAAAATCAGTCCCGCAACATACTTCATGCAGGCGTAAAACATAATGACAGTAACACATGCGATACATCTCGTATATAGATAATGTAATAACTTTGCACAAGCTATACCATTACGAGACCAAATACAAGCTAGTTAAATCCAAATTGACGGACTTCCTCTTAGGAAGTTCATCTCAACTAGGTTTGGTCACTACGAGACGTTAATATCGCTTTGTCATCACGTATACTACCCTTTTATCTTCAATACGACACAAACATGGTCTCTAGCAAAAGAAACTTGAGTAGGACATATACTCAAATCTTTCACTAGTTGAAGATAACCACTCATGAGTATGTTCTACCCCATTGGAAGTACTTAAACACCCTAGGGTACAACAATCTCTCAAATGAGTTCAACTGTCATCCCTCTGCCAGAATGACCAGTTTCTACATATTCCAGATTTTGATCTGGTGCTGGCCGTTTTCATGACTCAAGCTGAATACCAAAGTTACAGTTAACTTCAGTATCTTTCAAACGAGTATTTACTTGCTCTCAGATCATCTTTGGTTAAAAAGTTACGATAATTCAAAGTCAACAGAATTTCTGTAAGAATTTCAACAGCACCTCCTTTGGAAGTTGCTGTTTTCAACTCTAATTTCCACTGAATTCCGTGCTAAAATTGCAGAAACTTTGAATTAAAAAGATTTAACACATCTCCTACCCTTTCCAAAAAGGTGTCATGTGAAAATTTTAGATTTTTCTACTGGAAGTTATGCTTGAAAAACAGAACAGTCCAGAGAGTATTTAAATCTGTCCTTGTTCCGGACAGTTTACATACCTCTGGGATTTAAACCATCTTAATATGTGATTATGCTCTGGAAGTCTACAATAAAGTTGTAGAGTACTTAAACACCTTTCCATAACTATATCCCACACCTCCATTGGCTAAATAATCTATGAGTTATGCTCTGTTAAAGTTCAGCAGACTTGCTGCCAAAACAGAGCACTCTGTTTTTCAATCCCTTTGAGCTAAACTGATCAACTATTGAATTTTCTACCCAACCAGGGTCCTAAATGTTGAAACTTGGTTATTTTAGTTCCTTGTTACCATTATCTTTCATGCAAATGCCTATTATATGTCGGTATTATGTTCCTCACAAAAAGGAAAATCCTAACCGGATTATACCGGCATATACATCTCAATTGTGGCACTAAATGGTCGGTCACACACGTGTACTACACGGTTTACATACGTGGTTAGTACCTGCAGAAGAACACCCAATAATGATGCACTCAAAGGTTGTTTTCATTTCAGGCAGGTCCATATTTGAAAGTAAATATATACGCCCGTATCATTGCCATACGGCCGTCCTTGAGTTAAGCCACGTCTCAAGGTACGTGATCGTGTTTTCACACCACACGACGGGGAACCCGAGTAGAGCGCGAACAGGTTGTCACGGTTGGGAATTTTATCACCGCAACAGATACCACCTACTGCCCTGCAGGGCACGCCGATGGCAAGCGCTGCGTATGTTCTCCTGGGCTATTTCTAGAAAAACACACTATCGCGTTACTGACCACACGATGGGGACTCCACTTGCTTGCCTAATGCACGCTAGGGATAAGTGTTTCATATGAGCTCAGGAACATGAAAAGTTTAAGAGTTTCATATTAACGTCTCACACCAAGCTGTACGACCTACCCTGAACCACATTCCTCGTCAGGGGAGCTAACCGAAATTGAACCGCTTTCGGTGGCGTTCCTCACCATTTTTACCTGAGCGTAGGTGCGTCGTCACATAATCAAAATTCAGAATTATAACACATATGTTAGTCTTGCCACTTTAAGTAACTATGCTAATATAGTCCTTACTTGGGCAAACTAGTGAATCCTCACCGTAAACCTAAGTTTTCCCGTAATACAGTCCTTAATTAGTGTGCTATCCCCAATGCAGTTCTGATACCAGCCTGTGGCATACCCAAATACGCACGCCCAGGATCTCAGATGGTGGTGCCGCACGATGCGACACACGACAGCACACATCATAAGGAAACATTGCATTACATAGAAAACAGACTGAATATGTACAAACTAGTACAAGACTTCATTTACACTAAGTATTTGGATTACAACAGCAGAAACTATGTTTATATAACTCACACTTATCTATCTAGCAAAAGTCGGTTGCCCAGCCCTATGGGCAACCCACACTAGCTGCTCTCCTCAGCTCAGCGCGGCATGTACGGCTCCCACTCAACCGTGGTCCCCCACGGAGGGTAGCCCTCGCCGGTGGACTCGTAACCCGAGTCCGTGGGATACTCTTCACCTGAAAAACACTTATAGGTGCAACAGTGAGCACGATGGCTCAACAAGAATTAACCAACTCACCTATGCATGAAACTCTACATGCATTTCACAACGAACATGGGATGGTAATTTGCAGCAAACGGACACGCCTACAAGTTCATCCTTATTTCATCTTTTAGCCACAACTTAACAGTTCATGAATCTCAAATTTAGTAAGCAATATTTGGTGGCACACATGTAGAAATACAATTATACATATCAGCAGAATTGAATCATAACATTCCATAATTTATCTACGTCATGATGCAGTGAACAAGCGGTACTCATAACTGCGAGAGACGGCGAATCGACTCGATATACACCTGCAGCGATACCCGAAGAGCACGTCACGTACGCCCACCCGTGGAGCTGCACAGCACGGTCACTTGATGTCGTACGAGACAACCTTTCACCAAACAGCCCAAACGTCAAACCGGTCGCACCCAAACGGACAGGAGGTTCCCTACACAGAGCATCTCTCTATGCCCATTAGTGGATTTCCATCTTGCTGCCCTCAACCTACATCTATAAATCGGTGCGTTATGCCTCGACGACCGGAGGTATAGGTTACATCGGTTTATCGGGACCCATATATCCGATATGCCTTCGGTAGGTTCAATACTTGTTAAGCAGGGCCGCACACGGTTCGGTCCTCAATCGACACGGACAGGGCTGCGCCCACAATACTTCCTCTTGCTGCGCCCTAGCCCCTGCCTAGTCTCATTTTCTTTCTAACGTGATCTCACCTCACTCGAACCAATCCCGTGTGTCCCGAATCCTAACTCGCGAGTAGATTCCAACTACTCGACTTGTACCGAAGTTCTATGAACATTAAGCACAGTGTATGCTACTCGAGGACTTATACACTACCCTCACTCTTGTGGAAATAATCTGGCTATTCACTTGGGTTTCATCCATCCTACACCTAATGCACATACATACCTTATACTAAGTATACATAAAGCAAAACTTTGTAACATTGGTTAATGCAAACCGGGCTTGCCTTGTTTCTGCTGGTCAGTGGTTAGTGCTTCGTCCGGAAGGAGAAAGTCCAGCACTTTTGGAGCTTCCTCGCCTTCAGCGACTACACGTAAGCAATATACTATATGTCAATTTAAATGCAATGTGTTAAATTGAATATGTAAAGATCATAACTCTATCTAGCACTCCCTTTTGGCTCTGAAATTTTTATGGTGGCTTGGTAGGGTCCTAACCAGAGTCTTGACCAAGTTTCATTTGAAACATTGTTCATTTGAGCTCTGCACAAATAAAAGCCTATTTGGTCATTAGTAGGGCGTCTAAGGATTTCCAAAGATTTTCATGGCTCTAACCATTACCTTCTGGAAACTAGAAGTTGAAATGGTTCTATGGAATTGGTTTCATGTCATTTGAAGAATCCTAGAGGAAGTTATTCCCTAAACAAGATTTGAGAAATTCTGAAAAATGTTTCTGTACATTTTTCCATTTTCTAAGAGCAGTTCACTTAATCACACCATTAGGGGAAATAATGAACTTGGATGGGTCTGAAATTTTTACTGTGACTCAAGGATTTTCAAATAAACATCCTAGCCAAATTTCAGAATTTTCCATAAAAGAACTCTCCATATAAAATTATCAACAGTTTAAACTTTAGGGAATTAATTCAGGAAAAGGATAAGTTTCATAAGCTGAAACTTGTTTTGCTGGAAAGTACTCAAGAAGTTGAGTTCAGCAAAATTTAGTTAACTAAATTTGGAGCTTCCTAGCAAAAGTTATAGCTAGTTGAAGTTTGAACCAAAACTGGAAAATCCCAGAAATGTTTAAACTCTGCGTGCGGGCCCCACAGCACAGTGCTTTCTTCCTCCTCGCCCCAACAGCCGAGCTGCGGCGGTGCTCTCCGGCGAGCCCCTCGGAAACTGCCTTTCCGGCCTCCTCCTGCCCTGAAACTTGCCGGCTCCCCCTTTTGGACCACGGGCAACTCATCTCCGTGGTCGGCCCGGGACCCCGGTCACCGGAAACCGTTCGGCGACGGGCAGCAGCGGCGGTTGGAATTCGGCAGCGTCACACTCGTGCTAGGAGGGGTCAAATCCTTTGGTATTTATTCCTAGAGCGACGTGGTGGCATCCTAAGCACCGGCATGAGCTCAAATTAGCTCAACAGAGGCTGCAACTACGAGCTCATTGGCGACCTAGGGTGAAAATCGGTGCCGGTGCAAAAATCTTGAAGAACAGCGCCGAAACTCGATGAAACTCGATGGTTCTTGATACTAGAGGAGCGTGGTGGAGTCTAGATCATGTCTATTGCTTGGCCCAAGTGATGATGGATTTATTACTATGAATTTCTGAATTTCGTGTGGCTCGGTTCTAAGCATACCGACGCACTAATCGACAAAATTCTCTACCGATCATGCGAGAGAGAGGGTAAGGTCGGCATGGTTGCGGTCAGCACTTTGGAGCGGACCTTTTTCATGTATCTCGTCGGGCACGAAAGCGTCTGTGTCGCCCGGGCGCCAGTGAGCCGAGAGGTCGGCCAATGGTGCTTTGCTTCGGTGAGCGAGGGAGACGGGAGCGAGGGAACGATCTCACGTGGCCTGAGCGTGTGTTGATCACTGCAGCCGGTGCTTCCACGGCACAGCACAGGAGTGCGGTGTGCTCCTCGCTCAGGCGCGGGAGCAGGAGGTGGCGCGCGGGTGAGAGTCGGCTGCCGAGTGAACCCGCGAGAATTGACTTCGGGTGTAAGTCTTCTGACCAGTGGACCCCTTTCCCTCTTCTTTTTCTTTCCATTTTTGTTTGAGCTAGCAAACAAACTCCAAATTTGATCAAACTTTGAGAACAAGCCAATAGAAATATGAGGAACACAATGGTGCTCTCAAATTTGAATGTCAGTGAAGTCGGAATTGGAAAGTGAAGTTTGAATTCAAATTCGAATTGTCTCCCGTTTAAATTCCAACAAATAGGAAAATTTTCCCAAATGAGCTGAAAATTTGCCGGGCTACCCATGGATGTGTGAAGAACCATGTAGTAAGTTTAGGTCTTCGTGTTTGTACATTGTGACATGTTTAATATAGCACTTGGAGCTCACACCTTCCAATTCAGAAGTTTAAATTCTCTCTCATTTCCTTGGTGTAAATTCCAGCTCCACTTACTAACCTTTTGGGATTTCACATTGTTCATCATAAAACCCCATGACACCATTAAAACATGCAAGAGCACGTACAAACTGGTTCTATAAAACTGCACTATATGATTTGCATTCATCTACCCCATTGCATCTTGAGTAAAGTTTGTGCATGATGACTGATTGCTGTAAATTTTGTATGTGTGTGATATTGAGTAGAAGGACAAGCTCAAGAGGCCATCTATGAGGAACTACAGCACCAAGACTTCGAGACACTTGAGCAACACGAACCACGGCAGCAAGGCAAGTGCCCCTTGACCATATTGATCCCATGTTTTGAAACTGTTTTTCTTGCGAAAACTCATATGCCTGTGTCAACTTGATGGGACACCCTTTTATAGGAGTTTACTAGTTTTGTTAACCATCCTTGTTGCCTGAAAACTTGATGAGTCGGGTATTGTCGTTTTTCCTTTTTGCTTCGCTTAATTTACGGGATACGGGAAGATGAATTAAAACATGGTTAGCTACTGCACTCATATGAATAATGATGATGAGAACTTGATGATGTTGATAAGCATGGAATTGGTGGGTCATAAGGAAGCTTGGTTCGTGGATGTTGCTGAATGAGATGGTGGTTTACTTGTCGTAGATCTAAGGACCGGTTCATGCGAGCACATGCCAGGAAAACAGTGCCACCACAAGGCCAAATATGGGTACGGCTTAGATGACTAATTAGGTGTTGTTGCTAGCTTGTTATGGACCTTTGGATGGCGCGCGGAATGGGAGTGGAGAGGGACTGCCCTGGGAACTGCATGGCACAAGAGGGGGCCCGTGGGTGGGAGAATGGAGATTCGAGCCTGCCGGTGAAATCTCAGTGGGTCCGTACATCCTAGTATCCCCTTTGTAAAGGCTATTTTGTGATCTCTTGGTCATACACCGACGGTTGTGTACTGGTATAATTGAGGTTTCTTTAGTCGTCGATGGGTGACGAAATCACAAACTTGTGGAAAAAGTGGTACTACCTCTGCGGAGTGTAAAGCTATCATGATAGCCGTGCTTCCGGTCACAAGCACCTGGCCAACTTCCATGATTAGAGGCAAAACTTGGGATGTTTATTCAGTATGGTTATGGTATGGTCATTGGGATTGGTTTTGGGACAGTTTTGAGTCATAACAATGAGTTTAGTTTCGGTTATATGAAAATGAGATGGATATGAGTATTTATGAGTATGAGATGAACTTGAGAAAGATTGTTGGCTGGTTGAAGCATGATAAATGGTGAGTTATGATGAAAGAATGTTGCTGAATTACTTGGTTATGTTAGGATTAAACTCACCTAGAAATAGTTGCTGTTTTTACCATGTTTGTGAAATAAAATTTGCTTGCTGCAATGAGACTTTTTATTGCCTACCTTGTTTTAAGCTACATGTCATACTTTTCCCGCACTTGATGAGTATGGCCGGAAGTGTCGCACACCGCTGAATTGGTGTGAGTTCGGTGAAAGAGTTCTGTTCAGGGTTGATCTTGTGAACGAAGCCGAAGACCGAGTTCGGTTGATACAAGAGAATTTAAAGCCTGCACAATCCCAACAGAAGAGCTACGCTGATCAAAGACGTAGGCCATTGCATTTTGACATTGGAGAGCACGTTTACCTTCGTATATCTCTGATGAAGGGAATTCACCGGTTCGGTGTAAAGGGGAAACTCGCTCCCCGCTTTATAGGTCCTTTTGCTATCACGGAGAAGTGCGGACCCGTAGCCTACTGGCTCGAACTACCGGCAAGTCTTGCGGGTATTCATGATGTATTTCATGTGTCACAGCTGCAGAAGTGCCTCAAATTCACCGCTGCTGTCTGCACCGAAGAAATCGACGAATTGAAACTGGATCTGACCTACACCGAGCGGAATTGTGGCCAAACCTTTGAATATTTTTGCAGCCATATAGTTTTGAATTGAGAAATTTTTGGATGGCAATGATCTAACTTTAGGGTGGGCTAAAAAGGAACTAAATAGAGGCATATCCAAATTCAAACCGAATTCAAATTTGCTAAGCAAATTCAAAGTGAATTTGGCGAATTCAAATGCTAGCCCACCTTCAAAATTCAGAACTTTGGAATTTGAGAGGATTAACTTGAGAAGATCTTTTGGGGAGGAAATTTGGGTGGAGCCCACATGTCATTGAGCTGAAAATTGTGACTTGCACACTAAGTCTTGGTCTCTGTTTTCAACTCCAACGAGGAGCTTCTCCTGGGAGACACCGAGCTGCTGCCGCCACCTCCTCATTGAATTTCCTCATGCTGGCAACCATGTAACAGCTTCACTCCTCCCTAGGTGTGATCAATTCTCCACATACCGAGCAAACATGCCTTTGCTTCCTCTTCCTCGCGAGCAAACACCCGGACCGAGCTCCCACATCGTTGTCTCCTCGGTGATCTTCCGGGAAGCCGAAAAACTCGCGCCCACCTCCCCGCCGAGCTGCAAAACAGTGTTAGAGAACCCTTAGCTACATCCTCAGTTCCCAAAACCGAGCAAATTTTGGCGTTCCTCCACCTGGTGCGTTGTTCTTCACCTCAACCGAGAGTGGCCACCAACCGGGCGCTCGTGGACAGCTCGCCACAGCAACTTTCACGGCCGAGCAAGGGCGGCAAAAGGAGCGCACGGACTCCACACTGCTTCCACCCGAAGCTCAAGCACGCCGTGAGCTCTCGCTGGCGAATTCAGGAATTTTGTCCCGGCGGCTTCAAACCGACGTTCTGGTAATAACCTCCAAAATTTTCACTCGTCTATCCTCCGTAGATCATCAAACTTTTCACACACGAGCTGGACTAGCCGGCGGTCATTTTCCTTTTAGCAACCATGGCGTGAAATCAACTCGAAGCAATGTACTTCAATGAGTTCCGAGGGTGTTCATGGCGGAGCCGATCGGGTGCACGGTTCCGACCCAGTTACAGAGGTCTTCGAGCAATTTTGAGGCCATGTCGGTCTTCCCCAAGCTCCAAGGATGCTGTAGCGCAAGTTGGTCGATGTTTTGGCGGTCTATGAAGGTCGGATGACGGCGCCGAACTCATCCCGTATCCGCCGCATGTTTCCCACCATTTTCCGATCACCGGCAGCCCTAGCAAACCCCACCGGCGTGTTCCTCGACGTCCAAAACCCCTTAGCGGCGAGCCTCAGTCCGGGCGGCAGCCGGAAACTTCGAGTCGGCGAACTCCGGCGTCGGTCCGGCGAGGGGGCGGTGCGGCGCACGAAGGAGAAGGTGGGAGGAAGAAGAAAGCGCGGGCCCCGGCTGTCAGCGACTCAATTTTTAAATCTGTGATCAGCTGTGGCTCGGGGATCCTCTGTGGCTGCGCGCCAAAACGCTGTGGCCCCGGTGTGGCTTCAATTCCAGTGGCTGGAGTTTAAACACGTGGGCCCAGTCGAATTCCAACTTTGGAAAATCAGATCTTTGTGTAGGAACCTCCAAATTGAGATATTCAAATTGGGTTGGATTCATTTTGAAAAGATATATCCAAATATGAATCCCAATTTGTGTGAAAGTCAATATTAAATTCTGGAAATTTCTTTGAATTTTTTTTGAAAAAGAATTTTTTGAGGTAGTTTGGTTCATCCAAAAATCCTCAAATTTTGCCAGAATATTATTTAGGATATTTTTGACTTTCTAGCAAATTTTCAGCTCATTTGAAGATCATTTGAGTAGGAATTTGCTAAATACAAACTGCTGTGTTCATAAGGGTCCAGAAACATTTTCAGAAAATGTTGCCCACTTGTAAAATCCATTCTAGGCAAATCATAGCTCTAAAAATCATGAGAAAATTTAGGCAAGCTCTCTGAGTCATACTTGAAATTGTAGTTCACTGAATTGGGCATGAAAATGAGAGGGCCTCGGCCTCGTTGAGCCAGGATCACGCTGAGGGGTGCTGCTTTGCACAGCACCGGATAACACACATAAAATGGTACAAAACGGAAGCAAAGTTTTATTACATAAATGAGTTTATGAACATTTTTACAACAAAATATGTTCAGTCTACACTCATGGGCGTAGACTACGCATCGAGTTTGTAAAAGCCCAAGAAAGTGACTTGCAAAAAAGTGTTCATCACCTCACAACACCACAGCTCATGTGGTGGATATCTCATGAACACTTGTGAAGAGCAAGTAAACACTAAAAAGGGTGATTAGAGGGGAAAGCCCTAACATCAAAAAAATATAGGAGTCATACACATGAAAGTGAAAGGTTGAGCTCACCCCTAGATCTTAAATAGTCTTGGGAAGGCTCAGGCCAAATTTCATGCAAATCCAATACTTTTTGAGGCAATTTTGGAGACATTTGTAAAAAGGGCCAATTTGAATGCAAATTCAAATTGCAGCCACTTTCATCACTTAGAATTCAAAAGTTGACTTCATATTGAAACTCGGCACATTTTTCTTAGTTAGTCCACCAATTTTCATCCTCATTGGAGTTCTTCTTGTCGGGAGCTAAATTTAGCCAAACTAATCTCAAATTGAGGAAATCAAATTCCAACCATGACTTAGTGGCTAAGTCTCTCATTCAATAGTGAGTAGCTGATATCTTTTCAGTGAAAACAAAAATGAAAAACAGAAAAGGAATTAGGGGAGAGGGACCCACTGATCAGTGACTGGACTCAGAGTGAAACCGACTCAAACCGGGCGACGTAGCGCGGGCGACCGACGCCGGCTCGCAGAGGCCGCCAGCTCGCTCGGGAGTTCCACCTCACGGTGAAAATTTTGGCTCAAAGTCCAGCACACCGAGCTGCTCCACCCTTTTTTCTGTTCTCGAGCGAAAACGAGCATGTTCCGAGCTATTCTCCAGTTTCCACGCAAGAACTCGTCGCCGCTTCCTCTGATCACTGGTGACCGGCCGATCCCGGTTGTTTCACGCACTGTCAACAGAGAAGAAAAGGTGCGCTTACTTGTGCCGAAGCTGTAGGAGGAAGCCGTGCTCCATTTCATGCGGTGTAGAGCAAGAATTTCTAGTTTTCTTCCTCGGAGCGTGTTAGGGTTAGAGTCTGGTTGACAGCGAAATTCGTTGCACAGAGGCAACCGCCGGTTAAGCTACAGCTCACACACGCTCTAGAACACCTAGCGCACCTCCTCGATCAAGTAGCAACCAGTTCCATGCACTAGGACCCTAGTTCTACCAGAATTTCGGCCAGGCGGCTGAAAACAGGGCACCTCACCGGTGAGGTCTTAGTTGCGGCCATTTTCACGAGGATCAGTGCTCATATCCGTGATCAGCATGTCTCAGTGGATCTCTCCGAGCAAACCGTGTCGAAAAAGGTGTAGAGAACACTGAGTTCAACGTCGCCGATGAGCTCCCGGCCGCTGTCACCGTCGCGAGCACTGTTCCGGCCATCGCCGAGCTCTGGTGAGTGCACCAACGTGTCCCCCGAGCAAAGTTGGGCACAGACGGCGAAATACATCGAAGGTCGTGCGGTAAAATGGCCGGCGGCAAGCTCTCCGGTGAAGCGCCGCCGCGGGGGTCGCGGGCGTCGCGAGGTAGACGAGGGGGGCGGGTCCACCGGTCAGTCCCTGTTTCCAGCGGGGATCCGCTTTGCGGCCGGGATGTGGTGCGGAAGCACGGGTAAAACCCCGTGGGCTGCGGTGTGGCCGCGATCTCAGTGGGCCGGTTTAAAGAGTGGGGCCCACAACCAGAGTTTAAACAATTATATGATTTCCAGATTTGGTTCAAACTTCAAATGCATATAACTTCTGCTAGGAAGCTCCAAATTCAGTGAACCAAATTTTGTTGGATTCATCTTTTTGAATACTAACCATAAAAACAAGTTTCAGCTTATGAAACTTAATCCTTCTCCAGAATTAATTCCCTAAAATTTAAAATGTTGGACATTTTATCTAGAGAATCCTTTTATAGAAAATGCTGAAATTTTGCTAGGATATTCATTTGAGAATCCTTGAGTCGCAGTAAAAATTTCAGACCCATCCAAGTTCATTTTGTCCCCCTAATTGTGTAATTAAGTGAACTGCCCTGAGAAAATAGAAAAATGTACAGAAACATTTTTCAGATTTTCTCAAATTTTGTTTAGGGCATAACTTCATCTAGAATGCTTCAAATGACATGAAACCAATTCCATTAGAACCATCTCAAACTCTAGTTTCCATAAAGTAATTGTTGGAGCCATGAAAATCCCTGGAAATCCTTAGAGGCTCTACTAATGACCAAATAGGCTTTAAGTTGTACAGAGCTCACATGAACTTTGTTTCAAACGAAACTTGGTCAAGTCTCTAGTTAGGACACTACTAAGCCACCATAAAAATTTCAGAGCCAAAGGGGAGGGCTAGCTAGAGTTATGGTATTTACATAGTCAGTTCTAAACATTGCATTTAAATTGACATATAGTATATTGCTTACGTGTAGTCGCTGAAGGTGAGGAGACCCCGGAGGTGCTTGACTGTCTCCTTCCGGACGAAGCCCTAACCACTGACCAGCAGCAACAAGGAAAGCCCCAGTTTGCATTAACAAATTTTACAAAATTTTGCTTTATGAATACTTAGCAAGAAGTATGTGTGTGCATTAGGTGTAGGATGGATGAAACCCCAAGTGCATAACCAGATTTTTCCTACAAAAGTGAGGGTAGTGTCTAAGTCCATGAATAGACAGGGTATGCTTAATGTTTATAGAACTTCGGTACAAGTCGAGTAGTTGGAATCTACTCGCGAGTTTAGGCTCTGGGACACACGGGATTGGTTCGAGTGATGTGAGATCACTTTAGTAAGAAAATGAGACTAGGCAGGGGCTAGGGCGTAGCAAGAGGAAGTCTTTTGGGCGCAGCCCTGTCCGTGTCGATTGAGGACCGATCCGTGTGCGGCCCACGCTGATCAATTTTGAACGTACCGAAGGCATATCGGATATATGGGCCCCGATAAACCGATGTAACCTATACCTCTGGGCGTCGAGGCATAACACACCGATTTATAGGTGTAGGTTGAGGGCAGCAAGGTGGAAATCTGCTAACGGGCATAGAGAGATGCTCCGTGTAGGGAACCTCCTGTCCTTTTGGGTGCGACTGGTTCGATGTTTGGGCTATTTGGTGAATGGTTGTCCCATACAACACCGAGTGAGCGTGCTGTGCAGCTCCACGGGTTGGCGTACATGACATGCTCTTCGGGTACCCCTGCTGGTGTATATCGAGTCAATTTGCCGTCCTTCACGGTGATGAGTACCACTTGGTCACAGAGTCGTGACGTAGGTTAACATATGAAATGTGATGATTCAATATTGATGTTATGATAAAATTGTATTGCTACATGTGTGCCACCAAATATTGCTCATTAAATTTCAGATTCCAAGAACTGTTAACTTATGTCTAAAAGCTTAAATAAGGATGAACTTGTAGGCGTGTCCGTTTGCTGCAAATTACCATCCCATTGTCGTCGTGAACTGCATGTAGAGTTTCATGCATAGGTGAGTCGGTTAAGTCTTGTTGAGCCATCGTGCTCACGGTTGCTGCTATAAGTGTTTTCAGGTGAGGAGTACCCCACGGACTGGGGTTACGAGTCCACCGACAAGGGCTACCCTCCCTCGGGGACCACGGTTAAGTGGGAGCCGTACACGCCGCGCTGAGCTGAGGAGTGCAGCTAGTGTAGGTTGCCCCTAGGGCTGGGCAACCAACTTTTGCTAGATAGATGGGTGTGAGTTGTATAAACTTAGCTTCCGCTATTGTAATTTCCATACTTAGTTTGTAACTGAAATCTTGTACTACTTTGTACAATTCAGTTGGTTTTCTATGTGATAAAATGTCGTTCTTATGATGTGTGCTGTCGGGTGTTGCATCGTGCAGCACCAACCTCTGAGATCCTGGATGAGCGGATTCCGGTCCGCCACAGAGTTCACGTTCAGCCCGTGAACGTGTCCCCGCTAGCACACACGCACACTAACACGGCGGCGTGCACGACTCCAACTCGACGGGGTTTCCCTCTTGGGGTTCTGTCTCCTCCTCGGGAGTCCCTTCCTCATAACACCCTGCAAAAGCTTCAAACACAAACAGTGAGTACGATTGCTCAGCAAGTCTGACCCGTCTTTCCTATCCATGAAACTTCTACATGTTGGATCATGCGTATTTGGGAAAGAGAAGTTGCAAAGGGCTCGCCGAATTATTTGAACCTTAGTTTCAAGTTTTAGTATCAAATTGTGGAGAACCTCACGCTAAGGCACATGAGAGAGCCGCAATCAAACAAGAAACGCATTTCTCTCATATACTTTGCCCAAGGCTGAAAAGAACTTTAATTAGCTCTGAACTACGGTAAGTCATTAACAATCAAGGTATAGCTTTCAATCAGCAACTTTTACATGACTCTAGGCTGTTCTTTCTACGTCACGGTAAAGTGAACAAGTGGTACTCACTGACCGCGAGGGACGGCGATTATAATTGATTTACACCTGCAGGGTTACCCGAATAACCTGTCACATATGCCCGTACTCGATGTTGCCTACAGCAACCATCACGGACGTCGTACGCAACCACCTTTCATCCGTCAGCCAAATGTTGAACCGGTCCTATCGTCCCGAGCAAGAGGTCTCTGCGCGTGCATCTGCAGTGCCGCCAGCCGATTTACACCTTAAGCTCTCAACCTACCATCTAGACAACAATAAATGCCTCAACACCCAGCTACCCGAATTACATCGGTTTCCCGGTTCCCATATATCCGGTAGGTCTTTGGTACTGTTCTACCTTGTTCAACAGGCCCTCACACGGCTCGGTCCTCAATCGACACAAGTGGAGCTATGGCACCCAGGCCCAAACGTCCTGCTGCCCTTACCCTCCGCTCGGTATCAAATTCTGGCCATGTGTTTCATTTGCTACCTTTACCCGAGTAGTGTCCCTCTAGCCTATTCTCACAAGCAGTTCTAACTACTCGACTTGTACCGAATCCTACACTATCCTAGCATCACAGTAGCTAATCAAGGTTTACAAACCTAAGCCCAACCCAGGGTTTTCTTCGCTATGCATTTGGGTTTTCTAACAAGACTCTAATGCAAAATTTAAGTGGGTCCTCAATGTAAGTTCTCAAAACAGAAAAAATTATAAAAGGGCTAATGCAAACTGGAGCTTGCCTTGCTGCTGTTGGTCGTAGGCTAGCTGTTCCTCTGGAGTGATGAAGTCTAAGACTTCGGGCTCCTCCTCAACCTTAGCGACTACATGAGATAAATACATATATGTATCAATTTGAATGCATATGAAATGAAGTTGAATTTGTGAAGACTATAAGTCTTACTAAACAGGCCCAATGACTCTGCAATTTTTACTGTGGTTTGGATACAACCTAAACAGAGACTTGGCCAAGTTTCATTTGCATAAAAGCTTATTTGAGCTCTCCACAAATAATTGTGTACTTGGCTTTAATTGGAGCTCTTAGGGTGTTCTAGGGATTTTCATGGAGTAAGCCATGACTTTCTGAAAACTAGAATTTTAGAGTGTTCTAATGGAGTCGGTTTCACTTAATTTGATGGTTCCTAGTTAAATATATGAGCTACACAAATTCAGGGAAAATCAGAAAATGTTTCTGGACATTTTCGATTTTCTCTGGAACAGTTTTATTAATCACACCATTAGGTGGATCAAATGAGCTCAAATGGATCTGAAATTTTTATGGTAGCTCCATGATATTGTGGTGAATATCTTGGCCAAATTTCAGAATGTTCCTCCAAAGGGTTCTCCAGTTAAAATTCTAAACAGTTTAAATTTTGAAGAATTAACTCTGGAGAAATAAAGATTTTGATAAGGTGAAACTTTTATTAGTTGGAAAGTTCGCAGAGAGCTGAATCCAACAAAATTTGGTTCACTCGATTTGGAGTTTCCTAGCCAAAGTTATGTGGGTTTGAAGTTGAACTAAATCTGAAAATCGGGGAAATGTTTAAAACATTGCACGTGGGTCCCATGCACAGTGCCTCCTGCCAGCGCGCGACGCACAGCGACGGTGGCACGGCTCATTCTCGGCCGTTACTGCCAAATTCTCGACACGGTTTCTTCCTACGTGACCCTTGGAGCACGGCGCACACGCCGGGCAACTTCTCGCACCTTGACATCGCCGGGAACGTAGTTTGCGACGGTGGCGGTGGAATTGAGCTCGGGTCTGATGGTTCTAGCTTGTATCGGCGGTGAACACGATCGACCAACGGGTCACAGAGCACCACTGGGGCACGGGCAAGCTAGCCCTGCCCTTCTCTTGGCCGGAGATTGCCGGGAAAGTAGACTTCACCGGTGACCCGAGCCGTTTTCACCGGCAGTGGCCAAAATACGGTGCTATGCTCACTGGGTTGATCATCATCGCTAGGATTTGGCTGAGGTAACCGTGAGGTGCTACTCTAGCTTCAGCTCGACCAGGATCTCCGGTCATCAAGTGATCGAGATGAATTTTGGGTTTTGTTCTCAGTGTTCTATACGACGATCGTTGGGAAAACTGAAATTCCGGATAACCGGCGCTAAGATGGAGCTAGGGAGCTCGGGGAGAGCGACTAGACTTCGATGCTAACCTCAGAGACCAGTTGGATGCGCCGGAGAGCTTGGAGCTACCCGGGCGACGATGTCAAGTCAGAGGCGCTTCGGAGTGAATCGGGAAGTGGAAGATCGGCTCGAAAAAGCTCGAGGGGAGCTGATCACGAGCAACTGAGGGTTGGAGCACGTCGAGCAAAGGTCAGCGGTGCCGTTTATGGCATCAGCACACGGTGGGAGGGATGGTTTTGGCCGGTCTACGACGGGGTGGTGAGTTGGGGTGTGCAGCGTATCTCTCCGGTTTCTCAGTGCGGGAAAACATTGAAGCAGTGTGAAAACCAGCTGCTGCCGTCGGTGGCTCCGAGATAAGAAACTGAGGACGTCGGTCGGGAGCTGGAACCGCCAAGCAGGAGGTGGTGCTGATTGCTTCACGCCGTGGCGCGAGCTGCTTCAGCCCGGGAAACAGAGCACGGCGCCTCTGTCGGTTCTCCTCGGTTGAGTGACTGACAAGGGGGTCCCAGTTTACATTTTAACCTCCAAACTTCAATTTTCCTACTGCTCTAAACATTAGTTCCACTAATACCCTCTGAAATTTGAATTATCTACCAAATGCCCATTTGAACTTGATAGAATTCAAATTGGGAAGTGTTTGAATATATTTACAGCACATATGCAGTTTGAAATTCAAATTGAATTTGAATTTGCTAAAATTGAATTTGAATTTGCTAAAATTGAATTTGAATTTGCTAAAATGTGTTCATAAGTTGTCCTCAAATGATGTGTGTGTGGTGTGATGAACACTTTGGATGTGTGCAAAAACTTAGGCCCTCACAAAAAATGCACATTACTCTAGAATTAATTCTTTTGAGTAGAAATTCTTAAGGAATTGTTCTGGAGGGACTACTCAAGTAAAAGGTCTAAATTTTGGATCAAATTACTTTCATGTGACCAGGAACTCACATGTAAATCATCAGCTCAAGTTGAGCCTCAGAACTCCCTGTCCTGGTTCTACCATAGTTATGTATGTGGGAAAATACATAAGACTCTTGTCGGAATTTTGGTAAACACATATTCTTCCCATTTAAGCTGCAATTTGGCAAGCTAAATCCCTAGTAGTATAGAACATGCTTTAAAAGTTTTGAAGCCATTGGAGTTCTTGTTCTTCAGTTGCATTCAAAACTTTTCAGCTCATCTCTTATGGTCATAGGAAACTTAGTGAGTTAGAAACTTAAACACTAAGACAAATTTAGTTCATTCATATTCCTTTGCACAACAGAGGAAAACAAAGCCATTCTTGGCATTTCCACACCGCCTCTGTTCTTAAGAAAACCAGTCTTTAAATTCTTTCCATTGCAATATAAAAAATGTGCATATGCATTTCAATAGGAATCACAGCGAAAGGGAATCGAAGGAGCGATTCATTGAAGTGGATCAAACACCGGAGAATCAAGGGTTGATCAGCAAGGATCACTAACTGATTATATACGACTACCCTGCAAAACAGGCAAGCTCCAGTTTGCATTTAACAGCTTTTAAGTTTTTACTTTGTATTCACTCTTTGATTAGAATATGATATGTGCATTAGGTCTAGTGCTTTGATACTCCTCTTGCATGACTAAATGAACCCATATGGATTATTGGGTAGTTGTCTTTTCACCGTATAGAACTGCCATGCTTAAGTAAGGTTTGGTAGAAGTCGAGTGGTGAGATGCTACTCGCATGATTAGGACAACAGGGGCATACGGGATTGGTTCAGAAAATTGTTAGCAAGTTAAAGTTGAGATCGGCAGGTTGTAGGGGCGGCAGGACATAGGGGCCTGGGTGCTATAGACCTCTCCGTATCGGTCAAGGACCGATCTGTATGCGGCCCTGATGAGCAAGTTTGAGTTGTGTACCGAACTCATGCTGGCTATATGGGACCTAGTAAACCGATGTACCTCGGGAAGCTTGCTTTGAGCCTTTTCGGGTCGCCTCAGGTGAGAGGGCCGGTGTGCAGTATGTGGGTAACACTCTCATGACATCTCATGTCGGTAGGTGCACCATGAGAGTGGCTACTCTACGGGGCAATTTGATCAATTCAACGTGGGTGAAACGGGGGAAAGGCTGCCACATACGATGTCAGTGATGGTTGCTATAGGCAACATAGAGTACGGGCGTACGTGTCTGTAGTCCCGGTGTTATTGATTCGAATCACCGTGGCTCGCACAAAAGGACCGAGCATACTTGTTCTCACAGTTGTGACGTAGTAAGAACTTGCATGAGAAAGGAACTAATTGTAAGGGCCTCAGTTTTTGACACATGTTTGAAGTGTCATCACCACACACACACCTCATTTGAAGCAAGTTAATAAACACATTTGAAGAGCAAGTAATCACCATCAACATGCTCATTTGAGAACAAACTCACATTTTGCAAAAGTGGTATTTCCCACATGTGATATACAGGGGCTGGGCATATGAAAACTCCCACACATTGCTAGGAATGTCCATGCCAAGTTTCACCCAAATTCAAAACCTTTTGAGGTACTTTTGGGGTATAGCTAGGAGGAGGGCAGTTTGAACTCAAATGCGAATTCAAACTGTTTTGATCCCATAAATTCAAAAGTGGGAGACATATTCTTGCTCAGCAAATTTTTGTGAGCTCGCATACCAATTTTCACTCCATTTGGAGTTGAGCTTGACATGAGTTAAATGTAGCAAATTCAAACCTTATTTGAATTTCAAACTACTTGTGTGCTAAAATTTAGTCAAACCCAAACCAATTTGAATTCTACCCCATTCAAATGGCTCAGGGGCAGATAATTCAAATACTTGAGGTTAGTTTGGTCTCCACTGTTTAGAGCAGTAGAGAAAGTTAATTTCAGAGGTTAAAACCCCGGGTGGGACCCACATGTCAGCCACTGAAGTGATTCAACCGACTGAGACTTTCTCACTCGGGTCTTCGGGCTTCAGCTGCGATCGCCACCGAGGGAGGCCGCCGCGCCAGCAGCTGCTTGGCCACGCGCGGGCTCAAGTCGGTTCAGAGCCTTCTTAAGGCGCCCCCCTCCTCGGCCGAAGCCCTCGCCATTTTCTCCTCGCAAGAACACAGCGCCGGGAAATTTTTCTCCGCCGCTCAGAACCGATCAGAGAGCTCCGATCACAGCCTCCCCGCCCCCTCCGGAGCTATGACAAGGTACTAGGAACCCTCCTCTTTCTTCCCCGTTGCTAGAACCCAGGTGAAACTGGTCGATCTCGGCTATACCGAGAGTTCAATTCGGTGACCTAAAACCGCCACACTTCGGGCTCCCGTGGACAGCCCAACTGGGAGGTGATCACGCCTGAGCCAAGGCACCCTTGGACGCGCTGGTGATCGGTGCTGCTCACCCCCGAGGCACAGCCGGAGCGTTTGCTCACCAGCGGCGAATTTCCGGTTTTCCCCTTCCTCGGTACAGACCGACCTTCGGGTGCGGTTCTGCCAAATTCATACTCTAGAAAGGATTAGAGGGCCTCAATCCGCTCCCACAAAAACTAGACCCGGTAGCGCACAAGTTGCCTTCACAACCTTTGTCCTAAGAACCCATGTACCCGGTGTATTTCGATGTTTGCCGACGGCGGAGCATGCGGGAGGCATCGGGCGCACGGTGAGGGCCTACTTCGGGCCTCCCCCGAGTTGCTTCAAGCTCATGTCGACCTTCCCTACGGTCCACTGATGCTGCACGACCGGTTGCTCGAGTGATTGAGATGCTAGGAAGGTCTGCCGACACGGCCGAAGTCTTTCCGAAGCCGCCGCTCGTCGCCGACCATGTGCCGGCCGTTTTCATGACGAGCTGAGCCCAGAATCCTGTTCCCCTAGTGAAGGTAGGCAGGGTCGGCCAGAATCGTGAAGTTTGGAGCTCCACAAAGGCTGCCGGCGAGCTCTCCTGCGAGGTATCGCGGCGGCAGAGCGCGGGCGGCGGGAGGTAGAAGAAGGGGTTGGACCCCAGCTGTCAGCGGCTTAAAATTCAAATCGGGATCGGGCTGCAGCTCGCATCCGGTGTGCTGGCACGCAAATACCCTGTGGACTCCGGTGTGCCGACGCCTCAGCGCGCAACACGTGTCCCCGTGGCCCACCGGCAGATTTAAACTTTTCCCCTATTTTCAGATTTCTTTCAAAATTCAAATCCTCATAACTTGGGATAGGAAACTCCAAATCGAGTGAACCAAATTTTGTTGGATTCAGCTCTCTGAGCACTTTCCAGCAAATCAGATTTCACTTCATGAAAATCATTAATTCTCCAGAATTAATTCCTCAAAATTTAAACTGTTTGGAATTTTAACTGGAGAACCCCTTGGAGGAAAATTCTGAAATTTTACTGGGATGTTCACCAAAACATCCCTTAACTACCATAAAAAGTTCAGATCCATTTGAGCTCATTTAATCCACCTAATGGTGTGATTAGTGAAACTGTTCCAGAGAAAATAGAAAATGTTCAGAAACATTTTCAGAATTTTCTCTGAAATTGTTTAGCTCATATCTTTAACTAGGAACTTTCAAATTAAGTGAGACCAACTCCATTAGAACCCTCTGAAAATCTAGTTTTCAGGAAGTGGTTTGTTCCATGAAAATCCCTAGAGCACCCTGAGAGTTCCAATTAAGATCAAGAACATAATTAATTGTGGAGGACTCAAATGAGCTCTGCTGCAACTAAAACTTAGCCAAGTCTCTGTTTAGGTTGTATCCAAACCACAGTAAAAATCTCAGAGTCATTGGGTCTGTCTATTGAGACTTAGAAGGTTCACAAATTTAAAACTCAATTCAAATGCATTTAATTAATACATGTACTTCTTATATCATGTAGTCGCTAAGGTCGAGGAGGAATCCGAAGTCCAAGACCTCGTTGCTCCGGAGGAGCAGCTAGCCTACGACCAAGAGCAGCAAGGCAAGCTCCGGTTTGCATCAACCTCTTTACAAATTTTTATTGTTTTGAGCACTTTCTTTGAGTATCACTTATTTCCTTGCATTAGAGTCTTGTTTGGAAACCCAATTGCATAGCCAAGAAAACCATGGGTTGGGTTTAAGATTGCAAACCCCGTTAGCTACTGCAAAGCTAAGTTAGGGTAGGATTCGGTACAAGTCGAGTAGTTGGAACTACTCGCGAGCGTAGGCTAGAGGCACTCGACTCGGGTAGATGTAGCACATGATACACATGGCAAGAAAAATGAGACCGAGCGGAGAGTAAGGGCAGAAGGACTTTGGGGCCTGTGTGTTATAGCTCCGCTTGTGTCGATTGAGGACCGAGCCGTGTGCGGGCCTGTTGAACAAGCTAGAACATTACTGAAGACCTACCGGCTATATGGGAACCGGGAAACTGATGTAACTCGGGTAGCTGGGTATTGAGGCATTGCCCGTCGTTCAGAGGGTAGGTTGAGAGATTGAGGTATAAATCGGCTGGCGGCACTGAGATGCGCGTGCAGAGACCTCTTGCTCGGGACGATGGGACCGGTTCAATATTTGGCTGACGGGCGAAAGGTGGTTGCGTACGGCGTCACGTTATGGTTGCTGTAGGTAACATTGAGTACGGGCGTACATGACGGGTTATTCTGGTAACCCTGCAGGTGTAAATCGATTATAATCGCCGTCCCTCACGGTCAGTGAGTACCACTTGTTAAATGTTCCATGACGTAGAAAGAACAGGCTAGTCACATGTTAAAATGTTGCTGATTGAAAGATGGACTTTGATTGTTAATGATTTGTTGTAGTTTAGAGCTAACTAAAGTTCTTTTCTACTTTGGGCAAAGTACATGAGAGAAATGTGTTTCTTGTTTGATTGCGGCTCTCTCATGTGCCTTAGCGTAAGGTTCTCCACAACCTGCTGCTAAAACTTGAAAGTAAGGTTCCACTAATTAGGCGAGTCCTTTGCAACTTGTTTTTATCTCATGTACCCATCACCCCTCATGTAGAAGTCCCATGTTTAAGAGAGACGGGTCAGTCTTGCTGAGCCTTCGTGCTCACTGCTTGTGTTTGAAGCTTTTGCAGGGTTCTATGAGGAAGGGACTCCCGAAGAGGAGGAGGAACCCCAGGAGGGGAACCCCGTCGAGTGGGAGTCGTGCACGCCGCCGTGTTAGTGTGCGTGTGTGCTAGCAAGGACACGTTCACGGGCTGAACGTGAACTTGATGCGTAGTCTACGCCCGTGACTGTAGACTGGACCTATTTTGATGTAAAAATGTTCATAAACAACTTTATGTAATAAAAGTTTTGCTTTTGCTTTGTACCTTTGAAGTGTGTTATCCAGTGCTGTGCAACGCAGCACCCCTCAGCGTGATCCTGGCTCGACAAGACCGTGGGGTCGTGTCAGCATTGGTATCATAGCACGCTTGAGGTTTAACGCACTAAAAATGTCATCTTTTTCAAAAATCCAGTGAGGAACGAGTTAGTAGCCCGTATAAGGATGTTATTAGTGTATAGAAAGTGGCATACTAACCTATTTGTCTATGTCGGAAAATCGTGCATCTCGGGACGTTTATGTCTTGGGGGGTGCACGTAAGCGCTGTCCACTAGTGCGCACAAGCTGAAGGGTGGAGCCCCACGGGTGGCAGGTAACCCGACCCGCTTTAATATCCTCTATTACTCTTCATGTCGTTTGGGGTATTCGAGCAACGTCGGTCCCTGGAGTGCGTGGTGCGATTTGGGAGACCCCGTCTCGTGGTCAGTAACGTGAATACGTAGCTCAAGGCGTGTTTGGCTTGAGAACATCCGGGCGAGTGATGACGGCCGGGTGTACGAACTGTATGGATACTGGACTCGGTGTGCAGCCAAGTCTGACGATTGCTTGAGTTATTTGCAGGTAGTCTAACCACGAAACGGTAGATGTGTAGTATTCGTGTGCGAGTGACGCTTAGTGCCACTGAAATAACGAAGCCGGCTATGTCCGGTATAGGTTTTTCTTTGTGAGGACGTAGTACCGACATGATCTGGTGACGCATCGACATCACACCCCACTAAATGAACAACTTCATTGTAAAACTTGAAAGTTTTAATCTGGAGAATTAAAACTTTGCTGTAACCTCTTCCCTTAATCAGGATATTCAAAGTTAACAAGTTTTCAACTTATAGGTTGTTAAGGACAGAGCACTCTGTTTTCAGCTGAATCAAGGCTGAAGTTAATCAGAGGTTAGAGGTTGAGTTCTTTCGAGGTTGGGGTCATATGATACATTTCTGGAAATCTATGGAAGAGTTTTACAACTTTTCTGTGGAGGTCCAGAGGTGTTTCATCCCTTAACCAATCGAAAAATGCAGTAGAGTTGAAACTGTCCAGAAAACAGGGGAGGGCAAAGACTCTCTGTAAACTCTCTGTAAATTGAGTATAACTTCCTGCATAAAAATCCAAAAATAGAACATGAGGTAGTTCTGGAAAACTTATAAGATGGGTTACAAATTTGTAACATAAAGTTTTGTCAGGTTTGGAGCAGAAGTAACTGGAATTCTTGGATCAAAACAGTACCTAAAGCAGGGAGGTGCTGTCCAATTTTCTCCAGAAATTCTGTTAACTTTGACATCTCATAACTTTTCAACCAGGACAGATATTAGGCCAAGCAAATACTTTATGGAGATCTATTGAAGACAGCTTTAACTTTGATGTTGAGCTCCAAAATTGTTTTTGCTTTTAACATGGCCTAAATCAGGTTGAAATGGAAACTGGTCAGGGCTGTCACGTTGAACAGCAGATCAGCAGTCAAATTTGTTTAAATTTGAACTATATTTCCAAGTTTTATGAGTCCAATGACATGTTTGGTGTTATAACTCAATGGTTTACTGTTCAAATAAATATTTGACATTTCTCAAATATATTTTTACAGATGACAGCAGATAACCAGTTCGAGAACGGCTGGGAGGAATCTCACTGTTCTCACCACAGCGGCTATCCGGAGGCATTGAGGCAGATGCTTCAATAATTCGGATGCAACCAAATGCTGCAGTACTTCTCCAAGGAAGAAGGCGAGGAGGGAAACAAGACATGGACAATCCATGTCGATGTCCCTGCAGGATCTACGCCACCTGGTTGGGTGCCGTTCACCGTCACGGTGAGAGGTAGACAACCGGAAGGGATGTGGCAAGTGGCAGCCCGTGACACTATGTCACGTTTCTGCCAACTACACGTGAGAGCGATGGAGGAAACTCCATACGCGCTCATTCCAGTGGAGGGACGGGCTCATCATGTGTGGGAAGGGAGGTACCGGGAGGCAACAGACCCGAGTTGCCCAAGGTACAACCCCGCGGAGGCAAATCTCAGCCTCCAGATGATGGCGGGAAATGCCGTGATGGACAGCCAAGCTGTTCATTCGGAGCATCTCGCCACAAGGCTCAAGGAGAGCACAAGCCAACGCACTCCGCAATGTGCTCCTTCCGACGATCAAGCGACTGAATGAACAGCATAATTAGTTGCATCGTCTGAAGAAGGTGAAGAAGAAAAGCCGTGTCGACATCGTGGCGTTACAAGAGCTGGTGCAGACTTTAACCCAGCAGAATGAGGACCTTACTCAAGAGCGGGACGACGCCATTGAGGAAGTGCAAGGCTGGGAAGAAGACTACAACCAGGCCATGGACGAGGTGCATGCATTGCAGGACCTCGTACCTCCTGTATTGGGCATACCGGTAGTTTTGGGTCTTCCGGCAATGGGAGAACCCGAGATGGGAGGAGGGGTGGTAGATCCGGAGCCACCAGCAGAGGTACCGGAGGAGGACGACCCGCAGGAGGTCGAGTTCTACTTCGAGTAGGGGGTTACAGTTGCCAAGTAGGGCAGCTAGAGCAGTGTAACCCAACTTTTGTAACCGGTAACATGTCGTATAGGCAGTAGCGTATGTATAGGTAGTGACGACATGAGCACGACTTCTCAGAGAGCCGGGAATAATGTATCTTGTATAAAGTTTATGCTTTATCAATATATGTGAATGTTGTGCAAATTATTCATGTGTCACTTCAATACCTACTGTTGCATCTGGAATTTTAAGTATGACATGCGCTAATCGCTGCTGTTTTGAATTTCAGAATGACTCGTACTCATGCCAACCCGGATGTTGGGGGTAGTAGCCAAGGGGGAGAGACCTCCCAACCACCTCCCGGGGATTCCTCGAGGCAGCAGCAACAACAGCAGCAACAGCAACAACAAACACCGCCACTGCCAACGGTTAATTGCCCGACATCGTCGCGGCAATGGCGGGTTCGCATCAGCAGCACACGGAGTTGCTGCAAACTCTCATCGCCAATACGTCTCGCCCAGAGAGACGTCAAGATTGTGAGGAGCGTCAACAGAGCTCCTACTCCGACTTCCTAGCGACTCATCCCCCGGTATTCTCAAGGGCGGATGAACCTCTCGACGCGGACAACTGGCTCCGCGCGATAGAGATGAAGTTCGGGCTGCTCCAAATAAGTGAGCAGCGCAAGACTCAGTTCACGGTCCAACAGCTCCAGGGATCCGCAAGCGCATGGTGGGCAAACTTCTGTGCTTCACAGCCTACCGACCGAGTTATGACCTGGGCGGAGTTCCGGACAGCCTTCAGGGCCTATCACATACCGCCAGGTCTGATGAAGAGAAAGACGCAGGAATTCCTACACCTGCAGCAAGGGAGCCGGAACGCGCTGGAATACTCCAGGGCGTTCAATGATCTCACGCTTTATGCGTCATATCACGCCGATACTGACGAGAAGCGGCGGGACCACTTTTACCAGGGGCTTAACCCGCTCCTGAAGGACAAGCTGGCGATGTTCAATCACGGCAGCCTCAACGACATCATTGATGCTGCGATTGTTCAAGAGGACTCCGGCAAGGAGTTAGAGGCGGCAGAGAGAAAGCGAAGCGCGCCGCAAAGCAGCGGAGAAGGAGGTGGTCCTTCTCAAAAATTTCGGATGGTGAATCGCCCACCATCAGGTCCACGCTGGCAACCACCACAGAGGCCGATGCCATTCCGCAGTCGGCCGTATTCTTCACCGGCATTCAGGCCGGCACTGCCAGCACCACCTCCACAACAACAATAGCAGAAGCGGACGATGCCGTGTGCGTATGCACCTCAGCAACGCATGCCGGGCTTTCGTCCCCCGAGCACCGCACAAGAAGCGGCCACATGTTATAAGTGTGGTCGTCCAGGACACATCGCCAGCAGTTGTCCGGAGAGACAAGGCGGCGGAGTTGCACCGCAGTTTCAGGGGAGGAATCAACCCCGGAACCCTACTAATGCGCGGCGGGCAAACCCTAGGCCCGGCACTGTCCACCAGCTTGCCATAGAGGACGTGCCGGAGGGTGAGCCAATCCTTGCGGGTATTTTCCAACTCCACCAGCATCCCGCCATAGTATTGTTCGATTCAGGCGCCACGCATAATTTTATTAGCCAAGCTTTTATTGCTAAACATAGCTTGCAAATACTACCCACCGATAGTCCATACTTGATCTGTTCACCGGGTGGGAAGATTTCAACAAGCGTAATGGTTTCCAAAGAACCATTATGCTTAGCGAGTAGAGTCTACCCTACGTCTCTCATAATCTTAGAGGGACAAAAGGTCGATGTCATCCTAGGGATGTCGTGGTTAACCCGCCACGGCGCTGTTTTAGACACCGTCCTTCGAGTCGTGGACATAAACTCAGAAGTGCACGGATCTCACTCCTTATTTCTGGACAGTCCAGAAATAAAACTTCCAAGTATCTATCAGTCCACAACCATCAGATTGAAAGATATTCCAGTGGTCCGAGAGTTCCCTGACGTGTTCCCGGATGATTTACCGGGGATGCCGCCCGATAGAGAGGTGGAGTTCAAGATTGAACTTGCACCGGGAACCATGCCAATATCCCGAAGGCCGTACAAGATGGCGCCCAAGGAGTTGGCTGAACAGAAGACTCAGCTCACGGACCTCCTGGAGAATGGTTTTATTAGGCCGAGCTCCTCGCCATGGGGCTGTTCGGCATTATTTGTAAAGAAGAAGGATGAGACGTTGCGGCTTTGCTTGGACTATCGTCCATTAAATGCCGTAACCATCAAGAACAAGTACCCGTTGCCACGGATCGACATGTTGTTTGATCAGTTGGTCGAAGCAAAGATCTTTTCCAAGATGGACTTAAGATCCGGGTACCATCAGATTAAGATAAGGACTGAGGATATTCCGAAGACGGCTTTCTCGACGAGGTACGGACTTTATGAGTACCTGGTCATGTCCTTCGGCCTCACCAACGCTCCGGCTCACTTCATGTATTTAATGAACTCGGTGTTCATGCCGGAGCTCACTTCATGTATTTAATGAACTCGGTGTTCATGCCGGAGCTCACTTCATCGACGACATACTGGTATATTCCAAGTCGGAGGAAGATCACAAGAAGCATCTGCGTATAGTCTTGCAACAGCTGCGGGATCACAAGCTATACGCGAAATTCAGCAAGTTCGAATTCTGGATATCACAAGTTCCTTTCCTCGGGCATATCATCTCAGCGGAGGGTATCGCTGTAGACCCGAGCAAGATCACTCAAGTGCTGAATTGGAAATCCCGGAGAACTGTTCACGAGGTACGGAGTTTCCTCGGACTCGCGGGATATTATCGGAGGTTCATTCCGAACTTCTCGAAGATTGCCAAGCCGATGACGGAGCTGCTGAAGAAGGCTACCAAATATGTTTGGAGTCCAACATGTGAAGCAGCATTCCAGGCTTTAGTCAAGCACCTAACATCAGCACCGGTTTTGGCGCAGCCAGACACAACAAAACCGTTCGATGTGTACTGCGATGCATCCGGCATTGGGCTTGGATGTGTGCTGATGCAAGACCGAAGAGTGGTCGGTATGGATCACAGCAGCTTAGAAACCATGAGCAAAATTATCCAACTCATGACTTGGAGCTCGCTGCCGTGGTACTTGCACTGAAAATGTGGAGACACTACCTACTCGGTAACCTCGTACATTTATATACCGACCACAAAAGCCTCAAGTACATATTCACTCAGAAAGAGCGGAACATGAGGCAGCGAAGATGGTTAGAATTTATAAAGGATTATGAAATAGAGATATATTATCATCCGGGCAAGGCAAACGTAGTGGCAGATACGCTGAGCCGCAAGTCACACGTCAACAATCTGACCATCACACCGTTGGAAGAGAGCGAACCATCACTGCATGTGATTCCACATGGAGCTCTCTACAACTTAGCTTTGATCCCCACCATCCGTGAAGAGATAGTGGTAGCTCAGAAACATGACAAGGGCATGTCGCATTTGCGGAGACGTGTAGACAGTGGGGAGTTGAAATGTTTCCGGAAGGACGGAGACGGCGTCCTATGGTTCAAGGACCGGATCGTCGTACCCCGTAACCCGGAATTACGGAAGAAATTTTTTGATGAGGCTCACTTATCAAAATTTTCTATTCACCCCGGCAGCAACAAAATGTATCAAGAACTCAGAAGCAAGTTTTGGTGGACACGGATGAAGCGGGAGATTGCAAAGTACGCGTCCGAGTGTGATACATGTCGAAGGGTGAAGGCAGACCATATGCGGAAACCGGGACTGCTGCAACCACTGGGCATTCCTGCCTGGAAGTGGGAGGATGTGAGCATGGACTTCATCGTCGGTTTACCCACCACCTTTCAGAAACATGATTCTGTGTGGGTGATCGCCGACCGGCTCACCAAAGTTGCCCATTTCATCCCGGTCAATACCAACTACAACGCCAAGAAGTATGCTGAATTGTACATCTCACCGATCCTATGTTTGTACGCCGTACCCCGTACCATCATATCGGACCGGGGCACTTTATTTGTGTCCCGTTTTTGGGAGCAGCTGCACGCTGCATTTGGGACAAAGCTGATCCGTAGTTCAGCATATCACCCGCAGACGGATGGGCAAACCGAACGGGTAAATCAGATCTTGGAAGACATGCTACGAGCTTGCGCTATCAACCACGGCAAGAATTGGGATGATCACTTGCCGTTAACCGAGTTCTCGTACAACAATGGCTACCAAGCCAGCATAAAGATGGCGCCCTATGAGGCGCTATACGGGCGGAAATGCCGCACAACACTGAATTGGTGTGAGTCTGGCGAAAGGGTCACCTTCGGGATTGACCTTGTCAACAACGCGGAGGAGAAGGTTCGACTGATTCAAGTGAACCTAAAAGCCGCCCAATCCCGACAGAAACAGTATGCGGACCAGAGAAGACGCCCTTTGCAGTTCCAAGTCAGGGATCACATATACCTACGTGTGTCTCCGATGAAGGGCGTAAACAGATTTGGGGTCGGAGGAAAGTTGGCACCCCGATTCATCGGTCCATTCCAGATTACCGAAAGATGTGGATCAGTAGCATACCGGCTGAAATTACCAGAAGCACTTTCCGGTGTGCACGACGTCTTTCACATTTCCCAGCTGAGGAAGTGTCTCAAGCTATCTACTACCGTTCAGCTGGAGGACATTGAAGAACTGAAACCGGATCTCACCTATCGGGAGGAACCGGTTCAGATCATTGACGAAAAGGCCCAAACCACACGCAACCGTATGTTATGGTTCTACAAAGTTCTATGGAGTAATCACTCCATGGACGAAGCGACATGGGACGGCGAAGGATTTCTTCACGCTAACTACCCCGACTTTTTCACGTCGCATATCCGGTAATTTTCCACCGTCCTCTCTCTCATTTTCACCTTATAA
Source organism: Neostapfia colusana (assembly GCA_030760725.1). Classification (NCBI taxonomy): domain Eukaryota; kingdom Viridiplantae; phylum Streptophyta; class Magnoliopsida; order Poales; family Poaceae; genus Neostapfia; species Neostapfia colusana. The sequence continues at coordinate 56,476,457 of JASWHV010000006.1, read as the reverse complement.
TCTCGGGATGAGATTCTTTTAAGGGGGGAGGAATGTAAGGGCCTCAGTTTTTGACACATGTTTGAAGTGTCATCACCACACACACACCCCCCATTTGAAGCAAGTTAATAAACACATTTGAAGAGCATGTAACCACCATCAACATGCTCATTTGAGAACAGCTCACATATTGCAAAAGTGGTATTTCCCACATGTGATATACAGGGGCTGGGCATATGAAAACTCCCACACATTGCTAGGAATGTCCATGCAAAGTTTCACCCAAATTCAAAACCTTTTGAGGTACTATTGGGGTATAGCTAGGAGGAGGGCAGTTTGAACTCAAATGCAAATTCAAACTGTTTTGATGCCATAAATTAAAAAGTGGGAGACATATTCTTGCTCAGCACATTTTTGTGAGCTCACATACCAATTTTCACTACATTTGGAGTTGAGCTTGACATGAGTTAAATGTAGCAAATTCAAACCTTATTTGAATTTCAAACTACATGTGTGTGGAAATTTAGTCAAACCCAAACCAATTTGAATTCTACCCCATTCAAATGGCTCAGGGGCAGATAATTCAAATACTTGAGGTTAGTTTGGTGTCCACTGTTTAGAATAGTAGAGCAAAGTTAATTTCAGAGGTTAAAACCCCAGGTGGGACCCACATGTCAGCCACTGAAGTGATTCAACCGACTGAGACTTTCTCACCCAGGTCTTCGGGCTTCAGCTGCGATCACCACGGAGGGAGGCTACCGCGCCAGCAGCTGCTTGGCCACGCGCGGGCACAAGTCGGTTCAGAGCCTTCTTAAGGCGCCCCCCCTCCTCAGCCGAAGCCCTCGCCATTTTCTGCTCGCACGAACACAGCGCCCGGAAATTTTTCTCCGCTGCTCAGAACCGATCGGAGAGCTCCAATCACAGCCTCCCCGTCCCCTCCAGAGCTACGACAAGGTACTAGGAACCCTCTTCTTTCTTCCCCGTTGCTAGAACCCAGCTGAAACCAGTTGATCTCGGCTGTACCAAGAGTTCAATTCGGTGACCTAAAACCGCCGCACTTCGGGCTCCCGTGGACAGCCCAACTGGGAGGTGATCACGCCCGAGCCAAGGCACCCTTGGACGCGCTGGTGATCGGTGCTGCTCACCCCCGAGCCACAGCTCGAGCGGTTGCTCACCGGCGGCGGAATTTCCGGTTTTCCCCTTCCTCGGTACCGACCGACCTTCGGGTGCGGTTCTGCCGAATTCATACTCTAGAAAGGATTAGAGGGCCTCAATCCGCTCCCACACAAACTGGACCCGGTAGCGAACAAGTTGCCTTCACAACCTTTGGCCTAAGAACCCCTGTACCCGGCGTATTTTGATGTTTGCCGACGGCGGAGCATGCGTGAGGCATCGGGCGCATGGTGAGGGCCTACTTCGGCCCTCCCCCGAGCTGCTTCAAGGTCATGTCGACCTTCCCTAAGGTCCACTGATGCTCCCCGACCAGTAGCTCAAGTGATTGAGATGCTAGGAAGGTCGGCCGACATGGCCGAAGTCTTTCCGAAGCCGCCGCTCGTCGCCGACCATGTGCCGGCCGTTTTCATGACGAGCTGAGCCCAGAATCCTGTTCCCCGAGTGAAAGTAGGCAGGGGCGGACAGAATCGTGAAGTTTGGAGCTCCACAGAGGCTGCCGGCGAGCTCTCCGGCGAGGTATCGCGGCGGCAGAGCGCGGGCGGCGGGAAGTAGAAGAAGGGGGTGGACCCCAGCTGTCAGCGGCTTAAAATTCAAATCGGGATCGGGCTGCGGCTCGGATCCGGTGTGCTGGCGTGCAAATACCCCGTGGACTCCAGTGTGCCGACGCCTCAGCGCGCAACACGTGTCCCCGTGGCCCACCGGCAGATTTAAACTTTTCCCCGATTTTCAGATTTCGTTCAAACTTCAAATCCTCATAACATGGGCTAGGAAACTCCAAATCGAGTGAAGCAAATTTTGTTGGATTCAGCTCTCTGAGCACTTTCCATCAAATCAAGTTTCACTTCATGAAAATCCTTAATTCTCCATAATTAATTCCTCAATATTTAAACTGTTTGGAATTTTAACTGGAGAACCCCTTGGAGGAAAATTCTGAAATTTTGCTGGGTTGTTCACCAAAATATCCCTGAACTATCATAAAAATTTCAGATCCATTTGAGCTCATTTAATCCACCTAATGGTGTGATTAGTGAAACTGTTCCAGAGAAAATAGAAAATGTTCAGAAACATTTTCAGAATTTTCTCTAAAATTGTTTAGCTCATATCTTTAACTAAGGAACCTTCAAATTAAGTGAGACCAACTCCATTAGAACACTCTGAAAATCTAGTTTTCAGAAAGTCATGGCTTGTTCCATGAGAATCCCTAGAGCACCCTAAGAGTTCCAATTAAGGTCAAGAACATAATTAATTGTGGAGGACTCAAATGAGCTCTGCTGCAACTAAAACTTGGCCAAGTCTCTGTTTAGGTTGTGTCCAAACCACAGTAAAAATCTCAGAGTCATTGGGTCTGTCTAGTGAGACTTAGAAGGTTCACAAAGTTAAAACTCAATTCAAATGCATTTAATTAATACATGTACTTCTTATATCATGTAGTCGCTAAGGTCGAGGAGGAACCCGAAGTCCTAGACTTCGTTACTCTGGAGGAGCAGCTAGCCTACGACTCAGAGCAGCAAGGCAAGCTCCGGTTTGCATCAACCTCTTTACAAATTTTTATTGTTTTGAGCACTTTCTTTGAGTATCACTTATTTCCTTGCATTAGAGTCTTGTATGGAAACCCAATTGCATAGCCAAGAAAACCATGGGTTGGGTTTAAGATTGCAAACCCCGTTAGCTACTGCAAATCTAAGTTAGGATAGGATTCGGTACAAGTCGAGTAGTTGAAACTACTCGCGAGCATAGGCTAGAGGCACTCGACTCGGGTAGATGTAGCACATGATACACATGGGAAGAAAAATGAGACCGAGCGGAGAGTAAGGGCAGCAGGACTTTGGAGCCTGTGTGCTATAGCTCCGCTTGTGTCGATTGAGGACCGAGCCATGTGCGGGCCTGTTGAACAAACTAGAACAGTACCGAAGACCTACCGGCTATATGGGAACCGGGAAACTGATGTAACTCGGGTAGCTGGGTATTGAGGCATTGCCCGTCGTTTAGAGGGTAGGTTGAGAGATTGAGGTGTAAATCGGCTGGCGGCACTGAGATGCGCGTGCAGAGACCTCTTGCTCGGGACGATGGGACCGGTTCAATATTTGGCTGACGGACGAAAGGTGGTTGCGTACGGTGTCCATGATGGTTGCTGTAGGTAATATTGAGTACGGGCGTACGCGACGGGTTATTCGGGTAACCCTGCAGGTGTAAATCGATTATAATCACCGTCCCTCGTGGTCAGTGAGTACCACTTGTTCACTGTACCATGACGTGGAAAGAACAGGCTAGTCACATGTTAAAATGTTGCTGAATGAAAGATGGACTTTGATTGTTAATGATTTTTTGTAGTTTAGAGCTAACTAGAGTTCTTTTCAACTTTCGGCAAAGTACATGAGAGAAATGTGTTTCTTGTTTGATTGTAGCTCTCAAATGTGCCTTAGCGTAAGGTTCTCCACAACCTGCTGCTAAAACTTGAAAGTAAGGTTCCACTAATTAGGCGAGTCCTTTGCAACTTGTTTTTATCTCATGTACCCATCACCCCTCATGTAGAAGTCCCATGTTTAAGAGAGACGGGTCAGTCTTGCTGAGCCTTCGTGCTCACTGCTTGTGTTTGAAGCTTTTGCAGGGTTCTATGAGGAAGGGACTCCCGAAGAGGAGGCGGAACCCCAGGATGGGAACCCCATCGAGTGGGAGTCGTGCACGCCGCCGTGTTAGTGTGTGTGTGTGCTAGCAAGGACACGTTCACGGGCTGAACGTGAACTTGATGCGTAGTCTACGCCCGTGAGTGTAGACTGGACCTATTTTGATGTAAAAATGTTCATAAACCACTTTATGTAATAAAAGTTTTGCTTCCGCTTTGTACCATTGTAGTGTGTTATCCGGTGCTGTGCAACGCAGCACCCCTCAGCGTGATCCTGGCTCGACAAGACCGTGGGGTCGTGTCACTAATCACATTGGTTTGAAGTTGATACTAGCATTGTGATGATACTTTGTATGAATAGGCTAGTGCAAACTCGATTCACTTACACCGTGAGCAAATTACATCGGGGGATAGCGTTTCTTATTTGATTGTGGACTCCTGATGTAGCGTGCCAAAGGTCATTCTTAAATTGCTGCTAATAACACTTGAAAGTAAGGGTTCACATTTAGGCGAGTTTGTTATGCATTATGCCATCCTACTTTATGTTATCCCCTCATGTAGAGTTTCATGATTAGGTTGGACGGTTAAGTCTTGCTGAGCGTTATGCTCACGGATGCTATCCGAGATGTTTTGCAGGTATGAACTTTGTGCTTATTAGAAAGGATGCCGATGAGACTCGGAAACCTCCAAGTGGTTACTCAAGAGCATCCTCGCCGCTGCAGTTTGTTCTTCGTGTTGCTAGTAAGAAACATCCGCGGGCTGGAATGTTTCTTTGATGCTAAGCTAGAAACGAGTCACGAGAGTTGTAGTCTTCCGCTGCAGATTATTTTGAGATAAGTATTTGTAAAATACTCTTTTTACGCTTCCGCAAAACAGATTTGTGTAATATGTTGTCTCCTCGACCTGTTATGCTGTTGGGTGCCGCATCGCACGGCACCACCCGACGTGGTCCTCGGGCGAGCGGCATGGCCCCGTGATCGATCGGGTCCGGGCCCTCCACAGCGTCCCTGACCCGTGAATGAGTCACCAAGACCTGATACATGATTCTCAATTAGTACATGTATAAGTGTAAAAATATCTAAATTGAATTGTTAGAGATTTACTTACCTATCACCAACAAGACGAATAACGATCTGATCTTCTGGCCGTGCAAGAACCCGAGGAGGAGCCACATAGTGGCTCTTCCTATAACGCCGCTGTGGAGCCGGCTCCACATCAGGCTCTGTAGAAGGCTCCTAAGCAGGCTCCAAAGCAGGCTCCGAAGCAGGCTCCGAATCCTGTGGTGCCTGAAGAGGACCCCTAACCTCTGTGACCTCAGACGTAGAGTCGTCCTGAAAATTTTGAAGATTCGTAATATAGAATGAAGGAGTAATTATATAATTTATGTAATTAAATGTTCATTACCTGTCGTGACCCCTGGCCTCTGTCGAGGACCAACAACTGTGACAGTCTACCCTCGCTAGACTGACAGCCCTGGAAGACGGAGTCTGCTCTCGGGGGCAGAAAGCCCCGCGTCCCCCGTCGTCTACTGCTCGACGACATCCTGATGAAAGGAAAATTTGCTAATGAATTTAAAGGAAAATATAGAAGACGAAAGAAGAGATGAAGGAAATGTTACTTGTACTATAGTTCAAAATTCATCAGTATCACAATCATGTACTCTACTCCTTAAACCGGACCATCAATCTTTTGTCGTGGTTGTTCGTCATTTTCATTTTTGCACCTTATGAGTCTATACATCTTCTGCATCTCCAACTAAGTACGGATTGAGAAGGTGTCTCACCGTGAAAGGTCCACACCTCATAATGTTGCATGAAACCGTTTCAACACAATTGAAACGCCAAATTTACATTGTCCCAACACTTTGCACCCTGACATTTCATACATGGGCACCGCACCTTACTGTACTGTGACTCAGAAAAAACTCGTTGTATGAAATCATCGGTCTTGGTGAACCACTCATCTGAGTGACTGCCATCCCTTTTCCAACCATTATACATCCAACTGCAGGCTCCAGCCATGTTTCAGGGTATACCTTCAAAGCAGACACATCATTATTAGTTTCATTTTTATGTTATGTCACGACCCTACAACTAGTCAGATAGGTCATAAACCAACCCAAGAGTGATTGAGCGGGGCGTGCTTATGACGAGACTCGTGGTCCGGATCCAGGCAAAATTTCGGCAGCATAACATCAGGGTTATTCCGTCGAAATCTCGTCCAGATCCAGACCCGTGTCTCGTCACAAGCCACGACACCTCGGTCACTCCCGGGCTGTCTAAAAAGGGACAATTCCGAACCTGCACATATCACATGCGTATCGCAAGTGAGACGTGCCGGTCTGAAATGGGTGACGCATTTCTATAGGTTACGTTATGTAACACCCCAAAATTTTGTTAAGAGGGGAATTTAAAAATTTTTGGACGTATTGCATTTGGTGCAGAAATTCAAATTCAAATCAAAACAGAAAAGAAATGGAAAAAGAAAAATAAAAAAAGAAAACCCCACCGGCCAGTGGGCCGAAACCCACCAGCCGGCCCACCATTTCCCCGCGCCAGCCCACAGCCTTGCGCCCCTCTCTCCCTCTCACTAACACGCGGGGCCCGCGTGTCATCCTTCACCTCCCGCTCGCGCCAACCACCCGGACTCCTCCGCGCGCCCGATCGCAACTAACCCCGGAAACCCGCGTCCCCCAGCTGAATAATGGTTCCGGACGACTCCAGCTCGATCCCAACAGACCGCCGCCCTCCCTCGTCTATATAAACACCGGCATTGCCCTGTTCCCCCCCCCGATCGGCTGTTTTTCCTCCCCGTGAGAACCAGAGCTTTTCCAGTCGTTTTGCTTCGATCCTAGCCCGGATTTCCTGATCTAACGCGCTGATCATGTTCCACCGCCTCCGGGGAATCTCGCAGGTGAAGGAAATCCGGTGTTTTGCGCTCTAGACACAGCTCCGACGAGCACCGCCGCGTTTTCACCTCGGACCTCGTCGCCGACCGCCTTCCAGGGCCTCCGAGCTCAAGAAAAACCCCGAGGTGAGATCCCCGACCTCCCCTCTACCGTTCTATGCCATGAAATCCCGTTTTAGGAGGTATAGACGAAGATCCGAAGTTTTCCGGCGAGATTGCCGCCTCCCGCCGCCGCGCGCCGCCGGGCAGCGCCGCCCGCGCACGGCCAAGGCGACATGGCCCCCTGAGGTCCGTCCATTTTAAATCGTACGGTTCCTATTAGATCTAACCTGTACCGCTTCGCGTTATAATCTCAGCCGTCTGTTTTAAATCGGACGGTCCACGTCGGCCCCGCATTATAAAGGCCGGGATTCTTACGCGCTACCCCCTGGGGATCTCGGAAAACACGAGCTAGCCCCGGAAACTTCTGATCTAGCCCCTGGAACTTCAGAAAATTCGTGTAAATTCATTTAAAAATCAGTTTTAGCCCCTGGACTTAATAAAAATTAGGAAAACCCCTCTGTTATGTGTAGTTAGACCGCTGGAAATTTATGAAATAATAAATTAGACCCTGTAGTAGGGTGGATTTACCTTTTTGACCCTATATGATATTAAATTCAGAAATTTGAATATGTGATTAAGATTTAAATTTAAAAGGTGAGGCAAACACATTGTAAATTCAAATTTAAACTCTCCTAGCATTTGGAAAACTTTAGAATGAGTTAAAAATAGATTTTAAGCTGAAATGAATCAGTGTAATTGATTGTTCACATTTATTAGTTATAGGGACACATTTTTAGGTTAGGAAATAATTCTGAAAATTCGTAAAATAAATTTAAATTAGTTCACATCAGAGAAGAAGCTCACAAATATATTATTTAATATTTTAGATCAGAGCCTATTCTGTTTAGATGATATGCCCTACTATTTAATATTAAAACTCACTTTTAGGCATAGAAAGTAAATCTGAAAAATATAGGAAAATGGGTATGCATAACTAGAAAATGATAGATGAAGTCTCTAACTCCAAAAACTTCATTTTAGGATTTGGTAGAAGATCTGAAAACCTATTTGGAGTAGGAAATTACCTTTCATGCAATCTTGGTAGCTAAGAAGTGTATTAATTGAATATAAGGAATTTGTTCAAATTGTAAATTCATATATAGTGTGCAAACAGAAATCTGAATACAAAAGTTAGAAATCATATACATATGTTTAAAAGTGCATGTAGGCTGAAAATCAACACATCTAGAGTAACCACAACACTTAGAAATGTGAATGACTATCATATGTATGTATGTGTGGGTTGTATGAAGTGAAAGTGTGAACTATGTCTTATGTATTGTTGTTTTCTTTTGCTATGTGTATTGGCATGAGTAGAACCTGCCCCAGAGCAAGTTCTTCCCTTCCAAGACCAAGACTTTCCATTTCCAGAGCAGCAGGAAGAAGGCAAGTGTCCTTGACCACTTTGATCCTATGCTAGGATGTGTAGATAGAATTATTTGCATTGTCAATTGAAATATGAAACCCATGCTAGGAAGTTTCCCTAGAATTGCATTACCTTGTTTCCTTGTAGCTTGGGTTGAGATTTATTTTATCATGTCATTTATTCATATGCTTATGCTTAGCCATGCTTAGAATGGGATAATGGGGATATGAGATCATCAATTTATTTACCTTACTCTTGAATGAGATATTATGAGTTATGTAGAGGTAAGGATCGAGTCAAGTTGGATGATTTGGTTGGTGCTGGGTGCACGAGACTCGGGTTTGTGTTTAGTACTTGTCTGGATCCTAAGGACCGGTTCATGGAGCATGTAACCTGGCTTTACCGTGCCAACCACATGCTGAGATGGGGCAGCTTGGCCAATTAATTAGGTGTATCCCCGGCGTAGTATGGGTGTTTTGGATGGTGCGGGGAATAGGTGTCAGCTGGACTACCATATGAACCGCAAGGCTCAAGAGGGGGCCACTGCAGCGGGGTTGGAGCCTCTTGTATGCTGTTAGGGGTGAAACCTCAGTGGGCCCACGCTCGTCGGGAATCTCTTTGTAAAGGCTTCGTAGTGATCTCCTGGCTACACACCTGGGAAGTGTGAATGTTGTTTGTGGCCACTGGCATAATGGAGGTTCTTTTAGTCCACCCGGCAACGGGGGATGAAATCACTACATGTGGGTACAGTGGTGCAAACTCTGCAGAGTCAAAACTGTCATGACAGCCGTGCTCACGGTCAAGAGCGGCTTGGACTTATTCATGATTAGAGGATGATGGATTGGGAAGTTGAGGATGTTAAGCGGGAAGCTTAACATTTTAGTTGAGACTATGTGTACTTGATATTGATGATAGGTTGAGGGATTGGGACCATTTCACCTGTGTAGTAATGTAGGCGCTTAAATAAGCTAAGGTAATAGGTGTTAATTGCGTAGTGCTTTAACCATGAGTTCAACCTCTCCTTGTTCTAGCCATGCATGACATAACTTTCCCACACTTGCTGAGTACCAACGGTACTCAAACTTGCATATTTGTTGGTTTAAATTGCTGCTCAGGTCAAGGGGATGATGTGGTGTTCAATGACCAAGACTTTGGACCCGATGAAGGATTCTAGGTTCATGGAGTCCCCCGGGCAACGCCTGTAACGGAGCCCACGAGAATAATAATCCGCTGCTAGTTTATTTACATGTTATGAACTTATTATCGTCCATCGAGACGTATGCTTTGTAAGACATATTTATATTCGACACCTGGCTTGTAATAAATGATGCTTCACTATTTGTCATCACATGTATGAGAAAATGATCCTGGCATACATGTGCTATTCACTCGGTTGTTCTTCGGAGAAACCGGGTGTGACACGTTACTCATTTTCATTCTTAAATCATTTACGAGATAGGAAAGAACGAGATAGAGGGACTCGAGGAAAGAACGGAAGGCATAGAGTTGGTACAATGCCGACTCGGCGTAGAGTCATCCGCGGTGGGAATGGAGTAGAGCCTCCATTGCAGTACTTGGAGTAGAGTCATCCACGGCTCCCACACTTGGAATAGAGCTTCCCTTGCTGGACCACCAAAGGTTGCTTCCACCGTCCAACCGAGCGCGGTCTGGTTGATGTCCACGCCATTGTCGTCCGCTTCTGTGCCGTCTCGACGCATACATTACGACTACAACTGTCTATATGGCACGGACACATTTAATTTGTGTCGTGCCATTTTGGCTCAGACCGTGCCGGGCCGGGCAAGCCCCAAACCCGTTTACTTACATATATTAAGTGATCACTGAAAACATAAGCAATTAACCTAAACAATATAATAAAAGCAACATAATCATGTAAACAACAATATCATCTAAACATAAGCAACAAATAGAATTCAAACATGGAACAAAATGAGATCAGTCAGAGACAACAAAAAACGGGGGCGGCGCGGGGGGGGGGGTGGGGGTTTGGGTGAGGGGCAGATGCGGCCAGAGATCGAGCGCCGCGCTGGGGGATGGCTCCCAGCCCCTTCTAAATGGCCTTAAATGAAGAAACACCTGCTGTAGATGATGGGGGTGGGGCGGCGCGGGCCGTCTGGGGTGGCGGGGGCGGGAGGGGCTGTGCAGCTCCCGTTGCTTTCCATGGGCATGGCCCCCAAAAAATCAACATCTTTACGGCTTTGTTAGGTTAACTAGTGTTAGTAATGCACAACAGACGCCTTTCAGAGGAGTCAAGGCGGCCCATCCTGGCCTCTCGCCAAGGCAACAAGTGGCAATCAACAAGCGAAAGCGAGGCGTAGGAATGCAGAATGGTCCAGGTGCAATCCGGATGGAAAGTGTGTTGAAAATAAAACAGAGGGTGCTCCCTTCCCTTCCCACACAGATGGCAAGGCACTGATGGTAATATTGAAGTACTAAATGATGCACTGAGTTGTATTACATTATCAATCTGAAAGATTATCTTCTCTAGTACAACTAGAAAAAAAACAGCCAAAGAGCCAGAGCAATACAGCAACAAATGGACAGGGAAGTAAACAAAATATCAATCAACTTCATAACTGTGGGGCTCGAGGATGCATAGAATACTACCAAGCTATAAACCTTAGTACATGATGACAAATGCTCAATGATAACAAAAATTATCGCCCAACAGCGGCCAGAAAATCCTATAGTAGTTCAATAGCTGATGAACATGTATGAGGAGTAGCAACAACAACTAACATGGAATCCTCTGTTTGGGGCGGCGGGGTGGGAGGAGGGTCGGGGCGGCCAGTGGCACGGCAGTGGAGGGCGGGGCGGGAGGGTGGCCGGGGCGGCAGGGCAGCGGGGCGGGAGGGGGGCCAGGGCGCGTGGGGTGGCGGGGGCGGCCGGCGGCGCGGTTGAAGACAGGGGCGGCAGGAAGAGGGGCGGCGGGGAGAGTGGCGCGGCACACATGGAGCTCCTCTGTTTGGGGCGGCGGGGTGGGAGGGTGGCCTGGGCGGCCGGCGGCGCGGCGGCGGAGAGCAGGGCGGGAGGGTGGCCGATGTGGCAGGGCAGCGGGGCGGGAGGGGGGCCAGGGCGTCGCGTGGTGGCGGGGGGCGGCCGGCGGCGCGGCCGCGGAGAGGGGCAGTGGGGATAGAGGCGGCGGGGAGAGGGGCACGGCACACATGGAGCTCCTCTGTTGGGGCGGCAGGGCGGGAGGGGGGCCTGGGCGGTCGGTGGCACGCGGCGGAGGTCGGGGCAGGAGGGTGGCTGGGCCGGCGGGGCAGCGGGGCGGGAGGGGGGCCGGGCAGCGTGAAGTGGCGGGGGCGGCCGGCGGCACGGAGGCAGAGAGGGGCAGCGGGGAGAGGGGCGCGGCACACATGGAGCTCCTCTGTTTGGGGCGGCAGGGCGGGTGGGGGGGCCTGAGCAGCCGGCGGCGCAGCGGCGGAGGGCGGGGCGGGAGGGTATCCAGGGCGGCGGGGCAGCGGGGCGGGAGGGGGGCTGGGGCGGCAGGGCAGCGGGGTGGGAGGGGTCCAGGGTGGCGTGGTGGAGAGGGGCGGCAGCGCAGCGGCGGAGAAGGGCGGCGTGGAGGAGGGAGTACCACGGGCGGAGGCGACCGGAGACGGGGCGGCAGAGACCGGCGACGGCAAGTCGGGAGGCGGCGCACGGGGCGGCAGGGACCGGCGACGGTAATGCCGAGTCGGGAGGCGGCGCGGTTGGGAGAGAATGCCGCCTCCCGACTCGCACCCGAGAGTATATGCAGGCTTATTGACGACGGTTTTGCCTCGGGTGGGGCCGGATCTCAACCAAATTGGACGACGGCCGTTATAGATGACAGCCACCGTCGTCTTTTAGTTTATTGACGACACTACTAGGTTAGCCGTCATCAATTACGACATTATTGACGATGGCTGTATCTAGCCGTCATCAATTAATTTAAAGACGACGGCCTCATCTTCAATAAGTTTGGCCGTCGTTAATGGTCGCTTTTCCTGTAGTGACACCAAGTCGTATTTCACCAAAGAGTACAACCATTTGCCTATACTTCCACTTAGAATCGGTTGTTGCAACATATGTTTGATGATGTCGTGGTGACATTTTACAAAACAAGTAGTAGGGAGAATATAATGTCAAAACATAGAACACTCATAGTAGAGAGATAAGCATGGTTTTTCAACAAAAGCATACCTGGTCTCGGCATCTAAGAGTCTTCTGCTCAAGTAGGCTACAGGATACTCCTTACCTTGGATTTATTGAGTTAAAACGGCTCCAATAACTTGGCCATGAGCAGCATATAGAGCCTAAAAGACTATCTCATCTTCGGTGCTCGCAAGACTGGTGGCTTAATCATGTATTATTTGATTCTTTTGAAGACCTCCTTCTACTCTACCCCCCAAGTGAACTCCTACTCGTGCTTGAGCTTCAAGAGAGTCATGGAGGTACCAATCTTGCCAGCCTTGCAATGAACCTTATTAAGTAGTTTATCTTCCCTAGTAGGCTTTGAACATCATTCTTGCATGTCGGCTCTCCTATGCTCTTGATAGCTTTTACCTTCTTAGGGTGAATCTCTATACCGTGTCCGTGCATGATTAAACCCAAGAAACATCCAGCCGACATGCCAAACACACACTTGAGAAGACTCATATTGAGTCCATATTTTCTCATCGTCTCAGAGGCTACCCTCAAATCAATCATGTGTCCTTGGAAACCGACAAATTTTACTACAAGGTCCTCGATGTACACCTCAAGGATATCTCCTAACAGATCGTGGAAGAGCAGGTTCATGGCCCTCTGGTATGTTGCCACCAGCGTTCTTCAATCCGAAGGTCATCACGATCCATTCAAAGAGTCCCACGAACCCTGAGAAATAGAAAGCCTTCTTCCTTGGCCATGAAGATCTGGTTGTACCCTGCATTGCCATCTAAGAAGTTGATCATCTTGTGTCCTGAGACGTCGTTAATCAACACATCGGCAATGGGATGGGGTACTCATCCTTGGGTGTAGTCCGGTTGAGGTCTCGAAAGTCTATGTAAATCCTTAGTTTCCTTGTGTTTTTCTTCTCTAGCGGGACTATGTTTGAGACCCACTCGACATACCTACATATCCAAATGAAATTAGCTTTGAGTAGACGATTTACATCTTTCTTGATCTTATCATGTATTGCCGGGTTAAATTGTCTAAAGGGTTGCTTATGAGGTCAAAAAACCAGCTTGATTAGCAACTTGTGTTCCACAATATCTCGGCTTACCCAGACATCTCGATGTACTCCCATGCAAAGCAATCCATGTACTATTTGAGGAGTCTACTAATATTTTCTTTCTGAGCACACCCGAGATTTGTGTTAATGAAGGTTGGCCGATGTGCCGATCCATCCCCGAGGTTTACCTCTTCTAACTCGTCTATAGAAGAAAACCCTTGCCCAAGTTTCCTTAAGTCATCATGTTCTTAGATGTGGACACCACCCTGTGGTTCACCCACTCTGGGATCGCAAAGGGTGGTTCCGTGTGATGCGGCAACCAACAGCACACAAGAAAAGAATATGAATAACATACAAACTTTATTTTTCATAAAAACAGCGGAAGTCTTTTACAAACTTAATGTACAAAGGAAATATTATACATGCTACACTTCATACTAACTAAGAAAAAAGTGTAGCCGTCCAGCCCAGGGACGGTACACACTAGCAGCACTCCAACGAAGGTTACGGCGGCATGCAGGGCTCCAGCTCGGCCGTGTACACCGACGGGGGCATCGCCTCGTCCTCGGACCCTTCCTCATAACTCTCACCTGCACACAGCTCAAATATTGCAACCGTGAGCACAATGGCTCAGCAAGACTTAACCGACCACCCTAGTCATGGAACTCTACATGCAGGGATGTGTAATATAGGAAAAAGACTTTGCAATAAAGACACGTCTACATGTTAATCCTTACTTTCAGTTTTATAGCAACTGTTTAATGTGCCTTAGGCAGCCCTCACATCGGAAGTCCACAATCAAACAAGAAAAACTTTCCTCCGATGTGCTGATGCCCAAAGCTGAAAATAAACTTAATTAGCTCTACATCTACAATATACATGGTAACAAGACAATATTAATTCGATACAGCACATTCATCTGGCTTATTTCACTTCTTACTACATCACAGAACAGTGAACAAGCGGTACTCAAATAACCACAAGCGACGGTGAATGCAATCAAGAGACACCCGGACAACACATCACATACACCTACTTTTAGAAGTGTGGTTCTTCACACCTTCCTACTCTGTTCTATGCAACAACCTTTCAAAGGAAACCAAAATGCCGAACCGGTCCATCCGTAACGGGCAGGAGGTCCCCGCGTGGAGCGTGACTGTGCCCACTGGCATATTTACACCTTGCTACCCTCAACCCACTCCTATAAAACGGTTGGGTAAGCCTCGGCACCCAGGTTAACCAACTACATCGGTTTCCTGCTTATGTCAGTATGCCATCCGGTACTGTTTGATACTTGCCCATCAGGCCCGTAGACGACTCGGTCCTCAATCGACACCAACAGGGCTACGCACGTGACACCTCCGCTCACTGCATCCTATCCCCCTGCTGGGTCTCAGTTTCACATTCTTAAGCCATTCTCTACTCTTTTCCATACCGTGTGATAAAACCTTACCTCGCGAGTAGATTCCAACTACTCGACTTCTACCGAGATCCTAAGCACATTAGCATGGCATTCTCTACTCGCCGAGTCTGTAAACTACCCAACCCTTCATAGGATTTAAAGTCATGCAAGTGGGGTTTCAAACACCTTAACTCCAATGCAAACATTTTGACCTAGACATAAGTGATACAAATGAAAAACATTGTAAAAGGTAATTAAAAGCAAACTGGGGCTTGCCTGGTTGCGAGTCAAAAGAGAAGTTAGCGTCGGGTGGGAGAACGTCCAATGGCTCCGGTGTGTCCTCAACTTCGGTCACTATATGAAATGTAGCAAAATATATGTATAAGTGCTAATGAAGTATAAGAATTACACTTCTATTCATAGCTACTGCTATTTAGGTTCCTTAATTGGATTTGGGCCTTTTCCATGGATACTAGAAACTATAAATATGATCTGAGCAAAATTTGGAGAAATTCCATTGAACCTTGTGGTCACCAAATTCCCACAATTACAAGGCTTCTCTGAATTTTGATCCCAAATCTGAAGTTTTGACATGGATAACAGTGGAAGATCTAATTAGGGTAGGTCTCCGTGGTTCTAACAAAATTTGTTTCACCATTTTTGGAGCTACCAACAGGGAGATATGGGTTTTTCAAGTTTGGGTAAAATCTGAAAATGTCTCTGTTCATTTTTCCCATTTTTCAGAGACGTAAAGGATTGACACCACATTTGGCAAAGCAAATGAGGTCCAATGCCTCTGAAATTTGTACTGGAGTTCAAGGATTTTTGGAAGAATGTCCTGCCCAAATTTTGGAGTTTTCCAATAAACAGAACTCCTGTAATAATTCCTACAAGATTTTCCTTAAATGAATTAATGAGCCAAATCCAGGGATTTTCATAACCATTAAACTGCACCCCTGGATAGTACTCTCTGAGAGGAATTCAACAAAATTTGTTTGACAATTTTTGGACATTCCTACACAAAGTTATGGCTCTTCAAAGTTTGAACTGAAATTGGAAAGTCCTGGAAATGTTTAAACACTGCTGGCAGGCCCCACACGTCAGCATTCTCTTCAACCTCGCGCCAAACAGAGGACCCGGCAGCACTCTCCAGCGAGGGTCGCCGGAATTCAGTTTCCGGCCACCTCCCGGCCTCCTAGTCGCTGCCCCCCCCATTTTCCAGCACGCTGAACACATCTAGAGGTTGGCCGGCGGCCGAAGCTCACCGGAAAATAGTGCACACCTGTCACAGCTCTTGCTAGGGTTCCGGCGAGGTTGTGGCGGCTCATTTCTTCACCAAATGATCGCCTCTCGAGCTCTAGAGCACCAGGGGAAAGTGTAGAAGATGGACATGGCAACCAAACCGGCCGGGGAGCTCTACAAACCCATCGGCACCGTGCGCCCGAAGTGGTCCGAAGGTTTTCCCGCGGTAAGAACGTGGCATTCTCGCTCTACACTTAATATCTCAACCTAGAATTGAGGGAGGAAGGGCGCTATCTAGTTTAGAGCTTGTATGCGAAGTTTGAATCACTCACAACACGAATTGAAGATGAATTTTGCAAATTCCTACCTTGGTGTCGGTTTGTGCCACCCGGGAGAAAATCTTCAGAATCTCGCTCTGTGGTCAATGGTTAGGGCTGAGACTCGGGCGTGAGCAGCTCCGTTCGTGGGTGCACCAATGAGTAAGCTCGCTTGGGCTTGAACTTGCACGGTGTGGGCTGTCCACGGTAGCCGAATCTGGTTTCTTTGGTTTTCAACACGGGCGCAACTAGAACTTTGGACTCCCGCGCGCAAAGGAGAGGGGAGAACCGGGAGTTGACACTGGCAGCTGCTAAATCACGTGTTGGCGATGCTTTTTTCTGTGGGAAGCTCGAGCAACCGAGCTCGGGTTGCTGTGTGTGATCGGGAGAAACAGAGCGGCTGTGTTCTTCGCGAGGCAAACAACCGAGGGCGAGAGCGAGTGGAGGAAGAGAAATAGCTTTGGTGCATGCTCTGTGGTGATCAGGCCAAGCAAAAGATCGTGTAGCAGGAGGTGGCACCGGAGGTCATCGGCCGAGGTCGGCTCCAGCGCGCTGTTGCGCGCATGTGCAACCGTGAGAAAAAAACAGTCGGTTTGTATTGGGTGTGTGGCTGACAGATGGGTCCCACCCCCTCATTTCTTAATCAAATTTTTGCCACAGCTACTCACAATTAAAAGCTTTGCTTTACCTCAAAGTCACGGTTTGAAATCTTTGAATTTCAAATGATTTGAATTCTAATGTGGAATTTGAACTGATTTTGGTTTTTTGAATTTGAAATGGAAATTCAAATTATCCCTTTGCGTTGTTCCAAAAAGATAGCAACCCAACTCAAATATTTCTGAATTTTGGCATGGTTTCTAATTCAAATGTGGAGAACACATTTGTGGAACCAAATTTGCGAATTGAGGAAATTGGGATTTGAAACTGAAATTTAAATTCAGATTCGAGGGCTTCCTCTTTTAATCCCAAAGAAATATTAGAACCCCTCCAAATGAGGTGAAATTTGGAAGGTTAAATACTTGAAATATGAAGACCCAAGTTACGAATTTAGATCTCCATGTTGGAAATTTTTGGGATGCTTGAATCATCACTTTGAACTCACACCGTTATAATTCAAAGTTTTAATTCCCCTCATTTTTCCTAAGTGTAAAAGTGCTGAAATATTTGTTAGCACTTTTGGGAATTTTACATCCCTCCCCCCTTAAAAAGAATCTTGTCCTGAGATTCCAAAAGAAAAGCAAAGTGGGGAAAATTTACCGGGTATACGATGATAGAAATTCCGAATAATTTTCTTGAAGATAGTCCTCGCTTTCCCATGTCGCCTCCTTAGCGTTATGGTTACTCCACAAGACCTTGTAAAACAATAAGGTCCGGTTTCTTGTGGCGCGAGTCTTTTCGTCGATAATCCATATCGGATACTCTGAGTACGTGAGGTCCGGTTGAAGAACTTCTATGTCTTCAGTGCGAATTTCAGCCTAGGGCTTGAGGCATTTACTCAGCTGAGAGATGTGGAAGATGTTGTGAATTCCCGTCAGTGACGCCGGTAACTCCAAGGGATAGGCCATGGGTCCGCATTTTTCAATGACGGCAAACGGAACAATGAATCACGGAGAAAGTTTGCCCTTCACTCCAAAACAATGAACTACCTTCATCGGAGACACACAGATATAAACATGGTCTCTGATGTCGAGGTGGAGAGGACAGCATCTTTTATCCGCATAACTCTTCTGACAAGATTGAGCAGCCTTGAGGTTGGCTTGTATTACTCGCACTCGTTCTTCAGCATCACTCACAAGTTTGATGCCGTAGATAACTCGCTCGCCGGACTCGCACCAGTTGAGTGGTGTGCGGCATTTCTGGCCATAGAGAGCTTCATACGGCGCCATCTTGATGCTAGCTTGATAGCCATTGTTATATGAAAACTCCGCCAACGGCAAATGATCATCCCAGTTTTTACCGTGGTTGATGGCACAAGGACGTAGCATGTCTTCCAGCACTTGATTCACCCCTTCAGTCTGACCATCCGTCTGCGGGTGATACGCGGAGCTTCGGATCAGTTTGGTCCCCAATGACGCGTGCAGCTGTTCCCAAAACTGAGCGACGAACAGCGCACCGCAATCTGAAATAATTGTACCGGGAACACCGTGCAAGCACAAGATCCTTGCAATATACAGCTCCGCATATTTCTTGGCCACGTAACCCGTATGTACGGAAATAAAATGTCCCGACTTGGTTAGTCGATCGGCTATCACCCAAATCGAATCATGGTTGTGGGAGGTGAGAGGTAACCCAACTATGAGGTCCATGCTGATATCCTCCCACTTCCACACCGGAATGTTCAATGGTTGCGGCGGTCCGGCTTTACGCATATGGTCGGCTTTCACCCGCCGACACGTATCACATTCGGATACGTACTTTGTGATTTCTCTTTTCATAAGTGTCCACCAAAACCTGGTTTTCAGATCCTGGTACATCTTGTTGCTACCCGGATGAATAGAATACTTGGATAAGTGAGCTTCGTCCAAGATTTTCTTCCAAAGCTTCATGTCACGGGGTACCACTATACGGTCTTTGAACCATAGAGTACGTGTTCATCCCTTCGGAAGCATTTCATTTCGCTATTCTTCATTCTTATCCAAATGTGCGACATTCCCATGTCTTCAGACTCTTGTGGTCAGTGTAGAGGTGGACTAAGTTCCCAAGTAAATAGTGCCTCCACATTTTTAATGCCAACACCACAGTGGCAAGCTCAAGATCATAAGTCGGATAGTGCTGCTCGTGGTTACGAAGTTGACGTGAGCCATAGGCGACCACTCTTCCTCCTTGCATCAACACACAGCCAAGCCCGATGCCGGACACATCACAATATACATCGAAGGGCTTGGTCGTATACGGTTGAGCTAACACCGGGGCTGTTGAGATGCTTCACCAATGCTTGGAAAGCTCCTTCACAAGATGAGATCCACAAATATTTGATCCCCTTCATCAACAATTTAGTCATCGGCTTAGCAAGCTTGGAGAAGCTTGGGATGAATCTCCGATAATATCCCGCTAAACCGAGGAAACTCCTGACTTCATGGACAGATGTGGGGGACTTCCATTTCAGCACTTGTTCGATTTTGCTGGGATCAACTGCAATGCCTTCTGCAGAAATAATATGACCAATAAATGGCACTTGGCTGATCCAAAACTCGCACTTGCTGAACTTGGCATAAAGCTTATGATCTCGCATTCGTTGACGCATGATATGCAGGTGTGCAGCATGTTCTTCTTCAGACATGGAATAAACCAAGATGTGGTCAACAAACACCACCACAAACTTGTCCAACTCCGACATAAACACTGAGTTCATGAGATACATGAAATGTGCCGGGGTATTGGTGAGACCTAAAGACATGACGAGGTATTCATACAGCCCATATCTCGTCGAGAAGGCCGTCTTCAGAATATCCTCCGCTCGGATCTTTATTTGATGATATCCAGAGCAAAGATCCATCTTCGAAAATACACTCGCACCCACAAGTTGATCGAATAAGATATTTATGCGGGGAAGTGGATATTTATTCTTGATGGTGATGGCATTGAGAGGTCGGTAATCCACGCACAACCTCAAGGTTTCATCCTTCTTTTTCACAAACAGCGCCGAGCATCCCCATCGCGAGGAACTCAGTCGAATGTAACCCTTTTTCATTGAATCATTGAGCTGCTCCTTCAGTTCAGCTAGCTCATTCGGAGCCATCTTATACAGTCTCCGTGATATCGGTGTTGTCCCGGGTACAAGTTCGATCTTGAACTTGACATCCCTTTCGGGTGGCATGCCCGGAAGATCATCCGGAAATACGTCCGGATATTCACAGACCACACGAATATCCTCAAGTTTTGTGGCTTCCGTGTTATATGTGGATGGAGCTTCTTGAACCAAACGGTCAAGATAAAGAACATGTGGTTCATGAAATAGAGAGTTTAAATGAACCACACGTGGAATGTTGTCAAGAACAGCACCATGGCGATGTAGCCATGACATTCCTAAAATGACATCGAGTTTTTGACTCTAACATGATTAGAGAAGTCGGGTATAGATTCCCACCCAATTGTAATGGTGCTCTATAGACCATCCAATCAGCTGTTATTTTCCCACCGGGAGAGCATATGAAGTATGAACTATTTGTGGGAATGATAGGCAATTGATATTTAATAACATAAGATTGACTTATGAAATTATGGTGGCACCGGAGTCAAAAAGTATGACTACGGGATGATCTAAATAAGAAAATGTACCCGCGAGGATGGGTTCACCTTCCGGCACGTCTTCGATGGCTAATTGGTGGACGTTGTCGGGTTTTTGTACTGGTTTCTTGGGCTGGTTGCGGGGCTGATTAGCACCCTGATACGGTGCTGCACCCCTGCCCTGTCGCTGCTCGGGGCAGTCCTTCGCAATATGCCCGACACGGCCACACGTGAAGCACGTGTAAGGTGTCGGGGTCCCTCCGAATTGAGGATGGAATCCCGGTGCACGTGGTTGAAACTGAGGCGCACGCACAACCATCTTTTGCTCCTGCTGTTGCTGTGGTGGATACGACGGTCGGAAACTTGGGGCATTAAATTGTCGACCGCGAAACTGAGGCGGTCACGCAGGTGGCTGCCATCTTTGACAGGATGGTGAGAGATACACCACGCGGTATTTTTGTGGCGCCCCACCACTGCTGCTCGTCAGCGTGCTGCGTTTCCTCTTATCAGAACCGCGCTCGCGCTGAGCATTTTCTTGTAAAATCGCGGCATTAACAAGGTCGTTGAATTTTTTTGATTGCTTTGGGCGAGGTGGAAGAAAGTGTTTCGCTTCTCTTCCTCCGTTCCCACAAATCCTCGCGCATACTGCGCCAGCCGGTTGAATGATCTGGACTACTCATGAGCACTCCTCTCGCCTTGTTTCAGCTTCAGAAACTCCTGGAGCTTCCTCTCCATAACACCGGGAGGTATATGGTAGGCGTGAAATGCCTCCCGGAACTCCGTCCATGTGACGGCATGGCCAGCCGGTATGGAGGCGGTGTAGTTCGCCCACCAGGTACCGGCTTCCCCTTGAAGCTGTTGCACTGCGTACAGCGCCTTCTGGTGTTCTGTGCACCGAATTAAACCGAAAACTTTGTCTCAAGAGTGTGGATGAAGCTGTCCGCCTCCAAAGGCTCCTCGGCCTCCGTAAAGACCAGTGGATAGGTCGCCAGGAAGTCTGAATATGAACTATGTTGGGGCTGGTGTTGCCCATTGTCTTGGCGTATTCCTGGACGGGACACATTTCGTTGCACCAACATCCGCAGCAACTCTGTTTGCTCGTCACGCGAGCCGAGTACTACGGAGAGAACCTCCGCATAATTTCTTGGAAGTTCTGGCGGTGGAGGAGGTGGTTGCTGCTGTGTCGTGGTTTGTTACGGAGGTGGAGACTCATCACCACGAACCTGACTTGGACCTCCCTCCTCTTGCGTAGAACGTGTACGCACCATTCTGCATTCATACCATTCAAATGATCAGCACATGTTAGTTTATTTTATCCAGTCGATAAAATAGTAGTGACAGTAATATGCATAACACTCACACATATGGGTAAAGTATAAACTTTATACAATATATACATCCCTGGACCATGTCAGACGATCAAGTTCCAAAGTAATGAACGTTATGGATTAAAAGTTCATTTCGACCATCGTGGGTCGCCAAAGGATGTTAAGTGCGTTAGCATGCGTAGTTCCTCGCTATTGTACTGGACCCAAACATGTCCTCGCACGAAGTGATATATTGAATGCATAAAATTTTTTGACTCCAACTCACTGTTTTACAACAGCCACTGGATATCGAAATGTGAAACTAAATGTGTTAGTTGGGAAAACTTCAGCATGGTGTTCTCTGTCCAGCTTCTGGTCCAGCAGACCAGTTGGACGAATTTAACTGTTTTGGCCGCCTTGGAGGCAAAATCTGGACTATAGTTCAACAACAAAGTTGTAGTAGACTCAAAAAGGAATTCAGATTGTATTTATTTGCCTCCATTGACTTTCTAATTTATGACTTATGATTTCTACAATTTGACAGAATTTTCTCAGGAATTTTGACAGCACCTCCTTTGCAAGTGGTTGTTTTGTTCACAAAATTCCAACTATTTCTGCCCTCAATCTAGGAAAACACTGAACTATAAAGTTGTAGCACATTTCCTACACTTTCCAACGATATCTTAATTGACTCTTAGAAATTTTACTAAAAGAAGTTGTGGTCGAAATACAGAAAATTCGAGAGAGAATTTTTGGGCTGTCCTGTTTCTGGACAGTGCATACTCTGAGATTTTCATCCATTTGGAGGAAGATTTTGTTCTGTAGTTCTACAGAAACGTTGTAGAAGACTTGAAAACCTTTACAGAATGGTATCACACACCTCTATTGGTTCAACCAATCCTATGTTATGTCCCGTTTAAATTTAGCAAAATTTCTGCCAAAAACAGGGAAAGTTGCTCCTAAGTCTTTAGAATTGAATCTACACTCCCAATTGACTCAGTTCAATATGGGAGTCAATAACCTATAAATGGAATCCTAAACTTTATTTTGACTCTTTTCTTTGAAAATATAATTTTATGCAACTAATAACTTATCTTGGTTCTAGTTTCCTCAGCAAAGAAAAATCCTAAGTAGGTATTCCGGCATATATGTGTCAAATGGTGGAACTAAGAACGTCACTCACAAACGATTTCTACACGTCATGTCGCTAATGTGGTAAAGTACCAGCAGGAAACCACACAATAATGGTGCACACAAGGGTTTTTGACATTTCAGGCAGTTCCATATCTTAGTAAAAACATACGGTCCGTATCATTGCCATACGGATCGTCCTTGAGTCAAGCCACGTCTCAAGGTACATGGTCGTGTTTTCACACCACACAACGGGGAACCCGAGTAGAGCGCGAACGGGTCATCACGGATGGGAATTTTATCAAACCAACGGATACCACCTACTGCCTCATGACCGTTGAGGCACGCCGATGGCGAGCGCTGCGTATAGCCCTTTGAACATTGAATGTTCAAGAGTTACATACTATCGTGTTGCTTATCACATGATGGGGTATTCTCACTTTTGCCTAAAGCATGCTAGAGATCAGCATTTTCATATGCTCTCAGAACCATGAGAAGGTTCAGAGATTCATATTAACTACATGCCAAGCCACGGTAAACCATTCCATACCATTGCTCGTAAAGCGAGATTACCGCTATTGATCCACCTGTGGTGGCGTACCTTACCTCTTACCTGACGTCAGAGCGTCGTTACGGAATGTATAACACATAAGTTAGCTTTTCCACCTTAATATCTACTACTATCACAGACCTTATGTAGGCATAGTGACTAATCCTCACTCAACTACTTCTATGTTTTCAAAATAGGCTATTTTCAAGCGTGCTATTCCCAATGCGGCTCTGATACCACAACTGTGGGGTCCACCCCGTGGTTCACCCACTCCGGGATCGTAGAGGGTGGTGCCGCGAGATGCGGCACCCAACAGCACACAAGAAAAGCATATGAACAACATACAAACTTTGTTTTTCATAAAAAACAGCGGAAGTCTTTTACAAACTTAATGTACAGCGGAAATATTATACATGCTACACTCTCATACTAACTAAGCAAAAAGTGTAGCCGTCCAGACCGGGGACGCTACACACTAGCAGCACTCCAACGAAGGTCACGGCGGCGTGCAGGGCTCCAGCTCGGCCATGTACCCCGACGGGGGCATCGCATCATCCTTGGACCCTTCCTCATAACTCTCACCTCCACACAGCTCAAATATTGCAATGAGAACGATGGCTCAGCAAGACATAACCGACCACCCTAGTCATTGAACTCTACATGCAGGGATGTGTAATATAGGAAAAAGACTTTGCAATAAAGACACATCTACATGTTAATCCTTACATTCAGTTTTATAGCAACTGTTTAATGTGCCTTAGGCAGCCCTCACATCGGAAGTCCACAATCAAACAAGAAATGCTTTCCACCGATGTGGTGATGCCCAAAGTTGAAAATAAACTTAATGAGCTATACATCTACAACATACATGGTAACAAGACAATATTAATTCAATACATCACATTCATATGACTTATTTCACTTCTTACTACGTCACAAAACAGTGAACAAGCGGTACCCAAATAACCACAAGGGACGGTGATTGCAATCAAGAGACACCCGGACAACACATCACATACACCCACTTTTAGAAGTGTGGTGCTTTACACCTTCCTACTCTGATGTATGCAACAACCTTTCAAAGGAAAACTAAATGCCGAACCGGTCCATCCATAACGGGCAGGAGGTCTCCGCGTGGAGCGCGACTGTGCCCACCGGAAGATTTACACCTTGCTACCCTCAACCCACTCCTATAAAATGGTTGGGTAAGCCTCGATAACCAGGTTAACCAATTACATTGGTTTCCTGCTTATGTCAGTGTGCCATCCGATACTCTTCGATACTTGTCTATCAGGCCTGCACACGACTTGGTCCTCAATCGACACCAACAGGGCTACGCACGTGAGACCTAAGCTCACTGCATCCTATCCCCCCCCCCGTTGGTCTCAGTTTCACATTCTTAAGCCACGCTCCACTCTTTTCCATATCGTGTGATAAAACCTTACCCCACGAGTAGATTCCAACTACTCGACTTCTACCAAGATCCTAAGCACATTAGCATGGCATTCTCTACTCGTCGAGTCTATAAACTACCCAACCCTTCATAGGATTTAAAGTCATGCAAGTGGGGTTTCAAACACCTTAACTCTAATGCAAACATTTCAATCTAGACATAAGTGATACAAATGAAAAACTTTGTAAAAGGTAATTAAATGCAAACCAGGGCTTGTGTGACACCCGGTTTCAAAAATAGAACCAAGTGAATGCATATGTGTGCCCAGGATGTTCATGACACATACACATGTAATCTACAAACTGAATTCAGAATATAACCACGAATAAATAGTGTTTAAGTACTTTATTACAATGACTTAATGTCTCACTCATGAATATCCAACTTATTTAGCAGCGGAAGATCTAAACGACAGCGGAAAATGGCTAAGACAGCAGGCTCCATCTTCGACTCCACATGCATGTTGACTGTAGTTCGCACGCCTAGTACTCCACATAGTCCTTGAAGTACTCATCTCCTGTAGCTGATATTTATGTGGTAATGCAAGGGTGAGTACATGTCGTACTCAGCAAGTGCGGGAAAAGTATGACATGTAGCTTACAACAAGGTAGAAAATAAAAAGGCTCATTGCAGCAAGCAAGTTTTATTTTACAAAACATAATAAAAACAGCAACTAAGTCTAGATGAATTAAATCCCAATATAACCAAGTAATCAGCAACATTCTTTCATAATAATTCACCATTTATCAAGTCTCAACCAGCCATTAATCTTTCTCATGTTTATCGAATGCTCATAAATATTCATATCCATCTCATATTCATATAACCAAAACCAATCTCATTGTCATGACTCAAACAGTCCCAAAACCAATCCCAATGACCATACCAAAACCATACCGAATAACCATCCCATGTTTCCCCTCTAATCATGGAAGTTGGTCAGGTGCTTGTGACTGGAAGCACGGCTATCATGATAGTTTTACACTCTGCAGAGGTGGCACCACTTTACCCACAAGTTCATGATTTTGTCACCTGTCGGTGACTATAGAACCTCCATTATACCAGTACACAACTGTCGGTGTATGGCCAAGAGATCACAAAGTAGACTTTACAAAGGGGCTACTAGATGTATGGACTCACTGAGGTTTCACCAGCAGGCTCGAATCACCATTCTCACACCCACAGGCCCCCTCTTGTGCCATGCAGTTCCCAGGGCAGTCCTCCTCGACTCCCATTCCCCGCGCCATCCACGGTCCATAACAAGCTAGCAACACACCTAATTAATCAGCTAAGCCGCACCAATACTTGGCCTTGTGGTGGCACTGTTTTCCTGGCATATTCTGGCATGAACCGGTCCTTAGATCTACAGCAAGTACCACAATCTCATCCAGCAACATGCACGAACCAAGTTTGCCTAGATCTCCCGATTCCATGCCCATTAACATCATCAAGTTCTCATCATCATTATTCATATGAGTGCAGTAGCTAACCATGTTTTAATCCAGCTTCCCGTATCCCGTAAGTTAAGCGAAGCAAAAAGGAAAAATGACCATACCCGACTCATCAACTATCCGGCGACAAGGATGGTTAACAAACTAGTAAACTCCTATAAAAAGGGTGTCCCATAAATTTGACTCAAGCATGCACGTTTTCGCAAACAAAACAGTTTCAAAACATGGGATCAATATGGTCAAGGGGCACTTGCCTTGCTCTCGTGGCTCTTGTTGCTCAAGCGTCTCAGAGTCTTGGTGCTGTAGTTCCTCGTAGATTGCTTCTTGAGCTTGTCCTTTTTACTTATGACCATGCATATACAAAATTTACAGCAATCAATCATCATGCACAAACTTTACTCAAGATGCAATGGGGTAGATGAATGCTGATTCTATGGTGCAGTTTTATTAATCCAGTTTGTACGTGTTCTTGCATGTTTTGATGGGCTTTCATGGGGTTTTCTAATGAACAAGGGTGTAGGGATCAAGTGTGGACGTGGTGATGATCTTTACTCAAGATCTAGATCAATTCCACCGTCAAAAATCAATCAAAACACGATCTGTCCACACATAAAACTTTCTGCTCGAAGGCGCGAAGAAAACGGATGCGTAGAAACAGCGGCGACGTCGTAAGATGGGTAATGGAGACCTACCTCACTTCCTCCTTGTGGCAGGTCCCTTCTCTTAGCAATGGCAGAAGTGGGGAATTTTTCTATGGAAGATTAGGGCAGGACAGATCGTCAGGCTTCTTCTCCGGCGACGGTGAGGCATGACGGGGCTCGACGGTGGCCAAATTCCGGCAAGGGGGGGGGGGGACTTGGCGACTTGGCAGCAAGGAAGGGGGCTTGGCAGCAGGGGGACGTCCAAATTAGAGAGGATTTCTGCCAGGGTTGGGGGTTATATTTTTAAGGGGAAAAAGGGAGAGTCCTACTCCAATTGGAGCTCAAATAAGAGTCCTATTCAATTTTTTTGGATCTTAACAAACTTATCTCTTGTGGTGCGGCAGCCTTGGGGATTTTATCAACAAAATGTGGGGAAAATTCCTCTTTTTGGGAATTGGGGAATTTAGAAATTTTGGGGGAAATTTAGGGAAATTTGAGAATGGCTCATTTCAGCTATCTTTTTTCCATTCCTCACCATTTCTATGTCACTTGCTCCATTTCTACATTCCCCTCTCCATTTATACAATCCCCTCTCCATTTCTATGTCCCATTCTCCATTTCTACATTCCCCTCTCCATTTCTATGTCCCATTCTCCATTTCTACATTGCCCTTCCCCGTTTCTATGCCCCATTCTATATTTCCATATTCCCTTCTCCATTTCTGTGGTTTTTCCTCCATCTGTATGGTTCCTTCCTCCATTTCTATGGTTCTTTCTCCATTTCTATGGTTCCTTCCTCCATTTCTATGGTTCTTTCTCCATTTCTATGGTTCTTTTCTCCATTTATATGGTTCTTTCTCCATTTCTATAGTTCTTTCTCCATTTCTACTTCTTTTATAATGTTTGTATACATGAAAAATGTATGCAATGCATGGAGATGAATTTGAGGGTGTTACAGACCTACCCTCCCTTAAACTGAATCTCGCCCTCGAGATTTGATAGAGTGGAGAATAAATGAGGGGATTCTGCCTTGAGATCTTCCTCACGCTCCCATGTAGTTTTGGCTTCCGTTGATGGCTCCATTGTACTTTGCACCAACGGATCACTTTGTTCCTCGTGACCCTTTTCTTCACGTCCAAAGTTTTTACTGGGTGCTCCACCTAGGTCAGATCCTCTTGAAGCTCGAGCTCATCCATCGGTACTTGTTCTTCAGGTACTCTTAAGCAGTTCTTGAGTTGGGATACGTGAAACACGTCGTGTACGTCGGAGAGGTGCGTTGGCAGCTCTAGTTGATAGGCTACTTCTCCTCGCTTGCCCAAAATCTTGAATGGCCCGATGTAGTGAGATGCTAATTCGCCCTTGACGTTAAACCGTCGTTGGCCTCGGATAGGCGATACCTTAAGATACATGAAGTCTCCTACTTCAAAGGTCAATTTTCTTCGCCTATTGTCCGCATAACCTTTTGTCGTGACTGAGCAGACCTCAAATTTTCTCGTATCGTTTGGACTTGCTTCTTGGCGTCTTGCAGCACTTTGGGTCCAAACACTTGGCTCTCTCTGGTCTCATTCCAGAACAGCGGCGTTCTACACCTTCTACCATACAATGCTTCGAAAGGTGACATCTTCAAGCTGTCTTGGTAGCTGTTGTTGTATGAGAATTCAGCGACGGCAGGCTCCTATCCCAACTACGCCCATGTTCAAGGCGCAAGCTCTCAACATGTCTTCCAAAATTTGATTTGTCCTCTCAGTTTGCCCGTCGGTTTGCGGGTGATAAGCGGAGCTAAAATTCAGTCGTGTACCCATGGCTTCATGCAGCTTCTTCAAGAACCTAGAGGTAAATTGAGAACCCTGATCTGAAACTATCCTCTTCTGAACTCCTTGGTGACACATGATTTGCTCCATATACAGCTCGGCTAGTTGTGCAACACTGTACTTGGTTCTAACAGGAAGGATATGGGCTGTTTTCGTCAATTGGTCCATGATAACCCAAATAGAGTCGTAACCCGATTGAGTACGTGGCAATCCGACGATGAAATCTATGCTGATGTCTTCCCACTTCCACTCGGGTACTTTCAATAGCTGCAACAGTCCAGCGGGTCTTTGATGTTCGGCCTTCACCCGTTGGCACGTATCACATAAGGCAACATATTCAGCTATGTCCCTTTTCATACCATCCCACCAATAGCAAGTTTTCATGTCCTTGTACATCTTTGTACAGCCGGGGTGTACGGAATAAGGTGAGTCATGTTCCTCCTTTAATATCATGTAGCGGATGTGCTTCACATTAGGAACACAAATCATTTTCCCTAACCAATGTGTGCCTTTCTCGTCTCCCTTGAAATCCTTTTCTATGCCTTATCAGATTCTTTCCTTGATTTCCTTGATTTCCTCATCCGTTGCTTGGCCATATCGTATCTCTTGTTCCAGCGAGGATGTAAAATCCCCAAAAAGTGGTAGCAAGAAAAATTCAGCTCATGTACACTTAGGAAAAATGAGGGGAATTAAAACTTTGAATTATAACGGTGTAAGTTCAAAGTGAGGATTTAGACTTTCCAAAAACTTCCAAACATGGAGATCTAAATTCATAGCTTGGATCTTCATAGTCCAAATATTCACCCGTCCAAATTTCAGCTCATTTGGAGGAGTTTCAATATTTGTTTGGGATTAAAAGGAGAAGCCCTCTAATCTGAATTTCAAATTCAGTTTCAAATTCCAATTTCCTCAATTTGCAAATTTGGTTCCACAAATGTGTTCTCCACATTTGAATTAGCAGTCATGCCAAAAATTAGAAACTTTGGAGTTGGTTTGCTATGTTTTTGGAACAATGCAAAAGAAAGAATTCAAATTCCATTTCAAATTCAAATGACCATACTTAATTCAAACTCCACACCAGATTTCAAATCATTTGAATTCAACATTCCAAACCATGACTTTGAGGTGAAGTAAAGCATTTAATTTGAAGTAGCTGTGGTGAAAACATCAGTGGAAAAGTTAATAAAACTGAGAGGGGGCGGGACCCACATGTCAGCCACACAGTTTCCTTTTTCCTCTCTGTTTTTCCACTCGGTTGATTATCAGCGCGCCACCGAGCTGCGCTTGCTCCACCGAGCTGCTTGCCTCGATGTGCTCCCGAAGCAACTCGTACGTGGGTGATAAAACAGCAGCACAGTCTCCTTTCTCTTCTCTGCCTTCAACCGAAGCCTCCTCAGCCTCAGCTGCTCGAGCACTCACCGAAGAAAACGTTGGACGCCGCTGTGATCGATGTTTAGCACCCTACAGCCACCCCAAGCACCGGTTTATTGCCCCAAGAGCTGCTCCAGCGACCCCTCGACGTGTTCCACCACTCCTCAGCTCGTCCCCGGCCTCCCCTCGCTGTGCTCGAGCCAGACTTCGCCGGAAGGAAGCAGAGCACCGTCGTCCCTCAATGCTCCTCGCGTTCCAGCCGCTCCAACGCCTCTCCCGCACGTCCAGCACCTCCATAAGGTGCGCCAAGGTGTGTAGATCATGCTACCGCAGTCCCCTTGACCTTCCCGGTCGCCGGCTCGCCGGAATTTTGGTTTTGGCACCGGTACACGTGAAGAACCGACCCACACCAAAACTGGAAATTCGTCCAACATGGTTGTCATCGGTTCTACAATTCAAGCCACAGAAACTAGTGACCCTAGCGCCCTCTCACGCAAAAGCACGGGTTAAACCAACCATCCCACGCTCAGGCGACGAGAAATCGCCAGCGGCGGCAAAAACGATTCGGTCCTCCGGTGAACCCTATTTTCCGGTCGTTTGCTGCAAGGTTTAGCATGCGTTCCATGTTCCCCTATCATTTGTGATGCTTTAGGACAAGGTAGATCACAGGGAGAAGCTTCAGACACACCAGAACGCGTTGATGCCGAGCTCCCGAGCCGCCCCGTCGGTGCCGGCCTGTTTTCGGCCGTTTTCATGGGTGAAAACCTTGCCCGGCAGCTGCGCCATGTTCCCAGGAGCATGTAGGGCGAAACCGGAGCTAATTTGGTGGAGAAATGAGGGAGAACGAGCCATGACACGATCTGAGCTGGTGTGCACGCGCGTTCTCTGGCGGGAGGTTGAAGAAAGACCTGACGGGTGGGCCCTACGTTGAGTGCTCTGTACAATTCAAACAGAAAGTTAGTGAAACTTGAAAAAATACATAACGTTGGGTAGAAAGCTCCAAAATTAGTGAGACAAATTTTGTTTGAATCATTAGGAGGAGTACTTCACAGAGGAACAAATTCCTTGCTATGAAAATGCCCAGGAATTTCTGTAGAATTGTTTTTATTAAATCCTTTAGGGATTTATTACAGAAGCAATTCTTTATGAAATATTCCCAAATTTGGGCAGCTAATACTTTTTATAGATACTGATCTCCAGTACAAATTTGAGCTTCATTGGAGTTCATTTTGTAGGTCAAATTGCCTTCCCATGTTCAGCCTTTATTTGAAAATTAAAATTTAAACAGAAACTTTTCAGAACTTCTGTTCAACTTCAAAAATTCATATCTCTCTGTTGGTAGCTCCAAAAATGGTGAAACAAATTTTTTTAGAACCATGGAGACCTACCCTAATCATATCTTACACTATTATCTATGTCAAAGCTCCATATTTGGGCTCAAAAATTTAGGGAAGCATTGTACTTGTAGGAATTTTGGAGACTACACTGTGCAATGACAATTCTCCAAATTTTGCTCAAATTATCCTTACAGAGTCTAGTATCCACTGTAAAAATTCCAAAGCCAATTAAGGATCCTAAATAGCAGTAGCTATGAATAGAACTTCAATTCTTATAAATCCTTCATACTTATACATATATTTTGTTACATTTCATAATAGTGACTGAAGTTGAGGACGCACCGGAGCCCTTGGACGTCCTCTCACCTGAAGCTAACTTCCCGTTTGACTCGCAACTAGGCAAGCTTTGGTTTGCACTTAAGTACCTTTTATAAAATTCTTTATTTGTATCACTTATGTCTAGGGTGAATGTTTGCATTAGAGTTAGGGTGATTGAAACCCCACTTGCATAACCTTTTAAATCCTATGGAGGGTTGGGTAGCTTACAGACTCGACGAGTAGAGAATGCTATGCTAATATGCGTGGGATCTCGGTAGAAGTCAAGTAGTTGGAATATACTCGCGAGGTAAGGTTTTATCACACGGTTTGGTCAGAATAGAAAATGGCTTAAAAGTGGAGAAAATGAGACCTAGCAGGGGGGAATAGGAAGCAGTGAGCGGAGGTCTCACGTGCGTAGCCCTGTTGGTGTCGATTGAGGACCGAGTCGTGTGCGGGCCTGATGAACAAGTATCGAACAGTACCGGATGGCGTACTGACATAAGCAGGAAACCGATGTAATTGGTTAACCTGGGTGCCGAGGCTTACCCAACCGTAAATAGGAGTGGGTTGAGGGTAGCAAGGTGTAAATCTGCTGGTGGGCACAGTCACGCTCCACGTGGGGACCTCCTGCCCGTTACGGATGGACCGATTTGGTGTTTTGGTTGCCTTTGAAAGGTTGTTGCATACAGCAGAGTAGGAAGGGGTGTGGAATCACGCTTCTGAAAGTGGGTGTATGCAACGTGTTGTCCGGGTGTCTCCTGATTGCAATCACCGTCCATCACGGTTATTTGAGTACCGCTTGTTCACTGTTTTGTGACGTAGTAAGAAATGAAGTAAGCCAGTTGAATGATAATATGCTGTGATGATAGATTAATGTGTTGAAAACCATGTCTGCTGTAGATGTAGAGCTAATTAAGTTTACTTTCCGCTTTGAGCATCACCACATCGGAGGAAAGCATTTCTTGTTTGATTGTGGACTTCCGATGTGAGGGCTGCCTAAGGCACATGAATCTGCTGCTATAAAACGGAAAGTAAGGATCAACTTATAGGCGTGTCTTTGATGCAAAGTCCTTTTTCCTATCTTACATATCCCTGCATGTAGAGTTTCATGCCTAGGCTAGACGGTTAAGCCTTGCTGAACCATCGTGCTCATGGTTGCAATATTTGAGCTGTGTGCAGGTGAGAGTTATGAGGAGGGATCCGAGGACGAGGCGATGCCCCCGTCGGGGTACACGGCCGAGCTGGAGCCCTGCATGCCGCCGTGAATCTCCGGTTCCATGCTGCTAGTGTGTAGCGTCCCCGGGCTGGACGGCTGCACTTTTGCATAGTTAGGATGAGATGATACTTATGTATATTACTTCCGCTGTATAAATAAGTTTTTTAAAAATACTTCCCCTGTTTTATATCAAATAAAAGTTTGTATGTTGTTCTTTAATCTTTTCGTGTGTGCTGTTGGGTGCCGCATCGCACGGCACCACCCTATGCGATCCTGAAATGGGTGAACCACGAGGTGGTCTGCACATACGTGGTATCAGAGCCGCATTGGGAATAGCACGCTCGGAAAGAGCCTATTTTAAAAATTTAGAAGTAGTCGAGTGAGGATTACTCATTAAGCCCACATAAGGTCTATGATAGTATTAGTTACTAAGGTGGAAAAGCTAACTTATGTGTTATACATTCTGTAACGACGCTCCGACTTCAGGTAAGAGGTAAGGTACGCCACCATAGGTGGATCAATTACGGTAACTCGCAATACGAGTAATGGTATGGAAGGTTATACCGTGGCTTGGCACGGTAGTTAATATGAGTCTCTGAACCTCTCAATGGTTCTGAGAGCATATGAAAACGCTGATCTCCAGCGTGATTTAGGCAAAAGTGAGACTACCCCATCGTGTGGTAAGCAACACGATAGTATGCAACTCTTGAACGTTCAATGTTCAAATGGCCATACGCAGCGCTCGCCATCGGTGTGCCTCAACGGTCATGAGGCAGTAGGTGGTATCCGTTGGGTTGATAAAATTCCCAACCGTGACGACCCGTTCACGTTCTACTCGGGTAACCTGTCGTGTGGTGTGAAAACACGACCATGTACCTTGAGACATGGCTTGACTCAAGGATGATCCGTATAGCAATAATGTGGACCGTATGTTTTTTACTATGATATGCAACTGCCTGCAATGTTAAAACCTTCGTGTGCACAATTATTGTGTGTTCTTCTGCAGGTACATTAACCACGTTAGTGCATGACGTGTAGAAACCGTTTGTGAGTGACGACTTTAGTTCCACCATTTGATACGTATATGCCGGAATACCGGTTTAGGATTTTCTTTGGTGAGGAAACGTACTACCGAGACTGCATAAAAGGTTATTTTTCAAATAAAAGAGTTAAAATAAAGTTTAGGATTTCATTTAGGGGTTAGTAAACTCCTATATCGAACTGAGTCAATTGGGAGTATAGGTTCAATCTCAAGAACTTAGGAACAATCTCCCCTGTTTTCGGCAGAAATTTTGCTGAACTTGGACAGGGCATAACTTAAGATTGGTTGAACCAATGGAGGTATGGGATACCATTCTTGAAAGGTTTTGAAAGTCTCTACAATTTTTCTGTAGAGCTCCAGAACAAAAATCTCCCTCCAAATGGATGAAAATTTCAGAAGAGTAGGTGCTGTCTAGAAACAGGGCAGACCAAAATGCTCTCTGGAATTTTCTGTATTTCAACCACAACTTCCTGTAGAAAAATTTCTAAGGGTCAAGAAAGACACCGTTGGAAAGTACAGGAAATCTTCTACAACGTTGTTGTCGAACTCTAGTCCAGAAATTGCCTCTAAGGTGGTCAAAACAGTTAAATTTATCCAGACTGGTCAGCTGGACCAGAAGCTGGACCGCAAGCACCATGTTGAAGTGTTTTAACCAAAACACTTAGTTTCACAAGTCGACATCCAGTGGCTGTTGGAAAACAGCAAGTTGGAGTCGAAAAGTTTATGCATTTAACATATTATTTCAAAAGGGTACATGTTTGGGTCCAGTACAATAGCGAGGAATTACGCATGCTAACACACTTAACATCCTGTGGTGAACCCGATGGTCGAAATGAACTTTTAACCCATAAAGTTCAATACTTTGGAACTCGATCGTGTGACACGGTCCAGGGATGTATATGTTGTATAAAGTTTAAACTTTATCCATATGTGTGACTGTTATGCGTACTGTTTATTCCATTCTCGCATTACTATTGTATAGACTGGACGAAATAAACCAACATGTGCTGCTCGTTTGAATGGCCTGAATGCAAAATGGTGCGGACACGTTCAACGCAAGAGGAGGGGGGTCCAAGTCAAGTTCGTGGTGATGAGTCTCCACCTCCGGAGCAAACCACGACGCAGCAGCAACCACCTCCTCCGCCGCCAGAACTTCCAAGGAATCTTGAGGAGGTTCTCGCTGCAGTGCTCGACTCACGCGACGAGCAAACCGAGTTGCTGCAGATGCTAGTCCAGCAGAATGCGTCCCATCAGGGAGGACGCCAAGACAATGGGCAACACCAGCCCCAACAAAGTTCTTATTCAGAATTCCTGGTGACCCATCCACCGGTCTTTATGGAGGCCGAAGAGCCGTTGGAGGCGGACAGATTTATCCGCACTCTAGAGGCGAAGTTCGGGCTGCTATGATGCACCGAACATCAGAAGGCGCTGTATGCAGCGCAACAGCTTCAAGGAGAAGCCGGTACATGGTGGGCGAACTACACCGCCTCCTTACCGGCTGGCCATGCCGTCACATGGACGGAGTTCCGGGAGGCGTTCCGCGCCTATCACATACCTCCCGGGGTTATGGAAAGGAAGCTCCAGGAGTTCCTGGCGCTACGACAAGGCAAGAGGAGTGCTCATGAGTACTCCAGGTTATTCAACCGGCTGGCACAGTATGCGCCAGGATTTGTGGGGACGGAAGACAACAAGCGCAACGCGTTCTTCCAGGGCCTGAATTCAAAGACGAAGGTCCATCTCGCCCAAAGCAATCGCGGCACCTTCAACGATCTCGTTAATGTCGCGGTCCTACAAGAGAATGCTCAGCGTGAGCGCAGTTCTGATAAGAGGAAATGCAGCGCGCTGAGGAGCAGCAGTTGTGGGACGCCACAAAAATACCGTGTGGTGTATCGCTCACCATCCGGTCAGAGATGGCAGCCACCAGAGCGACCGCCTCAGTTTCGCGGTCGGCAATATAATGCGCCGTGCTTTCGACCGACGTATCCACCACAGCAACAGCAGCAGCAAAGGATGGTTCCGCATGCACCTCCGTTTCAGCAGCGTGCACCGGGATTCCGTCCTCAAGTCGGCGGGACCCCAACACCTTACACGTGCTTCACGTGTGGCCGTGTCGGGCATATTTCAAGGGACTGCCCCGAGCCGCGACAGGGCAGGGGTGCAGCACCGTATCAGGGTGCTAATCAGCCCCGTAATCAGCCCAAGAAACCAGCACCAAAACCCGGCAACGTCCACCACTTAGCCATCGAAGATGTGCCGGAAGGCGAACCCGTCCTCGCGGGTACGTTCTCTTACCTAGATCATCCCGTAATCATACTTTTTGACTCCGGTCCCACCCATAATTTCATAAGTCAGTCTTATGTTATTAAATATCAACTGCCTATCATTCCCACAAACAGTTCATACTTGATATGCTCTCCGGGTGGGAAAATAACAGCTGATAGAATGGTCTATAGAGCACCATTACAGTTGGGTGGGAATCTATATCCGACTTCTCTTATCATGTTAGAGAGTCAAAAAACTTGATGTCATTTTAGGAATGTCATGGCTACATCGCCATGGTGCTGTTCTTGACATCATTCCACGTGTGGTTCGTTTAAACTCTCCACTTCATGAACCACATGTTCTTATTCTTGACCGTTCGGTTCAAGAAGCTCCAGCCACATATAATACGGAAGCCACAAACTTGAGGATATTCGTGTGGTCCGTGAATACCTGGATGTCTTTCCGGATGATCTTCCGGGCATGCCACCCGAAAGAGATGTTGAGTTCAAGATTGAACTTGTACCAGGGACGACGCCGATATCACGGAGACCATACAAGATGGCTCCGAATGAGCTAGCTGAATTAAAAGAGAAGCTCAATGATTTAATGAAGAAAGGTTTCATTCGACCGAGTTCCTCGCCATTGGGATGCTCGGCGCTGTTTGTGAAGAAGAAGGATGAAACCTTGAGGTTGTGTGTAGACTACCGACCTCTCAATGCCGTCACCATCAAGAATAAATATCCACTGCCCCGTATTGATATCTTATTCGATCAACTTGTGGGTGTGAGTGTGTTTTCAAAGATGGATCTTCGCTCCGGATATCATCAAATCAAGATCCAAGCGGAAGATATTCCGAAGACGGCCTTCTTGACGAGAAATGGGTTGTATGAATACCTCGTCATGTCCTTTGGTCTCACCAACACTCCGGCACATTTCATGTATCTCATGAACTCAGTGTTCATGCTGGAGTTGGACAAGTTCGTGGTGGTGTTCATAGATGACATCTTGGTTTACTCCAAGTCTGAAGAAGAACACGCCAAGCACTTGCATATCGTGCTTCAACGATTGCGAGACCATAAGCTTTATGCCAAGTTCGGCAAGTGCGAGTTTTGGATCAGCCAAGTGCCATTTCTTGGTCATATTATTTCTGCAGAAGGCATTGCAGTTGATCCAATCAAAATCGAACAAGTGCTGAAATGGAAGTCCCCCACATCAGTCCATGAAGTCAGAAGTTTCCTCGGGTTAGCAGGATATTATCTGACATTCATACCCAACTTCTCCAAGCTTGCTAAGCCAATGACTGAACTGTTGAAGAAGGGGATCAAATATGTTTGGAGCTCAGCTTGTGAAGAAGCTTTCCAAGCATTAGTGAAGCATCTTACAACAGCCCCGGTGTTAGCTCAACCGGATACAACCAAGCCCTTTGAATTATATTGTGATGCGTCTGGCATCGGGCTTGGCTGTGTATTGATGCAAGGAGGAAGAGTGGTCGCCTATGGCTCACGTCAACTTCGTGACCATGAGGAGCACTATCCGACTCATGATCTTGAGCTCGCTGCTGTGGTGTTGGCATTGAAAATGTGGAGGCACTATTTGCTTGGGAACTTAGTGCACCTCTACACCGACCACAAGAGTCTGAAGTATATATTCACTCAAAAGGAGTTGAATATGCGGCAACGGAGATGGCTAGAACTGATCAAAGACTATGAGATCGAGATTCACTACCATCCCGGTAAGGCAAACGTGTTTGCCGATGCATTAAGCCGCAAATCCCATGTCAACAATCTGTCCATCATACCACTTGAAGAAGAGGAGTCGAGTCTGTACTTGGTTCCATATGGGGCATTGTATAATCTTGCTCTCGTCCCTACAATACGAGAGGAGATTATGGAAGCGCAGAAGAAAGACATGGGAATGTCGCACATTCGGAGAAGGATGAAGAATGGCGAAATGAAATGCTTCCGAAGAGATGATAACGGTACTCTATGGTTTAAAGACCGTATAGTGGTACCCCCCGACATGAATCTTCGGAAGAAGATCTTGGACGAGGCTCATTTGTCCAAGTATTCCATTCATCCGGGCAGCAACAAGATGTACCAGGATCTGAAGACCAGATTTTGGTGGACACAGATGAAAAGAGAAATCGCAAAGTACGTATCCGAATGTGATACGTGTCGGAGGGTGAAAGCCGACCATATGCGAAAAGCTGGACAGCTGCAACCCTTGAACAATCCGGCGTGGAAGTGGGAGGATATCAGCATGGACTTCATTGTTGGTTTACCTCTCTCGTCTCACAACCATGATTTGATTTGGGTGATAGTCGATAGACTAACCAAGTCGGCACATTTTATTCCCGTACATACGGGCTACGTGGCCAAGAAATATGTGGAGCTGTACATTGCAAGGATCTTGTGCTTGCACGGTGTTCCCCGCTCCATTATTTCAGATCGCAGTGCGCTGTTCGTCGCTCGGTTTTGGGAACAGCTGCACGCGTCATTGGGGACCAAACTGATCCGAGGCTCCGCGTATCACCCGCAGACGGATGGTCAAACCGAACGGGTGAACCAAGTGTTGGAATACATGCTACGCGCTTGTTCCATCCACCACGGCAAGAATTGGGACAAGCAGTTGCCATTGGCAGAATTTTCTTACAACAATAGCTATCAAGCTGGCATTAAGATGGCGCCGTATGAAGCTCTCTACGGCCGGAAATGTCGCACACCCCTTAACTGGTGCGAGTCCGGGGAGCGAGACATCTACGGCATTGTACTTGTGAATGAAGATGAAGAACGAGTGCGAGTAACACAAGCCAATCTTAAGGCTGCTCAGTCTCGTCAGAAAAGCTATGCGGATAAAATACGTCGTCCTCTCCACTTCGACATCAGGGACAATGTTTATATCCGTGTGTCTCCGATGAAGGGAGTCCATCGTTTCGGAGTTAAGGGTAAAGTTGCACCGCGGTTCATTGGTCCGTTCGCCGTCATTGAAAAATGCGGACCCGTGGCCTATCGCCTGAATTACCGCCGTCGCTCGCAGGAATTCACAACGTCTTCCACATTTCTCAGGAAGTTCCTCAAACCCTCAGCTGAAATCCGCACTGAAGACATAGAAGTTCTTCAACCAGACCTCACGTACACGGAGTATCCAATCCGGATTATCGATGAAAAGACTCGCGCCACAAGAAACCGGACTTTATGGTTCTACAAGGTCTTGTGGAGTAACCATACCGCTGATGAGGCGACATGGGAAAGTGAGGAATATCTACGAACGAATTATCCGGACTTGATATCATCATATAGCCGGTAAAGTTTCCGCACTTTGCTTTTCCTTTGGGATCTCGGGACGAGATTCTTTGTAAGGGGGGAGGGATGTAAAATCCCCAAAAAGTGG
Source organism: Neostapfia colusana (assembly GCA_030760725.1). NCBI lineage: Eukaryota > Viridiplantae > Streptophyta > Magnoliopsida > Poales > Poaceae > Neostapfia > Neostapfia colusana. The sequence continues at coordinate 56,436,643 of JASWHV010000006.1, read as the reverse complement.
TAGCAAGAAAAATTCAGCTCATGTACACTTAGGAAAAATGAGGGTAATTAAAACTTTGAATTATAACGGTGTAAGTTCAAAGTTAGGATTTAGACTTTCCAAAAACTACCAAACATCTAAATTCATAGCTTGGATCTTCATAGTCCAAATATTCACCCTTCGAAATTTCAGCTCATTTGGAGGAGTTTCAATATTTGTTTGGGATTAAAAGGAGAAGCCCTCTAATCTGAATTTCAAATTCAGTTTCAAATTCCAATTTCCTCAATTTGCAAATTTGGTTCCACGAATGTGTTCTCCACATTTGAATTAGCAGCCATGCCAAAAATCAGAAACTTTGGAGTTGGTTTGCTATGTTTTTGGAACAATGCAAAAGAAAGAATTCAAATTCCATTTCAAATTTAAATGACCATACTTAATTCAAACTCCACATCAGAATTCAAATCATTTGAATTCAACATTCCAAACCATGACTTTGAGGTGAACTAAAGCAATTAGTTTGGAGTAGCCGTGGTGAAAATATCAGTAGAAAAGTTAATAAAACTGAGAGGGGGTGGGACCCACATGTCAGCCACACAGTTTCCTTTTTCCTCTCTGTTTTTCCCCTCGGTTGATTATCAGCGCGCCACCGAGCTGCGCTTGCTCCACCGAGCTGCTTGCCTCGACGTGCTCCCGAAGCAACTCGTACGTGGGTGATAAAACAGCAGCACAGTCTCCTTTCTCTTCTCTGCCTTCAACCGAAGCCTCCTCAGCCTCAGCTGCTCGAGCACTCACCTAAGAAAATGTTGGACGCCGCTGTGATCAACGTTCAGCACCCTCCAGCCACCACCAGCACCGGTTGATCACCGCAGGAGCTGCGCCAGCGACCCTCGACGTGTTCCACCACTCCTCAGCTCGTCCCCGGCCTCCCCTCGCTGTGCCCGAGCCGTTCTTCGCCGGAAGAAAGCAGAGCACCGTCGCCCCTCACTGCTCCTCGCGTTCCAGCCGCTCCAACGCCTCTCCCGCACATCCAGTACCTCTCTAAGGTCCGGCAAGGTGTGTAGATCGTGCTACCGCAGTCCCCTTGCCCCTCCCCGTCGCCGGCTCGCCAGAATTTGGGTTTTGGCGCCAATACACGTGAAGAACCGACCCACACCAAAACTGGAAATTCGTCCAACGTGGTTGATCATCGGTTCTACAATTCAAGCCACAAAAACTAGTGACCCTAGCGCCCTCTCACGCCAAAGCACGGGTTAAACCAGCCATCCCACGCCCCGGGCGACAAGAAATTGCCGGCGGCGGCAAAAACAGGTCGGTCCTCCGGTGAACCCTATTTTCCGGCCGTTTGCTGCAAGGTTTAGCATGCGTTCCATGTTCCCCGATCATTGTTGATGCTTTGGGCAAGGTAGCTCGCAGGGAGAAGCTTCGGACACGCCAGAACGCGTTGATGCCGAGCTCCCGAGCCGCCCCGTCGGTGCCGGCCTGTTTCCGGCCGTTTTCATGCGCGAAAACCTTGCCCGGCAGCTGCGCCATGTTCCCAGGAGCATGTAGGGCGAAACCGGAACTAATTTGGTGGAGAAATGAGGGAAAACAAGCCATGCCACGATCTGAGCTGGTGTGCACGCGCATTCTCTGGCGGGAGGTTGAAGAAATTCCTGACGGGTGGGCCCCACGTTGAGTGCTCTGTACAATTCAAACAGAAAGTTAGTGAAACTTGAAAAATACATAACTTTGGGTAGAAACCTACAAAATTAGTGAGACAAATTTTGTTTCAATCCTTAGGAGGAGTACTTCACAGAGGAACAAATTTCTTGCTATGAAAATGCCCAGGAATTTCTGTAGAATTGTTTTTAGTAAATCCTTTAGGGATTTATTACAGAAGCAATTCTTTATGAAATATTCCCAAATTTGGGCAGCTAATCCTTTTCATAGTTACTGATCTCCAGTAACAATTTGATATTCATTGGAGTTCATTTGCTTGGACAAATTGCCTTCCTAAGTTCAGCCTTTATTTGAAAATTCAAATTTAAACAGAAACTTTTCAGAACTTATGTTCAACTTCAAAAATTCATATCTCTCTGTTGGTAGCTCCAAAAATGGTGAAACAAATTTTGTTAGAACCATGGAGACCTACCCTAATCAGATATTACACTATTAGCTAATTCAAAGCTCCTGATTTGGGCTCAAAAATTCAGGAAAGCATTGTACTTGTAGGAATTTTGGAGACTACATTGTGCAATGATAATTCTCCAAATTTTGCTCAAATCATCCTTACAGAGTCTAGTATCCACTGTAAAAATTCCAAAGCCAATTAAGGATCCTAAATAGCAGTAGCTATGAATAGAAGTTCAATTCTTATAAATCCTTCATACTTATACATATATTTTGTTACATTTCATAATAGTGACCGAAGTTGAGGACGCACCGGAGCCTTTGGACGTCCTCCCACCTGAAGCTAACTTCCCGTTTGACTCGCAACCAGGCAAGCCACGGTTTGCACTTAAGTACCTTTTATAAAATTCTTTATTTGTATCACTTATGTCTAGGGTGAATGTTTGCATTAGAGTTAGGGTGATTGAAACCCCACTTGCATAACCTTTTAAATCCTATGGAGGGTTGGGTAGCTTACAGACTCGACGAGTAGAGAATGCCATGCTAATATGCTTAGGATCTCGGTAGAAGTCGAGTAGTTGGAATCTACTCGCGAGGTAAGGTTTTATCACACGGTTTGGTCAGAATAGAAAATGGCTCAAAAGTGGAGAAAATGAGACCCAGCAGGGGGTAATAGGAAGCAGTGAGCGGAGGTCTCACGTGCGTAGCCCTGTTGGTGTCGATTGAGGACCGAGTCGTGTGCGGGCCTGATGAACAAGTATCGAACAGTACCGGATGGCATACTGACATAAGTAGGAAACCGATGTAATTGGTTAACCTTCATGCCGAGGCTTACCCAACTGTAAATAGGAGTGGGTTGAGGGTAGCAAGGTGTAAATCTGCCGGTGGGCACAGTCACACTCCACGCGGGGACCTCCTGCCCGTTACCGATGGACCGGTTCGGTGTTTGGGTTGCCTTTGAAAGGTTGTTGCATACAACAGAGTAGGAAGGGGTGTGGAATCACGAATCTGAAAGTGGGTGTATGCAACGTGTTGTCCGGGTGTCTCCTGATTGCAATCACCGTCCCTCGCGGTTATTTGAGTACCGCTTGTTCACTGTTTCGTGACGTAGTAAGAAATGAAGTAAGCCAGTTGAATGATAATATGCTGTGATGATAGATTAATGTGTTGAAAACCATGTCTGCTGTATATGTAGAGCTAATTAAGTTTACTTTCCGCTTTGAGCATCACCACATCAGATGAAAGTGTTTCTTGGTTGATTGTGGACTTCCGATGTGAGGGCTGCCTAAGGCACATGAATCTGCTTCTATAAAACGGAAAGTAAGGATCTACTTATAGGTGTGTCTTTGATGCAACTTCCTTTTTCCTATCTTACATATCCCTGCATGTAGAGTTCCATGCCTAGGCTATACGGTTAAGCCTTGCTGAGCCATCGTGCTCATGGTTGCAATATTTGAGCTGTGTGCAGGTGAGAGTTATGAGGAGGGATCCGAGGACGAGGCGATGCCCCCGTCGGGGTACACGACCGAGCTGGAGCCCTGCACGCCGCCGTGAATCTCCGGTTCCATGCTGCTAGTTGTAGCATCCCCGGGCTAGACGGCTGCACTTTTGCATAGTTAGGATGAGATGATACTTATGTATATTACTTCCGCTTTATAAATAAGTTTTGTAAAAAGACTTCCGCTGTTTTATATCAAATAAAAGTTTGTATGTTGTTCTTTAATCTTTTCGTGTGTGCTGTTGGGTGCCGCATCGCACGGCACCACCCTATGCGATCCTGGAGTGGGTGAACCATGGGGTGGTTCCCACAGAGGAGTTCAGTTCTATCACCTCCATCACTTTTAAGAACCCGAGATGTAACCGTTCGAACTCCTTGCGCAACTCGGGTGGCAGCTCCCGAACCGTGAGTTGGTGACATGCCCCCTTTCGGCCCAACGAATCTGCTACTACATTGGCCTTTCCAGGGTGATAGTTGCTTCCAACATCATAATCCTTGATGAGTTCCAACCATCGACGTTGGCTCAAATTCAGATCCGTTTGCGTGAATATATACTTGAGGCATTTTCTGATCCGTGTAGATCTCAAATCGGTGGCCAAGGATATAATGCCTCCAAATCTTCAAGACATGTACCACGGTTGCAAGTTCCAAGTCATGTGTGGAATAATTCAGCTCATGTTTCTTTAGTTGTCTCGACGCATGGGCTACCACTTGTCCATCTTGCATGAGCACACATCCAAGCCCTTGTCTTGATGCGTCACAATATATGTCGAAGCTTTTGCTCACGTCCGGCAATACCAAAACCGGCGCTGTGGTTAGTCTCTTCTTGAGCTCCTTAAAGCTTTCTTGACACGCTGGTGTCCACTGAAATGCTTTTCCCTTCATTAGAAATTCAGTCATAGGCTTCGCTATTTTGGAGAAATCCTTGATGAACCGGCAGTAGTATCCAGCCATCCCAAGGAAACTCCGAATATCCCTCACATTCTGTGGTTAGTTCCACTTTAAAATGTCTCCCACTTTTCCACGATGAACCGACACTACTCCCTCGGAGATGATGTGGCCTAGGAACAATATCTCCTTTAGCCAAAATTGACACTTGCTGAACTTGACATACAATTGATGCTCTCGCAGTTTCTGCAATTTCAATCTCAAGTGTTCTTCATGTTCTTCCTCGCTTTTCGAATACACCATGATATCGTCGATGAAAACCACAATGAACTTGTCCAAGTACTTCATGAATACCTTATTCATGAGTTACATAAAGTATGCGGGTGCTTTCATCAACCCAGATGACATAACGTATATTCATACGAGCCATTCCGTGTTCGAAATGCAGTCTTGGGTATATCGGAGGGCTTAATCTTCAGCTGGAAGTATCCCGACCGAAGATCAATCTTGGAGAAAATTCGGGCTCCTTTCATTTGGTCGAACAGGTCATCTATACAGGGCAGCGGGTATTTATTCTTGATCATCACCTCATTGAGAGACCTATAATCCACACACATCCTTTGGGTCCCATCCTTCTTGTATACGAAGAGCACGGGGGCTCCCCATGGTGACGAGCTTGGTCGTATAAAACCCTTTTTCTAGCTGCTGTTGAATTTTCTTCTTGAGCTCCACTAGTTCATTAGCGGGCATCCCATACGGCCTCTTCGCTATAGGTGCTGTTCCGGGTACTAAATCAATAGCAAATTCAATGTCCCGGTCAGGTGGCATACCTGGAAGTTCTTCCGGGAACACATCTGAATATTCTTGAACCATCGGAATGCTTTCCAACATCGCTTCTTCGATGTTGTTCAGCGCTGCCTTCTCGGTTGCCGGTTGGGCTGACTCGAACTCAATACGAGTACCGTGCTCATTCGTTAAATGCACGATCCTCTGAGCACATTGAATAACTCTGTTGTGCTTGCTTAACCAGTCCATTCCAAGTATCATGTCAATCCCTTGGGAATCCAAAATGATAAGGTTGGCAAGAAAGTCTACCCCCCTTTTTTAAGGCTTATTTTCGGACATTGTATGAGATAGAATTCAGATTTGACTTCCCAACCATATGCATCAAGGTGTATGAACTATGCAACTTCTTTTATTAATTTCAGCCTATATGAGGATGTGAACAAGTGCCGAAGCATCTCACATCTCTCCACTATGTGTGAATGTGGACATTCGCCGAAGCGTCCCACAACTCACACCAGCACACGAACACAAGCAATCATCATAAAAATTTCTGCACACCATTCTTATTTGACTTACTACGATCTAAACGTTCCTATTACAGGTTTATTCGATGGAAGCCTAAACTTAATCGTTAGAACCGGTGCTGTTCTCAACGTGTGACGAGGGTGGTCCATATATGGGCGCACGCCATGGTGAGTCGGCAGTCCATGTAGGGATAGATGATGCTGGTGGTCCATTTGCTCCCGCGTTGGCATGAGTCTCCTCCTATTTTTCCAGCAAGTACAGCTTCTTGCGGAGGTAACGGATCTCTTCTTTGCGCTTGCATAGCGGTTTCCTAACTCCACGAGCAACCTCTGAGACTTGTCAGCAGCTTGTGGCTTGGAAAGAGCTCCTTCATGGGGTCCAATGATCTCCCTTATACAACTCTTCCGATACGGGTGCATCTGAAAAGTAGTGTTATCAAGCTGCTCACGGAAGGAGTAGAACAGTCCGGTGAGTGCATCCCATGCGGCATCATCGATAGCTTCTGCCCTTGTAGCTCTCCATGTGGGTGTGAAGTGCCGTGTGACAACCCTACCGTTATATAGGATGGTTACGTCAGCCTTCCACTCTTCATGTCCAAGATGAGGGACTTTCTTGCGAAGAAATTCTGGATATAAGCTGTAGCAATCCAGAAATTCTTTAAGCTCCCTGGATATGTGTCCTCCTTCCATTCCGTCGAACCGAAATTCTTGAACTGAATGGTTGGCCCATTCATCACCTTCATTATTGGTCTCAGCAAGGGGTGGCTCCTCCTCGGGTTCATCTCCTCCCGTCATAGCTTCATGAGGCTCCACGGGGTGTAAGCCCGCGTGAAACTCCTCCTAAGGTGCGTACCAATGCCGTTCTTGTGGATCATCCTCCATATCATCTTCGAATGGTTCCACCGCTTCCGGGTCCTCTTCCTCATGCGTAGAGCTATTGTCTTCCTCTTCATCACGAGGTTCCGTCTTCACCTCCGCCCAATATGGTCCATCGGACACATCAATGGGGTTAAGTGCACTCCCACGTGGTGGTGGATGAGTACTTATGTGTGTCGTGCTCCAAAAGAAGAGAAAAGAGGGGCTGAAAATAGCACTTTGCGGTGGCTGAATTGACAAGTAAAGTGCAGAAGCAAGCAATTTTTGAAAATAGAAGTTTAGAGGGGTGTTCCTATGTGTTTTAGAGTGTCCATTCTACCTAGGCTTGCCTCCTACGGTCAACATGGCTCTGATACCAATCTGTGACACCCGGTTCCGAAAATAGAACCAAGTGAATGCATATGTGTGCCCAGGATGTTCATCACACAAACACATGTAATCCACAAACTTGATTCAAAATATAACCACGAATAAATTGTGTTTAAGTACTTTATTACAATGACTTAATGTCTCACTCATGAATATCCAACTTAATTAGCATCGGAAGACTCTAAATGACAGCAGAAAATGGCTAAGACAGCAGGCTCCATCTTCGACTCCACAGGCATGTTGACGGTAGTTCGCACGCCTACTACTCCACATGGTCCTCGAAGTACTCATCTCCTGTAGCTGATGTTTATGTGGTAATGCAAGGGTGAGTACATGTCGTACTCAGCATGTGCGGGAAAAGTATGACATGTAGCTTACAACAAGGTAGGAAATAAAAAGGATCATTGCAGCAAGCAAGTTTTATTTCACAAAACATGATAAAAACAGCAACTAAGTCTAGATGAATTAAATCCCAATATAACCAAGTAATCAGCAACATTCTTTCATAATAATTCACCATTTATCAAGTCTCAACCAGCCATTAATCCTTTCTCAAGTTCATCTCATGCTCATAAATATTCATATCCATCTCATATTCATATAACCTAAACCAAACTCATTGTCATGACTCAAAACAGTCCCAAAACCAATCCCAATGACCATACCATAACCATACCGAATAACCATCCCAAGTTTTCCCTCTAATCATGGAAGTTGGTCAGGTGCTTGTGACCGGAAGCACGGCTATCATGATAGTTTTACACTCTGCAGAGGTGGCACACTTTACCCACAGTTCGTGATTTCGTCACCCATCGGCGACTGTAGAACCTCCATTATATCAGTACACAACCGTCGGTGTATGGCCAAGAGATCACAAAATAGCCTTTACAAAGGGGCTACTAGATGTATGGACTCACTGAGGTTTCACCAGCAGGCTCGAATCACCATTCTCCCACCCACGGGCCCCCTCTTGTGCCATGCAGTACCTCGACTCCCATTCCCCGCGCCATCCATGGTCCATAACAATCTAGCAACGCACCTAATTAATCAGCTAAGCCGCACCCTGTAAGGGCCTAAGTTTTTGGCACATATTCAAAGTGTTCATCACCACACACACACTTCATTTGAAGAAAGTTGATGAACACATTTGAAAAGCAAGTAACCACCATCAACATGATCATTAGAGAACAAACTCACACAATGCAAAAGTGGCATTTCCCACATGCATCATATAGGGGCTGGGCATATGTAAAACTCCTACACCTTGTTAGGAATGTCCATGCCAAGTTTCACCACAATTCAAAATCTTTTTGAAGTCATTTTGGGTATAGCTAGCAAGAGGGTGGTTTGAACTCAAATTAAAATTCAAACTGTTTTCGTCCCATGAATTCAAAAGTGCGAGGCATATTCTTACTCAGCACATTTTTGTGAGCTCATGCACCAATTTTCACTCCATTTGGAGTTGATCTTGACATGAGCTAAGTTTAGCAAATTCAAACTTTTTTTGAATTTCAAAACTGCATATATGCTGAAATTTAGTCAAACACAAACCAATTTGAATTCTATCCCATTCAAATGGTTCAGAGGTAGATAATTCAAATCACCATGGGTATAAGGGGGATTACTGTTTAGACAGTGAGAGGGAGTTAATTTCAGAGGTTAAAAAGGAGGTGGGACCCACATGTCAGCCACTGAATCAAATTCAACCGACTGAAACTTCAGCACTCGGTCACCGGGCTTCCTCCGAGGGCGCCACCGAGGGGGGACCACCGCGCCACCAGCTGCTTGCCCACGCGCGGATGCAGGTCGGTTCTAATCGTTTCTTAAGGCGCCCCGCGCCCTCTGCCGAAGCACCCCGCGTTGCTTTCTCCTCCACGCGAGCTGCACCGAGCCGAGCTCCTCTGCCTTCCGCCTCTCTGTTCAATCGAGAAACCACAGAAACATCGCACCCTCTCCTCCTCCCAGTGGCTAGACGGCACCCTGAGCTCAGCCTCTACTTCCCCGACGTCTAAACCACCGAGCGTCGGCCTCCTTTTCCCGTGATCAGCGCCATCTGCCGCAACCGAGCTCAAGAACGTGATCGGGCGCTCGTGGGCAGCATTCCACAGGGACTTTCACGGCCCAGCAAGAGTGGCAACAAAATCGCGCGGCCACCGTGCTGCTCCCCTCCAATTTGTGGAGCCAACAGTGAAGCATCGACCCGGAATTTCCAAATTTTGCTCTGGCAACCTCCACCCGAGCATCCGGTATGGTTCCTTCGAATTCCCGCTCTCTTATCCTCCTTTGGTCATCAAACTTGGCACATAGACGCTGGACTAGCCGGCGATCATCTTCCTTTTAGCATCCGTTGCATGAAAATGGCTAGGAGCGACGGATTTCGAGCTCGATCAAGGGCGTTCATGCGGACACGGTCGGTCACACGGTGCTGACAACCTTGCAGCCATTTCTGAACACCTTTGAGGCCTTGTTGAGATTCCTAGAGGTGCACTGGTGCTGCAGAGCTCATCGGTACAGGTTTTTGCGGGTTAGAACTTCCGGCTGACGCTGCCGAACCTCAACAGAGGCCGCTGCACGTCGCCGGCCACCTTCCTGTCATCTGCAGTCCTAAAGCACCTCACCATCGTGTTCCCCGGGGTCCTAAACGCACTGGCGGCGAGTTTTAGCTCGGACGGTGGCCGGGAACGGCCGGCCGGCAAGCTACAGCTTGCTCCGGCGAGCGGAGAGCGCGGCCGCGCGCTGGGAACCGGCGGGAGGAAGACGAAGGGGTGGGCCCCGGCTGTCAGTAGCTCAAAAATTTAAATCCCCGATCGGGTGTGGCTGGGATCTAGTGTGTTGGTGCGCTGGAAAGCTGTGGCCCGGGTGTGGCCCATTTCTGATTGGCTGCCATTTAAATAAGCGGGCCCAGTAGAGTTTTCAGTAGGAAAACAATTCCAGTTGCTGCTCAAACTTTGGAAATTCATAGCTCTCTGTAGAAACCTCCAAATTGAGTGATTCCAATTGGGTTGAATTCAGCTTCCTGAGTACTTTTCAGCAAATCAAGTTTCACATCATGAAAATCCTTATTTCTCCAGAATTAATTCTTCAAAGTTTAAACTGTTTAGAATTGTAACTGGAGAACCCTTTGAAGGAAAATTCTGAAATTTTACTGGGATGTTCACCAAAATATCCCTGAGCTACCATAAAAAATTCAGATCCATTTGAGCTCATTTGATCCACCTAATGGTGTGATTAATAAAACTGTTCCAGAGAAAATAGAAAATATCCAGAAACATTTTCAGAATTTCTCTGAAATTGTTTAGCTCATATCTTTAGTTAGTAACCTTCAAATTAAGTGAAACCAACCCCATAGAACCCTCTCCCAAAATCTAGTTTTCAGAAAGTCATAGATTGCTCTATGAAAATCCCTAGAACACCTTAGGAGCTCTAATTAAGGTCAAGTGCATAATTATTTGTGGAAAGCTCAAATGAGCTTTGCTGCAAATAAAACTTGGCCAAGTCTCTGTTTAGGTTGTAACCAAACCACAGTAAAAATTTCAGAGTCAATGGGTCTGTCTTGTGGGATTATAGTCTTCACAAGTCTAAATTCAATCCAAATACATTTAAATTGATACATATACTTGTTATATCATGTAGTCGCTAAGGTTGAGGAGGAACCCAAAATCTTAGACTTCGTTACTCCGGAAGAGCGGCTAGCCTACGACCAAGAGCAGCAAGGCAAGCTCCGGTTTGCATTAACCTCTTTACAAATTTTTATTATTTTGAGAACTTCCTTTGAGTACCACTTATTTCTTGCATTAAAGTCTTGTTTGAAACCCAAATGCATAGTCAAGAAAACCAGGAGTTGGGATTAAGATTGAAAACCTCGTTAGCCACTACAATGCTAAGATATAGTAGAATTCGGTACAAGTCGAGTAGTTGGAACTACTCGAGAATAGGCTAGAGGCACATCGCTCAGGTAAGAATAGCAAATAAAACACATGGCAAGAAAAATGAGACCGAGCGGAGAGTAAGGGCAGCAGGACTTTGGGGCCTGCGTGCTATAGCTCCGCTTCGGTCGATTGAGGACCGAGCCGTGTGCGGGCCTGTTGAACAAGCTAGAACAGTACCGAAGACCTACCGGATATATGGTAACCGGGAAACCGATGTAACTCGGGTAGCTGGGTATTGAGGCATTGTCTGTCGTTCAGAGGGTAGGTTGAGAGCTCGAGGTGTAAATCGGCTGGCGGCACTGAGATGCGCGTGCAGAGACCTCTTGCTCGGGACGATAGGACCGGTTCAATATTTGGCTAACGGGTGAAAGGTGGTTGCATACGACGTCCGTGATGGTTGCTGTAGGCAACATCGAGTACGGGCGTACGTGACAGGTTATTCGGGTAACCCTGCAGGTGTAAATCGATTATAATCGCCGTCCCTCGCGGTCAGTGAGTACAACTTGTTCACTGTACCGTGACGTAGAAAGAACAGGCTAGATACATGTCAAAATGTTGCTGATTGAAGGATGGACTTTGATTGTTAATGATTTGTTGTAGTTTAGAGCTAATTTAAGTTCTTTTCAACTTTGGGCAAAGTACATGAGAGAAATGTGTTTCTTGTTTGATTGCTACTGTCTCATGTGCCTTAGCGTAAAGTCTCCACAACCTGTTGCTAAAACTTGAAAGTAAGGTTCCACTAATTAGGCGAGTCCTTGCAACTTATTTTACCTCATGTAACCTCTAACCCTCCATGTAGAAGTTTCATGTTTAGGAGAGACGGGTCAGTCTTGCTGTGCCATCATGCTCACTGCTTGTGTTTGAAGCTTTTGCAGGGTTCTATGAGGAAGGGACTCCCGAGGAGGAGACGGAACCCCAGGAGTGGAACCCCGTTGAGTGGGACTCGTGCACGCCACCGTGTTAGTGTGGGTGCATGCTAGAGGGGATACGTTCACGGTCTGAACGTGAACTCGATGCGTAGTCTACGCCCGTGAGTGTAGACTGGACATATTTTGTTGTAAAAATGTTCATACACTGGTTTATGTAATAAAACTTTGCTTCCGCTTTGTACCTTTTATGTGTGTTATCCGGTGCTGTGCAACACAGCACCCCTCAGCATGATCCTGGCTCGACAAGGCTGATGGTGTCATGTCAGCGTTGGTATCAGATCTCGCTTGACGTTTAACACACTACAAAGGTCATCTTTTTGAAAAATCCAGTGAGGATCTTGTTAGTAGCCCATATAAGGATGTTATTAGTGTATAGAAAGTGGCATACTAACCTAATTGCTTATATCGGAAAATCGTGCATCTCAGGACGCTTTATGTCTTGGGGGGTGCACGTAAGCGCTGTCCACAAGTGCGCACGAGCTGAAGGGTGGAGCCCCACATGCGGCAGGTAACCCGACCCGCTTTAATATCCTCTACGACTCTTCATGTCATTTGGGGTATTTGAGCAACGTCTGTCCCTGGCGTGCTTCGGGCGAATTAGGAGACCCCATCACGTGGTCAGTAACGTGAACACGTAGCTCAAGGCATGTTTGGCTTGAGAACATCCGGGCGAGTGATGACGGCTGGGTGTACGAACTGTATGGATACCGGGCTCGGTGTGCAGCCGAGTCTGACGATTGTGTGAGTTATCTGCAGGTAGTCTAACCATGAAATGGTAGACGTATAGCATCCGTGTGCGAGAGACGCTTAGTGTCACTGAGTTAACGAAGCCGGCTAAGTCCAGTATAGGTTTTTCTTTGTGAGAACGTAGTACCGACATGCTTTGGTGACACATCGATGTCACACTCCACTAAATGAACAACTTCATTGTAAAACTTTAAAGTTTTAATCCAGAGCAGTAAAACTTGATGTAACTCCTTCCCTTGAACAGGATATTCAAAGTTAACAAGTTTTCAACTTATAGGATACTAAGAACAGAGTCCCCTGTTTTCAGCTGAAATAAGGCTGAAGTTAATCAGAGGTTAGAGGTTGACTTCTTTCGAGGTTGGGGTCATATGATACACTTCTGGAAGGCTTTGGAAGAGATTTACAACTTTTCTGTTGAGGTCCAGAGGTGTTTCATCCCTTAACCCATCGAAAAATGCAGTAGTGTTGAAACTGTCCAGAAAACAGGGCAGAGCAAACACTCTCTGTAACTCTCTGTAAATTGAGCATAACTTCCTGCGTAAAAATCCAAAAATAGAAAAAGAGGTAGTTCTGAAAAGTTAATGAGATGTGGTACAACTTTGTAACAGAAAGTTTTGTCAGATTGGGAGCAGAATTAACTGGAATTCTTGGATCAAATCAGTACCTAAGGCAGGGAGGTGCTGTCCAATTTCTCCAGAAATTCTGTTAACTTTAACGTCTTATAACTTTTGAACCGGGACAGATCTTAGGCCAAGTAAATACTTTCTGGAAAGCTATTGAAGTTAAATTCATCTTTGATTTTGAGTTCCATAATTGGTTTTGCATTTAGCATGGTCTAAATCAGGTTGAAATGGAAACTGGTCCGGACTGTCATATTGGATGGCAGATCAACAGTCAAATTTGTTTAAGTTTGAACTACGTTTCCAAGTTTTATGAGTTCAATGACATGTTTTGTGTTATAACTCAATGATTTACTGTTCAAATAAATATTTGACATTTCTCAAATATATTTGTACAGATGACAGCGGATAAACAGTTTGAGAACGGGTGGGTGGAATCTCACTGTTCTCACCACAGCGGCTATCCGGAAGCATTGAGGCAGATGCTTCAATATTTTGGGTACGACAAGATGCCGCAGTACTTCGCCAAGGAAGAAGGCGAGGAGGGGAACAAGACGTGGACAATCTATGTCGAAGTTCCTGCAGGACCTACGCCACCCGGTTGGGCGCCGTTCACTGTTACGGTGAGAGGTAGACAACCGGAGGGAATGTGGCAAGTGGCAGCCCGCGACACCATGTCGCGTTTCTGCCAACTACACGTGAGAGATATGGAGGGCACTCCATACACGCTCGTTCCGGTGAATGGACGGGCTAATCACGTGTGAGAGGGAGGTATATGGAGGCAACCGATCCGGGTTGCCCAAGGTACAGTCCCGCGGAGGCAAACCTTAGTCTCCAATTGAGGGCAGGAACAGCCGTGATGGACAGCCAAGCTGTTCATACGGAGTGTCTCGCCGTGAAGCTTGAGGAGAGCAACAGCCGTGGAGATCATTTCGAGAGTGCTCACAGCGCACCCCGTAATGTTCTCCTTCCGACGATTAAGCGACTGAACGAACAACATAATCAGTTGCATCGTCTGAAGAAGGCGAAGAGGAAAAGCCGTGTCGACATCACGGCTTTGCAACAGCAGGTGGAGGCTCTGACCCAGCAGAATGAGCTCCTTACTCAAGAGCGGGATGACGCTATTGAGGAAGGACAAGGCTGGGAAGAGGACTACAACCAGGCCATGGACGAGGTGCACGCATTGCAGGACCTCGTACCTCCGGTAATGGGCATACCAGTGGTAGGCGCTGTACCCGTGGTCTTTGGGTCTTTTGGCAATGGGAGAACCCGAGATGGGAGAGGAGGTTGTAGACCTAGAGCCACCAGAAGAGATACCGGAGGAGGACGACCCGCAGGAGGTCGAGTTCTACTCCGAGTAGGGGGTTACCGTGGCCAAGTAGGGCAACCAGAGTGGTGTAACCCAAACTTTTGTAACCAGTGACATGTCGTGTAGGCAGTAGCGTATGTATAGGTAGTGACGACATGAGCACGACTTCTCAGAGACCCGAGAATAATGTATCTTGTATAAAGTTTATGCTTTATCAATATATGTGAATGTTGTGCAAATTATTCATGCGTCACATCAAATACCTACTGTTTCATATGGAATTTTTAAGTATGACATGTGCTGATTGCTGCTGTTTTGAATTTCAGAATGACTCGTACTCGTGCCAACTAGGACATTGGGGGTTCTAGTCAAGGGGGAGAAAACTCCCAACAGCCTCCCGAGGACTCCTCGGGACAGCAACAGCAACAGCAGCAATAGCAACAGAAACAACAAACACCGCCACCGCCAAAGGTTACATTGGCCGACATCGTTGCGGCAATGGCGGGTTCTCATCAGAAGCACAAGGAGTTGCTGCAAACTCTCATCGCAAATACGTCTCGACCAGAGAGGCGTCAAGATCGTGAGGAGAGTCAACAGAGCTCCTACTCCGACTTTCTATCGACTCATCCCCCGGTATTCTCAAGGGCTGATGAACCCCTCGATGCGAACAACTGGCTCCGCACGATGGAGATGAAGTTCGGGCTGCTCCAAGTGAGTGAGCAGCGCAAGACTCAGTTCACGGTCCAACAGCTCCAGGGATCTGCAAGCGCGTGGTGGGCGAACTACTGTGCTTCACAGCCCACCGACCTAGTTATGACCTGGACGGAATTCAGGACGGCCTTCAGGGCCTATCACATACCGCCGGGTCTCATGAAGAGGAAGACGCAGGAGTTCTTACGCCTGCAACAAGGGAGCCGAAACGTGCTGGAATATTCCAGGTCGTTCAACGATCTCGTGCTCTACGCTTCATATCACGCCGATACTGAAGAGAAGCGGCAGGATCACTTCTACCAGGGGTTTAATTCACTCCTGAAGGACAAACTGGCGATGTTCAATCGCGGCAGCCTCAACGATATAATTGATGCTGTGGATTGTTCAGGAGGACTCCGGCAACGAGTTAGCGGCGGCGGAAGGGAAGCGAAGCACGCCGCAAAGCAGCGGAGAAGGAAGTGGTCCTTCTCAGAAATATTGGATGGTGAATCGCCCACCATCGGGTCCACGCTGGCAGCCACCACAGAGGCCGATGCCGTTCCGCAGTCGGCCATATTCTTCACCGGCATTCAGGCCGGCACTACCAGTACCACCTCCGCAACAACAGCAGCAGCGGGCGATGCCGCGTGCGTATGCACCTCAGCAGCGCATGCCGGGCTTTCGTCCCCCAAGCACAGGCCAAGCAGCAGCCACATGCTACAAATGTGGTCGTCCAGGACACATCGCCAGCAGTTGTCTGGAGAGACAAGGCGGCGGAGTTGCACCACAACTTCCGGGGAGGAATCAGCCCCGGAATCCTACTAATGCGCGGCAGTTAAACCCTAGGCCCCGCACCGTCCACCAACTTTCCATAGAGGACATGCCGGAGGGTGAGCCAATCCTTGCAGGTATGTTCCAACTCCACCTGCATCCCGCCATAGTATAGTTTGATTCAGGTGCCACGCATAATTTTATTAGCCAAGCTTTCATTGCTAAACACAGCTTGCAAATACTACCCACCGATAGCCCATATTTGATTTGTTCACCGGGTGGAAGATTTCAGCAAGCATGATGATTTCTAAAGTACCATTATGCTTAGCGGGTGGAGTGTACCCTACGTCTCTCATAGTTCTAGAGGGACAGAAGGTCGATGTCATCTTAGGGATGTCGTGGTTAACCCGCCACAGCGCTGTTTTAGACACCGCCCTCCGAGTCGTGCATCTACGCTCAGATATGCACGAGTCACAATCGTTATTTCTGGACAGTCCAGAAATAAAACTTCCAAGTGTGTATCAATCCACAACCATCAGATTGGAAGACATTCCAGTGGTCCGAGAATTTCCTGACGTGTTCCCGGATGATTTACCGTGGACGCTGCCCGACAGAGTGACACGACCCCACGGTCTTGTCAAGCCAGGATCACGCTGAGGGGTGCTGCGTTGCACAGCACCGTATAACACACGTCAGAGGTACAAAGTGGAAGCGAAATTTTATTACATAAACAGGTTTATGAACATGTTTACATCAAAATAAGTTCAGTCTACACTCGCGGGCGTAGACTACGCATCAAGTCCACGTTCAGCCCTTGAACGTGCCCTTGCTAGCACACACGCACACTAACTCTGCGGCGTGCATGACTCCCACTCGACGGTGTTCCCCTCCTGGGGTTCCGTGTCCTCTTCGGGAGTCCCTTCCTCATAGAACCCTGCAAAAGCTTCAAACACAAGCAGTGAGCACGAAGGCTCAGCAAGTCTGACCCGTCTCACCTAAACATGGAACTTCTACATGAGGGGTGATGGGTACATGAGGTAAAAATCATTTGCAAGGACTCGCCTAATTAGTAGAACCTTACTTTCAAGTTTTAGCAGCAGGTTGTGGAGAACCTTACGCTAAGGCACATGAGAGAGCCGCAATCAAACAAGAAACGCATTTCCCTCATGTACTTTGCCCAAAGTTGAAAAGAACTTTAGTTAGCTCTAAGCTACAGCAATTCATTAGCAATCAAGTCCATCTTTCAATCAGCAACATTTTAACATGTAACTAGCCTGTTCTTTCTACGTCATGTTACAGTGAATAAGTGGTACTCACTGACCGCGAGGGACGGCAATTATAATCGATTTACACCTGCAGGGTTACCCGAACAACCCGTCACGTACGCCCGTACTCGATGTTGCCTACAACAACCATCACGGACGCCGTACGCGACTACCATTCACCCGTTAGCCAAATGTTGAACCGGTCCAATCGTCCCAAGCAAGAGGTCTCTGCACGCGCATTTCAGTGCCGCCAGCTGATTTACACCTCGAGCTCTCAACCTACCCTCTGAACGACCAGCTATGCCTCAACACCCAGCTACCCGAGTTACATCAGTTTCCCGGTTCCCATATAGCCGGTAGGTCTTCGGTACTGTTCTAGCTTGTTCAACAGGCCCGCACACGGCTCGGTCCTCAATCAACGCAAGCGGAGCTACAGCACACAGGCCCCAAAGCCCTGCTGCCCTTACCCTCCGCTTGGTCTCATTTTCTTGCCATGTGTTTCATGTGCTATCACTACTCGAGTCGAGTGCCTCTAGCCTATGCTCGCGAGTAGTTCCAACTACTCGACTTGTACTGAATCCTACTCTATCTTAGCATTGCAGTAGCTAACGGGGTTTGCCATCCTAAACCTAACCCATGGTTTTCTTGGCTATGCAGTTGGGTTTCCAAACAAGACTCTAATGCAAAGAATAAAGTAATCAAGTATGTGCTCAAAACAATAAAATTTTGCAAAAAGGTTTATGCAAACCGGAGCTTGCCTTGCTGCTCTTGGTCGTAGGCTAGCTGTTCCTCCGGCGTAACGAAGTCTAGGACTTCGGGTTCCTCCTCGACCTTAGCGACTACATGTTAGAAGAAACATATGTATCAATTTAAATGTGTTTGTATTAAGTTTTAAACTTGTGAAGCTTATAAGTCCAACTAGACAGACTCTATGACTGTGAAACTTTTATTGTGGCTTGGTTACAACCTAAATAGAGACTTGGTCAAGTTTTAGTTGCAGCAAAGCTCATTTGAGCCCTCCACAATTAATTATGTACTAGACCTTAATTGAAGGCTTTTAGGGTGTTCTGAGGATTTTCATGAAACAAACTATGACTTTCTGAAAACTAGATTTTCAGAGGGTTCTAATGGAGTTGGTCTCACTTAATTTGAATGTTTCTAGCTAAAGATATGAGCTAAACAATTTCAGAGAAACTCCTGAAAATGTTTCTGAACATTTTCTACTTTCTCTGGAACAGTTTCACTAATCACACCATTAGGTAGATTAAATGAGCTCCAATGGGTCTGAAATTTTTATGGTATTTCAGGGATATTTTGGTGAACATCCCAGCAAAATTTCAGGATTTTTCCTCCCCAGGATTCTCCAATTAAAATTCCTAACAGTTTAAACTTTGAGGAATTATTCCTGGAGAAACAAGGGTTTTCATGAAGTGAAACTTGATTTGCTGGAAAGTGCTCCGAAAGCTGAATCCAGTAAAATTTGGTTCACTCGATTTGGAGCTCTTTAGCCAAAGTTATGGGAATTTGAAGTTTGGGAGAATTCTGAAAATCGGGGAAAAGTTTAAATTCTCGGGGCCCGCGGGGACACGTGTCGAGCGAGGAGGTGTCCGGCACACCAGGGATACCACACGTGTCGAGCGCGGAGGTGTCCGGCACACCGGAGCTCACAGGGTATTTGTGCGCCAGCACAGCCGATCCCCGGCCACACCCGATCCCGATTTAAATTCTTCAGCCGCTGACACGTGGGCCAGCCGGCTTCGTCTTCCTCCCGCTGTTCTCTCGCGCCCGCGACGCCGACCTCGCCAGAGCAGACTCGGGCTCGCCGGCTCACCGCTGCCGGACCTCCCATGGTCTGAAACTCGCCACCAGGGGGTTGTCGACGTCGAGGAACACGTCGGTGGTGTCAGGTCGGGCTGGGGTGACCGGAAAGAGCTCGGCGACGTGCCGCGGCCTCGGTTGAGGTTCGGCACCGTCGACCGTGGTTTCTAAACCCGCCAACACCTCGAACAAACGGCCCTACAGCATCAGTGTACCTCTAGGAAGCTCGACAAGGTGTCAAAAGGGTTCAGGGATGGCGGCAAGTCGGTCGGCACCGTGTGACCGATCGTGCCCGCCATGATCGCCCTCGATCGAGCTCGAAATTCGTCACTCCTAGCCAGTTTCACGCTACGGACGCAGAAAAGAACTTGATCGCAGGCTATTCCAGCGTCTATGCGCAAGATTTGATGACCTCCGAAAGATCATAGAGCGAGAATTTAAAGAAACCGTACCGGAAGCTCGGTTTACGGTCGCCGGAGCAAAAACTGGAAATTCTCTGCGGATTCTTCACGGTTGGCTTTAAAACTTGGAGGAGAGCAGCACGGTGGTCGCGCGCTCCTGTTGCCTCTCTCGCTGGACCGTGAAAACGCCTGTGGAACGCTGCCCATGGGCGCCTGACTCTCGGCTGAGGCTAGGTCGCTGCGGTGGCGATCGTTTTCGGGCAAAGGAGGTCGGAGCTCGGGGTTTCTGGCATTGGGGAGGTGGAGTGCGACCTCAGGTGGCTGTCTAGCAGCTCAGGGACGGAGGAGGAGATGGTTTTTCTGGTTTTCCCGATTGAGCAGAGAGCTGCGGCGAGAAACAATGCCGCTGCTCGGGTTTGCCCGCGAGAAGATAAAGCCGGCCGACTCCTGCTCGGCTGAGGCGGTGCCGGTCGCGTGGGGGCGCGAGCAAGCCGCCCTGGGCGCCAGCGCGCGGAGAGGGAAGCAGCTGGTGGCGCCGGTAGCTGCTCGGTGGCACGGCGGACAGCTGCTCGGTGGAATTTCCCACCGAGACTCTGACTTTGGGTGCAAGTTTCTTCTTCTTCCCTCTATGACATGTGGGTCCCACCCGGGGTTTTAACCTCTGAAATTTACTCCTAATCACTGTTGTAAACAGTGAGCCCCATAATACCCCTGGTGATTCAAATTATTCACCCCTGAGCCATTTGAATTGAGTAGAATTCAAATTGGGTTTGGTTTGAGTGAATTTCAGCACAAGTTCAGTTTTGAACTCAAATAAAGTTTGAATTTGTCCCACTTAGCTCATGTCAAGATCAACTCCAAATGGAGTGAAAATTGGTGTGTGAGCTCACAAAAATGTGCTGAATAAGAATATGCCTCCCACTTTTAAATTCATGGGATAAAAACAGTTTGAATTTGAATGTGGTTTCAAACTGCCCTCTTTCTATATATACCCAAAATGACCTCAAAAAGGTTTTGAATTTGGGTGAAACTTGGCATGGACATCCTTAGCAATGTGTAGGAGTTTTCATATGTCCAGCCCACCTATATCACATGTGGGAAATACCACTTTTGCAATATGTGAGTTTGTTCTCTAATGAGCATGTTGATGGTGGTTACTTGCTCTTCATTTGTGTTCATCATCTTTCCTCAAATGAGGTGTGTGGTGTGGTGATGAATACTTCAAATGTGTGCCAAAACTGAGGCCCTTACATTCCTCCCCCCTTAAAAGAATCTCGTCCCGAGATTATAAGGTGAAAATGAGAGAGAGGACGGTGGAAAATTACCGGATATGCGACGTGAAAAAGTCAGGGTAGTTAGCGCGAAGAAATTCTTCGCTCTCCCATGTCGCTTCGTCCATGTAGTGATTACTCCATAGAACCTTGTAGAACTACAACGTACGATTGCGTGTGGTTCAGGCCTTTTCATCAATAATCTGCACCGGTTCCTCCCGATAGGTGAGATCCGGTTGCAGTTCTTCAATACCCTCCAGCTGAACGGTAGTTGATAGCTTAAGACACATCCTCAGCTGGGCAATGTGAAAGACGTCGTGCACACCGGAAAGTGCTTCTGGTAATTTCAGCCGGTATGCCACTGATCCACATCTTTCGGTAATCTGGAATGGACCGGTGAATCGGGGTGCCAACTTCCCTCTCACCCCAAATCTGTTTACGCCCTTCATTGGAGACACCCGTAGATATACGTGATCTCCAACTTCGAATTGTAATGGGCGCCTTCTCCGGTCCGCATACTGTTTCTGACGGGATTGAGCGGCTTTTAGGTTCGCTTGAATCAGACGAACCTTTTCTTCCGCGTTGTTGACAAGGTCAATCCCGAAGGTAACCCTTTCGCCAGACTCACACCAGTTCAATGGTGTGCGGCACTTCCTACCTTATAGCGCCTCGTAAGGTGCCATCTTAATGCTGGCTTGGTACCCATTGTTGTACGAGAACTCGGCTAACGGCAAGTGATCATCCCAATTCTTGCCGTGGTTGATAGCGCAAGCTCGTAGCATGTCTTCTAAAATCTGATTTACCCGCTCCGTCTGCCCATCCGTCTGCGGGTGGTATGCTGAACTACGGATAAGCTTCGTCCCCAAGGCAGCGTGCAGCTGCTCCCAAAAACGGGACACAAATAAAGTGCCCCGATCCGATATGATAGTACGGGGTACGCCGTACAAGCATAGGATCCGTGAGATGTACAGTTCAGCGTACTTCTTGGCGTTGTAGTTTGTGTTAACCGGGATGAAATGGGCAACTTTGGTGAGCCGATCGACGATCACCCACACAGAATCATGTTTCTGAAAGGTGGTGGGTAAACCGACGATGAAATCCATGCTCACGTCCTCCCACTTCCAGGCAGGAATGCCCAGTGGTTGCAGGAGTCCCGGTTTCCGCATGTGGTCTGCCTTCACCCTTCGACATGTATCACACTCGGACACGTATTTTGCAGTCTCACGCTTCATCCGTGTCCACCAAAACTTGCTTCTGAGTTCTTGATACATCTTGTTGCTGCCGGGGTGAATAGAAAACTTTGACAAGTGAGCCTCATCAAAGATTTTCTTCCGTAGCTCCGTGTTACGGGGTACGACGATCTGGTCCTTGAACCATAGGACGCCGTCTCCGTCCTTCCGGAAACATTTCAGCTCCCCACTGTCTACACGTCCCCGCAAATGTGACATGCCCTTGTCATTCTTCTGGGCTGCCGCTATCTCTTCATGGATGGTGGGGATCAAAGCTAGGTTGTAAAGAGCTCCGTGTGGAATCACATGTAGTGGTGGTTCGCTCTCTTCCAACGGTGTGATGGTCAGATTGTTTACGTGTGACTTGCGGCTCAGCGCATCTGCCACTACGTTTGCCTTGCCCGGATGATAATGGATCTCTATTTCGTAATCCTTTATCAGTTCTAACCATCTTCGTTGCCTCATGTTCAGCTCCTTCTGAGTGAATATGTACTTGAGGCTTTTGTGGTCGGTATATAGATGTACGAGGTTACCGAGTAGGTAGTGCCTCCACATTTTTAGTGCAAGTACCACGGCAGCGAGCTCTAAGTCGTGGGTTGGATAATTTTGCTCATGGTTTCTAAGCTGTCGTGATCCATACGCGACCACTCTTCGGTCTTGCATCAGCACACATCTGAGCCCAATGCCGGATGCATCGCAGTACACATCGAACGGTTTTGTTGTGTCTGGCTGCGCCAAAACCGGTGCTGGTGTCAGGTGCTTGACTAAAGCCTTGAATGCTGCTTCACATGTTGGACTCCAAATATATTTGGTAGCCTTCTTCAGCAGCTCTGTCATTGGCTTGGCAATCTTTGAGAAGTTCGGAATGAACCTCCGATAATATCCCGCGAGTCCGAGGAAACTCCATACCTCGTGAACAGTTCTCGGGGATTTCCAATTCAGCACTTGAGTGATCTTGCTCGGGTCCACAGCGATGCCCTCCGCTGAGATAATATGCCCGAGGAAAGGCACTTGCGATATCCAGAACTCGCATTTGCTGAATTTCGCGTATAACTTGTGATCCCGCAGCCGTTGCAAGACTATACGCAGATGCTTCTTGTGATCTTCCTCCGACTTGGAATATACTAGGATGTCGTCGATGAAGACCACGACAAACTTGTCCAGCTCCGGCATGAATACCGAGTTCATCAAGTACATGAAATGAGCTGGAGCATTGGTGAGGCCGAAGGACATGACCAGGTACTCATAAAGTCCGTACCTCGTCGAGAAAGCCGTCTTCGGAATGTCCTCAGCCCTTATCTTAATCTGATGATACCCGGATCTTAAGTCCATCTTGGAAAAGATCTTTGCTTCGACCAACTGATCAAACAACATGTCGATCCGTGGCAACGGGTACTTGTTCTTGATGGTAACAGCATTTAATGGACGATAGTCCATGCAAAGCCGCAACGTCTCATCCGTCTTCTTCAAAAACAATGCCGAACACCCCCTACTCGGAGTAGAACTTGACCTTCTGTGGGTCGTCCTCCTCCGGTACCTCTGCTGGTGGCTCTGGATCTGCCACCCCTTCTCCCATCCAGGGTTCTCCCATTGCTGGAAGGCCCAAGACCACCGGTATGCCCAATACCGGAGGTACGAGGTCCTGCAAAGCATGCACCTCGTCCATAGCCTGGTTGTAATCTTCTTCCCAGCCTTGCCCTTCCTCAATAGCGTCGTCTCGCTCTTGAGCAAGGTCCTCGTTCTGCTGGGTCAGATTCTGTACCAGTTCTTGTAATGCCGCGATGTCAACACGGCTCTTTTTCCTTGCCTTCTTCAGACGACGCAACTGATTGTGTTGTTCATTCAGTCGCTTGATCGTCGGAGGGAGCACATTGCGGAGTGCGCTGTGAGCACTCTCGAAATGGTCTCCACGGCTCGTGCTCTCCTTGGTCTTCGTGGCGAGATGCTCCGTATGAACAGCTTGGCTGTCCATCACGGCGTTTCCCGCCCTCATCTAGAGGCTAAGGTTTGCCTCCACGTGGTTGTACCTTGGGCAACCCGGATCTGTTGCCTCCTGGTACCTCTCTTCCCACACATGCTGAGCCCGTCCCTCCACCGGAACGAGCGCGTATGGAGTGCCCTCCATAGCCTGCACGTGCAGTTGGCAGAAACGTGACATGGTGTCACGGGCTGCCACTTGCCACATCCCTTCCGGTTGTCTTCCTCTCACCGTGACGGTGAATGGCACCCAACCGGGTGGCATAGGTCCTGCAGGGACTTCGACATGGATCGTCCACGTCTTGTTCCCCTCTTCGCCTTCTTCTTTGGTGAAGTATTGCGGCATCTTATTGTACCCGAAATATTGGAGCATTTGCCACAATGCTTCCGGGTAGCCGCTACGGTGAGAACAGTGGGACACCACCCACCCGTTCTCCAATTGCTTATCTGCTGTCATCTGTAAAAATATATTTGAGAAATGTCAAATATTTATTTAAACAGTAAACCACTGAATTATAACATAAGACATGTCATTGAACCCATAAAACTTGGAAACATAGTTCAAATTTTAAACAAATTTGACTGCTGATCTGCTGTTCAACATGACAGCCCTGACCAGTTTCCATATCAACCTGATTTAGGCCATGTTGAAGGCAAAACCAATTCTGGAGCTCAACATCAAAGTTAAAGCTAACTTCAATAGCTTTCCAGAAAGTATTTGCTTGTCCTAAGATCTGTCCTGGTTCCAAAGTTATGAGATGTCAAAGTTAACAAAATTCCTGGAGAAAATTGGACAGCACCTCCCTGCTTTAGGTACTGATTTGATCCAAGAATTCCAGTTAATTCTGTTCCTAATCTGACAAATCTTTCTGTTACAAACTTGTAACCCATCTCATAGCATTTCCAGAACTACCTCATTTTCTATTTTTGGATTTTTATGCAGGAAGTTATGCTTAATTTACAGAGATTTACAAAGAGTCTTTGCTCTGCCCTGTTTTCTAGACAGTTTCAACTCTACTGCATTTTTCGATTGGTTAAGGGATGAAAAACACCTCTGGACCTCAACAGAAAAGTTGTAAAACTCTTCCAAAGCTTTCCAGAAATATATCATATAACCCCAACCTCGAAAGAACTAAACCTCTAACCTCTGATTAACTTCAGCCTTGATTCAGCTGAAAACAGAGTGCTCTGTCCTTAACAACCTATAAGTTGAAAACTTGTTAACTTTGAATATCCTTTTCAAGGTAAGGAATTACATCAATTTTTACTGCTTTGGATCAAAACCTTCAAGTTTTTAAATGAAGTTGTTCATTTAGTGGGGTGTGACGTCGATGTGTCACCAGATTATGTCGGTACTACGTCTTCACAAAGAAAACCTATACCGGACTTAGCCGGCTTTGTTATTTCAGTGGCACTAAACGTCACTCGCACACGGATGCTACACGTCTACCGTTTCGTGGTCAGGCTACCTGCAGAAACTCAATCAATCGTCAGACTCGGCTGCACACCGAGCCCGGATCCACACAGTTTGTACACCCGGCCGTCATCACTCGCCCGGATGTTCTCAAGCCAAACACGCCTTGAGTTACGTGTTCACGTTTCAGACCACGTGACGGGGTCTCCCAAGTTGCACCATGCACGCCAGGGACAGACGTTGCCCGAATACCCCAAACGACATGAAGAGTCGTAGAGGATATCAAAGAGGGTCGGGTTACCTGCCACCCGTGGGGCTCCACCCTTCAGCTTGTGCGCACTGGTGGACAGCGCTTACGTGTACCCCCCAAGACATAAACGTCCCGAGATACATGATTTTCCAACATAGAAAAATAGTTTAGTATGCCACTTTCTATACACTAATAACATCCTTATACGGGCTACTAACTCGTTCCTCACTGGATTTTTGAAAAAGATGACCTTTATACTGTGTTAAACCTCAAGCGAGCTCTGATACCACGCTGACACGACCCCACGATCTTGTCAAACCAGGATCACGCTGAGGGGTGCTGCGTTGCACAGCACCGTATAACACACGTCAGAGGTACAAAGCGGAAGCGAAATTTTATTACATAAACAGGTTTATGAACATGTTTACATCAAAATAAGTTCAGTCTACACTCGCAGGCGTAGACTACGCATCAAGTCCACGTTCAGCTCTTGAACGTGCCCTTGCTAGCACACACGCACACTAACTCTGCGGCGTGCACGACTCCCACTCGACGGTATTCCCCTCCGGGGTTCCGTCTCCTCTTCGGGAGTCCCTTCCTCATAGAACCCTGCAAAAGCTTCAAACACAAGCAGTGAGCACGAAGGCTCAGCAAGTCTGACCCGTCTCACCTAAACATGGAACTTCTACATGAGGGGTGATGGGTACATGAGGTAAAAATCATTTGCAAGGACTCGCCTAATTAGTAGAACCTTACTTTCAAGTTTTAGCAGCAAGTTGTGGAGAACCTTACGCTAAGGCACATGAGAGAGCCGCAATCAAACAAGAAACGCATTTCCCTCATGTACTTTGCCCAAAGTTGAAAAGAACTTTAGTTAGCTCTAAGCTACAGCAACTCATTAGCAATCAAGTCCATCTTTCAATCAGCAACATTTTAACATGTAACTAGCCCGTTCTTTCTACGTCACGGTACAGTGAACAAGTGGTACTCACTGACCGCGAGGGACGGCGATTATAATCGATTTACACCTGCAGGGTTACCCGAACAACCCGTCACGTACGCCCGTACTCGATGTTGCCTACAACAACCATCACGGACGCCGTACGCGACTACCTTTCACCCGTTAGCCAAATGTTGAACCGGTCCAATCGTCCCGAGCAAGAGGTCTCTGCACGCGCATCTCAGTGCCGCCAGCCGATTTAGACCTCGAGTTCTCAACCTACACTCTGAACGACCAGCTATGCCTCAACACCCAGCTACCCGAGTTACATCAGTTTCCCGGTTCCCATATAGCCGGTAGGTCTTCCGTACTGTTCTAGCTTGTTCAACAGGCCCGCACACGGCTCGGTCCTCAATCAACGCAAGCGGAGCTACAGCACACAGGCCCCAAAGCCCTGCTGCCCTTACCCTCCGCTTGGTCTCATTTTCTTGCCATGTGTTTCATGTGCTATCACTACCCGAGTCGAGTGCCTCTAGCCTATGCTCGCGAGAAGTTCAAACTACTCGACTTGTATCGAATCCTACTCTATCTTAGCATTGCAGTAGCTAACGGGGTTTGCCATCCTAAACCCAACCCATGGTTTTCTTGGCTATGCAGTTGGGTTTCCAAACAAGACTCTAATGCAAAGAATAAAGTAATCAAGTATGTGCTCAAAACAATAAAAATTTGCAAAAAGGTTAATGCAAACCGGAGCTTGCCTTGCTGCTCTTGGTCGTAGGCTAGCTGTTCCTCCGGAGTAACGAAGTCTAGGACTTCGGGTTCCTCCTCGACCTTAGCGACTACATGTTAGAAGAAACATATGTATCAATTTAAATGTGTTTGTATTAAATTTTAAACTTGTGAAGCTTATAAGTCCCACTAGACAGACTCTATGACTGTGAAACTTTTATTGTGGCTTGGTTACAACCTAAATAGAGACTTGGTCAAGTTTTAGTTGCAGCAAAGCTCATTTGAGCCCTCCACAATTAATTATGTACTAGACCTTAATTGAAGGCTTTTAGGGTGTTCTAAGGATTTTCATGAAACAAACTATGACTTTCTGAAAACTAGATTTTCAGAGGGTTCTAATGGAGTTGGTCTCAATTAATTTGAATGTTTCTAGCTAAAGATATGAGCTAAACAATTTCAGAGAAACTCCTGAAAATGTTTCTGGACATTTTCTACTTTCTCTGGAACAGTTTCACTAATCACACCATTAGGTGGATTAAATGAGCTCCAATGGGTCTGAAATTTTTATGGTAGTTCAGGGATATTTTGGTGAACATCCCAGCAAAATTTCAGGATTTTCCTCCCCAGGATTCTCCAATTAAAATTCCTAAAAGTTTAAACTTTGAGGAATTATTCCTAGAGAAACAAGGGTTTTCATGAAGTGAAACTTGATTTGATGGAAAGTGCTCAGAAAGCTGAATCAAGTAAAATTTGGTTCACTCGATTTGGAGCTCTCTAGCCAAAGTTATGGGAACTTGAAGTTTGGGAGAATTCTGAAAATCGGGGAAAAGTTTAAATTCTCGGGGCCCGGGGGACACGTTTCGAGCGCGGAGGTGTCCAGCACACCGGGGATACCACACCTGTCGAGCGTGGAGGTGTCCGGCACACCGGAGCTCACAGGGTATTTGCACGCCAGCACAGCCGATCCCCGGCCACACCCAATCCCGATTTAAATTCTTCAGCCGCTGACACGTGGGCCAGCCGGCTTCGTCTTCCTCCCGCCGTTCTCTCGCGCCCGCGCCACCGACCTCGCCGGAGCAGACTCGGGCTCGCCGGCTCGCCGCTGCCGGACCTCCCATGGTCTGAAACTCGCCGTCAGGGGGTTGTCGACGTCGAGGAACACGTCGGTGGTGTCAGGTCGGGCTGGGGTGACAGGAAATAGCTCGGCGACGTGCCGCGGCCTCGGTTGAGGTTCGGTACCGTCGACCGTGGTTTCTAAACCCACCAACACCTCAAACAAACGGCCCTACAGCATCAGTGTACCTCTAGGAAGCTCGACAAGGTGTCAAAAGGTTTCAGGGATGGCGGCAAGTCGGTCGGCACCGTGTGACCGATCGTGCCCGCCATGATCGCCCTCGATCGAGCTCGAAATTCTTCAGTCCTAGCCAGTTTCACGCTACGGATGCAGAAAAGAACTTGATCGCCGGCTAGTCCAGTGTCTATGTGCAAGATTTGATGACCTCCGAAAGATCATAGAGCGAGAATTTAAAGAAACCGTACCGGAAGCTCGGTTTACGGTCGCCGGAGCAAAAACTGGAAATTCTCTGCGGATTCTTCACGGTTGGCTTCCAAACTTGGAGGAGAGCAGCACGGTGGTCGCGCGCTCCTGTTGCCTCTCTCGCTGGACCGTGAAAACGCCTGTGGAACGCTGCCCACGGGCGCCTGACTCTCGGCTGAGGCTAGGTCGCTGCGGTGGCGATCGTTTTCGGGCAAAGGAGGTCGGAGCTCGGGGTTTCTGGCATTGGGGAGGTGGAGTGCGACCTCAGGTGGCTGTCTAGCAGCTCAGGGACGAAGGAGGAGATGGTTTTGCTGGTTTTCCCGATTGAGCAGAGAGCTGCGGCGAGAAATAATGCCGCTGCTCGGGTTTGCCCGCGAGAAGATAAAGCCGGCCGACTCCTGCTCGGCTGAGGCGGTGCCGGTCGCGTGGGGGCGCGAGGAAGCCGCCCTGGGCGCCAGCGCGCGGAGAGGGAAGCAGCTGGTGGCGCCGGTAGCTGCTCGGTGGCACGGCCGACAGCTGCTCGGTGGAATTTCCCACCGAGACTCTGACTTTGGGTGCAAGTTTCTCCTTCTTCCCTCTATGACATGTGGGTCCCACCCGGGTTTTAACCTCTGAAATTTACTCCTAATCACTGTTGTAAACAGTGAGCCCCATAATACCCCTGGTGATTCAAATTATTCACCCCTGAGCCATTTGAATTGAGTAGAATTCAAATTGGGTTTGGTTTGAGTGAATTTTAGCACAAGTTCAGTTTTGAATTCAAATAAAGTTTGAATTTGTCCCACTTAGCTCATGTCAAGATCAACTCCAAATGGAGTGAAAATTGGTGTGTGAGCTCACAAAAATGTGCTGAATAAGAATATGCCTCCCACTTTTAAATTCATGGGATAAAAACAGTTTGAATTTGAATGTGGTTTCAAACTGCCCTCTTTCTATCTATACCCAAAATGACCTCAAAAAGGTTTTGAATTTGGGTGAAACTTGGCATGGACATCCTTAGCAATGTGTAGGAGTTTTCATATGTCCAGCCCACCTATATCACATGTGGGAAATACCACTTTTGCAATATGTGAGTTTGTTCCCTAATGAGCATATTGATGGTGGTTACTTGCTCTTCATTTGTGTTCATCATCTTTCCTCAAATGAGGTGTGTGGTGTGGTGATGAATACTTCAAATGTGTGCCAAAACTGAGGCCCTTACACAAAGAGGTGGAGTTCAAAATTGAACTTGCACCGGGAACCATGCCAATATCCCGAAGGCCGTACAAGATGGCACCCAAGGAATTGGCCGAACTGAAGACTCAGCTAACGTAACTGTTGGAGAAGGGTTTTATTAGGCCAAGCTCCTCACCATGGGGCTGTTCGGCATTATTCGCGAAGAAGAAGGATGAAACGTTGTGGCTTTGCATGGACTATCGTCCACTAAACGACGTAACCATCAAAAACAAGTATCCGTTGCCACGAATCGACATGTTGTTTGATCAGTTGGTCGAAGCAAAGATCTTTTCCAAGATGGATTTAAGATTCGGGTACCACCAGATTAAAATACGGGCTGAGCATATTCCGAAGACGGCTTTCTCGATGAGGTACGGACTTTATGAGTACCTGGTCATGTCTTTCGGCCTCACCAATGCTCCAGCTCACTTCATGTATTTGATGAACTCGGTATTCATGCCGGAGCTGGACAAGTTTGTCGTGGTCTCCATCGACGACATATTGGTATATTACAAGTCGGAGGAAGAGCACAAGAAACATCTGCGTATAGTCTTGCAATGGCTGCGGGATCACAAGCCATACGCGAAATTCAGCAAATGCGAGTTCTGGATATCGCAAGTGCCTTTTCTCGGGCATATCATCTCAGCGGAGGGCATCGCTGTAGACCCGAGCAAGATCCCACAAGTGCTGAATTGGAAATCCCCAAGAACTGTTCACGAGGTACGGAGTTTACTCGGACTCGCGGGATATTATCGGAGGTTCATTCCGAACTTCTTGAAGACTGCCAAGCCTATGACGGAGCTGCTGAAGAAGGCTACCAAATATGTTTGGAGTCCAGCATGTGAAGCAGCACTGAAGGCTTTAGTCAAGCACCTAACATCAACACCGGTTTCGGCGCAGCCAGACATGTAACACCCCAAAACCTGCTAAAGAGGGGAATTTAAAAATTTTTTGACATATTGCATGTGGTGTGGAAATTCAAATTCAAATCAAAACAGAAAAGAAAAGGAAAAAGAAAAAGAAAAAAACCCAACCGGCTAGTGGGCCGAAACCCGCCAGCCGACCCAATCCCCCGCGCCAGCCGAACCCGCGCCCCCCTCTCTCCCTCTCACTGACACGCTGGGCACGCGTGTCATCTCCTTCCTCGCGCGCCCCCAACAACCCCGGACTCTTCTCTCGCGCCCGATCGCAACTGACCTCCGGAAAACTGCGCCCCAGCCCGATCTTCAGCCCCGGGCGATGCTACTTATCCAAACCGACCCACCGCCGCCTCCCCTCGTGCAATTCACGCAAAGAAACTCGCCGAATTCCCCCAGCGCAGCTCCACTTTTCTCTCCGGTGAAGACAAACCCGGTGTTTTGCACTCTGGACGCAGCTCCGGCGAGTACCGCCGCGTTTCATCTCGGACCTCGCCGCCGACCACCCTCTAGGGCCTCCGAGCTCAAGCAAAACCCCGAGGTGAGATCCCTGATCTCCCCTCTACCGTTCTATGCCAAGAAATCCAAGTTTTAGGTAGTATAGACGAAAACCCGAAGATCTTCGGCGAGATCGCCGCCTCCGGCCGCCGTGCGCCGCCTGCGCACGTCCAGGTCGACGTGGCCCCCTGAGGCCCGTCCATTTTAAATCGTGCGGTTCCTATTAGATCTAACCCGTACCGCTTTGCGTTATAATCTCAGCCGTCTGTTTTAAATCGGACGGTCCACGTCAGCCCCACGTTATAAAGGCTGGGATTCTTACACGCTACCACCTGGGGATCTCGGAAAACACAAGCTAGCCCCGGAAACTTCTGATCTAGCCCCTGGAACTTCATAAATTCGTGTAAATTCATTTAAAAATCAGTTTTAGCCCCTGGACTTAATGAAAATTAGGAAAACCCCTCTGTTATGTGTAGTTAGACCCCTGGAAATTTAGAAAATAATAAATTAAACCCTGCAGTAGGTTGGATTTACCTTTTTGACCCTATATGATATTAAATTCAGAAATTTGAATATGTGACTAGGATTTAAATTTAAAAGGTAAGACAAACACATGTGCAAATTCAAATTTAAACTCTCCTAGCACTTGGAAAACTTTAGAATAAGTTAAAAATAGATTTTAGGCTGAAATGAAATCTGCCTAAGTGTTGTTCATATTTACTAGTTCTAGAAATACATTTTTAGGCTAGGAAATAATTCTGAAAATTGATAAAATAAATTTAAATTAGTTCACATCAGAGGAGAAGTTCAAAAATATATTATTTAATATTTTAGATCAGAACCTATTCTGTTTAGATGATGTGTCTTACTATTTTTCATAATAAAGATCATTTTTAGGCATAGAAAATAAATCTGAAAATATAGGAAAATAAGTATGCATAATTAGAAAAGAATAAATGAGTTCTCCAAATCCAAAAGCTTCAATTTAGGATTTTGTAGAAGATCTGAAAACCTATTTGGAGTAGGAAATTACCTTTCATGCAAACTTGGTAGCTAAGAAGTGTATTAATTAAATATAAAGAATTTGTTCAAATTGGAAATTCATATATAGTGTGCAAACAGAAATCTGAATACAAAAGTTAGAAATCATATACATATGTTTAAAAGTGCATGTAGGCCAAAAATCAACACATGTATAGTAACCACAACACTTAGAAATGTGAATGACTTTCATAGGTATGTATGTGTGGTTTGTATGAAGTGAAAGTGTGAACTATGTCTTATGGATTGTTGTTTTCTTCTGATATGTGTATTGGCATGAGTAGAACCTGCCCCAGAGCAAGTTCTCCCCTTCCAAGACTGTAAGGGCCTCAGTTTTTGACACATAATTGAAGTGTTCATCACCACACCACACACCTCATTTGAGGAAAGTTGATGAAGACAAATGAAGAGCAAGTAACCACCATCAACATGCTCATTAGAGAACAAACTCACATATTGCAAAAGGGGTATTTCCCACATGTGATATAGAGGGGATGGACATATGAAAACTCCTACACATTGCTAAGGATGTCCATGCCAAGTTTCACCAAAATTCAAAACCTTTTTGAGGTCATTTTGGGTATAGCTAGAAAGAGGGCAGTTTGAAATCACATTCAAATTCAAACTGTTTTTATCCCATGAATTGAAAAGTGGGAGGCATATTCTTACTCAGCACATTTTTGTGAGCTCACACACCAATTTTCACTCCATTTGGAGTTGATCTTGACATGAGCTAAGTGGGACAAACTCAAACTTTATTTGAATTTAAAACTGAACTTGTGCTGAAATTCATTCAAACCCAACCCAATTTGAATTCTATTCAATTCAAATGGCTCATGGGTAAATAATTTGAATCACTTGGGGTATTTTGGGGCTCACTGTTTACAACAGTGATTAGGAGTAAATTTCAGAGGTTAAAACAGGAAGTGGGACCCACATGTCAGCCACCATTCCAACCCAAACCGACTGAAAACCCAGCTCGGGTTCTTGCGCCGGACTGAGCAGCCGCCGCGGCGAAGAGGCGACCGGGACACCACCTGTTTGCCGCCCCGACGTGCTGAACCGCCTCACAGCCCCCTTATCTACGCCACCGCCCTGATCGGAGCGATCACCGCCCACTCTGCTGCCTCCTCGCATCAGAACCGCGCCATCGCTGCCGATCAGGGCGTTGTCACGCCCGAGCCAAGGCACCCTTGGATGCACTGGTGACCGGTGCTGCTCACTCCCGAGCCACAGCCCGAGTGATTGCTCACCTGCGGCGAATTTCCAGTTTTCCCCTTTCTGTGTGCAGCACGACCTTCGGATGCAATTCCGTCGAATTCATGCTCTAGAAAGGATTAGAGGGCTGCAATCCACTCTCACACAAACTAGACACGGTAACACACAAGTTACCTTCACAACCCTTGGCCGGAGAACCTCTGTACCCGGTGTAATTCGAGGTTTACCAACGGCGGAACAAAAGGGAGGCATCGGGTGCACGGTGAGGACCTACTTCGGGCCTTCCCCGAGCTGCCTCAAGCTCATGTCGACCTTCCCTGAGGTCCACTGATGCTTCCTGACCGGTTCCTCGAGTAGTTGAGGTGCTAGGGAAGTCAGCCGACATGGCCAAAGTCTTTCCTAGGTGGCGGCTCGTCGCCGACCATGCACCGGCCATTGTCATGAGTAGCTGACCCCAGAATCCTGTTCCCCGAGTGAAAGTAGGCAGGGGCGGCCAAAATCGTGATGTTTGGGGCTGTACGGAAGCCGGCGGCGAGCTCTCCGGCGAGGTCCCTCGGCGGTGGAGCGCTGGCGTCGCGAGGTTTAAGAAAGGGGTGGACCCCAGCTGTCAGCGGCCGATATTTTGAATCGGGATCGGGCTGCGGCCGGGATCAGGTGTGCTGGCGTGCAAAATCCTTGTGGGCCGCGGTGTGCTGTCGCCTCGGCGTGCGACGCGTGTCCCCGGGGCCCACGCGCGAGTTTAAACTTTTCCCCAATTTTCAAATTTCCTTCAAACTTCAAATCCTCATAACATTGGCTAGAAAGCTCCAAATCGAGTGAACAAAATTTTGCTGGATTCAGCTCTCTGAGTACTTTCCAGCAAATCAAGTTTCACTTCATGAAATTCATTATTTCTCCAGAATTAATTCCTCAAAATTTAAACTGGTTGGAATTTTAACTGGAGAATCCTTGGGAGGAAAATCCTGAAATTTTGCTGGGATGTTCACAAATATATCCCTGAACTACCATAAACATTTCAGACCCATTGGAGCTCATTTGATCCACCTAATGGTGTGATTAGTGAAACTGTCCCAGAGAAAATAGAAAATGTTCAGAAACATTTTCAGAATTTTCTCTGAAATTGTTTAGCTCCTATCTTTAGCTAGGAACCTTCAAATTAAGTGAGACCAACTCCATTAGAACCCTCTGAAAATCTAGTTTTCAGAAAGTCATAGTTTGTTTCATGAAAATCCTTAGAGCACCCTAAGAGTTCCAATTAAGGTCAAGGACATAATTAATTGTGGAGGGCTCAAATGAACTTTGCTGCAACTAAAACTTGACCAAGTCTCTGTTTAGGTTGTAACCAAGCCATAGTAAAAGTTTCACAGTCATTGAGTCTGTCTAGTGGGACGTATAAGCTTCACAAGTTCAAACTTAATACAAATGCATTTAAATTAATACATGTACCTCTCTCATCATGTAGTCGCTAAGGTGGAGGAGGAACCCGAAGTCCTAGACTTCGTTACTCTGGAGGAACAGCTAGCCTACGACCAAGAGCAGCAAGGCAAGCTCCGGTTTGCATTAACCATTTTACAAATTTTTATTGTTTTGAGCACTTACTTGAGTATTATAATTCCGTGCATTAGAGTCTTGATTTGAAACCCAATTGCATAGCCAAGAAAACCATGGGTTGGGTTTAGGATTGCAAACCCCGTTAGCTAATGCAATGCTAAGATAGTGTAGGATTCGGTACAAGTCGAGTAGTTGGAACTACTCGCGAGCATAGGCTAGAGGCACTCGACTCGGGTAGTGAGAGCACATGAAACACATGGCAAGAAAATGAGACCAAGCGGAGAGTAAGGGCAGCAGGACTTTGGGGCCTATGTGCTATAGCTCCGCTTGTGTCGATTGAGGACCGAGCCGTGTGCGGGCCTGTTGAACAAGCTAGAACAGTACCGAGGACCTACCGGCTATATGGGAACCGGGAAACCGATGTAACTCGGGTAGCTGGGTGTTGAGGCATAGCTGGTCGTTCAGAGGGTAGGTTGAGAGCTCGAGGTGTAAATCGGCTGGCGGCACTGAGATGCGCGTGCAGAGACCTCTTGCTCAGGACGATTGGACCGGTTCAACATTTGGCTAACGGGTGAAAGGTAGTTGCGTACGGCGTCCGTGATGGTTGTTGTAGGCAACATCGAGTACGGGCGTACGTGACGGGTTGTTCGGGTAACCCTGCAGGTGTAAATCGATTATAATTGCCGTCCCTCACGGTCAGTGAGTACCACTTGTTCACTGTACCATGACGTAGAAAGAACAGGCTAGTTGCATGTTAAAATGTTGCTAATTGAAAGATGGACTTGATTGCTAATGATTTGCTGTAGTCTAGAGCTAACTAAATTTCTTTTCAACTTTTGGCAAAGTACATGAGAGAAGTGCGTTTCTTGTTTGATTG
The DNA here is from genome assembly GCA_030760725.1 of Neostapfia colusana. Lineage (NCBI taxonomy): Eukaryota > Viridiplantae > Streptophyta > Magnoliopsida > Poales > Poaceae > Neostapfia > Neostapfia colusana. The sequence goes on along the minus strand of JASWHV010000006.1, from coordinate 56,400,471 downwards.
CGGCTCTCTCATGTGCCTTAGCGTAAGGTTCTCCACAACCTGCTGCTAAAACTTGAAATAAGGTTCTACTAATTAGGCGAGTCCTTGCAAATGATTTTTACCTCATGTAACCCATCACCCCTCATGTAGAAGTTCCATGTTTAGGTGAGACGGGTCAGACTTGCTGAGCCTTCGTGCTCACTGCTTGTGTTTGAAGCTTTTGCAGGGTTCTATGAGGAAGGAACTCCCGAAGAGGAGACGGAACCCCAGGAGGGGAACCCCGTCGAGTGGGATTCGTGCATGCCGCAGAGTTAGTGTGCGTGTGTGCTAGCAAGGACACGTTCGAGGGCTGAATGTGGACTTGATGCGTAGTCTATGCCCGCGAGTGTAGACTAAACTTAATTTTGACGTAAACATATTCATAAACCTGTTTATGTAATAAAAATTTCGCTTCCGCTTTGTACCTTTGACGTGTGTTATCCGGTGTTGTGCAACGCAGCACCCCTCAGCGTGATCCTGGCTCGACAAGACCGTGGGGTCGTGTCAGCGTGGTATCAGAGCTCGCTTGAGGTTTAACGCACTACAAAGGTCATCTTTTTAAAAAATCCAGTGAGGAACGAGTTAGTAGCCCGTATAAGGATGTTATTAGCATATAGAAAGTGGCATACTAACCTATTTGTTTATGTTGGAAAATCGTGTATCTCGGGACGTTTATGTCTTGGGGGGTACACGTAAGCGCTGTCCACCAGTGCGCACATGCTGAAGGGTGGAGCCCCACGGGTGGCAGGTAACCCGACCCGCTTTGATATCCTCTACGACTCTTCATGTCGTTTGGAGTATTCGAGCAACGTCTATCCCTGGCGTGCGTGGTGCGATTTGGGAGACCCCGTCACGTGGTCTGAAACGTGAACACGTAGCTCAAGGCGTGTTTGTCTTGAGAACATCCGGGCGAGTGATGACGGCCTGGTGTACGAACTGTATGGATTCCGGGCTCGGTGTGCAGCCGAGTCTGACGATTGTTTGAGTTTCTGCAGGTAGCCTGACCACGAAACGGTAGACGTGTAGCATCCGTGTGCGAGTGACGTTTAGTGCCACTGAATTAATGAAGCCGGCTAAGTCCGGTATAGGTTTTTCTTTGTGAGGACGTAGTACCGACATAATATGGTGACGCATCGACGTCGCACCCAACTAAATGAACAACTTCATTTAAAACTTGAAAGTTTTGATCTTAAGTAGTAAAACTTGATGTAACTTCTTCCCTTGAACAGGATATTCAAAGTTAACAAGTTTTCAACTTATAGGTTGTTAAGGACAGAGCACTCTGTTTTCAGCTGAATCAAGGCTGAAGTTGATCAGAGGTTACAGGTTGAGTTATTTCGAGGTTGGGGCCATATGATACATTTCTGGAACGCTCTGGAAGGGCTTTACAACTTTTCTTTTGAGGTCCAGAGGTGTTTCATCCCTTAACCAATCGAAAAATGCAGTAGAGTTGAAACTGTCCAGAAAACAGGGCAGAGCAAAGACTCTCTATAAACTCTCTGTAAATTGAACATAACTTCCTGCATAAAAATCTAAAAATAGAATGTGAGGTAGTTCTGGAAAGCTTATGAGATGGGTTACAACTTTGTAACAGAAAGTTTTGTCAGATTAGGAATAGAATTAACTGGAATTCTTGGATCAAATCAGTACCTAAAGCAGGGAGGTGCTGCCCAATTTTCTCCAGAAATTCTGTTAACTTTAACATCTCATAACTTTTGAACCAGGACAGATCTTTGGACAAGTAAATACTTTCTGGAAAGCTATTGAAGTTAGCTTTAGCTTTGATGTTGAGCTCCAGAATTGGTTTTGCTTTCAACATGGCCTAAATCAGGTTGAAATGGAAACTGATCAGGGCTGTCATGGGAACAGCAGATCAGCAGTCAAATTTGTTTAAAATTTGAACTATGTTTCCATGTTTTAGGGGTTCAATGACATGTCTTATGTTATAACTCCATAGTTTACTGTTTAAATAAATATTTGACATTTCTCAAATATATTTTTACAGATGACGGCAGATAAGCAGTTGGAGAACGGGTGGGTGGTATCCCACTGTTCTCACCGTAGCGGCTATCCAGAAGCATTGAGGCGTATGCTTCAATATTTCGGGTACAACCAGATGCCGAAGTACATTGCCAAGGAAGAAGGCGAAGAGGGGAACAAGACATGGACGATCCATGTCGAAATCCCCGCAGGACCTACGCCACCCGGTTGGGTGCCGTCCACCGTTACGTTGAGAGGAAGACAACCGGAAGGGGTGCGGCAAGTGGCAGCCCGTGACACTATGTCACGTTTCTGCCAACTACACGTGCAGGCTATGTAGGGCACTCCATACGCGCTCATTCCGGTGGAGGGACGGGCTCAGCATGTGTGGGAAGAGAGGTACCTGGAGGCAATGGACCCGAGTTGCCCAAGGTACAACCCCGCGGAGGCAAATCTCAGCCTCCAGATGAGGGCGGGCAATGCCGTGATGGACAGCCAAGCTGTTCATACGGAGCATCTCGCCACGAAGCTCAAGGAGAGCACGAGCCGTGGAGACCATTTCGAGAGTGCTCACAGCGCACTCCGTAATGTGCTCCTTCCGACGATCAAGCGACTGAATGAACAACACAATCAGTTGCATCGTCTGAAGAAGGCAAAGAAGAAGAGCCGTGTCGACATCGCGGCGTTACAAGAACTGGTACACAATCTAACCCAGAAGAACGAGGAACTTACTCAAGAGCGGGACGACGCTATTGAGGAAGGCCAAGGCTGGGAAGAGGACTACAAGCAGGCTATGGACGAGGTGCATGCTTTGCAGGACCTCGTACCTCCGGTATTGGGCATACCGGTGGTCTTGGGTCTTCCAGCAATGGGAGAACCCGGGATGGGAGAAGAGGTGGTAGATCCAGAGCCACCAGCAGAGGTACCGGAGGAGGACGACCCGCAGGAGGTCGAGTTCTACTCCGAGTAGGGGGTTACAGTTGCCATGTAGGGCAGCTAGGGTAGTGTAGCCCAAATTTTGTAATCGGTGACATGTCGTGTAGACAGTAGCGTATGTATAGGTAGTGACGACATGAGCACGACTTCTCGGAGACCCGAGAATAATGTATCTTGTATAAAGTTTATGCTTTATCAATATATGTGAATGTTGTGCAAATTAATCATGTGTCACTTCAATACCTACTGTTGCATATGGAAATTTTTAAGTAAGACATGTGCTAACTGCTGCTGTTTTGAATTTCAGAATGACGCGTACTCGTGCCAACCCGGACGTTGGGGGTACTAGTCAAGGTGGAGAGACCTCCCAACAGCCTCCCGAGGACTCCCCGGCAGCAACAGCAAACACCGCCACCGCCACTGCCAACGGTTACATTGGCCGACATCGTCGCGGCAATGGCAGGTTCACACCAGCAGCACACAGAGATGCTGCAGACTCTCATCGCCAATACGTCTCGCCCAGAGAGACGTCAAGACCGTGAGGAGCGTCAACAGAGCTCCTACTCCGACTTCCTGGCTACTCATCCCCCGGTATTCTCAAGGGCGTATGAACCACTTGACGCGGACAACTGGCTCCGCGCCATAGAGATGAAGTTCGGGATGCTCCAGATAAGCGAGCAGCGCAAGACTCAGTTCGCGGTCCAGCAGCTCCAAGGATCCGCGAGCGTGTGGTGGGCCAACATCTGTGCTTCACAGCCCACCGACCGAGTGATGACCTGGACAGAGTTTCGGACGGCCTTCAGGGCCTATCACATACCGCCAGGTCTGATGAAGAGGAAGACGCAGGAGTTTCTGCACCTGCAGCAAGGGAGCCGAAACGCGCTGGAATACTCCAGGGCGTTCAACGATCTCGCACTTTATGCGTCGTATCATGCCGATACCGACGAGAAGTGGCGGGACCATTTTTACCAGGGGCTTAACCCGCTCCTAAAGGACAAGTTGGCGATGTTCAATCGCGGCAGCCTCAACGACAACATTGATGCTGCGATTGTTCAGGAGGACTCCGGCAAGGAGTTAGCAGCTGCGTAGCGAAAGCGAAGCGCGCCGCAAAGCAGTGGAGAAGGAGGCGGTCCTTCTCAGAAGTTTCGAAGGGTGAATCGCCCACCATCAAGTCCACGCTGGCAGCCACCACAGCGGTCGATGCCGTTCCGCAGTCGACCGTACTCTTCACCGGCATTCAGGCCGGCACTGCCAGTACCACCTCCACAACAACAACAGCAGCAGCGGACGATGCCGCGTGCGTATGCACCTCAGCAGCGCATGACGGGCTTTCGTCCCCCGAGCACCCCACCCGCAGCGGCCACATGTTACATGTGTGGTCGACCAGGACACTTCGCGAGCAGTTGCCCGGAAAGGCAAGGTGGCGGAGTGGAACCACCGTTTCCGGGGAGGAATCAACCCCGGAACCCTACTAATGCGAGTCGGGCAAACCCTTGGCCCGGCACCGTCCACCAGCTTGCCATTGAGGACGTGCCGGAGGGCGAGCCAATCCTTGCGGGTATGTTCCAACTCCACCAGCATCCCGCTATAGTACTATTTGATTCAAGTGCCACGCATAGCTTAATTAGCCAAGCTTTCATTGATAAGTATAGCTTGCAAATACTACCCACCGATAGTCCTTATGTGATCTGTTCACCGGGTGGGAAAATTTCAGCAAGCATGATGGTCCCAAAAGCGCCATTGTGCTTAGAGGGTAGAGTCTACCCTACGTCTCTCATAATCTAAGAGGGACAAAAGGTCGATGTGATCTTAGGGATGTCGTGGTTAAACCGCCACGGCGCTGTTCTAGACACCGTCCTTCAGGTGGTGCACTTGAACTCAGAAGTGCACGAGTCTCACTCATTATTTCTCGACAGTCCAGAAATAAAACTTCCAAGTGTCTATCAAGTCACAACCATCAGACTGGAAGATATTCCAGTGGTCCGAGAGTTCCCTGACGTATTCCTGGATGATTTGCCGGGGATGCCGCCTGATAGAGAGGTGGAGTTTAAGATTGAACTTGCACCGGGAACCATGCCAATATCCCGAAGGCCGTACAAGATGGCACCCAAGGAATTGGCTGAACTGAAGACTCAGCTCACGGACCTTCTGGAGAAGGGTTTTATTAGACCGAGCAACTCGCCATGGGGCTGTTCGGTATTATTTGTCAAGAAGAAGGATGAGACGTTACGGCTTTGCATGGACTACCGTCCATTAAATGCCATAACCATCAAGAACAAGTACCCGTTGCCACGGATCGACATGTTGTTTGATCAGTTGGTCAAAGCAAAGATCTTTTCCAAGATGGACTTAAGATCCGGGTACCATCAGATTAAGATAAGGGCTGAGGACATTCCAAAGACGGCTTTCTCGACGAGGTACGGACTTTATGAGTACCTGGTCATGTCCTTCGGCCTCACCAATGCTCCAGCTCACTTCATGTACTTAATGAACTCGGTATTCATGCCCGAGCTGGACTAGTTTGTTGTGGTCTTCATCGACGACATCCTGGTATATTCCAAGTCGGAAGAAGATCACAAGAAGCATCTGCGTATAGTCTTGCAACGGCTGCGGGATCACAAGCTATACGCGAAATTCAGCAAATGCGAGTTCTGGATATCGCAAGTGCCTTTCCTCGGGCATATCATCTCAGCGGAGGGTATCGCTGTGGACCCGAGCAAGATCACTCAAGTGCTGAATTGGAAATCCCCGAGAACTGTTCACGAGGTACGGAGTTTTCTCGGACTCACGGGATATTATCAGAGGTTCATTCCAAACTTCTCGAAGAATGTCAAGCCAATGACAGAGCTGCTGAAGAAGGCTACCAAATATGTTTGGAGTCCAGCATGTGAAGCAGCATTCAAGGCTTTAGTCAAGCACCTGACATCAGCACCGGTTTTGGCGCAGCCAGACACAACAAAACCGTTCGATGTGTACTGCGATGCATCCGGCATTGGGCTCGGATGTGTGCTGATGCAAGACCGAAGAGTGGACGCGTATGGATCACGGCAGCTTAGAAACCATGAGCAGAATTACCAAACCCACGATTTGGAGCTCGCTGCCATGGTACTTGCACAGAAAATGTGGAGGCACTACCTACTCGGTAACCTCGTACATTTATATACCGACCACAAAAGCCTCAAGTACATATTCACTCAGAAGGAGCTGAACATGAGGCAACGAAGATGGTTAGAATTGATAAAGGATTACGAAATAGAGATCCATTATCATCCGGGCAAGGCAAACGTAGTGGCAGATGCGCTGAGCCGCAAGTCACACGTAAACAATCTGACCATCACACCGTTGGAAGAGAGCGAACCACCACTACATGTGATTCCACACGGAGCTCTTTACAACCTAGCTTTGATCCCCACCATCCGTGAAGAGATAGCGGCAGCCAAGAAGAATGACAAGGGCATGTAACATTTGCGGAGACGTGTAGACAGTGGGGAGCTGAAATGTTTCCGGAAGGACGGAGACGGCATCCTATGGTTCAAGGAGCGGATCATCGTACCCCGTAACCCGGAATTACGGAAGAAAATTTTTGATGAGGCTCACTTATCAAATTTTCTATTCACCCCGGCAGCAACAAAATGTATCAAGAACTCAGAAGCAAGTTTTGGTGGACACGGATGAAGCGAGAGACTGCAAAATACATGTCCGAGTGTGATACATGTCGAAGGGTGAAGGCAGACCACATGCGGAAACCGGGACTGCTGCAACCACTGGGCATTCCTGCCTGGAAATGGGAGGATGTGAGCATGGACTTCATCGTCGGTTTACCCACCACCTTGCAGAACCATGATTCGGTGTGGGTGATCGTCGATCGGCTCACCAAAGTTGCCCATTTCATCCCAGTCAACACCAACTACAACGCCAAGAAGTATGCTGAACTGTACATCTCACGGATCCTATGTTTGTTCGGCGTACCCCGTACTATCATATTAGATCGGGGCACTTTATTTGTGTCCCGTTTTTGGGAGCAGCTGCACGATGCCTTGGGGACGAAGCTGATCTGTAGTTCAGCGTACCACCCGCAGACGGATGGACAAACCGAACGGGTGAATCAGATCTTGGAAGACATGCTACGAGCTTCCGCTATCAATCACGGCAAGAGTTGGGATGATCACTTGCCGTTAGCCAAGTTCTCGTACAATAATGGGTACCAAGCCAGCATCAAGATGGCACCCTACGAGGCGCTATATGGGCGGAAATGCCGCACACCACTGAATTGGTGTGAATCTGGCGAAAGGGTTACCTTCGGGATTGACCTTGTCAACAACGCGGAAGAAAAGGTTCGACTAATTCAAGCGAACCTAAAAGTCGCTCAATCCCGACAGAAACAGTATGAGGACCGGAGAAGGCGCCCATTACAATTCGAAGTTTGAGATCACGTTTATCTACGTGTATCTCCAATGAAGGGCATAAACAGATTCGGGGCGAGAGGAAAGTTAACACCCCGATTCATCGGTCCATTCCAGATTACCGAAACATGTGGATCAGTAGCATACCGGCTGAAATTACCAGAAGCACTTTCCGGTGTGCACGACGTCTTTCACATTTCCCAGCTGAGGAAGTGTCTCAAGCTATCAACTACCGTTCAGCTGGAAGACATTGAAGAACTGCAACCGGATCTCACCTATCGGGAGGAACCGGTGCAGATTATCGATGAAAAGGCCCGAACCACACGCAACCGTACATTGTGGTTCTACAAGGTTCTATGGAGTAACCACTCCATGGACGAAGCGACATGGGAGAGCGAAGAATTTCTTCACGCTAACTACCCCGACTTTTTCACGTCGCATATCCGGTAATTTTCCACCGTCCTCTCTCTCATTTTCACCTTATAATCTCGGGACGAGATTCTTTTAAGGGGGGAGGAATGTAAGGGCCTCAGTTTTTGACAAATAATTGAAGTGTTCATCACCACACCACACACCTCATTTGAGGAAAGTTGATGAAGACAAATGAAGAGCAAGTAACCACCATCAACATGCTCATTAGAGAACAAACTCACATATTGCAAAAGGGGTATTTCCCACATGTGATATAGAGGGGCTGGACATATGAAAACTCCTACACATTGCTAAGGATGTCCATGCCAAGTTTCACCCAAATTCAAAACCTTTTTGAGGTCATTTTGGGTATAGCTAGAAAGAGGGCAGTTTGAAACCACATTCAAATTCAAACTGTTTTTATCCCATGAATTGAAAAGTGGGAGACATTCTTACTCAGCACATTTGTGTGAGCTCACACACCAATTTTCACTCCATTTGAAGTTGATCTTGACATGAGCTAAGTGGGACAAATTCAAACTTTATTTGAATTCAAAACTGAACTTGTGCTGAAATTCATTCAAACCCAACCCAATTTGAATTCTATTCAATTCAAATGGCTCATGGGTAAATAATTTGAATCACTTGGGGTATTTTGGGGCTCACTGTTTACAACAGTGATTAGAAGTAAATTTCAGAGGTTAAAACTGGAAGTGGGACCCACATGTCAGCCACCACTCCAACCCAAACCGACTGAAAACCCAGCTCGGGTTCTTGCGCCGGACTGAGCAGCCGCCACGGCGAAGAGGCGACCGGGACACCACCTGCTTGCCGCCCCGACGTGCTGAACCACCTCACAGCCCCCTTATCTACGCCACCGCCCTGATCGGAGCGATCACCGCCCACTCTGCTGCCTCCTCGCATCAGAACCGCGCCATCGCTGCCGATCACTCTGAGCTGATCAGAGAAGCTTGATCACCGCCTCTCCGTCCCCTCCAGAGCCACGGCAAGGTACTAGAGACCTTCCTCCGTCCTCCCCGCTGCTAGAATTCAATTGAGACCGATTGAAATCGGTTATGCCGAAAGATCAATTCGGTGATTTAGAACCGCCGCACCTCGGGCTTCCGTGGACAGCCCAACCAGGGCGTTGTCACGCCCGAGCCAAGGCACCCTTGGACGCGCTGGTGACCGGTGCTGCTCACCCCCGAGCCACAGCCCGAGTGATTGCTCACCGACGGCGAATTTCCAGTTTTCCCCTTTTAGTGTGCAGCACGACCTTCGGGTGCGATTCCGTCGAATTCGTGCTCTAGAAAGGATTAGAGGGCTGCAATCCGCTCTCACACAAACTAGACACAGTAACGCACAAGTTGCCTTCACAACCCTTGGCCGGAGAACCTCTGTACCCGGCGTAATTCGAGGTTTACCAACGGCGGAACAAAAGGGAGACATCGGGTGCACGGTGAGGACCTACTTCAGGCCTTCCCCTAGCTGCCTCAAGCTCATGTCGACCTTCCCTGAGGTCCACTGATGCTTCCCGACCGGTTCCTCGAGTAGTTGAGGTGCTAGGGAAGTCAGCCGACATGGCCGAAGTCTTTCCGAGGTGGTGGCTCGTCGCCGACCATGCACCGGCCATTGTCATGAGTAGCTGACCCCAGAATCCTGTTCCCCGAGTGAAAGTAGGCAGGGGCGGCCAAAATTGTGAAGTCTGGAGCTGTACGGAAGCCGGCGGCGAGCTCTCTGGCGAGGTCCCTCGGTGGTGGAGCGCGGGCGTCGCGAGGTTGAAGAAAGGGGTGGACCCCAGCTGTCAGCGGCCGATATTTTGAATCGGGATCGGGCTGCGGCCGGGATCGGGTGTGCTGGCATGCAAAGTCCTTGTGGGCCACGGTGTGCTGTCGCCTCGGCGTGCGACGCATGTGCCCGGGGCCCACGCGCGAGTTTAAACTTTTCCCCGATTTTCAGATTTCCTTCAAACTTCAAATCCTCATAACTTTGGCTAGAAAGATCCAAATCGAGTGAACCAAATTTTGCTGGATTCACCTCTCTGAGTACTTTCCAGCAAATCAAGTTTCACTTCATGAAATTCCTTATTTCTCCAGAATTAATTCCTCAAACTTTATAATGGTTGGAATTTTAACTGGAGAATCCTTGGGAGGAAAATCCTGAGATTTTGGTGGGATGTTCACCAAAATATCCCTGAACTACCATAGAAATTTCAGACCCATTGGAGCTCATTTGATCCACCTAATGGTGTGATTAGTGAAACTGTCCCAGAGAAAATAGAAAATGTTCAGAAACATTTTCAGAATTTTCTCTGAAATTGTTTAGCTCCTATCTTTAGCTAGGAACCTTCAAATTAATTGAGACCAACTCCATTAGAACCCTCTGAAAATCTAGTTTTCAGAAAGTCATAGTTTGTTTCATGAAAATCCTTAGAGCACCCTAAGAGTTCCACTTAAGGTCAAGGACATAATTAATTGTGGAGGGCTCAAATGAACTTTGCTGCAACTAAAACTTGACCAAGTCTCTGTTTAGGTTGTAACCAAGCCATAGTAAAAGTTTCACAGTCATTGAGTCTGTCTAGTGGGACGTATGAGCTTCACAAGTTCAAACTTAATACAAATGCATTCAAATTAATACATGTACCTCTCTTATCATGTAGTCGCTAAGGTCGAGGAGGAACCCGAAGTCCTAGACTTTGTTACTCCGGAGGAACAGCAAGCCTACGACCAAGAGCAGCAAGGCAAGCTCCGGTTTGCATTAACCATTTTACAAATTTTTATCGTTTTGAGCACTTACTTGAGTATTATAATTCCGTTCATTAGAGTCTTGATTTGAAACCCAATTGCATAGCCAAGAAAACAATGGGTTGGGTTTAGGATTGCAAACCCCGTTAGCTACTGCAATGCTAAGATAGTGTAGGATTCGGTACAAGTCGAGTAGTTGGAACTACTCGTGAGCATAGGCTAGAGGCACTCGACTCGGGTAGTGATAGCACATGAAACACATGGCAAGAAAATGAGACCAAGCGGAGAGTAAGGGCAGCAGGACTTTGGGGCCTGTGTGCTATAGCTCCGCTTGTGTCGATTGAGGACTGAGCCGTGTGCGGGCCTGTTGAACAAGCTAGAACAGTACCGAAGACCTACCGGATATATGGGAACCGGGAAACCGATGTAACTCGGGTAGCTGGGTGTTGAGGCATAGCTGGTCGTTCAGAGGGTAGGTTGAGAGATCGAGGTGTAAATCGGCTGGCGGCACTGAGATGCGCATGCAGAGACCTCTTGATCGGGACGATTGGACCGGTTCAACATTTGGCTAACGGGTGAAAGGTAGTTGCGTACGGCGTCCGTGATGGTTGTTGTAGGCAACATCGAGTACGGGCGTACGTGACGGGTTGTTCGGGTAACCCTGCAGGTGTAAATCGATTATAATCGCTGTCCCTCAAGTTCAGTGAGTACCAGTTGTTCACTGTACCGTGACGTAGAAAGAACAGGCTAGTTGCATGTTAAAATGTTGCTGATTGAAAGATGGACTTGGTTGCTATTGATTTGCTGTAGTCTAGAGCTAACTAAAGTTCTTTTCAACTTTGGGCAAAGTACATGAGAGAAATGCATTTCTTGTTTGATTGTGGCTCTCTCATGTGCCTTAGCGTAAGGTTCTCCACGACCTGCTGCTAAAACTTGAAAGTAAGGTTCTACTAATTAGGCGAGTCCTTGCAAATGATTTTTACCTCATGTAACCCATCACCCCTCATGTAGAAGTTCCATGTTTAGGTGAGACGGGTCAGACTTGCTGACCCTTCGTGCTCACTGCTTGTGTTTGAAGCTTTTGCAGGGTTCTATGAGGAAGGAACTCCCGAAGAGGAGACGGAACCCCAGGAGGGGAACCCCGTCGAGTGGGAGTCGTGCACGCCGCAGAGTTAGTATGCGTGTGTGCTAGCAAGGACACGTTCGAGGGCTGAACGTGGACTTGATGCATAGTCTACGCCCGCGAGTGTAGACTAAACTTAATTTTGATGTAAACAAGTTCATAAACCTGTTTATGTAATAAAAATTTCGTTTCGACTTTGTACCTTTGATGTGTGTTATCCGGTGTTGTGCAACGCAGCACCCCTCAGCGTAATCCTGGCTCGACAAGACCGTGGGGTCGTGTCAAAGACCAAGACTTTCCATTCCCAGAGCAGCAGGAAGAAGGCAAGTGTCCTTGACCACTTTGATCCTATACTAGGATGTGTAGGTAGATTTATTTGCATTGTCAAGTTAAATATGAAACCCATGCTAGGAAGTTTCCCTAGAGTTGCATTACCTTGTTTCCTTGTAGCTTGGATTGGGATTTATTTTATCATGTCATTTATTTATATGCTTATGCTTAGCCATGCTTAGAATGGGATAGTTGGGACATGCGATCATAAATTTATTTACCTTACTCTTGAATGAGATATTATGAGTTATGTAGAGGTAGGGGTCGAGGCAAGTTGGATGATTTGGTTGGTACTGGGTGCACGAGACTCGGGTTTGTGTTTAGTACTTGCCTGGATCCTAAGGACCGGTTAATGGAGCATGTAACCTGGCTTTACCGTGCCAACCACATGCTGAGATGGGGCAGCTTGGCCAATTAATTAGGTGTATCCCTGCCGTAGTATGGGTGTGTTGGATGGTGCGGGGAATAGGTGTCAGCTGGACTACCATATGAACCGCAAGGCTCAAGAGGGGGCCATTGCAGCGGGGTTGGAGCCTCTTGTATGTTGTTAGGGGTGAAACCTCAATGGGCCCACGCTCGTCGGGAATCCCTTTGTAAAGGCTTCGTAGTGATCTCCTGGCTACACACCTGTGAAGTGTGAATGTGGTTCGCGGCCACTGGCATAATGGAGGTTCTTTTAGTCCACCCGGCAATGGGGCATGAAATCACTACATGTGGGTACAGTGGTGCAAACTCTGCAGAGTCAAAACTGTCATGGCAGCCGTGCTCACGGTCAAGAGCAGCTTGGACTTATTCATGATTAGAGGATGATGGATTGGGAAGTTGTGGATGTTAAGCGGGAAGCATAATATTTGAGATGAGACTATGTTTACTTGATATTGATGATGGGTTGGGAGATTGGGACCATTTCACCTGTGTAGTGCTGTAGGTGCTTAATAAGCTAAGGTGATAGGTATTAATTGCGTAGTGCTTAAACCATGAGTTCAACCTCTCCTTGGTCTAGCCATGCATGACATAATTTTCCCACACTTGCTGAGTACCCACGGTACTCAAACTTGCTTTTCTGTTGGTTTATATTGCTGTTCAGGTCAAGAGAATGATGTGGTGTTTAATGACCAAGACTTTGGTCCCGAGGAAGGATTCTAGGTTCACGGAGTCCCCTGGGCAACGCCTGTGACGGTGCCCACAAGATTTATATTCCGCTGCTGTTTTATTTACATGTTATGAACTTATTATCGTCCATCGAGATGTATGCTATGTAAGACTTATTTATATCCGAACACCTGGCTTGTAATATGATGATGCTTCACTATTTGTCGTCACATGTATGAGAAAATGATCCTGGCATACATGTGATATTCACTCGGTTGTTCTTTTGAGAAACCGGACAGAAGTGGTATCAGAGCCAAGGTTGCCCGTAGGAACGTGGATCTAAGTAGAAATGGACGTATTTAAGGACCCTATTTTCTTAAAAACTACTTTACAAAGGTGTGGGTTGAAGGTGTTATTTAATGGGGTCACTTTATTCATCTTACCCCAACTTTTATTCAAAATACAATTTTTGTTTAACTCTTATCTAACTTAATTTTAAATGCTTTATGTTTTAGATGGTCCGCATGATCCGCACCGCCCGCAAGTCCACCGGAGGGAGAGTTCCTGTAGTTGCCCTTGCCCTGAGAGAGGAGAACCGTCTGGTGACGTACCACTACTACGGATTGGCAGTAGGAGGCTTGTTGCGCCGTCTTCGGCGTATGCTCCACGCCGCCGGTAATACGGGCAAGCTAATCATACACTACAGCTCCACCCGGACCATCCGTGAGAAGCGGGAAGAATGGAGTCCAGAAATGAGGATTATCCATGAAAATCAGCTGCTCAAGATCCACCACTCTCCAGCTTGTCGGGCGACTCAGGTCGATGCTGAGAAGGATGTCACCTGGGAGGCCATCACCTGCCAGAGTTACATCAACCGTCGCCACCTGGACAGGACTGAGTACATGTATGTCCTCCAGCGTGAGAGTGGCACCGCGGAGTACAAGTACCCGCCAGTGCAGCAGGGGACTTCCCATGAGCACATGGACCTGTGCTTGGAGGATGCTGCTATGCTCAGCACTCGACAGCAGGAGTGCCAGCAGGAGCTTCAGGATGTTCGTGACACCCTGAAGGAGACTGGGGCGTTGCTTCGAGCCAGCTTGAGGGCGAGAGAAAGAGGAGATGGGAATGAACTGTGTGTCACCATGAATGACACATGGACTCCTGACTCGCAAGACCGTCGGGCGAGCAGGCGTCGCCGCACTTCTCCACCAGCAGCTTCCCCACCAAAAGCGGAATCAGAGGGCAGCCGCAATAATGAGGAAGACCCCGAGGAGCCAGCTCAGTGATACGAGTCATTTAGAGTCCTTTCCCTTATTTCAGCAGGATATCGAGTAGTCGAGTCAATATCTTAGTTATTGGTGTGTTAATGTTTGGTGTGTGACGTGAGTTGGGGAAGCCATGGGCATTTGTCCACAACCTTGTCTTTAGGTTGCTTTGTTTTGATGTGTGAACCCCTATGAATTAAGAGTGCAATTATTTTCGCGTGAGACGTGACTCCCAAAAATCTACGTGAAACCCCTAGAAAATGTTAATATATATTAAGGCCTCAAAAGTTTAAGCTTAAACAAACAATTTGGGAAGTTAATACGTAATGCTTTAAGTTAACATTTGGATTGATCATGATAGATGGCTGGAAGAGGAAAGGGTCGTTGTACCAACCCCGCCAACAACAACGATGAGGCCGGCGACCCTCATCTTTCTGGAGGGCAAGACAGGGGTGGTCGCCGTGAAGGAGCTGATCCTATCCACAAAATGCTTGAAAATCAGAATCAGCTCATCCAGAGCCTAACTCAAGTGGTGGCCAACTTGCACCAAGCTCCACCCCCACCAGTTGCACCACGCCAACCAAGGTTGAGTGAGTTTCTGGGGACTCAACCTCCAAAGTTTGCAAGTGCTGCTGAACCTCTGGAGGCAGATGACTGGCTAAAGACCTTTGAGAGCAAGATGAGGATCATACAATGCCAAGGGTATGATAGGGTGTTGTTTGCCTCTCACCAATTGCATGGACCTGCTGCTGATTGGTGGACCGCTTACGTGGCAGCCCATCATGACCCCGAGAACATCACTTGGGAAGAGTTCAAGCGCAGTTTCCGCAACCATTACATTCCAAGGGGTGAACTCAAAAACAAGAGAAAGGAGTTCTTGGGACTGCAGCAGGGAAACATGACGGTGAGGGAATACCTCACTAAGTTCACCCAACTATCCCTATATGCACCACGGGACATCGAAACTGATGAGCAAAAACAGGACTGTTTTGTGGAAAGACTTACTATGGAAATGCAGTGTGCAATGTCGTCCAACGAGTATGAAAGCTTCCAAAAGATGGTAGACAGAGGATTTGTCATGGAGAGGAAGCTGAAGGCCTTGGGAAATGAAAACAAGAGGAAGGCGGGATGGTCACACCAAGCCTCAGGTAGCAACACGCGCCCACGTCTGATGCAGCAACCCGCCGGGCAGACGAGCCGTGCTGTGGTGCCCTACTCAGCACCCAGAGGGTACAACCCGAATTTCAGGCCTCCATCAGCACCAGCACAGCCGCAGCGTCAGTTTGTACAGCAGCCTCGCCCCACATATCAACCTCGACCAGCAGTACAAGAACCCCCGAACCAACCCCAAGACAACAAAGGCCAGGCACCTAAGGTTGGGGTACAATGCTTCAACTGTGGTGAAGTGGGGCACTACGCCCATAAGTGCCCAAAGAAGAAGCCCATGCAGCCACAACAGCAGAATGTGATGCGAGGACGGGTGAACCACGTAACCATGGAGGAAGCGCAAGAGGCACCGGACGTGGTAATTAGTAAGTTTCCTGCCAATTTACACATTGCAACCCTGTTGTTCGATTCTGGTTCTACCCACTCGTTCATTTCTCAAGGGTTTGTTAAGAAGCATGATCTAGCAACAACACAAATGAACCATATGCTAGCAGTAAACTCTTCAGGGGGAGAAATAAGGACAAGACAAGTGTGTCCCAAGGTGAATTTAGACATTAATGGGGTAGTATTTACTGCAAACCTCATAGTGATAGACTCACAAGGGATAGATATTATTTTGGGTATGGATTAGTTGACCAAACATAAGGGAATCATCCATTGTTCGACAAGAACGGTGGAACTAACTAACCCTAGTGGCACAAGAGTGAAGTTCATAACTGTACAAAACCTAGGAGGGACCTTAAACTCAATCATGTTGAGGTGGGAGTGGAAGAGATCAGGATCATCAGGGAATATCCAGACGTTTTTCCGTAGGAGTTGCCAAGTATGCCCCCCGATCGTGAAGTGGAATTCGCGATTGAGCTAGTGCCTGGAACAGCTCCAATATACAAGAGGCCTTATCAGATGGACTCCAAACAGCTGGAAGAGCTCAAGGAGCATATAAGAGAATTGACAGAGAAGGGGTATATTCGTCCCAGTTCCTCACAATGGGTGCTCAACTGATATTTGTGCCCAAGAAGGACGGAACCCAAAGGTTATGCGTAGACTACCATGCTTTGAATGAAGTAACCATCAAGAACAAGTACCCATTACCCCGCATTGAAGACTTATTTGATCAGTTGAGGGGAGCTTGTGTGTTCTCAAAAATTGATCTCAGGTCAGGATACCACCAACTTAAGATAAGACAAACCGATATTCCAAAGACAGCTTTCGTATCTCGGTACGGGCTGTATGAATACATTGTCATGCCGTTCGGGCTAACTAATGCCCCGGCATACTTCATGTATCTAATGAACAAGGTATTCATGGAATATCTGGACAAGTTTGTGGTGGTTTTCATTGATGACATTCTTGTCTTTTCCAAAGATGAAGAAGAACATGAGAGACATTTAAGGTTGGTGTTGCAAAAACTGAGAGAACACCAACTATATGCCAAGCTGAGCAAGTGTGAATTTTGGTTAAAGAGAGTTCCCTTCTTAGGACATATAATCTCGGAGGGAGGAATCTCGGTAGATCCCGCCAAGATCGAGGATGTGCAGGAGTGGAAGACCCCCGAAAATGTCAGGGAAGTTTGAAGCTTCTTAGGATTTGCTGGGTATTATCGACGGTTTATCGGGGGTTTCTCCAAGATTTCGAGACCCCTCACCAAATTTTTGGAGAAGGGAATCACATTCACATGGACACCGCAGTGTGAGACGAGTTTTCAAAAACTAAAGAAAAGATTGACAACATCCCCAGTGCTAGTTATGCCAGATATGCAGAAGAACTTTTCGGTGTACTGCGATGCCTCTAGACACGGGTTGGGATGTGTTCTCATGCAAGAGGGGCATGTCGTGGCGTATGCGTCCCGGCAGCTACGAAAACCCAAGAAGAACTATCCTACACATGAACTAGAGCTAGCCGCAGTGGTACACGCATTGAAGATCTGGCGGCATTACTTGATGGGGAAAAGGACAGAGATATATACGGAACATAAGAGCTTAAAGTACATTTTCACCCAGCCAGATCTCAACCTCAGACAAAGGATATGGTTAGAGCTAATCAACAACTTTGATGTGGGCATCAACTATCATCCTGGGAAAGCGAACGCCGTGGCAGATGCTTTAAGCCGGAAGGTGCAGGTCAATAGGTTGAGCTTAAAGGACATGCCTACAGAATTGAAGGAAGAGGTTGTAAAACTCAATCTATGTCTGGTGAATAGTGGTGAGGCCATCGCCATGGAAGTGGACTCCACATTAGAGCAAGATATACGCAACGGTCAGAAGAATAACGAGAAGATACAAGAGATTAGAGAACTCATCAAAGAAAATAAAGCCCCTAGGTTCAGAGAGGATGAACAAGGTACGGTGTGGCATGGGAAAAGAATATGTGTGCCTGAGGTGAAGGAGATCCGTGAATTGATTTAGAAGGAGGCTCATGATTCCGACTATTCCATTCATCATGGAAGTACAAAGATGTATCATGACCTCAAGAGCAGATATTGGTGGTATGGCATGAAGCGAGATGTCGCGAAACATGTTGCCCTATGTGACACATGTCAGTTGGTGAAAGCAGAACATCAACGACCCGCGGGACTATTGCAACCACTTAAAGTGCCTGAATGGAAATGGGAAGAAATAGGTATGGACTTCATAGTGGGACTACCCAGGACCCAATTGGGATATGATTTGATACGGGTCATCATCGACAGGCTAACCAAGGTAGCTCATTTCATCCCCGTGAAAGAAAGCTACAGCGGATCCAAATTGGCGGAATTGTACATGTCAAGGATCGTGTGTTTCCATGGAGTGCCAAAGAAGATAGTGTCAAATCGAGGGACGCAGTTCACCTCGAGGTTCTGGCAAAAGTTACATGAAACCATGGGAACTCATCTAAATTTTAGTTCTGCCTATCACCCCCATACTGACGGGCAGACGGAAAGAACCAATCAGATCCTTGAGGATATGCTGAGAGCGTGCACGGTCAAGAACAATAGGAGTTGGGATAAGAACTTACCATATGTGGGGTTCTCCTATAACAACAGTTATCAGGCTAGGATGAAGATGTCACCATTTGAGGCTTCCACTATTTTGGAACCAAACAGGGGAAAGTAAAGTGTTTGGGCCCGAGGTACTACAAGAAGCCAAGGCGTCTACTTAAAAATGTGTCCCTATAACTAATAAATATGAATAATCAATTTAACAGATTCATTTCAGCCAAAAATCTATTTTTATCTCACTCCAAAGTTTTCCAAGTACTAGGAAAGTTTTTAATTTGAATTTACAATGTGTTTGTCCCATCTTTTAAATTTTAAATACTAATCACATATCCAAATTCCTAAATTTAATATCATATAAGGTTAAAAAGGTAAACTCACCCCACTACAGGGTCTATTATATTATTTTAAGAATTTCCAGGGATCTAACTACACATAACAGAGGGGTTTTCCTAATTTTTATTAAGTCCAGGGGCTAAAACTGATTTTTAAATGAATTTACATGATTTTCTGAAGTTCCAGGGGCTAGATCAGAAGTTTCCGGGGCCAGCTCGTATTTTCCGAGAACCCCAGGGGGTAGCGCGTAAGAATCCCAGCCTTTATAACGCGGGGCTGACGTGGACCGTCCGATTTAAAACAGACGGCTGAGATTATAACGTCGAACCGGTACGCGGGGATTTAAATTCTACCGTGCGATTTAAAATAGACGGCGCACAAGCGGCCATGTCACTCTGATCGAGCGCGGGCGGCGCTGCCCGGCGGCGCATGGCGGCGGGAGGCAGCGATCTCACCGGAGAGTTTCGGATCTTCGTAAATTCTTCCTAGAACTGTGATTTTATGGCATAGATCGGTAGAGGGGAGGTCGGGGATCTCACCTTGGGGTTTTCTTGAGCTCGGAGGTCCTGGAAGGCGGTCGGCGACGAGGTCCGAGGTGAATTCACGGTGAGGCTCGTCGGCGCTGTGTTTGAGGCGCAAACCACCAAGTTTTCTGCACCTGTGTGATTCCCCGTAGGTGGTGGAACACGATCGGCGCGTTAGATCAGAGAATTCGAGCAGAGATCGAGAGAAAACAGTGATCGGAGCTTCAGTTCTCACCGGGACTAAAATTAGCCGATCGCGGGTAAAAAACGGGACGATGTCGGGGTTTTTATAGACGGGGGAGGGCGGCATGTTAGTTTAGATCGAGTTGGAGTCCTCCGGAACCAGAATTCGGCTGGGAACGCGCGGTTTTCCCGGTTAGTTTCGATCGGGTGCGCGCGCGGAAGAGTCTCGGGTTCGGACGAGCGAGAGGTCGGGGATGACAGGTGGGTCCCGCCTGTCTGCGAGAGGTGCGCGGGCGCGCGGCTGCGGTCTGGCACGGGGGATGGGTGGGCCGGCTGGTGGGTTTCGGCCCACTGGCCGGGAAGGTTTATTTTTTTTCTTTTTCTTTTTCTTTTTCATTTCTGTTTTGAGTTTAATTTGAATTCCAGTTTGAATCTGAATTTTTGCAACACATGCAATACGTCCAAAAATTTTTAATTCCCCTCTTAACAGGATTTTGGGGTGTTACAGCTCTACCCCCCTTAAAAGAAATCTCGTCCTCGAGATTGGTGGTTCTAAGAAAACAATTCCGGAAATTGTGCCTTAAGCTCATTTTCTCGCTCCCAGGTGGCTTCCTCTTCCGAGTGATGCTTCCACTGCACCTTGCGCATCCGGATTCTTTTATTTCTGGTGAGGCGTTCCATTGTTTCCAAAATCTTGGATGGTTGCTCGGCATAAGACAAATCCTCAGCTACGTCAATCTCATTCATGGGTAACACCTCTTCAGGCGTTCTCAGACATTTCTTGAGCTGTGACACATGGAATACATCGTGCACATCCGATAGGCGAGCCGATAATTCTAGTTGATACGCCACTTCGCCTTTCCTCTCCAGAACTTGAAAGGGTCCGATGTATCGAGGTGACAACTTCCCTTTCACCTTGAACCGACGAAGTCCTCGGATAGGGGACACCTTGAGATAGACATAGTCTCCCACGTTGAAAACGAGCTCTCTTCTCCGAACATCGGCATAGCTCTTTTGTCGTGTCTGTGCTATCCTCAAGTTGTTGTGAATTTCCCTCACTTTCGCCTCGGCTTCTTGTAGTACTTCGGGACCAAACACTTTACTTTCCCCCGTTTGGTTCCAAAATAGGGGAGTTCTGCACTTCCTCCCATACAAAGCTTCAAACGGTGACATCTTCTTACTAGCCTGATAGCTGTTGTTATAGGAAAACTCAGCATACGGTAAGTTCTTATCCCAACTCCGATTGTTTTTGAGTGCACACGCTCTCAGCATATCCTCAAGAATCTGATCGGTCCTTTCCGTCTGCCCATCAGTTTGGGGATGATAGGCAGAACTAAAGTTCAGATGGGTTCCCATGGTTTCGTGCAACTTCTGCCAGAACCTCGAGGTGAACTGTGTCCCTCGATCCGACACTATCTTCTTTGGCACTCCATGGTAACACACGATCCTTGACATGCACAACTCCGCCAATTTGGATCTGTTGTAGCTTTCTTTCACGGGAATGAAATGAGCTACCTTGGTTAGCCTGTCGATGATGACCCATATCGAATCATATCCTGATTGGGTCCTAGGCAGTCCCACTATGAAATCCATACCGATTTCTTCCCATTTCCATTCAGGTACTTTGAGTGGTTGCAATAATCCCGCGGATCGTTGATGTTCTGCTTTCACCAACTGACATGTGTCACATAGGGCAACATGTTCCGCGACATCTCGCTTCATGCCATACCACCAATACCTGGTCTTGAGGTCCTGGTACATCTTCGTACTCCCAGGATGAATGGAATAGTCGGAATCGTGAGCCTCCTTCAAAATCAATTCACGGATCTCCTTTACTTCAGGCACACAGCTCCTTTTCCCGTGCCACAACGTACCTTGTTCATCCTCTCTGAAACCAGGGGCTTTATTTTCCTTGATGAGTTGCCTGATTTCTTGTATCTTCTCGTCGTTCTTTTGACCCTCGCATATTTCTCACTCTAGTGTAGAGTCCACTTCCATGGCGATGGCTTCACCACTATTCAAGGCATAGATTGAGCCTTATAATCTCGTCCTTCAATTCTGCAGGCATGTCCTTCAAGCTCAACTTATTGACCTGCACTTTCTGACTTAAAGCATCTGCCACGACGTTTGCTTTCCCAGGATGATAGTTGATGCCCACATCAAAGTCATTGATTAGCTCTAACCATCTCCTTTGTCTGAGGTTGAGATCTGGCTGTGTAAAAATGTACTTTAAACTCTTATGATCCGTATATATCTCTGTCCCCTTCCCCATCAAGTAGTGCCGCCAAATTTTCAACGCGTGTACCACTGCGGCTAGTTCTAGGTCATGTGTAGGATAGTTCTTCTGGTGCTTCCGGAGCTGCCGGGATGCATAAGCCACGACATGCCCTTCTTGCATGAGAACACATCCCAACCCGTTTCCCGAGGCATCGCAGTACACCGTAAAGTTCTTCTGCATATCTGGCATAACTAGCACTGGGGCTGTTGTCAATCTTTTCTTTAACTCCTGAAAACTCATCTCACACTGCGGCGTCCATGTGAATGTGATTCCCTTCTCCAACAGTTTGGTGAGGGGTCTCGAGATCTTAGAGAATCCCTCAATAAACCGTCGATAGTATCCAGCCAATCCCAAGAAGCTTCGAACTTCCCCGACATTTTCAGGGGTCTTCCACTTCTGTATATCCTTGATTTTGGCGGGATCCACGGAGATTCCTCCCTCCGAGATTATATGTCCTAAGAAGGGAACTCTCTTCAGCCAAAACTCACACTTGCTCAACTTGGCATATAGTTGGTGTTCTCTCAGCCTCTGCAACACCAACCTTGGATGTTTCTCATGTTCTTCTTCATCTTTGGAGAAGACAAGAATGTCATCTATGAAAACCACCACAAATTTGTCCAGATATTCCATGAATACCTTGTTCATGAGATACATGAAGTATGCCGGGGCATTAGTTAGCCCAAAAGGCATGACAGTGTATTCATACAGTCCGTACCGAGATACGAAAGCTGTCTTGGGAATATCAGATTACCTTATCTTAAGTTGGTGGTATCCCGACCTGAGGTCAATTTTCGAGAACACACAAGCTCCCCTCAACTGATCAAACAAGTCTTCAATGTGGGGTAATGGGTACTTGTTCTTGATGGTTACTTCATTCAAGGCACGGTAGTCTATGCATAACCTTTGGGTTCCGTCCTTCTTGGGCACAAATATCACTGGAGCTCCCCATGGTGAGGAACTAGGACGAATATACCCCTTCTCCGTCAATTCTCTTAAATGATCCTTGAGTTCTCCCAGCTGCTTGGAGTCCATCCGATAAGGTCTCTTGTATATCGGGGCTATTCCAGGCACTAGCTCAATTGTGAATTCTACTTCACGATCAGGGGCATACCGGGCAACTCCTCCGGAAAAACATCTGGATATTCCCTGATGGTCCTGATCTCCTCCACTTTCACCTCCACTTGATTTAATTTAATGTCCCTCCTAGGCTCTTGTATTGTTATGAACTTTACTCTTGTGCCACTAGGGTGAGTTAGTTCCACCGTTCTGGTCGAACAATGGATGATTCCCTTATGTTTGGTCAACCAATCCATACCCAAAATAATATCTATCCCTTGTGAATCTATCACTATGAGGTTAGCAGTAAATACTACCCCATTAATGTCTAGGTTCACCTTGGGGCACACTTGTCTTGTCCTTATTTCTCCACATGTAGAGTTTACTGCTAGCATATGGTTCATTTGTGTTGTTGCTAGGTCATGCTTCTTAACAAACCCTTGAGCAATGAACGAGTGGGTAGCACCAGAATCAAACAACAGGGTTGCAATATGTAGATTGGCAGGAAACTTACCAACTACCACGTCAGGTGCCTCTTGCGCTTCCTCCATGGTGACGTGGTTCACCCGTCCTCTCATTATATTCTGCTGTTGCGGCTGCGCGGCCTTCTTCTTTGGGCACTTATGGGCGCAGTGCCCCACTTCACCACAGTTAAAACATTGCACCCCAACCTTAGGTGCCTGACCTTTGTTGTCTTGGGGTTGGTTTGGGGGTCCTTGCACTGCTGGTTGAGGTTGATATGTAGGGCGAGGCTGCTGTACGAACTGACATTGTGGCTGTATTGGTGCTTCCAGAGGCCTGTAGTTCGGGTTGTACCCTCTTGGTGCTGAGTAGGGTACCACAGCACGGTTCGTCTGTCCTGCGGGTTGCTGCATCAGACGTGGCGGGTGTTGCTCCCTGAGGCTTGGTGTGACCACCCAGCCTTCCTCTTGTTCTCATTTTCCAAGGCCTTCAGCTTCCTTTCTATCACAAATGCTCTGTCCACCATCTTTTGGAAGCTTTCATACTCGTTGGAGGACATTGCACACTGCATTTCTGCGGTAAGTCCTTCCACGAAACAATCCTGTTTCTGCTCATCAGTCTCTATGTCCCATGGGGCATAATGGGAGAGTTGAGTGAATTTAGTGAGGTACTCCCTCACAGTCATGATTCCCTGTTGCAGTCCGAAGAACTCTTTCCTCTTGATTTTGAGTTCACCCCTTGGTATGTAATGGTTGCGGAAGCTACGCTTGAACTCTTCCCAAGTGATGTTCTCAGGGTCATGATGGGCGGCCACGTAAGCGGTCCACCAATCAGCAGCAGGTCCATGCAATTGATGAGAGGCAAACAGCACCCTCTCATACCCTTGGCACTGTATGATCCTCATCTTGCTCTCAATGGTCTTTAGCCAGTCATCTGCCTCCAGAGGTTCAGCAGCACTTGCAAACTTCGGAGGTTGAGTTCCTAGAAACTCACTCAACCTTGGTTTGCGTGGTGCAGCTGGTGGAGGTGGAAGTTGATGCAAGTTGGCCACCACTTGAGTCAGGTTCTGGATGATCTGATTTTGATTTTCAAGCATTTGGTGGATGGGATCAACTCCCTCACAGCATCCACCCCTGTCTTGGCTCCCAGAAAGATGAGGGTTGCAGGCCTCGTCGTTGTTGTTGGCGGGGTTGGCAGCACGACCCTTTCCTCTTCCGGCCATCTAGCATGATCAACCAAATGTTAATTTAAAGCATTACGTATTATCTTACTACTTTCACTTGTTTTTACTTTGGAGTGTTGAGGCTTTGTTATACTTTCTGAGGGTTCATGTCTCACACAAAAATAAATGCACTATTATTTCATGTGGGTTCACACACCAAAGCAAAACAATCTGAAGACGAGGCTGTGGACAATTGCTCATGGCTTCCACAACTCACGTCACACACCAAGAATTAACACACCATTAACTAAGGTAACGACTCGACTATTCGACATCTTGCTAACTAAGGGAAAGACTCTACACTACTCGTATCCCTGAGTTGGCTCCTCGGGATCTTCCTCATTATTGCGGCTGCCTTCTGACTCTACTTTGAGTGGGGAGGCTGCTGGGGGAGAAGTGCGATGACGCCTGATCGCCCGGCGATATGGGGAGTCAGGAGTCCATGTATCATTCATGTTGACACACAGTTCATTCCCATCTCCTCTTTCTCTCGCCCTCAAGCAGGATCGAAGCAACGCCTCGGTTTCCTTCAGGGTGTCCCGAACATCCTGAAGCTCCTGCTGACACTCCTGCAGTCGAGTGCTGAGCATAGCAGCATCCTCCAAGCACAAGTCCATGTGCTCATGGGAAGTCCCTTGCTGCACTGGCGGGTACTTATACTCCGTTGTACCACTCTCGCGCTGCAGGACATACATGTACTCAGTCCTGTCCAGGTGTCGACGATAGATGTGACTCTGGCAGGTGATGGCCTCCTAGATGACATCCTTCTCCGCATGGACCTGTGTCGCTTGACAAGCTGGAGAGCGGTGGATCTTGAGCAGCTGATTTTCATGGATAATCCTCATCTCTGAACTCCATTCTTCCCTCTTCTCACGGATGGTCCTGGTGGAGCTATAGTGTATGATTAGCTTGCCCGTATTGCCGGCGGCTTGGAGCATACGTCAAAGACGGCGCAACAAGCCTCCTACTGCCAATCCGTAGGAAAGGTACGTCACCGAACGGCTGTCCTCTCTTTGGGCAAGGGCAACTACGGGAACTCTTCCTCATGTGGACTTGCGAGCAGTTCGAATCATGCGAACCATCTAAAACAGAAAGCATTTAAACTTAGGTTAGATAAACTTTTAAACAAAAATCCTATTTTGATTGAAAGTTGGGGTAAGATGAAGAAAGTGACTCCATTAAATAACACTTTTCAACACACACCTTGTAAAATAGTTTTTAAGAAAATAGGGCCCTTAAATACGACCATTTCTACCTAGGTCCACGTTCCTACGGGCAACCTTGGCTCTGATACCACTTCTGTCACACCCGGTTTTTCCGAAGAACAACTAAGTGAATGTCACATGTATGCCAGGATCATTTTCTCATACATGTGATGACAAATAGTGAAGCATCATTTGTTACAAGCCAGGTGTCGAATATAAATAAGTCTTACATAGCAAATGTCTCGATGGACAATAATAAGTTCATCACAAGTAAATAAACTAGCAGCGGAATAATTATTCTTGTGGGCTCCGTCACAGGCGTTGCCCGGGGGACTCCATGAACCTAGAAACCTTCTTCGGGTCTAAAGTCTTGATCATTAAACACCACCTCATTATCTTGACCTGAGCAGCAATATAAACTAACAAATATGCAAGGTTGAGTACCGATGGTACTCAGCAAGTGTAGGGAAAGCTATGTCATGCATGGCTAAAGCAAGGAGAGATTGAACTCAGGGTTAAAGCACTGCGCAATTAATACCTATCACCTTAGCTTATTAAGCACCTACATTACTACACAGGTAAAATGGTCCCAATCTCCCATCTCATCATCATAATCAAATAACCATAACATCATTTCAAATGTTAAGCTCCCCGCTTAACATCCATAACCTCCAAGGTCATCATATTCTAGTCATGAATAAGTCCAAGCCGCTCTTGACCGTGAGCACGGCTGTCATGACAGTTTTGACTCTGCAGAGTTTGTACCACTGTACCCACATGTAGTGATTTCATCCCCCGTTGTCGGGTGGACTAAAAGAACCTCCATTATGCCAGTGGCCACGAACCACATTCACACTTCCCAGGTGTGTAGCCAGGAGATCACTACGAAGACTTTACAAAGGGATTCCCGACGAACGTGGGCCCACTGAGGTTTCACCCCTAACAGCATACAAGAGGCTCCAACCCCGCTGCAGTGGCCCCCTCTTGAGCCTTGCGGTTCTTATGGTAGTCCAGCTGACACCTACTCCCCGCACCATCCAACACACCCATACTACGCCAGGGATACACCTAATTAATTGGCCAAGCTGCCCCATCTCAGCATGTGGTTGGCACGGTAAAGCCAGGTTACATGCTCCATGTACCGGTCCTTAGGATCCAGGCAAGTACTAAACACAAACCCGAGTCTCGTGCACCCAGCACCAACCAAAACATCCTACTTTCCTTGATCCCTACCTCTACATAACTCATGATATCTCATTCAAGAGTATGGTAAAATAAACTGATGATCCCATATCCCAAATATCCCATTCTAAGGATGGCTAAGCATATGCATAATAATGAATGACATGATAAAGTAAATCCCAACCCAAGCTACAAGGAAACAAGGTAATGCAATTCTAGGGAAACATCCTAGCATGGGTTTCATATTTCATTTGACAATGCAAATAATTCTATCTACACATCCTAGTATAGGATCAAAGTGGTCAAGGACACTTTCCTTCTTCCTGCTGCTCTGAGAATGGATAGTCCTGATCTTGGAAAGGAAAAACTTGCTCTGGAGCAGGTTCTACTCATACCATCACACATAGCAAAAGAAAACAACAATCCATAAGACATAGTTCACACTTCCACTTCATACAAACCACACATTCACATTTATGAAAGTCATTCACATTTCTATGTGTTGTGGTTACTCTATGTGTGTTTATTTTGGGCTTACATGCACTTTTAAACATGTGCATATGATTTCTACTTTTGTACTCATATTTATGTTTGTATACTATATATGAATTTCCAATTTAAATGAATTCCTTATATTTAATTGATACACATTCTAGCTACCAAGTATGCATGGAAAGTATTCTCCTACTCCAAATGTGTCTTCAGACCTTCTACCAACCCTAAACTGAATTCTTTGGATTTTGGGAACTTCATTTATCCTTTTATAGTTATGCATACCTACTTTCCTATATTTTAAGATTTAATTTCTATACCTAATTGTGAAGTTTATTATGAAAATAATAAGACACATCATCTAAACAGAATAGTTTCTGACCTAAAATATTAAGTAACATATTTTTGAACTTCTCCTCTGATGTGAACTATTTTACATTTATTTTACTAATTTTCAGAATTATTCTCTACTTAAAAATGTGTCCCTATAACTAATAAATATGAATAATCATTTTAACAGGTTCATTTCAGCTAAAAATCTATTTTTATCTCACTCCAAAGTTTTCCAAGTACTAGGAAAGTTTTTAATTTGAATTTACAATATGTTTGTCCAATCTTTTAAATTTTAAATACTAATCACATATCCAAATACCTAAATTTAATATCACATAAGGTTAAAAAGGTAAACTCACCCCACTACAGGGTCTATTATATTATTTTAAAAATTTCCAGGGATCTAACTACACATAAAAGAGGGGTTTTCCTAATTTTTATTAAGTCCAGGGGCTAAAACTGATTTTTAAATGAATTTACATGATTTTCTGAAGTTCCAGGGGCTAGATCAGAAGTTTCTGGGGCTAGCTTGTATTTTCTGAGAACCCCAGGGGGTAGCACGTAAGAATCCCGGCCTTTATAACGCGGGGCTGACGTGGACCGTCCGATTTAAAACAGACGGCTGAGATTATAACGTCGAACCGGTACGCGGGGATTTAAATTCTACCGTGCGATTTAAAATAGACGGCGCACAAGCGGCCACGTCGCTCTGATCGAGCGCGGGCGGCGCTGCCCGGCTTCGCACGGCGGCGGGAGGCGGCGATCTCACCGGAGAGTTTCGGATCTTCATAAATTCTTCCTAGAACTGTGATTTTATGGCATAGATCGGTAGAGGGGAGGTCGGGGATCTCACCTCGGGGTTTTCTTGAGCTCGGAGGTCCTGGAAGGCGGTCGGCGACGAGGTCCGAGGTGAATTCACGGTGAGGCTCGTCGGCGCTGTGTTTGAGGCGCAAACCACTGAGTTTTCTGCACCTGCGTGATTCCCCGGAGGCGGTGGAACATGATCGGCGCGTTAGATTAGAGAATTCGAGCAGAGATCGAGAGAAAATGGTGATCGGAGCTTCGGTTCTCACCGGGAGTAAAATCAGCCGATCGCGGGTGAAAAACGGGACGATGCCGGGGTTTTTATAGACGGGGGAGGGCGGCGTGTTAGTTTAGATTGAGTTGGAGTCCTCCGGAACCAGAATTCGGCTGGGAACGTGCGGTTTTCCGGGTTAGTTTTGATCGGGTGCGTGCGCGGAGGAGTCCCGGGTTTGGACGAGCGGGAGGTCGGGGATGACAGGTGGGTCCCGCCTGACTGCGAGAGGTGCGCGGGGCGCGGCTGCGGGCTGGCGCGGGGGTTGGGTGGGCCGGCTGGTGGGTTTCGGCCCACTGGCCGGGAAGGTTTATTTTTTTTCTTTTTCTTTTTTTTTTTCATTTCTGTTTTGAGTTTAATTTGAATTCCAGTTTGAATTTGAATTTTTGCAACACATGCAATACGTCCAAAATTTTTTAAATTCCCCTCTTAACAGGATTTTGGGGTGTTACAGCATTGAGTCGAGCGGCGCCTCCTAAATCCCGTCAAACGCAGAGGATGACATGACCAATGGGAGGAAGGTAAGACATCGGCCCACATAACGGGCTTTATAAGCCCCGGGTCCGTAGGCCGGCCTGCGAAAGGCTCACAGGCTGCCCGAGGTGCCCACGAGTGAGGATGCGAGGTGGTCCGCGATAGATACGACCTCGAACAAGGTGAATCCACCAGACACCTCTAAGTCTGTAGCCGAGTCCCAGCCCCGTGAGCGTCGAGGTAACCCCCTGAAGAGTCGGCATTGAGCTGCATGAGCCAACGATGAGCTTGGGAACCACACACACGCCACGAGCTGGGATCTGATGAAACGTGGGCACCGAGCCTCGACCAGGAAGCCCCTCGGTGCATAGAAGGACCAATGGTTCTGACCGCCCTAACGAAAAGGACGAATGGGTTTCACTCAGTTCTACCCTGGTAGATAACTCACTGGGCCTGGTGGCTCGACCAGTGAGGAAAGCCCACGATTGGCCCAACCCCTCCAAATAACGAAAGGTTTGTAGATGGGGGGCAAGGCGAACTTGATGCAACGAAAACCTGAATCCCTGAAAGAGGGCCCGGGGGCTCGCCGCAGGGCCCCGATGGGAACGACCAAAGGTGTTGACCACTCGCCAGAGGTCCATACGTCGCGGCTACGTACGTTAAACCAAGTACTAACAATCTTTGTTTTAGCTGTGCAGGATTGAAGCCGACCAGTGTTCATCCCCTGATCGATCGGTGAGATCCATTTGTCGCGGAAACTAGTAACGCCTCCCCGATCGCTCCTTCCGTTGGTACCCCGTTCTTGCCAGTACCCATGCACCAAAAAGTATTGCTTTGGAACCATGGGGAGGAGCTGATGGTGCCAAGCTTAAGGTGGAGAGGGCGCAGCTAAACACGGACAGAGCCGTGCTGGAAGCATCGCGAGTTCGCTACCCCGGTTCTGGCAAAGCATGAGCACAAGGTCGCCATGTGTGGGTGAGTATTGTTGCCAGCCCACATGATCCGCCACGCTTCGAGCGGCTGATCCAGAAAGTGGTGGTGCACCAGCCATGGTCCGCAATATCCCGGAGCCCGAAAAGACGGAGGTGCGAGCATGTATCAGAACCTCCGTTTATTGCTAGAGAGAGCCACGACCCAACACGCCGAGAGGTCTCTTGCACGTAGGATAGTGATGTTCGTCTGCACCGGATCCCCCGAGCATGCTCAGAGCACTACGGCGACACCGCATGTTCGTGCACCAAGCTGGGCCGAGGAGACCGGCTTGTCTAATCCTTCACATAGCTTGACGCGCGAGCGCACGGGGTTATCCGACCTGTGCAAGGTCCTCGAGGCTTGTAGAGGAGCTATGGAGGAGGCGGCAGGGCAGTACCCCAAACCGGGTTATCCGACCTGTGCAGGGCTATCTCAGAAGGAAGATACACAACCACACTTTCCATTACATTTCCGCGCCTCAACAAATGTAACCAAGTACGACATAGAGTCAGACCCTAGCATGTGGCTATAAGACTACCGTTTTGCATGCAGGGCTGGTGGGGCGACGGGTGACCTCTTCATCATCCAATACCTCCCCATTTACTTGGATAACTCTTCCCGGGCTTGGCTTGAACACCTTCCGAAGGACAACATCCGAAATTGGGCAGAGCTAAAGGACACTTTTGTCGACAACTTCCAAGGTACTTACATGCGTCCTGGAAATTCATGGAATCTCAAGGCGTGCCAAAAGAAGTAGGCGAAACCTTGAGACAGAACATCAGGCGCTTCTCAAAGAAATGCAACGAGCTTCCTGATGTCGTTGACGCGAACGTCGTTGGAGCATTCCTCTTTGGGACGACTTGTAAGTCCCTGGTGTACAAGCTCGGCTGTATCAAGCCAATGACCACTAAGGAGTTACTCGACGTCACTGCCAACCACGCCTCAGGAAAAGAGGCGGCCGCGACGATCTTTAACCAGGCAACACCGCAGATGCCTGAAGCAAGGAAAGACATTGCGCCTCGTCAGAAGGACGAAAGGAGGAATAGGGTCGAAACCGAAAAACGGCGACAACAAATTGAGGCAAACTCGAACCTGGTTGTGAAAGCCGAACACCGGGAAAACAAGAGGCTGACCCAGACGTAGGCCGACCATTTCAAGAAATTGTTGGAAAATCCATGCACCGATCACGCCTTCCCGGTCAGACACACTCTCAATGATTGCTCCCTCCTCAAACGTTTTACGGGAAAGGAGCCGGGTCCCGCGAACAACAAAGGCAAAAACTCCATGCAAGTGGTCGTCGAGATTGAGGAGGAGCATGTCTTCCCCGAGCCGACCGGATGCCTCATGATCTTCGGCAGCTTGACACTCATCGTTTGAGAGATACCATCAAACAAGGGAAGGCAGACCAAGGAGCGCAACTTTAGGCAAAAAAAAGCTTGGCATCCGCCATTCGGCTTCCATTCTCAAGAATAAAGGAGAGCCCTCTCCTGAGACTAAAGCCCGGATACATCATCTCACCAAAAATACTGGCACTCCCGACCCCGAGAAGTTGAGGCCTGGAATGATCATGTGATTCAAGTACCACATGGTGTACCGACTAGATCGGACGCCACGTGCCACTCAGGGGCTACCCACCTACCAGGGCCAGAATGACCAAAACCCTCAAAACATTTGTAAAGACTTCCCCGAACGTTCCTTCCACACTTCCAAGTTAAGGTGCGTTGCCCATCATTAGACCAAAGCATAGCAAGAGGAAGAATACGGATGCGCACATAGCGAAAAGCTTGTTTTTCTTTATGAAGGGGGCCACGAAAGGCCAGAACATCCATATTACAAGGCGAAAAAAGATACAAGGAGTCTAGCTCCAATCGGCATATCCTTAGTCAGAATCCAGTGTGACCGTGCGCCAAGGAGAGGGCGGCAGGCTTGACTCGAGCATCGATGGCCTGAAGTTCCTCCTCGGAACGGCCAGCGACAAAGCCTTCCCCAAGGGCTGGGAGGTCGACCCCATCGTAATGAGAGACAACCACGGCCAGAGCCAACTGCACACCGAGGTAGGCCCTAGAAGTTGCCACCTCATCAAGGCGCGCCCTCAATCGTGCAGGGAGCTGCATCAGCTGCACGGACAAAGGAGCGGCCGAGCTTTTGGGCACCACCTCGTTGGCAGTTTGGCCCGCGGCGCGAAGGTATTTAAGCCCCTTCAAGAGGGCTCCCATGACTTTGGCCGCATCACCGAGCCAAGACGCCACCACTCCAGGCGCCACTTGAGTCACGGACTCCGGGGCCCCAGCACAGCTTCGCAAACCTCCGCGTCTGCCCTTGTGAAAAGCCTTTGATCCTCATTCTCGATGGGAACCCAGGCTGCCGCCTCGCTGAGTTGGGAGATCAGCCATCCCGTCTTACCTGGGGGTCTGATCACGGCTTCACAGAGCGCATTCCCAACATTTTCAAGCCTGGCGAGCTCCGCCTCCTGAGCCTGGACGACATCCCTCGTCACAACAAGGAGGCTTTGCACCTCTACAAGCGAGAAGCAAAATAAAAAGGCTCAATAGGAAGAGAAAGACAAACATGATAGAAGGTAGGACGAAAGAAGAACTTACGATCGAGCTTCCGAGTAGCCCGGGCGAAGGCGGTTTTGGCTTTTTTGGATTCACTCCGGGAGGCCCACGCCGCATTACCCGCTTTGGTAATCTCCCCAGCAAGATTTGCTTTAACAACTGCCATGACTTCCTCCTCCTCCTGAAGCAACCGGAAAGCTTCCTCCCAGGTCGCGGCAGCCACGGCACCAGAACGGTCCACCTCTACTCGAGCGACCGCAGCCTCGGCTCGGGCCTTCTAGGCCTCCTCTCTCCACCTTGCCGTCTAGGCCTCCGCAGACCTCTGATGGACGAGAGCTTCCTAGAGAAGCTGCCCCTGCTCAGCCTCCCGCTCGGCAAACCTCTGCCAGAAAGAAAACCGAGAGCACAGTCACAGACAAGCTCTGGGGCCACCTGCAAAGAAAATAATAAGAGCGAGGCTCACGCTGATCGGAAGCACGCCGCGGTTGAGCCTCTGAAGCACGTCCTAGAAGCGGCCCCAGCTGGAGGTAAATTGCTCCACAGTTTCGGCAAGCCAGGAGCCGGGGAGAGGAATGTACTCCACCTTGCCCACTACATCACAGGAGCCGGAGGGTAGCCGATCTGCCAAAAGAACACCCCCCACCACCCCTCCAGAACTTGACTCGAGGCCGTAACCGAAGCCTCCACGACAATTGGGATAGAGGGTGCCACCTCTACCAGGATTCGCACCCCCTGGCGGCAGCATGACTAGCTCGACGGACCGTGCGATTGAGGACGGAGGCAGCGAAGCCCCCAGGGAGGCCAGGATGTCTGCTGGTACGCCCTGCGCCAAGTAACGAGGAAAGAAATAAAAAAGGCAGAGCAAAAGAGGCCGGAACGATGAGAATGTGCGAAGGCTAAGAGGTGAACCTCTTCGACCGAGGGCAAATCAGAGGCGTAACCACCCGGGTCCCGGCGCTTGACGGAACGATTGGGTCGTCGGACAAGCAGTGGATGTCTAGCCCTTCGTCTAACCCACCGGGCCTTCCATAGCCGAGCACCCCGCCTCGGCCCAAGCTACGGGTGCCCCGGCGATGGACACCGACATGATCTCCTTCGGATGGTTCACGGAAGACCGAGCGGCAGGCCTCTACCTCTCCATCCGAACCTTCAGGTGTTCAGTCGCGGAGGGCCTGGCCTTGGACAAACTGCCTGAAGCCTGGGCGGGGCGTGGGGGGTACGGAAGAGTCGCTCCTTTTGCCTGTTTGGGCCCTCTTTGCGGCCGAAGCATCATCACCAGCCTTCCGCGTCTGCCACTCTGACAGCGTTGAACCATCGTCCGTTCCAGAAGAGGCGTACGCCGATTCAGAGGGCGTGGAAGGGGTGGCTCCCCAGCGGCCCTTGCGACCTGCACCGCCCTCTGATGTTCCTCCAACCTCTTCTAACAGCGGATATGACTGGTCTTGTGGTCATCTTTTTTCTTCCTCAAGGCTCCTTCGCGTGCAACCCTCCCTTCCCACTCCACCTTGTCACCAGGCAGATTCGGCAGACTGACTATGCCTTTGAGCCCATGAATAAGACGCTACGATGTTAGGACGGGTCGGATCGCTAGAGAAAGCCACGACAATGTTACGATACGAAGGTCACATGCTTACCCAAGTAGAACGATGACCCGGGGGGAGAGAACACGGATGACGACCAATGTCCTCCATGTCCTTCCTAGTCTGGTCGCGAAATCTCCGCCGAACCTCGGAGTCGGTGGCCTCTTCTGCCGACCCACGCGTAGCATCACCGAGCCCGGTGTACTGCCACATGGCATGGGCACGAGCACGAAGAGGTTGGATCCTTCCCTTGAGGAAGGTCCGCAAGACGACCTCTCCGGACAGCCCCTCTGCCTGTAGCACCTCAACTTGCTCAAGGATGACGGCGATCCACCGCTTGTCCTTCACCTCGACCCCCCATTGCCATTGCTCCTGAGCGGCGGGTGGCTGGCAAGTGAAGGATGGAAACGCTGGACCGTCGTTGTGGATTTAGAACTAGTCCTGGAGCCAGTTCTTCATGTACATCGGGAGCGGAAGGTCGAAGTACCGTGGCTGGGCCCGCCAAAGCCGAATGCATGCACCGCTGACCGCCAGAATCAGAGAGTTCGCAGAAGACAGCCCCACCCAAAAGAAACGCCTCCATAACTCGAAGTAGGGTTTTATCCCCATGAATGCCTCGCACAACAAGCAGAATACAGCAGCATGGAGAATACCATTCGGCATCACGTGGTGAAGCTCCAAGCCGTAGTAGAAGAGGGCGGCGCGGAGGAACTTGTGCACCGGAAGACCCAGCCCACGGAGTTGGAAGTCGATGAAGCTGACAACCCCGCCTTCGCGTGGCACCAGCACCGTCTCCCTGGACGGAGTGTGGATCCCTGAAGCTTCAACGCCGAAAGGATCCCCCATTCACCCGGCGATGTGATGCGGTTGACGGTAACACGGGATTTTGTCCAGTCTGACATGGTCGACGGTGAAGGGGACGAAGAAGAAGAAGAAAGGGGACTGTTCGAGCTCTCACTCAAACTTCCCGCTTTCTCTAACTTATGATGGTGAAATTTGTAGGGGGGTAGGAGCGCTAGAGGAATGGAGAATGAGGGCGCAACGGAAAAAGAAAAACCTTGTGCCCTGGGGATGGTTTTTGTAGTACACCCGTGACGGTAACGAGGAAAGGCATCTTGGGCCATGGACGCGTCAACCAAGAAATAACGCCGCCCACTCACAAGATAAGCGCACACCTCCAAAAGCTTCAGGGACACGACGCTCGACATAACTTTGGCCAGACCGACTCGCCTATTTGATGTTCCCGACGACTTGAAGAGTCGCGTGCCGTTTTCCCTTCTCCCAACCGCCTCTCCGTCGCGGCCCCTCGCTTACCTTCTACGCAACATCGATGGGCTGTACGAATCGAAGGCCCAGGTAAGTTTTTACGGCCGACTTTTGGGGTTCAATCAAGGTTTCGGGTTCTAAGGTATACCTGTAATGCAGGTCGAAAGGAACGCTCGGAACGAACCCGAGCAAGGGATAGGTGATGCGAGATGGCCATCAATGGCGCACTTGGGGGCTCCAACAGCCTCGACATCTTGAAGTCTCATATACGAGTCTTGTCTTGGCAACTCCTGGTAACTCACCGAGGGGTCGGCATCGAGCCGCCCGGCCCGCGAACGGCCCTGGATCCACGTGAGTGTACCAAGAGGGATCTTCTGGAACACGGGCACCGAGCCTCTATGAGGTAAACCAGATTCCCCCGTCGCCGCGGAGAGGCAGCGGGGTTTTCACTTGGATTTACCCGTTAGGCAGCTCACGGAGCCTGGGAATTCAGCCATGGAGGTAAATTCCCTTCTGGCTCAACCCCTCCGAACCCGCGAACGGTTTGCGGATGGGGAGAGAAGGGAATTCGCTAAAAGAACCAAGCCCAATCCATGGAGGCAGGGCTTGGGGGCTATCGAATGACCCAAAGTCACGGTGGGCTTGGCGCTCAAGGCTTTGAGCTCGGACGTAGCCACGAACCAAATCAAAACAACGATCTCACACAACTTCTGTTTTCTCTTATTCTTTTGAGGCCCTCCGACACGCACAAGAACATGCCTCCGACCGATTCTGAAGGAAATCAGCTCGAGGCCGGGGCTACTGACGGGGTAACGTACCCAGGGTACCCAAGAGGCAACCGACTAGCCTGTCACAAGGGGACACGTGGCACCGTGGGCCCCGACCTAGGGCCCACACTCAGGACGACGCAACCACAAAGCTTAGCCCCAAGGAGTAAGTCGACAACCAAGGGTGGAAGAAACGTCCGACCTTCAAGCCCAACCAGCGATGTCGGAGTGAAGGGCGATCCGGGCTAGAGCCCGGACCGAAGGCAGACGAGTGGTTTAAATGCTGATGTGATGGAGCGTCATAAGGAATTCAAGATGGAGTGGGAGGCCACTTGCGGCAAGACAAGCACGAGCCCGTGCCATCATCACCATCCGACTAGTCCCGCCTCGGCGTAGTGTACAGAGACGGAAAGTAGACGTAGACCGTAGACTATACGGGAGTAGGTGTACTCATCGCTCATGCGTCACTTTGGGCCGCCTTAGGCAATGACACACCATGTAAACCCCCGCCCCATTTATGAAGAGTCGGTGGGTAGGTATACGCATCCGTACTATAAAAGGGAAGGTTGGGAACCTTCCCTGGCACGACAAACACAACTCACGCACACATGACACTTAGACTTTCTCTCGTTCTCGCACGCGGGACAGCCTCTCTTGTAACCACGGTTACTCGAACCATCTGAGCTAATACAAGGCCGACGAACACCTCAGAATGGATGTAGGACACGTTGTCCGAACTAGTATAAATCATTGTCTTAATTAGGTAGCCATCTAGATATAAAACGCCCTGCATTTGATTACTCATCGGTGGTAAAAACACTGACATAACTCTATCTTATTTTCTATTATATCATGAAGTTATTTATACATTAGTAATATCACATTCACTATTTCAAAATTCACTCAAATCTTTTTGTCCTTTTTATTATTTTTCCTAGTTGCCCTCTCTCTCTCTTTTTTTTTTCTTTTTTCAGTTTTCCTCCTTTGGCCTCTTCTTTCTCTTGTGCCTAGTGGATCAAGAAGCCATGAGCCCAACTCTAGCAGAGCTACTCTATGAGCTGCGAGAAAAGCGCCTTAAAGCGGTATTTATTATTAGCGACCGGCCACCGTTAAGACACCGTGAAATTCAAGCTCCAAGGTGAGTCAATTGTCGATTATTTTTGTCCATGGCTTATTTTCTTGATGGCGAACCTTGTAGCTATTCATTTTCGCAGTTGAATTGATGAATCCATGGAAATTTACATCGTTGTGCCCTACATCATCCACCTCCCAGCCACCTAGTCATCGAGCTCTGTCGAAATCTATGTCGAGCTTGTTGGAGCAGCTAGGAAAATGAGCTGGTAGAAGCAAACTCACAAGTACATACAAGAGAAAC
This sequence comes from Neostapfia colusana, assembly GCA_030760725.1. NCBI lineage: Eukaryota > Viridiplantae > Streptophyta > Magnoliopsida > Poales > Poaceae > Neostapfia > Neostapfia colusana. Next base: position 56,362,688 of record JASWHV010000006.1, on the reverse strand, counting down.
AATAGAAGGTCTTGATACTTCGCAACAAACGCCTTTTCTTTGTGTGTTCCTTCACCTTAAACTCCTCACTAACAAACTGATTAAATAACCACACGGAGTGCTAACAGTCCGGCCAATACTCGTGGCACCCTCGGCCGCACGACCTGGTCCCCCGCGGACGACGCGGGCCATATGATGCGCAGAACACCATGCAGATGAGAACTGTTCAGTTGAGCCGAGATGATCCTGAGCCACACAGCCAGCTGCCGCAGATGGTGGACGACTCAAACTAATACACGCAACAAACGCATGGACGCATGCAACCGGAACACATCACGTGCTGCAGTGGATTGCAGCCCAGTCCTGCATGAATGAGCCAGTTGTTGGCGCCTCCTCCTGCATGCAGCCGGTCCCGCCTGCATGGCAACATAAACAGATCGACTGCTACCTCCTACACGTTCTAAAGACCCGGCCAACATGCAAATCAACTCCACTCACGCTACTGCTACATGCACTAGCCTAGTATGCAAACTTACTGGGACCTACCCAGCACACAACGTGCACACACGTGCACACAAACACAACACGCACATACGTGCCAAAATACGCATACACGCATTATCTCAATCACGCACAAACGTGATTAGTCTACATCGGGTTTATTTTCCAACAATCCCCCCTAAACTCGACGTTACTATGCTCGCCGACTCACAGCAGCGTGGGTTCTTCATCGGCGTTGGCAAACAGCGCCTGCTCCTCCTCCTCCTCCTTATTTGGCTTGCACCAGTCCTGGCCGAAGTGACCGCAAGCACCGCAGTTGTAGTACTTCCCGATCGACGACCGCTTCGACTTCTGCCGAGCCTTCCACTCCACCTCCGTGAACAGTAGCTGTCCATCGCCGGCAGACGTCTCGCCACCATGAGTGTGCTGACGGCAACGCTCGTCGAACGCCTTCAGCCTGCCAAGTGCCTCCTCAAACGGCATCTTGTCGATGTCGCAGAACTGCTCGATCCCCGCAACAGCAGGATAGAGCCGATCTGGAATTGTGTCGAGGAGATTCTTGACCATGGCAACGTCGTCGAGCATCGAGCCCAGCCCGGCGTACCTCGCCGCCATGCCACTGATCTTGCCGGTGAACATGTCGAGCGTCTCGCCGTCGCCCATAGACAAACGATCAAATCTGTCCTTCAGCCTGGACAGCCGAGCCGCCTTCAATCAATCTGAACCGACGAACCTCGATTTGAGGCTGTCCCAAACCTCTTTCACCGTCAGCTTCGTCGACACCTGCATGAGAATGTCTTTCGGCAGCGCTTGGAGCAGCTGCGCCCGCGCTGTCTTGTTCTTCCGCTCGTCCACCGCCACGCCGTCCGCGGTAGCCACTGCCTCCCACAGACCTTGGGCGTCGAGGATCGCCTCCACCTTGATCGCCCACACGGTGTAGCTCTCGGGTGACAGCATCGGGTACGCGAGCGAAATGCTGCTGCTTCCTCCCGCACCGTGCGGATCCATCGCCATGGCTACAGGCAGGATTTTGAGTAAACTAGGCTCTGATGCCAATTGTTGGAGCAGCTAGAAAAATGAGCTGGTAGAAGCAAACTCACGAGTACGTACAAGAGAAATGGAAGGTTTTGATACTTGGGCAACAAACGCTTTTTCTTCGTGTGTTCCTTCACCTTAAATTCCTCACTAACAAACTGATTAAATAACCACACGGAGTGCTAACAGTCCGGCCAATACTCGTGGCACCCTCAGCCGCACGACCTGGCCCCCCGCGGACGACGCGGGCCGTCTGATGCGCAGAACCCCATGCAGATGAGAACTGTTCAGTTGAGCCGAGATGATGCCACACAGCCAGCTGCCGCAGATGGTGGACGACTCAAACTAACACACGCAACAAACGCATGGACGCATGCAACCCGGACACATCACGTGCTGCAGTGGGTTGCAGCCCAGTCCTGCATGAATGAGCAAGTTGTTGGCTCCTCCTCCTTCATGTAGCGGGTCCCGCCTGCATGACAACAGAAACTGATCAACTGCTACCTCCTACACATTCTAAAGACCCGGTCAACATGCAAATCAACTCCTCCACTCACGATACTGCTACACGCACTAGTCTAGCATGCAAACTTACTGAGACCTACACAGCACACAACGCAGACATAAACACAGCATGCACATACGTGCCAAAATACATGCACACGCATGATATCAATCACGTACGAAGTGATTAGTCTACGTCGAGTTTATTTTCTAACAGAGCTCGAGATGCCACAAGGTGAAGCCTACAAGTCGTTTCCCTTACCGTCGATGACGCTCTAGGCGCTTCCACTACCAGGGACCACACCTCACCGTCGGCCATGCTCTGAGCTTCTTCTCTTCTCGCGAGTTCCAAACGGCCGCGAGCATCGAAGGCCATCCCGCGCGACTTTGTTCTGAGGAAGACGGGAGACTACTGTAGCATATGTGCGGGTGGTGCACACAGTTTTCAGTAGCCCTTTACAGTCCATCCTCGCGTGCATCACACCACATTTCAAGTCCCGTAGATCATCCAGTAACCTGCTGCAACCAGTCTAAAATGGACAAGTAGTAAATCAGTTGTATAGAAGATGAACTGCAGGCATATTCATTGATCGGTGAGTAATTTATACAAGCGAGCAGTCACTGAAGATCCTAAACGTCAGCAGGCGTTGGGCGAGTCCGAGAGACTCGGAAACTAAACCAACGTGGACGCGGTACATGGGATGTGGACGCAGTACACGCACTGCATGCGGTAACAAACGAACGACTCAATCCTTTCTACACCCCCTCAGTTCGTGCGTCGTGGATGCACAAACTGCTCCGGAAATCTTCAAATATCATCGTCGGAAGCCCCTTCGTCATGATGTCGGTGAATTGTAGATGAGTGGGGACGTGCAGAACCCTGAGTTCTTGTAGTTGTACTTTGTCTCGTACGAAATGGATGTCGATTTCTACATGTTTAGTTCGTCGATGATGCACCGGGTTTTGTGTGAGATAAACGGCTGAGACGTTGTCACAGTAGATAATGCTAGCCTTTGAAACTGGAACGTGTAATTCCTGAAGTAGTTGTCGAAACTAACAGCATTCAGCTGCAGCCTTTGCAACTCCTCTGTACTCGGCTTCAACACTAAAACGTGACACTGTGGTCTGCCGTTTTGAAGACTATGAAACCAATGAATCTACAAGAAAGACACAATAACCCGATGTTGATCGACGAGTGTCAGGGCATCCTGCCAAGTCGGCGTCGGAATAAGCTTGTATATGTGTGTTTGGGGAAGCATGAACTTCAACCCATGATGGATAGTTCCCGTGATGTACTGCAAGATCCTTTTAACAAGTGCCTAATGAGCTAAGTGTTGGTGATATGCCCAAGAGGCAATCATAACAATTCGGATAAAGGCCTGATGGATATTTGATCCATAAGAAATTAGGGTACTAATGGGCTTGTGACCTAAAAGCCCATTAGCGCGCCTATAAATATGAGGGGCAGGGTTAGGCGTAGATTACTCCACAACGTAACAGCCCTAGCCGCCGCCCCTCACAGGCCACACATCGAAACCCCTGTCGCGCGCGCTGTGCTAGCACACTGATGCACGGCGTTCCTCCCTGTACGTGTGGACTCCCTGGAGGCGCTGCTGTTACTGCTGCGCTGATCGGCTACAGTGACGTGACGACGTTCCTGTGACGAGGATTCAGGAGGAGACGAACGTGATCGTCCACTTCTCCTACACCGACGCGCATCTACAATTCGTTGTGCTGCGCGTCTAGTGGTAACGATCCATGACTTCCTTACTCGCATGTTTCCTGGGTGATACGATCAAATTGCTAGAGTAGTGCATCGCCTACTTCCCAACAGTGGTATCAGAGCCGACTTGCGTAGTTTTTGGTCTGGATCTTAGATGCGATCTACTGCAGACAAGTTCATACGATGAATTTTTATTGTTCGGCTTTTGGGGTTTGGAATTGGTTAGAGTAGATTGCCATCATATGACTAAAGGATTAGTTCGTGCTCCTTCTCTGTTGTGTGCGCAACCTGTCCCTACCGACTGGAATCACCATCGGGACTAATAGTGTACATAGCTAACAGATTGAGCCAACATATCGTGGTCATGTGTCGCGATCTTCTTGTGGATAACCAGTCACAATGAAAATTGAGGCATTCTGATTGGCTCGGATTCGGGTTGATTTGATCAATTCGATGAGATTTTCATAGTGATTTCATAAATGTGATCTATGTAATTTCGTTGCTGCCTGCTATAGTGACATCATTAAGTTGTTTCGTAATAGAAATCGTTCTACGCTTAACTTGTTTTTGCAGTGAATGATGTGAATGGTATGGCCTAAATGTGATGTGATGATCTGTGTGTAAAATTCGTGCAGCCTGCGTGTTACAAATTTAACACAACCGGGTTGAGGTTGTCACATAATTGTATAACGACCTGCGTGTCGCCCTGTGATGCCTGATCTCTCATGTAATTTATTTGATAGCTATTAGATGTATTAGCTTATTTTATATTCATTGAGAAACCTCAAGCATGATAGCAATGGTGATCACCATAAGAAGGGAGACATGGAGGTGTAGATCATGATGGAGACAACTATGATCCTAAAGGCCATACTATTCACAGATATAATATGATCGTATGCCTGTGATGTTTTACTATTATTTTCATGCTTTTCATATGGTGGATGCTTTGTCATGATAAACTAGCATCTCTCAGAAAAGTTGAGTATTTGATGCCGTTTACCTATAGTTGCACCTATGTTGTTTTGATCGTTGTATGGTAGGTTTGCCAAAGCAAAATACGGTCATCTATCATAATGAATAGGGTGAATGTTGGACATTCACATGCATAGTATTGGTTTACTCAACAAAGCTATCAAAACGGTTTTGGGCTTTATGGCATAGTGTTGGGAGCCGGGGCATTGGATGTCACCCAACAAACATGAGTCGTATGGATATATGATTAACAATGGTTGTTTACCTATGTCACTAATTTTCTAGCAGTGAAGCCAAAGCTCACTAGAAATTAGTGAATATGGATCTTGGACCACTATATGTCGTTAGAGGGAGGACGATGCTCATATAGTGGTGGTGTCGTTTATTAAACTGTTAATAAAAGATTGCTACATAATATAGTGCTAAAACCTTGCACATTTATTGTAGATCATATCTGCTAGTAACAATTCCGGTTTCAATTTGCGATCTGTGCTTGAGAAAGAAAAGCTCAATGGAGCTAATTTTATTGATTGGTACCGCAACCTGAGAATTGTTCTTAGGCAAGAGAAAACTGAGTATGTTCTTGAGCAACCATACCCCAATGACCTCCCCGATAATGCAAATGTCACAACTCGCAGGACTTATGAGAAGCACTGCGATGATGCGCTTAATGCAAGCTGTCTCATGCTTGCCACAATGTCCCCTGATCTACAAAAACAGTATAAGCATACAGATGCTTATTCTATGATTCAGGGACTATGTGGAATATTTAAGAACCAAGCAAAGACTGATACAACATCTCAAAGTCCTTGCACTCATGCAAGCTGGAAGAAGGTAGCCCGGTCAGTCCCCATGTAATCAAGATGATTGGTTACATTGAGACTTTGGACAAACTTGGTTCTGAACTCAAGGATGACCTGGCTATTGATGTTATTCTCCAGTCACTCCAACGAGCTATAAGCCATTTATATTGAATTATCAAATGAATGGCATGGAGAAAACGTTGGCTGAATTGCATGGGATGCTTAAAACAACAGAGGAAAACATTAAGAAAAACACCACTCATGTGATGATGGTTCAAAAGGAGAATAAAAATAGGAAAGCATGTGACGCATCCTAAAGGCAAGGGAAAGGTTCTCAATGAGCCTCCAAGCTCAAAACCTAATTGGTCTAGGAACTGCAAGAAGTACTTGGAGGATAAGAAGAAGAAAGGAAGTGAGACTTCCATTTCAGGTATAAATGTTACAGAAATCAATATTGCTACATCTTCTAGTGAATCATGGCTATTTGATACCGGATCAATGATTCACACTTGCAAATCGTTGCAGGGTCTAAGTGAGACTAGAAGATTTGTAAAAGGCGAGTTGGATGTTCGGGTCGGCAATGGAGCAAAGGTTGCTGTCATAGCTATCGGAACTTATCACTTGTCATTACCTCAGGATTAGTTTTGGAATTAAATAATTGTTATTGCATTCCTTCTTTGAGCAAGAACATTATATCTTCTTCATGTTTGGAAGAGTTAATGGTTATGAGATTATAATAAAAACAAATGTTGTTCTATTTATTATAATAATATTTTCTATGCTCAATGTCCATTAGTGAATGTATTATATGTTCTTGATCTTGAGGATAAAACAGTCTCTAACATTAATACAAAAGGGCTCGACGAAATGATCTAAATCCCACTTTTATTTGGCATTGTCGCTTAGGTCATATAAATGAGAAACGCATTGAGAAACTCCATAAAGATGGTTTTTTAAGTTCATTTGATTTTGAATCACTTGACACATGCGAGTCTTGTTTGCTTGGGAAGATGACCAAAGCACCCTTCACTGGTCAAAGTGAGAGGGCAAGTGACTTGTTGGGACTTATACATACTGATGTATGTGGACCAATGAGTTCGGTAGCTAGAGGTGGTTTTCAGTATTTCATTATTTTTACCGATGACTTTAGTAGATATGGATATGTCTATCTAATGAGGCACAAGTCTGAATCTTTTGAAAAGTTCAAAGAATTTCAGAATGAAGTACAAAATTAGTTGAGCAAGACAACTAAACTTCTACGATCTGATCGTGGGGGTGAATATTTGAGCCATGAATTTTATTATCATTTAAAACAATGTGGAATTGTTCCACAGTTGACTCCACCTGGAACGCCTCAATGGAATGGGGTGTCCGAGCGGAGGAACCAAACCTTGTTAGACATGGTTAGGTCGATGATGAGCCAGAATGATCTTCCACTATCCTTTTGGGGTTATGCTCTTGAAACTGCTACCTTTACACTAAACAGAGTCCCAACTAAGTCTGTTGAGAAGACACCATATGAGATGTGGACTGGGAAACGTCCCGGATTGTCTTTCCTCAAAGTTTGGGGATGTGATGCTTAGGTAAAACGTTTGACGTCAGACAAACTTACTCCCAAATCAGACAAATGCTTCTTTGTGGGATATCCTAGGGAAACCAAAGGATATTATTTTTATAATAAAACAGAGGGTAAAGTGTTTACTGCTCACAATGGTGTCTTCTTGGAGAAAGAGTTTCTCTCATAAGGAGTTATGGGAGCAAGGTGCATCTTAAAGAAATTTAAGAAATACCTGAAAATGTTTCGGCACCCTCTAATCCTATACAGGATGTACAAGATGTTGTACAACCACTTGATGAAACACCAGCCCCATGAAGGTCTACAAGGGTACGTTGTGCAACTAAAAAGTTGACACTCCTAACCACGGAACAACAGGACATAATATTGTTGGACAATAATGAGCCTGTGACCTACACTGAAGCAATAATGGTACCCGATTCTGAGAAATGGCTTGGAGCCATGGAATCTGAAATAGAATCCATGCATGAGAATCAAGTTTGGAACTTGGTTGATCCAATCGATGGTGTGAGACCGATCAATTGCAAATGGATTTTCAAGAAAATGACTGATATGGATGGAAAAGTTCACATTTATAAAGCACGATTGGTGGCGAAAGGTTTCAAACAAATTCAAGGTATTGATTATGATGAAACATTTTTGCCCGTCGCTATGCTAAAGTCTGTTCGGATCCTCCTAGCAATTGCTGCATATTTTGATTATGAAATATGGTAGATAGATGTCAAAACAACCTTTTTTAATGGGAGTCTGACTGAGGTTGTGTACATGACACAACCTGAGGGTTTTGTCGATCCTAAAAATGCTAGAAAAATATGCAAACTTCAAAAGTCCATCTATGGATTGAAGCAAGCATCTCAGAGTTGGAATCTACGTTTTGATGAAGTGGTCAAAGGGTTTGGTTTCATCAAGAACGTAGAAGAACCTTGTATTTACAAGAAAGTTAGTGGGAGCGCACTTATATTTCTGGTCCTATATGTAGATGACATATTGTTGATCAGAAATTACATTCCAATACTAGATGTTGTTAAATCCTCATTAAGGAAAAGTTTCTCAATGAAGGATTTAGGAGAGGCAGCGTACATTTTGGGCATAAAGATCTATAGAGATAGATCTAAAAGGCTAATTGGATTACGCCAAGACACATATATTGACAAGATATTTAATCGGTTCAATATGCAAGATTCTAAGAAAGGTTTCTTGCCAATGTCACATGGCATCACTCTAAGCAATAGTCAGTGTCCTTCGATGCCTGATGAGCAAAAGAGGATGAGAGTGATTCCTTATGCTTCGACTATTGGATCTATCATGTATGCCATGTTGTGTACACGCCCAGATGTGTCCTATGCTCTAAGTGTTACGAGCAGGTATCAATCAGATTATGGTGAGGCTCATTGGACAGTTGTCAAAAATATTCTTAAGTACTTGAGAAGAACTAAGGATGTGTTCCTAGTGTTTGGAGGTGAAGAAGAGCTCGTTGTAAGAGGTTACACCGATGCTAGCTTCCAAACAGACAAGGATAACTCTTGATCGCAATCCGGTTTTGTGTTCTGCCTCAATGGAGGGGCAAGCAAGACACAGTAGCAGATTCAATGACGGAGGTGGAGTATATTGCAGCTTCTGAAGCTGCAAAGGAAGCTGTTTGGATCAGAAAATTTGTTTCTGAGTTGGGTGTTGTTCCTAGTGCGTCCGGACCTGTGGATCTCTATTGCGATAATAATGGATCCATTGCACAGGCAAATGAGCCTAGATCACACAAAAGATCCAAACATATACTACGACGCTATTACCTCATTCGAGAGATTATCGACCGAGGTGATGTGAATACATGCAAGGTGCATACGGATTTGAATGTGGCAGATCCGTTGACAAAGTCTCTTCCACAATCAAAGCATGAGGCGCACACGGGATCTATTGGTATTAGATACTTACATCAGTGATCCTAGTGTGTATGTTGGAGACTTGTGTCATAGCTATGTTTATGTACTATTTGAGTAACTATTGTTCACATTGATCATCAAGTATGTGACTTATTCGTGAGACTCTTTATTAATTATAATGTTACTCAAAATGATCCCTAGTCTACATCATTATATTAGATAATGATAGTACACAGACTAGCACATGTATTAATTGATGATCACGTTTCACGGATCATAGATATGGAGATATCAAATTAATAATGTGAACACATGCTAGTGAACATGGTGTTGGATAGACCCATTCTGATACATTGTCGGGATTGTTATTGACATATGTGCCATCAGTTGGTCTTGAGTGATACACCTGCTAGATTCTTAGACCTGAGATCGCCATTGTTTCTCACTATGTATAGTTGTGCACTTTGAAACTATCAAATGCTACTCCGTAACTGGATGGTCATAAAACTAGTCTTCACGTACATGATGAAGCATGGAATGAGATGTATGCGGATCAAGATGGGATTTGCCCCTCCTAAATAATAGGAGAGATATCTCTGGGCCCCTCGAGATAGTTGGATTGGAAAGTGCATGGCCATGCCAAAGTGATTAAGGAGTTAATCATTATGACTAAAAGTTAGTCATAGATTGAATCCACTATTTGATCGAGTGAATGGTCAAGCTATCACAAGGATGGCATGTATCTCACCTTGAGCTTGACTGGTATCGTGTGGCAAAGGAATTAGCATGTGAATGTATCTAGGTTCAGCCGATATGATCTTTATGTACATTCGGGAGTCAGTATGTCCTGCTAGGTACCTCTACTGACTTGTGTTTAAAAACGGTTTTCATTCATAACCGACTGTACATGAACCTAATGGGTCACACACTCAAGGGGATGGAATATTGAAAAACTTGGCTATATGATTGTCTCTAGTGCAAGTGGGAGATTGTTGGTGATATGCCCAAGAGGCAATCATAACAATTCGGATAAAGGCCTGATGGATATTTGATCCATAAGAAATTAGGGTACTAATGGGCTTGTGACCTAAAAGCCCATTAGCGTGCCTATAAATATGAGGGGTAGGGTTAGGGGCAGATTACTCCACCACGTAACATCCCTAGCCGCGGCCCCTCACAGGCCACACGATGAAACCCCTGTCACGCGCGCGGTGCTAGCACACTGACGCACGGCGTTCCTCCCTGTACGTGTGGACTCCATGGAGGCGCTGCTGTTACTGCTGTGCTGATCGGCTACGGTGACGCGACGACGTTCCTGTGATGAGGATTCAGGAGGAGACGAATGTGATCGTCTACTTCTCCTACACCGACACGCATCTACGATCCGCTGCACTGCACGTCTAGTGGTAACGATCCATGACCTCCTTACTCGCATGTTTCCTGGGTGATACGATCGAATTGCTAGAGTAGCGCATCACCTATTTCCCAACACTGAGCGGGGAGCGTGCAATTGTAGACAAACCTGTTGAACGGCGTAAGCAATATCTGGCCGTGTTAGAGTCAAACATTGTAGTGCGCCTGTGCTGCTCCTGTATAATGACTGATCATTGGCGAGTTCACCAGCCATGGCAGAAATCTTCGGTTTTGTATCAACAAATGTTGGTGAGGATTTGCAGTTGCTCATCCCGGCACGATCAAGAAGTTCTTCAGCATATTTTGTTTGAGTAAGGAAAAACCCAGATAGAGACCGATGTACATGAATTCCCAAGAAGTAATGTGAGTGTTCAAAATCCTTCATTGCGAAGTCTTCATCTGTAACACCCTCAAATTCATTTCCATGCATTGCATACATTTTTCATATAGAGAAACATTATAAAAGAAGTAGAAATGGAGAAAAGAACCGTATAAATGGAGAAGGAATCATAAAAAATGATGGCGAATGGGAAAAGAGATAGCTGAAATGAGCCAATTCCAATTTGTCTATGTGCGCTGTCGACACATCCCCGGGCCGCGGGACACGTGGCCCCCGCGGAGCTCACCTCCACAGAGGGGGTGAGGTCCGGCACCGCGGGACACGTGGCTCCCGCGGAGCTCACCTCCGCGGAGGCGGTGAGGTCCGACACCGCGGGACATGTGGCGCCCTCGGAGCTCACCTCCGCGGAGGGGGGTGAAGTCCGGCACCGCTGGACACGTGTCACCCTCGGAGCTCACCTCTGCAGAGGGGGTGAGGTCTGGCACCGCTGGACACGTGTCACTCTCGGAGCTCACCTCCGCGGAGGGGGTGAGGTCCGGCACCGCTGGACACGTGTCGCTCTCGGAGCTCACCTCCGCGGAGGGGGTGAGGTCCAGCACCCGCTGGCTCGCCTCTGGGGAGAAGGGAGACCCGACCCCGCTGGACGTGTGGCGTCCTCGGAGCTCGCCCCTGCGGAGGGGGCGAGGCCCGGCTCCGCTGGCCGTGTGGCAGGCCCGGAGCTCACCTCTGAGAAGGAGGGTGGCCCGGCCCCGTTGGGCACGTGGCGCTTTCGGAGCTCACCCCTGTGGAGGGGGCGAGGTCCCTAGGCGGTTTTTCTACTGTGCGCAGGGGTACCCGGTACTGAGGGTACCGACACAATTTCCCCAAAATTTCCCCACATTGCTGCCGCACCAAACTGAAAAGATAAGTTTGTTGAAATCCAAAGTTGAGTTGTACTCTTATTTGAGCTCCAATTGGAGTAGGACTCGCCGTAACCCCCTTTCCCTTTTTCTTCCTCCCATGTCGGCGACTTGGAGGCCCTAGCACACAACTCGCCGAGTTAAATCCCCCAGCTGCCAAGTCCCCTTCCTCGCTGCCAAGTCGCCAAGTTTCCCACTTGCCGTAGTTCAGTCGCCTGTGAGCCCCCGCTGCTGCCATTGCTAGGAGGAAGACCCTGCCACAAAAGGGAAGTGAGGTAGGTCTTTGTTACCCATCTTACGACGTCATCGCTGTTTCTACACATCCGTTTCTTCACTCCCTTCGAACCAAAACTTTTTCATGTGGACAGATCACGTTTTGTACGGTGAGATTGATCTAGATCTTGAGTCAAGATCATCACCACGTCCACACTTGATCCCTACACCCTTGTTTGTCATAAAACCCCATGAAAGCCATTAAAACATGCAAGAACACGAACAAACTGGTTTTATAAAACAGCACCATAGGATTTCCATTCATCTACACCATTGTATCTTGAGTAAAGTTTGTGCATGATGTTGATTGCTGTAAATTTTGTATGTGCATGGTCGTGAGTAGAAGGACAAGCTCAGGAAGCCATCTACGAAGAACTAAAGCACCAAGACTTCGAGACGCTCGGACAACAAGAGCCACATGAGAAAGGCAAGTGCCCCTTAACTATATTGATATCATGTTTCGAAACTGTTTTGTTTGCGAAAACTAGTATGCTTGAGTCAACTTGATGGGACACCCTTTTTTAGGAGTTTACTAGTTTTGTTAACCATCCTTGTCGCTGGGAAAGTTGATGAGTCGGGTATGGTCGTTTTTCCTTTTTGCTTCGCTTAATCCACGGGATACAGGAAGCTGAATTAAAATATGGTTAGCTACTGCACTCATATGAATAATGATGATGAAAACTTGATGTTAATGAGCATTGAATCGGGGGAGATCTAGGCAAGTTTGGTTCGTGGATGTTGCTGAATGAGATGGTGGTTTACTTGCCGTAGATCCAAGGACCGGTTCATGCCAGCACATGCTAGGAAAAAAGTGCCACCACAAGGCCAAATATGGGTGCGGTTTAGCTGACTAATTAGGTGTGTTGCTAGCTTGTTATGGACCGTGGATGGCGCGGGGAATGGGAGTCGAGAGAGGACTGCCCTTGGAACTTCATGGCACAAGAGGGGCCCGTAGGTGGGAGAATGGTGATTCGAGCCTGCCGGTGAAACCTTAGTGAGTCCATACATCTAGTAGCCCCTTTGTAAAGGCTATTTTGTGATCTCTTGGCCATACACCGACGGTTGTGTACTGGTATAATGGAGGTTCTGCAGTCGCCGACGGGTGACGAAATCACAAACGTGTGGGTAAAGTGGTGCCACCTCTGCAGAGTGTAAAACTATCATGATAGACGTGCTTACGGTCACAAGCACCTGGCCCACTCACATGATTAGAAGGGAAAACTTGGGATGGATATTTGGTATGGTTATGGGATGGTCATTGAGGTTGGTTTTGGGATTGTTTTGAGTCATGAAAATAAGTTTGGCTTCGGTCATATGAATATGAGATGGCTATGAATATTTCTGAGTATGAGATGAACTTGAGAAAGATCATTGGCTGGTTGAGACTTGATAAATGATGAATTATGATGGAGAAAATGATGCTGAATTACTTGGTCATGTTGGGATAAATATCACTCAGAAATAGTTACTGTTTTAATCATGTTTGTGAAATAAAATTTGCTTGCTGCAATGAGCCTTTTTATTCCTACCTTGTTGTAAGCTACATGTCATATTTTTTCCCACACTTGCTGAGTACGACATGTACTCACCCTTGCATTATCACATAAACATTAGCAACAGGAGAAGAGTACTTTGAGGACCATGTGGAGTACTAGGCGTGCGGGCTACCATCAACATGCCTATCGAGTTGAAGATGGAGCCTGTTGCTATTTAGTTATTTCCGCTGTCGTTTAGAGACTTTTGCTGCAAGAATAAGATAGACAATCATGAGTGAGACAATTAGTCGATGTAATAAAGTACTAAAACACTATTTATTCGTGGTTATATTCTGAATTCAGTTTGTGGATTACATGTGTATGTGTGATGAACATCCTGGGTACACATATGCATTAACTTGGTTCTGTTTTTGGAACCGGGTGTCACAGATTGGTATCACAGCCACATTGACTGTAGGACACAAGCCTAGGTAGAATGGACACTCTAAAACACATAGGAAAACCCCTCTAAACCGCTATTTTCAAAAATTGCTTGCTGCTGCACTTTTCTTGTCAAGTCAGCCATCGCAAAGTGCTATTTTCAGCCCCTCTTTTCTCTTCTTTTGGACAACAACACTTTTGCTTTCTTGCTTCATAGCTTCTGAAGTTTTGAAGTACTTTCTTACTTCTCTAAAGTTTTTCATGACCTATTTATAGATGCCGGTGATCCGGAGCACGACACGCATAAGTACTCGTTCACCACCACGTGGGAGTGCACTTAACCCCATTGAGGTGTCCGATGGACCACCCCCGCCACATGGCGGGAACAGCACCAGTTCACATTGTTAAGTTTAGGATTCCTACTGAATAAGCTGTAATAGGAACGTTTAAATCGTAAGTAGCATGAATAGGAGTGGTGTGTTGAACTTTTGTGATGATTACTTGTGTTTGTGTGCTAGTGTGAGTTGTGGGACGCTTCTGCGAAAGTCCACATCCGCACATAGTAGAGAGATGTGAGATGCTTCTGTATGTGTTCACATCCTCATATAGGCTGAAATTAGTAAAAGAAGATATTTAGTTCATACCTTTGATGCATATAGTTGGGGGGATCAATCTAAACTTCTCTTTTCTATTCTACCCAACTCTCTCTCACAGATGGTGAGAGAAAACGCCAGCCGTCAAAGGAGGAACATTCGTGGCAACCATGAACCACAAGAGGATGGCAACGTTGAAGTTCCTGAAAATGCCAACCCCGGGGCTGATGCAAACAACCTTGAACGGTTGATGGATATGCAGAACCAGCTCATGTAAACTATGATACAAACTTCAGGACAGCTGCAAGCCAACAACCACCACAATCCTAACCCCGTTCCTACACCCCCACCACCACCACCACCACCGCCGGCTCACAACAGATTGGGAGAGTTCATGAGGACTCGACCGCCTACTTTTGCACAAGCTAATGATCCCATGGAGGCTGATGGGTTGAAATCCATGGAAAAGAAGCTTGCTATTGTTCAGTGCAATGATCGGGAGAAAGTTCTCTTCGTATCGCACCAACTCATGGGAGCAGCCGCTGACTGGTGGGACGCTCTCTGCAATGCTCATGACAACCAGGAGACAATCACTTGGGCTGAATTCAAGGAGAGTTTCCGCTCTCATTACGTCCCTGCTGGAGTCATGATGCTTGAAAGGCA
Organism: Neostapfia colusana; assembly: GCA_030760725.1. Lineage (NCBI taxonomy): Eukaryota > Viridiplantae > Streptophyta > Magnoliopsida > Poales > Poaceae > Neostapfia > Neostapfia colusana. The sequence continues at coordinate 56,347,618 of JASWHV010000006.1, read as the reverse complement.
AGAGTTCAAAGGTTCCGGCAGGGAAAGAAGAGCGTGAATGAGTACCTCAACAAGTTCACACAGCTGTCAAGGTATGCTCCCGAAGACGTCAAATCGGATCAAAGGAAGCAATACTTGTTCATGAGAGGATTGAACAATGAGATCCAAGTACAACTGCTCAACAATGATTATGCAAACTTCCAGAAGCTCGTTGACAAAGCTATAGTGGTTGAGAGCAAGATCCGTGAGATCGAGCAAGAGGGCGAGAGGAAGATGCCATACCAGCCACAAGGGAGCAATGTGCGTCCCCGTTTCATGCCCCCAGCTGCACTACAGTATGGCTCGTCCGCTTCTACTTTCTGCCCTGCAAATCCACCTCGCCCTAATCAGCCATCGCAGCAATGTCCTGTTATGCAAGCACCTCGTATGCCTTTGCCTACTGCACCCCGTCCCAACCTAGGCGCCTATGCTCAAAACCAGCCTCGCCCCAATATTCCTGCTGTTTTGGGCAACAAAGCATGCTTTTCATGCGGAAAGGCAGGACACTTTGCAAGTCAATGCCTAAAGAAAGGCCTTGGACAGCCAAGCAACGCGCCCAAGCAGAACCCACGGCTGAACGAAGGAGCTAATCAAGGTAACCGTGGGCAGCAGAAAGACCCTCGTGGCAACGTGAATCATGTCTCCGCTGAGGAAGCACAACAAGTTGAGGACCTCGTGATTGGTATGTTCCTTGCCAACTCCAACCCAGCCACTGTTTTATTTGATTCCGGAGCATCGCATTCATTCATAGCATCCAAGTATGCTGCTAAGTATAATATGCCCATATCACGCATGAAACACGCTATGTTGGTTAATTCTCCGGTGGAGAGATGAGGACTAATATAGTATGTCCGAAAGTAAACCTTAAAATAAGGGGGATAGACTTTCTTGCCAACCTTATCGTCTTATATTCCCAAGAGATTGATATAATACTTGGAATGGACTGGTTAAGCAAGCACAACGGAGTAATCCAATGTGCTGAGAGGAGCGTGCAATTGACAAATGAGCACGGTACTCGTATTGAGTTCGAGTCAGCCCAACAGGCAACCGAGAAGGCAGCGTTGAACCACGTCGAAGAAGCAACATTGGAAAGCATCCCGGTGGTTCAAAAAATTTTCAGATGTGTTCCCGGAAGAACTTCCAGGTATGCCACCTGACCGGGACATTGAATTTGCCATTGATTTAGTACCTGGAACTGCACCTATAGCGAAGAGGCCATAGAGGATGCCCGTTAATGAACTAGTGGAACTTAAGAAGCAAATTCGGGAGCAGCTAGAAAAGGGTTTTATATGCCCAAACTTGTCACCGTGGGGAGCCCCCGTGCTCTTCGTAGACAAGAAGGATGGGACCCAAAGGATGTGTATGGATTATAGGTCTCTCAATGAGGTGACGATCAAGAATAAATACCCGCTGCCCCATATAGAGGACCTATTCAACCAAATGAAAGGTGCCCGAATTTTCTCCAAGATTTATCTTCGGTCGGGATACTTCCAGCTGAAGGTTAAGCCCTCCGATATACCCAAGACTGCATTTCGAACACGGTATGGTTCGTATGAATATACCGTTATGTCTTTTGTGTTTACGAATGCACCCGCATATTTTATGTACCTCATGAATAAGGTCTTCATGGAGTACTTGGATAAGTTCGTCGTGGTTTTCATCAATGATATCATGGTGTATTCAAAAAGCGAGGAAGAACATGAAGACCATTTGAGATTGACATTGCAGAAACTGCGAGAGCATCAATTGTATGCCAAGTTCAGCAAGTGTCAATTTTGGCTAAAGGAGATATTGTTCCTAGGCCACATCATCTCCGAGAGAGGAGTATCAGTTGATCCCGGAAAAGTAGGAGATGTTCTGAAGTGGAACCAACCGCAGAATGTGAGGGATATTCGGAGTTTCCTTGGGATGGCTGGATAATACCGATGGTTCATCAAGGATTTCTCCAAAATAGCGAAGCCTATGACTGAATTGCAAATGAAGGGAAAAGTATTTCAGTGGACACCAGTGTGCCAAGAAAGCTTTGAGGAGCTCAAGAAAAGACTAACCACAGCGCCGGTTTTGGTATTGCCGGACGTGAGCAAAAGCTTCGACATATATTGTGACGCATCAAGACAAGGGCTTGGATGTGTGCTCATGCAAGAAGGACAAGTGGTAGCCTATGCGTCGAGACAACTAAAGAAACACGAGCTGAATTACCCCACACATGACTTAGAACTTGTAGCCGTGGTACACGCATTGAAGATTTGGAGACATTATATCCTTGGCCACCGATGTGAGATCTATATGGATCACAAAAGCCTCAAGTATATATTCACGCAAACGGATCTGAATTTGAGGCAACATCGATGGTTGGAACTTATCAAGGATTATGATGTTGGAATCAATTATCAACCCGGAAAGGCCAATGTAGTAGCTGATGCGTTGAGCCGAAAGGGAGCATGTCACCAACTCACGGTTCGGGAGCTACCGCCCGAGCTGCGCAAGGAGTTCGAACGGTTACATCTCAGGTTCTTGAACGAGATGGAAGTGATAGAACTCAACTCTTCGTTGGAACAAGAGATACGAGATGGCCAAGCAACGGATGAGGAAATCAAGGAAATCAAGGAAAGAATCCAACAAGGCATAGAAAAGGATTTCAAGGAAGACGAGGAAGGCACGCTTTGGTTAGGAAAAAAGATTTGTGTGCCTAAGGTGAAGCACATCCGCGACACGATATTAAAGGAGGCACATGACTCACCTTATTCCATACATCCCGGCTGTACAAAGATGTACAAGGACCTGCAAACTTGCTATTGGTGGGATGGTATGAAAAGGGACATAGCTGAATATGTTGCCTTATGCGACACGTGCCAATGGGTGAAGGCCGAACATCAAAGACCCGCTGGACTGTTGCAGCCATTAAAAGTACCCGAGTGGAAGTGGGAAGACATCAGCATGGATTTTATTGTCGGATTTCCACATACTCGGTCGGGTTACAATTCCATTTGGGTTATTGTGGATCGATTGACGAAAACAGCCCATTTCCTTCCTGTTAGAACCACGTACCGCGTCACAGAACTAGCCGAGCTGTATATGGAGCAAATCGTGTGTCACTATGGAGTTCCAAAGAGGATAGTTTCAGATCGGGGTTCTCAATTTACCTCTAGGTTCTGGAAGAAGCTGCATGAAGCCATGGGTACACAGCTGAATTTCAGCTCCGCTTATCACCCGCAAACTGACGGGCAAACTGAGAGGACAAATCAAATTTTAGAAGACATGTTGAGAGCTTGTGCCTTGAAACATGGGCGAAGTTGGGATAGGAGCTTGTCGTATGCTGAATTCTCATACAACAACAGCTATCAAGCCAGCTTGAAGATGTCACATTTCGAAGCATTGTATGGCACACGGTGTAGAACGCCGCTGTTCTGGATGAGACCGGAGAGAGCCAAATGTTTGGACCCGAAGTGCTCCAAGATGCCGGAAAGCAAGTCCAAACGATACGAGAAAATTTGAAGGCAGCTCAGTCACGACAAAAAGGTTATGCGTACAATAGGCGAAGAAGATTGACCTTCGAAGTAGGAGACTTCGTGTACCTTAAGGTATCACCTATCCGAGGCCAACGATGGTTCAACGTCAAGGGCAAGTTAGCACCTCGCTACATCGGGCCATTTAGGGTCTTGGACAAGCGAGGAGAAGTAGCCTATTAACTAGAGCTGCCAACGCACCTCTCCGACGTACACGACGTGTTTCACATATCCCAACTCAAGAAGTGCTTAAGAGTACCGGAAGAACAAGTACCAATGGATGAGCTCGAGCTTCAAGAGGATCTGACATATGTGGAGCACCCCGTCCAAATTTTGGACGTGAAGGAAAGGGTCACGAGGAACAAAGTGATCCATTGGTGCAAGGTACAGTGGAGCCATTACACGTAAGCCGAAACTACATGGGAGCGTGAGAAACACCTCAAGGCAGAACTCCCTCATCTATTCTCCACTCTATCGAATCTCGAGGGCGAGATTCAGTTTAAGGGGAGTAGGTTTGTAACACCCTCAAATTCATTTCCATGCATTGCATACATTTTTCATATAGAGAAACATTATAAAAGAAGTAGAAATGGAGAAAAGAACTGTATAAATGGAGAAGGAATCATAAAAAATGATGAGAATGGGAAAACAGATAGCTGAGATGAGCCAATTCCAATTTGTCTAAGTGCGCTGTCGACACATCCCGGGGACGCAGGACACGTGGCGCCCGCGGATCTCAACTCCGCGGAGGGGGTGAGGTCCGACACCGCGGGACACGTGGCGCCCGTGGAGCTCACCTCCGCGGAGGGGGTGAGGTTCGACACTGCGGGACACGTGGCGCCCGTGGAGCTCACCCCTGCGGAGGGGGTGAGGTCCGGCAACGCGGGACACGTGGTGCCCTCGGAGCTCACCTCCGCGGAGGGGGTTGAAGTCCGGCACCGCTGGACACGTGTCGCCCTCGGAGCTCATCTCCGCGGAGGGGGTGAGGTCCGGCACCGCTGGACACGTGTCTCTCTCGGAGCTCACCTCCACGGAGGGGGTGAGGTCCGGCACCGCTGGACACGTGTCGCTGTCGGAGCTCACCTCCGTTGATGGGGTAAGGTCCAGCACCCACTGGACACATCGCGCCCTCGGGGCTCGCCTCTGAGGAAAAGGGAGGCCCGACCCCGCTGGATGCATGGCGTCCTCGGAGCTCGCCCCTGTGGAGGGGGCGTGGCCTGGCTCCGCTGGCCACGTGGCAGGCCCGGAGCTCGCCTCTGAGGAGGAGGGTGGCCCGGCCCTGCTGGGCACGGCGGTTTTTCTACTGTGCCTGGGGGTACCCGGTACTGAGGGTACCAACACAATTTCCCCACATTGCTGCCGCAACAAACTGAAAAGATAAGTTTGTTGAAATCCAAAGTTGAGTTGGACTCTTATTTGAGCTCCAATTGGAGTAGGACTCCTCTTTTTCCCCTTATAAATAGAACCCAAAACCCCTTTTTGGCCGTAACCCCCTTTCCCTTTTTCTTCCTCCCAAGTCGGCGACTTGGAGGCTCTAGCCCCCACCTCGCCGAGTTAAACCCCCCCCCCTGCTGCCAAGCCCCCTTCCTCGCTGCCAAGTCGCCAAGTTTCCCCCTCGCCGGAGTTCAGTCGCCGGTGAGCCCCTGCTGCTGCCATTGCTAGGAGGAAGACCCTGCCACCAAAGGGAAGTGAGGTAGGTCTTCGTTACCCATCTTACAACATCGTTGCTGTTTCTACGCATCCGTTTTCTTCGCTCCCTTCGAACCAAAACTTTTTCGTGTGGACAGATCACGTTTTGATCAGTTTTTTTACGGTGGGATTGATCTAGATCTTGTGTCAAGATCATCACCACGTCCACACTTGATCCATACACCCTTGTTCGTCATAAAACCCCATGAAAGCCATTAAAACATGCAAGAACACAAACAAACTGGTTTTATAAAACAGCACCTTAGGATTTGCATTCATCTACACCATTGCATCTTGAGTAAAGTTTGTGCATGATGTTGATTGCTGTAAATTTTGTATATGTGTGGTCGTGAGTAGAAGGACAAGCTCAGGAAGCCATCTATGAAGAACTACAGCACCAAGACTTCGAGACGCTCGGACAACAAGAGCCACCGGAGCAAGGCAAGTGCCCCTTGACCATATTGATCTCATGTTTCGAAACTGTTTTGTTTGTGAAAACTCGTATGCTTGAGTCAACTTGATGGGACACCCTTTTTTAGGAGTTTACTAGTTTTGTTAACCATCCTCGTCGCCGAGAAAGTTGATGAGTCGGGTATGGTCATTTTTCCTTTTTGCTTCGCTTAATCCACGGGATACGGGAAGCTGAATTAAAACATGGTTAGCTATTGCACTCATATGAATAATGATGATGAGAACTTGATGATGTTAATGAGCGTGGAATTGGGGGAGATCTAGGCAAGCTTGGTTCGTGGATGTTGCTGAATGAGATGGTGGTTTACTTGCCGTAGATCTATGGACCGGTTCATGCCAGCACATGCCAGGAAAACAGTGCCACCACAAGGCGAAATGTGGGTGCGGCTTAGCTGACTAATTAGGTGTGTTGCTAGCTTGTTATGGACCGTGGATGGCGCGGGGAATGGGAGTCAAGAGAGGACTGCCCTGGGAACTGCATGGCACAAGAGGGGGCCCGTAGGTGGGAGAATGTTGATTCGAGCCTGCCGGTGAAACCTTAGTGAGTCCATACATCTAGTAGCCCCTTTGTAAAGGCTATTTTGTGATCTCTTGGCCATACACCAACGGTTGTGTACTGGTATCATGGAGGTTCTGCAGTCGCCGACGTGTGACGAAATCACAAACGTGTGGGTAAAGTGGTGCCACCTCTGCAGAGTGTAAAACTATCATGATAGCCGTGCTTACGGTCACAAGCACCTGGCCAACTCACATTATTAGAAGGGAAAACTTGGGATGGATATTCGGTATGGTTATGGGATGGTCATTGAGATTGGTTTTGGTACTGTTTTGAGTCATGAAAATAAGTTTGGCTTCGGTCATATGAATATGAGATGGTTATGAATATTTCTGAGTATGAGATGAACTTGAGAAAGATCATTGGCTGGTTGAGACTTGATAAATGGTGAATTATGATGGAGATGCGGTCCCTTGCCCTTCCCCATCGCTGGCTCACCGGAATTTGGGTTTTGGCGCCGGTACACGTGAAGAACCGACCCAAACCAAAACTGGATATTCGTCCAACGTGGTTGATCATCGGTTCTACAATTCAAGCCACAGAAACTAGTGACCCTAGTGCCCTCTCACGCCAAAGCACAGGTTAAACCAGCCATCCCACGCCCCGAACGACGAGAAATCGCTGGCGGCGGCAAAAACGGGTCGGTCCTCCGGTGAACCCTATTTTTCGGCCGTTTGCTGCATGGTTTAGCATGCGTTCCATGTACCCCAATCACTGGTGATGCTTTAGGGCAAGGTATCTTGCAGAGAGAAGCTTCGGACACACTAGAACGCGTTAATGCCGAGCTCCCGAGCCGCCCCACCGGTGCCGACCTGTTTTCGGCCGTTTCATGCGCGGAAACCTTTCCCAGCAGCTGTGCCATGTTCCAAGGAGCATGTAGGGCGAAATCGGAGCTAATTTGGTGGAGAAATGAGAGAGAACGAGCCACGCCACGATCTGTGCTGGTGTGCACGCGCATCTCTGCCGGGAGGTTGAAGAAAGACCTGACGAGTGGCCCCCCCTGTTAAGTCTCTGTGTGCATTCCCAACAGAAACTTATTCAAGTTTGAAAAATCCATAACTTTGTGTAGGAAACTCCAAAAAGGGTGAGACCAATTTTGTTGGAATCCTCATGAGGAGTACTTCACAGTGGAACAAATTGCTTGCTATGAAAATGCCCAGAAATTTCTGTAGAATTGTTTTTAGTAAATCCTTTAGGGATTTATTACAGGAGCAATTATTTATGAACTATTCTCAAATTTCGGCAGCTAGTCCTTTTCATAGTAACTGATCTCCAGTAAAAATTTGAGCTTCATTGGAGTTCATTTGGTAGGCTAAATTGCCTTCCAAAGTTCAGCCTTTATTTGGAAATTCAAATTTAAATAGAAACTTTTCAGAACTCCTGTCCAACTTCAAAAATTCCTATCTCTCTGTTGGTAGCTCCAAAATGGTGAAACAAATTTCATTAGAACCATGGAGACTTACCCGAATCAGATCTTCCACTATTAGCTATGTCAAAGCTCCTTAATTGGGCTCAAAATTCAGAGAAGCATTGTACTTGTAAGAATTTTAAAGACTACATTGTGCAATGACATGTCTCCAAATTTTGCTCAGATCATCCATAGAGAGTATAGTCTTCAATGTAAAAATCCCAAAGCCAATTATGGATCCTAAATAGCAGTAGCTATGAATAGAAGTTTACTTCTTATAATTCTTAAATACTTATACATATATTTTGTTACATTTTATAATAGTGACCGAAGTTGAGGATACGCCGGAGCCCTTGGACGTCCTCCCACCAGAAGCTAATTTCTCTTCTGACTCGCAACCAGGCAAGCCCCGGTTTGCACTTAAGTACCTTTTATAAAGTTTTTCATTTGTATCACTTATGTCTAAGTTGAAATGTATGCATTAGAGTTAGGGTGATCGAAACCCCACTTGAGTAGCCTTTTTAAATCCTATAAAGGGTTGGGTAGTGTACAAACTCGACGAGTAGAGAACGCCATGCTAATGTTTAGGATCTCGGTAGAAGTCGAGTGGTTGGAAGCTACTCGCGAGATAGTATTTATCACACGGAATGAGAAGAGGTAGAAAATGGCTTGAGTTGTGAAAATGAGACCCAGCAGGGGGGATAGGATGCAGTGAGCAGAGGTCTCACGTGCGTAGCCCTGTTGGTGTCGGTTGAGGACCGTGCGTGTGCGGCCCTGCTGGACAAGTATCGAACAGTACCGGATGCATACTAGCATATGAGAACCGGGAAACCGATGTAATTGGTTAACCTGGGTGCCGAGGCTTACCCAACCGTAAATAGGAGTGGGTTGAGGGTAGCAAGGTGTAAATCTGCCGGTGGGCAAAGTCACGCTCCACGCGGGGACCTCCTGCCCGTTACGGATGGACCGGTTCGGCATTTGGGTTGCTTTTGAAAGGTTGTCACATACAACAGAGTAGGAAGGGTGTGGAATCACGCTTTTGAAAGTGGGTGTATGTGACGTGTTATCCGGGTGTGTCTTGATTGCAATCACCGTCCCTCGCGGTTATTTGAGTACCCGCATGTTCACTGCGCTGTGACGTAGTAAGAAGTGAAATAAGCCAACTGAATATGCTGTATTGAACTATTAATGTCCTGAAACCTTGTATGCTGTAGTTATAGAGCTAATTAAGTTTATATTCTACTTTGGGCATCACCACATCGGAGGAATGCGTTTCTTATTTGATTGTGGACTTCTGATGTGAGGGCTGCCTAAGGCTCATTAAACTGTTGCTATAAAACTGAAAGTAAGGATCAACATGTAGGCGTGTCTTTAGTGCAAAGTCCTTTTTCCTATCTTACACATCCTTGCATGTAGAGTTCCATGCCTAGGGTTGACGGTTAAGACTTGTTGAGACTTCGTGCTCACGGTTACAATATTTGAGCTGTGTGCAGGTGGGAGTTATGAGGAAGGTTCCGAGGACGAGGCAATGCCCCCGTCGGGTACACGGCCGAGCTGGAGCCCTGCACGCTGCCGTGATCTCCGGTTACTTGCTGCTAGTGTGTAGCATCCCCGGGCTGGACGGCTGCAATTTTGCATAGTTAGGATGAGAGACCATCTATGTATAATACGTCCACTGTTAATTAAGTTTTGTAAAAGAGTTCCGCTGTTTTATACCAAATGAAAGTTTGTATGTTGTTCTTAATTATTTTCTTGTGTGCTGTTGGGTGCCGCATCGCACGGCACCACCCTAAGCGATCCTGGAGTGGGTGAACCATGGGGTGGTCCCCACAGACGCATATTAAATGTTTCCCCATTTATTACTACGTCACGACTCAGTGTACAAGTATGCTCACTACCGCGAGCGACGGTGATTGCAATAAAAAACACCCGGCTGACACGACACGTACGCCCGTACTCGACGTTGCACACAGCAACCATCACTGACGTCGTACGTGGAAACCTTTTACACGACACCCAAATGTCGAACCGGTCCCACCGACTGGGATTAAGTCTCTCTACGGCAAACCCTCGTAGAGCCGACTTCTCTATCCACCCTAAGTTAGTTCATGAATCATTTCTTCATAGGGAAGATGTTATTAAATGTAGTACGGCGTTGATGCACCGTAAGAAACATGTCGGTACTGCGTTGCCTCACCAAAGGAAATCATAACCGGATTATACCGGCATATACGTATTATCAGTGGCACTAAGACGGTCTCTCGCACACGTGTACTACACGGGATACGTACGTGGTTAGTACCTGCAGAAGAACACTCAATAGTGGTGCACTCAAAGGTTGTTTCATTTCAGGCAGTTCCATATTTGAAGGTAAATACAAACACCCGTATCATTGCCATACGGCCGTCCTTGAGTTAAGCCACGTCTCAAGGTACGTGATCGTGTTTTAAAAACCAACGACGGGGAACCCGAGTAGAGCGCGAACGGGTCGTCACGGTTGGGAATGTTATCAACCCAACGGATACCACCTACTGCCCTGCAGGGCACGCCGATGGCAAGCGCTGCGTATGTCCTCCTAGGCTATTTTCAGAAACACACACTATCGTGTTACTGACCACACGATGGGGTCTCCACTGACTTGCCTAATGCACGCTAGGGATCAGCGTTTCATATGATCTCAGGAACATGAAGAGTCCAAGAGTTTCATATTTACGTCTCACACCAAGCTGTGAGACCTATCCCTGAACCACATTCCTCGTCAAGGGAGCTAACCGAAATTGAACCGCTTTCGGTGGCGTTCCTTACCATGCTTATCTGAGCGTAGGTGCGTCGTTACATAATCAAAATTCAGAATTGTAACAAGTTTGTTAGTGCTGCCACTTTAAGTAACAATACTACTATAGTCCTTATGTGGGCCTAATACCGTTTCCTCACCGTAACCTAGATTTTTATCGTAATACGATCCTTATTCTGTGCGCTATTACCAATGCGGCTCTGATACCACGCTGTGAGGGCCCGGTCCCGATCACGGGGCCGTGCCGCTCGCCCGGGAATCGCATTGGGTGGTGCCGTGCGATGCGGCACCCAACAGCACACATAATAAAGCATCATATTACATAAATCAAGAGGAAGCTTACAAAGTGTAAATTTTACAAATACTTCTCAAAATAATCTACAGCGAAAGACTATTACAACTCACGTCTCATACCTATGCTAAGCAACAGAGAAGGTGTCCAGCCCGCGGACCCTTCTCGCTAGCAACACTATCACAATAGCAGCGGCAGGGGTTGCCATGAGTTCACCACTCGGAGAGTTCCGAGTGTGGGGACCACCCCGTGGTTCACCCACTCCAGGATCGCATAGGGTGGTGCCGTACGATGCGGCACCCAACAGCACACACGAAAAGAATAAAGAACAACATACAAACTTTTATTTGTTATAAAACAGCGGAAGTCTTTTACAAAACCTATTCAAACAGCGGAAGTAATATACATATACAGCCTCTCATCCTAGCTATGCAAAAGTGCAGCCGTCCAGCCCGGGGACGCTACACACTAGCAGCATGGAACCGGAGATCACGGCGGCGTGCAGGGCTCCAGCTCGGCCGTGTACCCCGACGGGGGCATCGCCTCGTCCTCGGAACCTTCCTCATAACTCTCACCTGCACACAGCTCAAAATATTGCAACCGTGAGCACGATGGCTCAGCAAGTCTTAACCGTCAACCCTAGGCATGAAACTCTACGTGCAAGGAGCCCTCACATCGGAAGTCCACAATCAAACAAGAAACACTTTCCTCCGATGTGGTGATGCCCAAAGTGGAATATAAACTTAATTAGCTCTATAACTACAACATCAAGGTATTAAAGACATTAATAGATCAATACAGCATTTTCAGTTGGCTTATTTCACTTCTTACTACGTCACAACGCAGTGAACAAGCGGGTACTCAAATAACCGTGAGGGATGGTGATTGCAATCAAGACACACCCGGATAACATGTTACATACACCCACTTTCAGAAGCGTGATTCCACACCCCTTCCTACTCTGTTGTATGCAACAACCTTTCAAAGGCAACCCAAATGCCCAATCGGTTCATCCGTAACGGGCAGGAGGTCCCCGCGTGGAGCGTGACTGTGCCCACCGGCAGATTTACACCTTGCTACCCTCAACCCACTCCTATTTACGGTTGGGTAAGCCTCGACACCCAGGTTAACCAATTACATCGGTTTCCTGGTTCCTATATGCCAGTATGCATCCGGTACTGTTCGATACTTGTCCAGCAGGGCCACACACGGACGGTCCTCAACCGACGCCAACAGAGTTACGCACGTGTAACACCCCAAAACCTGTTAAGAGGAGAATTTAAAATTTTTTTACGTATTGCATGTGGTGCAGAAATTCAAATTCAAATTGGAATTCAAATTAAACTCAAAACAGAAAAAAAAAGAAAAAGAAAAAACAAACCTCCCCGGCCAGTGGGCCGAAACCCACCAGCCGGCCCACCTCACCCCGTGCCAGCCCGCAGCGGCGCGCCCGCTTCCCTCTCACTGACATGCGGGGCCCGCCTGTCATCCCTGACCTCCCGCTCGCGCCGACCTCGGACTCTTCCGCGCGCGCGCGCGATCGTAACCGACCCGGATTTCCGCGCCCCTCAGCCCGACTTCCGATCCCAGAAGACTCAAACTCGATCTAAACAAACCCGCCGCCCTCCCCCGGCTATATAAACACTGGCATCTTCCCGATTTTCACCCACGATCAGCCGTTTTTCCTTCCGGTGAGAACCCGAGTTTCTCCGGCCAATTTCGCTCGATCTTCGCTAGGGATTTCTGATCTAACGCGCTGATCTTGATCCACCGCCTCCGGGGAATCACGCAGGTGCAGAAAACTCGGTGGTTTGCGCTTCAAACACAGCGCCGACGAGCCTTGCCGTGAATTCACCTCGGACCTCGTCGCCGACAGCCTTCCAGGACCTCTAGGCTCAAGAAAACCCCCGAGGTGAGATCCCCGACCTCCCCTATACCGATCTATGCCATGAAATCCCAGTTTTAGGAAGAATTGACAAAGATCCGAAGTTTTCCGGCGAGATCGCCGCCTCCCGCCGCCGCGCGCCGCTGGGCAGCGCCACCCGCGCTCGATCAGAGCGACGTGGCCGCTTGTGCGCCGTCTATTTTAAATCGCACGGTAGAATTTAAATCCCCGCGTACCGGTTTGACGTTATAATCTCAGCCGTCTGTTTTAAATCGGACGGTCCACATCAGCCCCGCGTTATAAAGGCCGGGATTCTTACGCGCTACCCCCTGGGGATCTCGAAAAATACGAGCTAGCCCCGGAAACTTCAGATCTAGCCCTTGGAACTTCAGAAATTCATGTAAATTCAATTAAAAATCAGTTTTAGCCCCTGGACTTAATAAAAGTTAGGAAAATCCCTCTGTTATGTGTAGTTAGACCCCTGGAAATTTATGAAATAATATAATAGACCCTATAGTTGGGTGAGTTTACCTTTCTAACCCTATGTGATATTAAATTTAGGAATTTGAATATGTGATTAGTATTTAAAATTTAAAAGATGGGCCAACATATTGTAAATTCAAATTTAAACTTTCCTAGCACTTGGAAAACTTTGGAGTGAGATAAAAATAGATTTTTGGCTGAAATGAATCTGTCTAATTGATTATTCACATTTATTAGTTATAGGGACACATTTTTAGGCTAGGAAATAATTCTGAAAATTGGTAAAATAAATGTAAAATAGTTCACATCGGAGAAGTTCAAAAATATATTATTTAATATTTTAGATCAGAACCTATTCTGTTTAGATAATGTGTCTTACTATTTTCATAATAAAGTTCACAATTAAGTATAGAAAATAAATCTTAAAATATAGGAAAATAGGTATGCATAACTAGAAAATGATAAATGAAATCTCCAAAACCCAAAGATTTCAGTTTAGGATTTGGTAGAAGATCTGAAAACCCATTTGGAGTAGGAAAATACCTTCCATGCATACTTGGTAGCTAAGATGTGTATCAATTGAATATAAGGAATTTGTTTAAATTAGAAATTCATATATAGTGTGCAAAAAATAAATCTGAATACAAAAGTAAGAAATCATATGCACATGTTTAAAAGTGCATGTAAGCCCAAAATCAACACACATAGAGTAACCACAACACATAGAAATGTGAATGACTTTCATAAATGTGAATGTGTGGTTTTTATGAAGTAAAAGTGTGAACTATGTCTTATGGATTGTTGTTTTCTTTTGCTATGTGTGATGGTATGAGTAGAACCTGCTCCAGAGCAAGTTTTTCCTTTCCAAGATTAGGACTATCCATTCCCAGAGCAGCAGGAAGAAGGCAAGTGTCCTTGACCACTTTGATCCTATGCTAGGATGTGTAGATAGAATTATTTGCATTGTCAATTGAAATAGGAAACCCATGATAGGAAGTTTCCCTAGAACTGCACTATCTTGTTTCCTTGTAGCTTGAGTTGGGATTTGTTTTATTATGTCATTCATTCATATTACTTATGCTTAGCCATGCATATAATGGGATAAGTGGGATATGATATCATCAACTTGTTTACCTTACTCTTGCATGAGACATTATGAGTTATGTAGAGGTAGGGATCGAGGCAAGTTGGATGATTTAGTTGGTGCTGGGTGCACGAGACTCGGGTTTGTGTTTAGTACTTGCCTGGATCCTAAGGACCGGTTCATGGAGTATGTAACCTGGCTTTACCGTGCCAACCACATGCTGAGATGGGGTAGCTTGGCCAATTAATTAGGTGTATCCCTGGCGTAGTATGGGTGTGTTGGATGGTGCGGGGAATAGGTGTCAGCTGGACCACCGTATGAACCGCAAGGCTCAAGAGGGGGCCACTGCAGCGGGGTTGGAGCCTCTTGTATGCTGTTAGGGGTGAAACCTCAGTGGGCCCATGCTCGTCGGGAATCCCTTTGTAAAGGCTTCGTAGTGATCTCCTGGCTACACACCTGGGAAGTGTGAATGTGGTTCGTTGCCACTGGCATAATGGAGGTTCTTTTAGTCCACCCGGCAACGGGGGATGAAATCACTACATGTGGGTACAGTGGTGCAAACTCTGCAGAGTCAAAACTGTCATGACAGCCATGCTCACGGTCAAGAGCGGCTTGGACTTATTCATGATTAGAGGATGATGGATTTGGATGTTGAGGATGTTAAGCGAGGAGCTTGACATTGGATATGATGATTGTGGTTACTTGATTTTGATGATGGGTTGGGAGATTTGGACCATTTCACCTGTGTAGAAATGTAGGTGCTTAATAAGCTAAGGTGGTAGGTATTAATTGCGTAGTGCTTTAACCATGAGTTCAATCCTCTCCTTGCTCTAGCCATGCATGACATAACTTTCCCACACTTGCTGAGTACCAATGGTACTCAACCTTGCATATTTGTTGGTTAAAATTGCTGCTCAGGTCAAGGGGATGATGTGGTGTTTAATGATCAAGACTTCAGTCCCGAAGAAGGTTTCTAGGTTCACGGAGTCCCCCGGGCAACGCCTGTGACGGAGCCCACAAGAATAATATTTCCGCTGCTGTTTTATTTACATATTATGAACTTATTATCATCCATCGAAACGTATGCTATGTAAGACTTATTTATATTCGACACCTGGCTTGTAATAAATGATGCTTCACTATTTGTCATCACATGTGTGAGAAAATGATCCTGGCATACATGTGATATTCACTCGGTTGTTCTTCGGAGAAACCGGGTGTGACAGAAGTGGTATCAGAGCCAAGGTTGCCCGTAGGAACATGGACCTAGGTAGAAATGGACGTATTTAAGGACCCTATTTTCTTAAAAACTATTTTACAAGGTGTGGGTTAAAAAGTGTTATTTAATGGAGTCACTTTCTTCATCTTACCCCAACTTTTATTCAAAATATGATTTTTGTTTAAGATTTTATCTGATTTAAGTTTAAATGCTTTATTTTTTAGATTGTTCACATGATCCGCACCGCCCGCAAGTCCACCGGAGGGAGAGTTCCCGTAGTTGCCCTTGCCCTGAGAGAGGAGAACCGTCCGGTGACGTATCTCTCCTACGGATTGGCAGTAGGAGGCTTGTTGCGCCGTCTTCGACGCATGCTCCAAGCCGCCGGCAATACAAGCAAGCTAATCAGACACTATAGCTCCACCAGGACCATCCGTGAGAAGAGGGAAGAATGGAGTTCAGAGATGAGGATTATCCACAAAAATCAGCTGCTCAAGATCCACCGCTCTCCATCTTGTCGAGCGACACAGGTCGATGCGGAGAAGGATGTCACCTGGGAGGCAATCACCTGTCAGAGTCACATCTATCATCGTCACCTGGACAGGACTGAGTACATGTATTTCCTCCAGCGCGAGAGTGGTACCATGGAGTATAAGTACCCGCCAGTGCAGCAGGGGACTTCCCATGAGCACATGGACTTATGCTTGGAGGATGCTGCTATGCTCAGCACTCGATTGCAGGAGTGTCAGCAGGAGCTTCTGGATGTTCGTGACACCCTGAAGGAAACCGAGGCGTTGCTTCGAGCCTGCTTGAGGGCGAGAGAAAGAGGAGATGGGAATGAATTGTGTGTCACCGTGAATGACACAAGGACTCCTGACTCCCCTGATCGCCGGGCGATCAGGCGTCGTCACACTTCTCCACCAGCAGCCTCCCCACCCAATGCGGAGTCAGAAGGCAGCCGCAATAATGAGGAAGATCCCAAGGAGCCAGCTCAGTGATACGAGTAGTATAGAGTCCTTCCCTTAGTTTAGCAGGATGTCGAGTAGTGGAGTCGTTACCTTAGTTAATGGTGTGTTAATGCTTGGTGTGTGACGTGAGTTGTGGAAGCCATGGGCGTTTGTCCACAACCTCGTCTTCAGGTTATTTTGCTTTGGTGTGTGAACCCATATGAATTAAGAGTGCATTTATGTTCACGTAAGACATGAAATCTTCAGAAAATATAAATGAAATAAGTTCTCAAAATCTTAAAGTTTAAACAAGCAAAAACTGGTGAGTTAATACGTAATGCTTTAAGTTAACATCTGGTTAATCATGATAGATGGCCGGAAGAGGAAAGGGCCGTGCTGCCAACCCCGCCAACAACAATGATGAGGCAGGCAACCCTCATCTTTCTGGAGGCCAAGACAGGGGTGGTCGTCGTGAAGAAGTTGATCCCATCCACCAAATTCTTGAGAATCAAAATCAGCTCATCCAGAACCTGACTCAAGTGGTGGCCAACTTGCACCAACCTCCACCTCCACAAGCTGCACCACGCCAACCAAGGTTGAGTGAGTTTCTAGGAACTCAACCTCCAAAGTTTGCAAGTGCTGCTGAACCCCTGGAGGCAGATGATTAGCTAAAGACCATTGCGAGAAAGATGAGGATTATACAATGCCAATGGAATGAGAGGGTGCTGTTTGCCTCTCACCAATTGCATGGACCTGCTGCCAATTGGTGGACTGCTTACGTGGCCGCCCATCATGACCCTGAGAACATCACTTGGGAAGAGTTCAAGCGTAGCTTCCACAACCATTACATACCAAGGGGTGAACTCAAAAACAAGAGGAAGGAGATCTTGGGATTGCAGCAAGGAAACATGACCGTGAGGGAATACCTCACTAAATTCACCCAACTCTACCGTTATGCCCCACGGGACATAGAGACTGATGAGCAGAAACAGGATTGTTTCGTGGAAGGACTTACCGCAGAAATGCAGTGTGCAATATCCTCCAACGAGTATGAAAGCTTCCAAAAGATGGTGGACAGAGCATTTGTTGTAGAAAGGAAGCTGAAGGCCTTGGAAAATGAAAACAAGAGGAAGGCCGGGTGGTCACACCAAGCCTCGGGTAGCAACACCCGCCCACGTCTGATGCAGCAACCCGCAGGGCAGACGAGCCGTGCTGCGGTACCCTACTCAGCATCGAGAGGGTACAACCCGAACTTCAGGCCTCCGGCAGCACCAGCACCACCACAGCGTCAGTTTGGACAGCAACCTCGCCCTACATATCAACCTCGACCAGCAGTACAAGGACTCCCAAACCAACCCCAAGACAACAAAGGCTAGGCACCTAAGGTTGGGATGCAATGCTTTAACTGTGGTGAAGTGGGGCACTACGCCCATAAGTGCCCAAAGAAGAAGCCCGCGCAGCCGCAACAGCAGAATGTAATGCGAGGACGGGTGAACCACGTCACCATGGAGGAGGCGTAAGAGGCACCCGACGTGGTAGTTGGTAAGTTTCCTGCCAATTTACACATTGCAACCCTGCTGTTTGATTCTGGTGCTACCCACTCGTTCATTGCTCAAGGGTTTGTTAAGAAGCATGACCTAGCAACAACACACATGAACCATATGCTAGCAGTAAACTCTCCAAGTGGAGAAATAAGAACAAGACAAGTGTGTCCCAAGGTGAATCTAGACATTAATGGGGTAGTATTTACTGCCAACCTCATAGTGATAGATTCACAAGGGATAGATATTATATTGGGCATGGATTGGTTGACCAAACATAAGGGAATCATCCATTGTTCGACCAGAACGGTGGAACTAACTCACCCTAGTGGCACAAGAGTAAAGTTCATAACACTACAAGAGCCTAGGAGGGACATTAAATTAAATCAAGTTGAGGTGAAAGTGGAGGAGATCAGGATCATCAGGGAATATCCCGATGTTTTTCCAGAGGAGTTGCCAGGTATGCCTCCCGATCGTGAAGTGGAATTCGCGATTGAGCTAGTGCCTGGAACAGCTCCGATATACAAAAGACCTTATTGGATGGACTCCAAGCAGCTGGGGGAACTCAAGGATCATTTAAGAGAATTGACGGAGAAGGGGTATATTCGTCCTAGTTCCTCACCATGGGGAGCTCCAGTGATATTTGTGCCCAAGAAGGACGGAACCCAAAGGTTATGCGTAGACTACCGTGCCTTGAATGAAGTAACCATCAAGAACAAGTACCCATTACCCCGCATTGAAGACTTGTTTGATCAGTTGAGGGGAGCCTGTGTGTCCTCGAAAATTGATCTCAGGTCGGGATACCACCAACTTAAGATAAGGCAAACTGATATTCCAAAGACAGCTTTCGTATCTCGGTACGGACTGTATGAATATACCGTCATGCCTTTCGGGCTAACTAATGCCCCGGCATACTTCATGTATCTCATGAACAAGGTATTCATGGAATATCTGGACAAATTTGTGGTGGTTTTCATAGATGACATTCTTGTCTTCTCCAAAGATGAAGAGGAACATGAGAAACATCTAAGGTTGGTGTTGCAGAAGCTGAGGGAACACCAACTATATGCCAAGTTGAGCAAGTGTGAGTTTTGGCTGAAGAGAGTTCCCTTCTTAGGACATATAATCTCAGAGGGAGGAATCTCCGTAGATCCCGCCAAGATCGAGGATATACAGAAGTGGAAGACCCCTGAGAATGTCGGGGACGTTCGAACCTTCTTGGGATTGGCTGGATATTATCGACGGTGTATTGAGGGATTCTCCAAGATCTCGAGACCCCTCACCAAACTGTTGGAGAAGGGAATCACATTCACATGGACGCTGCAGTGCGAGACGAGTTTTCAGGAGCTAAAGAAAAGATTGACAAAAGCCCCAGTGCTAGTTATGCCAGATATGCAGAAGAACTTTTCGGTGTACTGCGATGCCTCTGGAAACGGGTTGGGATGTGTTATCATGCAAGAAGGACATGTCGTGGCTTATGCATCCCCGCAGCTCCGGAAACACGAGAAGAACTATCCTGCACATGACCTAGAACTAGCCACAGTGGTACACGCGTTGAAAATTTGGCGGCCCTACTTGATGGGGAAGAGGACAGAGATATATACGGATCATAAGAGTTTAAAGTACATTTTCACACAGCCGGATCTCAACCTCGGACAAAGGAGATGGTTAGAGCTAATCAACGACTTTGATGTGGGCATCAACTATCATCCTGGGAAAGCTAATGTCGTGGCGGACGCTTTAAGTCGGAAAGTGCAGGTCAATAGGTTGAGCTTGAAGGACATGTCTGCAGAATTGAAGGACGATGTTATAAGACTCAATCTATGCCTGGTGAATAGTGGTGAAGCCATCGCCATGGAAGTGAAATCCACACTAGAGCAAGACATACGCGATGGTCAGAAGAACGATGAGAAGATACAAGAAATCAGACAACTCATCAAGGAAAATAAAGCCCCTGGTTTCAGAGAGGATGAACAAGGGACGGTGTGGCACGGGAAAAGAATCTGTGTGCCTGAAGTAAAGGAGATCCGTGAATTGATTTTGAAGGAGGCTCACGATTCCGACTATTCCATTCATCCTGGGAGTACGAAGATGTACCAGGACCTCAAGAGCAGGTATAGGTGGTATGACATGAAGCGAGATGTCGCGGAACATGTTGCCCTAGGTGACACATGTCAGTTGGTGAAAGCGGAACATCAACGACCCGCGGGATTATTGCAACCACTCAAAGTGCCTGAATGGAAATGGGAAGAAATCGGTATGGATTTCATAGTGGGAATGCCTAGGACCCAATCAGGATACGATTCGATATGGGTCATCGTCGACAGGCTAACCAAGGTAGCTCATTTCATCCCCGTGAAAGAAAGCTACAGCGGATCCAAATTGGCGGAGTTGTACATGTCAAGGATCGTGTGTTACCATGGAGTGCCAAAGAAGATAGTGTCGGATCGAGGGACACAGTTCACCTCAAGGTTCTGGCAGAAGTTGCATGAAACCATGGGAACCCATCTAAATTTTAGTTCTGCCTATCATCCCCAAACTGACGGGCAAACGGAAAGAACCAATCAAATCCTTGAGGATATGCTGAGAGCGTGTGCAGTCAAAAACAATCGGAGTTGGGATAAGAACTTACCGTATGAGGAGTTCTCCTATAACAACAGCTATCAGGCTAGTATGAAGATGACACCGTTTGAAGCTTTGTACGGGAGGAAGTGTAGAACTCCACTATTTTGGAACCAAACGGGGGAAAGCAAAGTGTTTGGACCCGAAGTACTACAAGAAGCCGAGGCGAAATTGAGGGAAATCCGCAACAACTTGAGGATAGCACAAACACGACAAAAGAGTTATGCCGATGTACGGAGAAGAGAGCTAGTTTTCAACGTGGGGGACTATGTCTACCTCAAGGTGTCCCCTATTTGAGGACTTCGTCGGTTCAAGGTTAAAGGGAAGTTATCACCTCGATACATCGGACCCTTTCAAGTTCTGGAGAGGAAAGGCGAAGTGGCATATCAACTAGAATTACCGGCTCACCTATCGGAGGTGCACGATGTATTCCATGTGTCACAGCTCAAAAAATGTCTGAGGACGCCTGAAGAGATGTTACCCATGAATGAGGTCGACGTAGCCGAGGATCTGTCTTATGCCGAGCAACCAGTTAAGGTTTTGGAGACAATGGAACGCATCACAAGAAATAAAAGAATCCGGATGTGCAGGGTGCAGTGGAAGCATCACTCGCAAGAGGAAGCCACATGGGAGCGAGAAGACGAGCTTAAGGCACAGTTTCAGGAATTGTTTTCTTAGAACCACGAATCTCGAGGACGAGATTTCTTTTAAGGGGGTAGAGCTGTAACACCCCAAAACCTGTTAAGAGGAGAATTTAAAAAATTTTGGACGTATTGCATGTGGTGCAGAAATTCAAATTCAAATTGGAATTCAAATTAAACTCAAAACAGAAAAGAAAAAGAAAAAACAAACCTCCCCGGCCAATGGGCCGAAACCCACCAGCCGACCCACCTCACCCCGCGCCAGCCCGCAGCCGCGCGCCGCTTCCCTCTCACTGACATGCGGGGCCCGCCTGTCATCCCCAACCTCCCGCTCGCGCCGACCTCGGACTCTTCCGCGCGCGCGCTCGATCATAACCGACCCGGATTTCCGCGCCCCTCAGCCCGACTTCCGGTCCCAGAAGACTCAAACTCGATCTAAACAAACCCGCCGCCCTCCCCCGGCTATATAAACACCGGCATCTTCCCGATTTTCACCCACGATTAGCCGTTTTTCCTTCCGGTGAGAACCCGAGTTTCTCCGGCCAATTTCGCTCGATCTTTGCTCGGGATTTCTGATCTAACGCGCTGATCTTGATCCACCGCCTCCGGGGAATCACGCAGGTGCAGAAAACTCGGTGGTTTGCGCTTCAAACACAGCGCCGACGAGCCTCACCGTGAATTCACCAAGGACCTCGTCGCCGACCGCCTTCCAGGACCTCCGGGCTCAAGAAAACCCCCGAGGTGAGATCCCCGACCTCCCCTCTACCGATCTATGCCATGAAATCCCAGTTTTAGGAAGAATTGACGAAGATCCGAAGTTTTCCGGCGAGATCGCCGCCTCCCGCCGCCGCGCGCCGCCGGGCAGCGCCGCCCGCGCTCGATCAGAGCGACGTGGCCGCTTGTGCGCCGTCTATTTCAAATCGCACGGTAGAATTTAAATCCCCGCGTACTGGTTCGACGTTATAATCTCAGCCGTCTGTTTTAAATCGGACGGTCCACGTCAGCCCCGCGTTATAAAGGCCGGGATTCTTACGCGCTACCCCCTGGGGATCTCGGAAAATACGAGCTAGCCCCGGAAACTTCAGATCTAGCCCCTGGAACTTCAGAAGTTCATGTAAATTCAATTAAAAATCAGTTTTAGCCCCTGGACTTAATAAAAATTAGGAAAATCCCTCTGTTATGTGTAGTTAGACCCCTGGAAATTTATGAAATAATATAATAGACCCTGTAGTGGGGTGAGTTTACCTTTTTAACCCTATGTGATATTAAATTTAGGAATTTGAATATGTGATTAGTATTTAAAATTTAAAAGATGGGACAAACACATTGTAAATTCAAATTTAAACTTTCCTAGCACATGGAAAACTTTGGAGTGAGATAAAAATAGATTTTTGGCTGAAATGAATCTGTCTAATTGATTATTCACATTTATTAGTTATAGGGACACATTTTTAGGCTAGGAAATAATTCTGAAAATTGGTAAAATAAATGTAAAATAGTTCACATCAGAGGAGAAGTTCAAAAATATATTATTTAATATTTTAGATCAGAACCTATTCTGTTTATATAATGTGTCTTACTATTTTCATAATAAAGTTCACAATTAAGTATAGAAAATAAATCTTAAAATATAGGAAAATAGGTATGCATAACTAGAAAATGATAAATGAAATCTCCAAAACCCAAAGATTTCAGTTTAGGATTTGGTAGAAGATCTGAAAACCCATTTGGAGTAGGAAAATACCTTCCATGCATACTTGGTAGCTAAGATGTGTATCAATTGAATATAAGGAATTTGTTTAAATTAGAAATTCATATATAGTGTGCAAAAAATAAATCTGAATACAAAAGTAAGAAATCATATGCACATGTTTAAAAGTGCATGTAAGCCCAAAATCAACACACATAGAGTAACCACAACACATAGAAATGTGAATGACTTTCATAAATGTGAATGTGTGGTTTTTATGAAGTAAACACTATATCTTATGGATTGTTGTTTTCTTTTGCTATATGTGATGGTATGAGTAGAACCTGCTCCAGAACAAGTTTTTCCTTTCCAAGATCAGGACTATCCATTCCCAGAGCAGCAGGAAGAAGGCAAGTGTCCTTGACCACTTTGATCCTATGCTAGGATGTGTAGATAGAATTATTTGCATTGTCAATTGAAATAGGAAACCCATGATAGGAAGTTTCCCTAGATCTGCACTATCTTGTTTCCTTGTAGCTTGAGTTGGGATTTGTTTTATTATGTCATTCATTCATATTACTTATGCTTAGCCATGCATAGAATGGGATAAGTGGGATATGATATCATCAACTTGTTTACCTTACTCTTGCATGAGACATTATGAGTTATGTAGAGGTAGGGATCGAGGCAAGTTGGATGATTTAGTTGGTGCCGGGTGCACGAGACTCGGGTTTGTGTTTAGTACTTGCCTGGATCCTAAGGACCGGTTCATGGAGTATGTAACCTGGCTTTACCGTGCCAACCACATGCTGAGATGGGGCAGCTTGGCCAATTAATTAGGTGTATCCCTGACGTAGTATGGGTGTGTTGGATGGTGCGGGGAATAGGTGTCAGCTGGACCACCGTATGAACCGCAAGGCTCAAGAGGGGGCCACTGCAGCGGGATTGGAGCCTCTTGTATGCTGTTAGGGGTGAAACCTCAGTGGGCCCATGCTCGTCGGGAATCCCTTTGTAAAGGTTTCATAGTGATCTCCTGGCTACACACCTGGGAAGTGTGAATGTGGTTCGTGGCCACTGGCATAATGGAGGTTCTTTTAGTCCACCCGGCAACGGGGGATGAAATCACTACATGTGAGTACAGTGGTGCAAACTCTGTAGAGTCAAAACTGTCATGACAGCCGTGCTCATGGTCAAGAGCGGCTTGGACTTATTCATGATTAGAGGATGATGGATTTGGATGTTGAGGATGTTAAGCGGGGAGCTTGACATTGGATATGATGATTGTGGTTACTTGATTTTGATGATGGGTTGGGAGATTTGGACCATTTCACCTGTGTAGAAATGTAGGTGCTTAATAAGCTAAGGTGGTAGGTATTAATTGCGTAGTGCTTTAACCATGAGTTCAATCCTCTCCTTGCTCTAGCCATGCATGACATAACTTTCCCACACTTGCTGAGTACCAATGGTACTCAACCTTGCATATTTGTTGGTTTAAATTGCTGCTCAGGTCAAGGGGATGATGTGGTGTTTAATGATCAAGACTTCGGTCCCGAAGAAGGTTTCTAGGTTCATGGAGTCCCCCGGGCAATGCCTGTGACGGAGCCCACAAGAATAATATTTCCGCTGCTGTTTTATTTACATATTATGAACTTATTATCGTCCATCAAGACGTATGCTATGTAAGACTTATTTATATTCGACACCTGGCTTGTAATAAATGATGCTTCACTTTTTGTCATCACATGTGTGAGAAAATGATCCTGGCATACATGTGATATTCACTCGGTTGTCCTTCGGAGAAACTGGGTGTGACAGCATAAGAGGCCTCTGCTCACTGCTTCATATCCCCCCTGTTGGGTCTCATTTTCATAACTTAAGCCATTTTCTACCTCTTTTCATTCCGTGTAATAAGTACTATCTCGCGAGTAGCTTCCAACCACTCGACTTCTACCGAGATCCTAAACATTAGCATGGCAGTCTCTACCCGTCGAGTTTGTAAACTACCCAACCCTTTATAGGATTTAAAGAGGCTATGCAAGTGGGGTTTCAATCACCCTAACTCTAATGCAAACATTCACCCTAGACATAAATGATACAAATAAAAAGCTTTATAAAAGGTACTTAAGTGCAAACCGGGGCTTGCCTGGTTGCGAGTTAAAGGGGAAGTCAGCTTCAGGTGGAAGGACGTCCAAGGGCTCCGGTGCGTCCTAACCTTCGGTCACTATTATGAAATGTAATAAAATACATGTATAAGTATTAAGGATTTATAAGACTTGGACTTCTATTCATAGTTACTGTCATTTAAAATCATTAAATGGGCTTTGGGATTTTTTTACAGGGAATACTAGACCCTCTAAGGATGATTTGAGCCAAATTTGGAGACATGTCATTGCATAATGTAGTCTTTAAAATTCCTACAAGTACAATGCTTATCTGAATTTCGAGCCCAAATCAGGAGCTTTGACATAGTTAGAAATGGAAGATCTGATTAGGGCAAGTCTCCATGGTTCTAACAAAATTGGTTTCACCATTTTTGGAGCTACCATCAGAGAGATATGAATTTTTGAATTTGGACAGGAGTGCTGAAATAGTTTCTGTTTAAATTGGAATTCCCAAATAAAGGCTGAACTTGGGAAGGTAATTTGACCTAGCAAATGAACTCCACTGAAGCCCAAATTTTTACTGGAGAACAGTATCTATGAAGAAGATTTGCTGCCCAATTTTGGGAATATTTCATAAAGAATTGCTCCTGTAATAAATCCCTAAAGGATTTAATAAAAACAATTCTACAGAATTTCTTGGGCATTTTCATAGCCTAAAACTGGTTTCTCTGTGAAGTACTCCTCCTGAGGATTCCAACAAAATTGGTCTCACTCCTTTTGGAGTTTTCTACACAAAGTTATGGGCTTGCAAAGATCAGCTAATTTCTAGAATTATTTCCCTAATAGAAACTTCAAATAATTGGAACTGGGCCCACTGTTTTAATTCGGACCAGTCAGATTTTGGCAACACTGGGGTTCCGGGGTTATTCCCGCGCAGCCGCACCGGATCCGGCGCCACAAGCCGATCCCTGTGCGCATACGGAGGCTGACCGGTGGGACCGGCCCTCCTTCGTCTTCCTCGCGCTGCCCGCGCCTCCCGCTGCGGCGCACGCCAGCGAGGCTCGCCGGGATAGCGTTCCCGTGGTCCAAACTTCATCAATTTCACCGCTCCCCCATATTTAACCGCGCTGAACACTGTGGGAGGGTCGCCGGCGGCCGTGGCTCACCGGAAACCATCACGCACCGGTGGCAGCAAAGTTTTGAACTCCGGCGAGGTCGGGAACCCTTATTCCTCCATCATACGATCGATTCTCGGGCTCTAGAGCATCAGTGAATGATGTAGGAGCCCGTAGGGGTCCTGGCCGCCGGTGAAACAGCCGGCAACCAAGGGCTCCACGGCGTCCCGAGGTGCTTTTGCACCGGCGGCTAAGAAAACAGCTAGGGCTCCCTCGTTTCTTGATGTTTTTGCTTGGTTCTTCATCGAGGAGAGGCGCTAGGAAGTAGAGAAGCTCTGTGCAAGCTTACTCGAGGTCTAAAGGATCGTGCACCACAAATTTTTGGCTAGACCGAGCACTACCCTTCGGTGTACCGTTTGGGGAAACAGTGAAATTCTCGCCACCGGTTCTAGCAATCGCTAAATGGCTTCCGGCTACACGATCCGGACATGTAAATGCACTATTCTTGTGTAGGGAAGGGGTGGTGACACCGGCCGTAGCACGCTGTCCACGGCGACCTCCCTCGGTTCTTCCACGTTCACCCGAGGATCGTGGTTATTTTGCCAATATACGGAGCAATCACTTTCGGGACAGGGAAGGAGAGGTGCTGGATGGCTAGAGCACTGGTGGGCGCAGCTCTTCGCTGTTGGGCGCTCGAGCAACCGAGCTCAGTAGCTGCGGCGTGATCGGGAGGAACAGCGGCGGTGTTCTGGGTGAATGAAACGGTGGAGGCGCGAGTTATAGCAGGGAAAGAAGTGAAACAGCTCCGGCGCACCCCTTGCCGTGATCCAACCGAGCCACCGAGGCAGCAGGAGGTGGCGCGGGATCTCCCTCGGGTGCAGGTTCAACGGGAACTGGCGTGCTCCCGCTGTTCGACCGCCGTCGGCTGAGGCGGTAACCCCAGTGGGTGGCTGACAAATGGGCCCCACCTCCCCCCTTTTTTTAATCAACTTTTCTGATATTTTCCCACCAGCAACTCAACATTAAAGACTTGACTTCAACCCAAAGTCATAGTTTGAATTTGCTGAATTCAAATAGTTTGAATTCTGGTGTGAAATTTGGATGTGGTTTGATCATTTGAGTTTGAAAAAGAGTTTGAATTCTCCACTTTGTATTGCCTCAAAAATATAGCAAACCAGCTCCAAAGTTTCCAATTTTTGGCATGGCTGCTTATTAAAAGGTGGAGAACACATTTGTGAACCCAAATTTTGAAATTGAGGGAATTGAGATTTGAAACTGAATTTGAAATTCAGATTGGAAGGCTTTTCCTTTTAATCCCAAACAAATATGAAAACCCCTCCAAATGAGCTGAAATTTGGAAGGTTGAATATTTGGACTATGAAGATCCAAGTCATAAATTTAGATCTCCATGTTTGGAAGTTTTGGGAGGTCTAAACCCTCACTTTGAACTCAGCTCCTTATAATTCAAAGTTTTAATTCCCCTCATTTTTCATAAGTGTATATGAGCTGAATTTTTCTTGCTACCACTTTTGGGGATTTTACATCCCTCCCCCCTTAAAAAGAATCTCGTCCCGAGATTCCAAAGAAAAAGCAAAGTGGGGAAAACTTTACCGGGTATATGATAATAGCAAGTACGAATAATACGTTCGTAGATAATCCTCGCTTTCCCATGTCGCCTCATCATCGGTATGGTTACTACACAAGACCTTATAGAACCAGAAGGTCCGGTTTCTTGTGGTACGAGTCTTTTCATCGATGATCCGGATGGGATACTCCGTGTACGTGAGGTCCGGTTGAAGAACTTCTATGTCTTCTGTGCGGATTTCAGCCGAGGGTTTGAGGCACTTCCTCAGCTGAGAGATGTGGAAGACGTTGTGAATGCCTGCGAGCGACGCCGGTAAATCCAAGCGATAGGCCACGGGTCCGCATCTTTCAATGACGACGAATGGACCAATGAACCGCGGCGCAAGTTTACCCTTCACTCCGAAACGGTGAAATCCCTTCATCGGAGACACACGGACATAAACATGGTCCCCGATGTCGAAGTGGAGAGGGCGGCGTCTTTTATCCGCATAGCTCTTCTGACGAGATTGAGCAGCCTTGAGGTTGGCTTGTATTACTCGCACTCGTTCTTGAGCCTCATTCACAAGTTCAATGCTGTAGATGACTCGCTCGCCGGACTCGCACCAGTTGAGAGGTGTGCGGCATTTCCGGCCGTAGAGAGCTTCATACGGCGCCATCTTGACGCTAGCTTGATAGCCATTGTTGTAAGAAAAACTCCGCCAACAGCAAATGATCGTCCCAATTCATGCCGTGGTTGATGGCACAAGCGCGTAGCATGCCTTCAAGCACTTGATTCACCCGTTCAGTTTGACCATCTGTCTGCGGGTGATACGCGGAGCTTCGGATCAGTTTGGTCCCCAACGATGCGTGCAGCTGTTCCCAAAACCGAGAGACGAACAGCGCACCGCGATCTGAAATGATGGAGCGGGAACACCGTGCAAACATAAGATCTTTGCAATGTACAGCTCCGCATATTGCTTGGCCACGTACTTTGTATGTACGGGGATAAAATGAGCCGATTTGGTTAGTCGATCGACTATCACCCAAATCGAGTCATGTTTGTGAGAAGTGAGAGGTAAACCAACAATGAAGTCCATGCTGATATCCTCCCACTTCCACGCCGGAATGTTCAATGGTTGAAGCTGTCCGACTTTACGCATATGGTCGGCTTTCACCCGCCGACACGTATCACATTCGGATACGTATTTTGCGATCTCTTTCTTCATCCCGTGTCCACCAAAACCTGGTTTTCAGATCCTGGTACATCTTGTTGCTGCCCGGATGAATAGAATACTTGGACAAATGCGCTTCGTCCAAGATTTTCTTCCGAAGATTCATGTCGCCGGGTACCACTATACGGTCTTTAAACCATAGAGTACCGTTATCATCTCTTCGGAAGCATTTCATTTCGCCATTCTTCATCCTTCTTCTGTGCTTCCATAATCTCCTCTCGTATTGTAGGGACGAGAGCAAGATTATACAATGCCCCATATGGAACCAAGTACAGACTCGGCTCCTCCTCTTCAAGTGGGGTGATGGACAGATTGTGGACATGAGATTTGCGACTCAAAGCGTCGGCAACCATGTTTGCCTTCCCGGGATGGTAGTGAATCTCAATCTCATAGTCTTTGATCAGTTCTAGCCATCTCCGTTGCCGCATATTTCAACTCCTTTTGAGTGAATATATATTTCAGACTTTTGTGGTCGGTGTAGAGGTGCACTAAGTTCCCGAGTAAATAGTGCCTCCACATTTTCAAAGCCAACACCACCGCAGCGAGCTCGAGATCATGAGTCGGATAGTGCTGCTCGTGGTTACGGAGTTGACGTGCGAGCCATAGGCGACCACTCTTCCTCCTTGCATCAATACACAGCCAAGCCCGATGCCGGACGCATCACAATATACGTCGAAGGGCTTGGTTGTATCCGGTTGAGCTAACACCGGGGCTGTTGTAAGATGCTTCACTAGTGCTTGGAAAGCTTCTTCACAAGCTGAGCTCCAAACATATTTGATCCCCTTCTTCAACAGTTCAGTCATCGGCTTAGCAAGCTTGGAGAAGTTCGGTATGAATCTCTGGTAATATCCTGCTAACCCGAGGAAACTCCTGACCTCGTGGACTGATGTGGGGGACTTCCATTTCAGCACTTGTTCGATTTTGCTTGGATCAACTGCAATGCCTTCTGCAGAAATGATATGACCAAGGAACGACACTTGGCTGATCCAAAATTGGCACTTGCTGAACTTGGCATAAAGCTTATGGTCCCTTAATCGTTGAAGTACGATATGCAAGTGTTGGGCGTGTTCTTCTTCAGACTTGGAGTAAACCAAGATGTCGTCTACGAACACCACCACAAACTTGTCCAACTCCGGCATGAACACTGAGTTCATGAGATACATGAAGTGTGCCGGGGCGTTGGTGAGACCAAAGGACATGACGAGGTATTCATACAACCCATATCTCGTCGAGAAGGCCGTCTTCGGAATATCTTCCGCTCGGATTTTGATTTGGTGATATCCAGAGCGAAAATCCATCTTTGAAAATACACTTGCACCCACAAGTTGATCGAAGAGAATATCGATGCGGGGCAGTGGATATTTATTCTTGATGGTGACGGCGTTGAGAGGTCGGTAGTCCACATACAACCTCAAAGTTTCGTCCTTTTCCTTTACAAACAGCGCCGAGCACCCCCATGGCGAGGAACTCGGTCGAATGAAACCCTTCTTCATTAAGTCATTGAGCTGCTCCTTCAATTCAGCCAGCTCATTCGGAGCCATCTTGTACGGTCTCCGTGAGATCGGTGTCGTCCTAGGTACGAGTTCAATCTTGAACTCGACATCTCTTTCGGGTAGCATGCCCGGAAGATCATCCGGAAAGACATCCGGGTATTCACGGACCACACGAATATCCTCAAGTTTCGTGGCTTCCGTGTTATAGGTGGCTGGAGCTTCTTGAACCGAACGGTCAAGAATAAGAACATGTGGTTCATGAAGTGGAGAGTTTAAACGAACCACACGTGGAATGATGTCAAGAACAGCACCATGGCGATGTAGCCATGACATTCCTAAAATGACATCAAGTTTTTGACTCTCTAACATGATTAGAGAAGAACATATCAAATATGAATTACTTGTGGGAATGATAGGCAGTTGATATTTAATAACATAAGACTGACTTATGAAATTATGGGTGGCACCGGAGTCAAAAAGTATGACTACTTGATGATCTAGGTAAGAGAACGTACCCGTGGGGACGGGTTCGCCTTTCGGCACGTCTTCGATAGATAAGTGGTGGACGTTGCCGGGTTTTGGTGCAGGTTTCTTGGGCTGATTGCGTGGCTGATTAGCACCCTGATATGGTGCTGCACCCCTGCCCTGTCGCGGCTCGGGGCAGTCTCTTGAAATGTGCCCGACACGGCCACACGTGTAGCACGTGTAAGGTGTCGGGGTCCCGCCGACTTGAGGACGGAATCCCGGTGCACACTGTTGAAACTGGGGTGCACGCGGGACCATCCTTTGCTGCTGCCGTTGCTGTGGTGGATACGTCGGTCGAAAGCCCGGCGCATTATATTGCCTACCACGAAACTGAGGCGGTCGCGCCGGTGGCTGCCATCTCTGACCAGATGGTGAGCGATACACCACGCGGTATTTTTGTGGCGTCCCACCACTGCTGCTCATCAGCGCGCTGCATTTTGTCTTGTCAGAACCGCGCTCGCGCTGAGCATTTTCTTGTAGAATCGCGGCATTAACTAGATCGTTGAATGTGCCGCGATTGCTCTGGGTGAGATGGACCTTCATCTTTTAATTCAGGCCCCAGAAGAAAGCGTTGCGCTTGTTTCTTCCGTCCCTACAAATCCTAGCGCATACTGTGCCAGCTGATTGAATAACCTCGAGTACTCATGAGCACTCCTCTCACCTTGTCGTAGCGCCAGGAACTCCTGGAGCTTCATTTCCATCACACCGGGAGCTATGTGATAGGCGCGGAACGCCTCCCGGAACTCCGTCCATGTGACGGCATGTCCAGCCGGTAAGGAGGCGGTGTAGTTCGTCCACCAGGTACCGGCTTCTCCTTGAAGCTGTTGTGCTGCATACAGCGCCTTCTGGTGTTCGGTGCATCGTAGCAGCCCAAACTTCGCCTCCAGAGTGCGGATAAAGCTGTCCGCCTCCAAAGGTTCTTTGGCCTCAGTGAAGACCGGTGGATGGGTCGCCATGAATTCTGAATATGAACTTTGTTGGGGCTGGCGTTGCCTATTGTCTTGGCGTCCTCCCTGATGGGACGCATTCTGCTGCACCAACATCCGCAGCAGCTCGGTTTGCTCGTCGCGCGAGCCGAGCACTGCAGCGAGAACCTCCGCCAAGTTTCTTGGAAGTTCTGGCGGTGGAGGAGGTGATTGCTGCTGCGTCGTGGTTTGCTCCGGAGGTGGAGACTCATCACCATGAACTTGACTCGGACCTCCCTCCTCTTGCGTTGAACGTGTCCACACCATTCTGCATTCATACCATTCAAACGATCAACACATGTTGGTTTATTTCATCCAGTCTAAACAATAGTATTGCGAGAATGGAATAAACAGTACACATAACAATCACACATATGGATAAAGTATAAACTTTATGCAACATATACATCCCTGGACCGTGTCACACGATCGAGTTTCAAAGTATTGAACTTTATGGGTTAAAAGTTCATTTCGACCATCGGGGTCACCACGGGATGTTAAGTGTGTTAGCATGCGTAATTCCTCGCTATTGTATTGGACCCAAACATGTACTAACTCGAAGTGATGTGTCAAATGCATAAACCCTTCGACTCCAATTCGCTGTTTTACAACAGCCACTGGACGTCGAACGGTGAAACTAAGTGTTTTGGTCGAAATACGGAAAATTCCCGAGAGCATTTGGTCTGCCCTGTTTCTGGACAGTACCTACTCATCTGAGATTTTCATCCCATTGGAGGGAGATTTTGTTCTGTAGCCCTAAAGAAAAGTTGTAGAGGACTTCTAAACATTTTCAGAATGGTATCCCACACCTCCATTGGTTCAACCAATATTAAGTTACGCCCTGTTCAAGTTCAGCAAAATTTCTGCCGAAAACAGGGGAGATTATTCCTAAGCTTTTGAGACTGAATCTATAGTCCCAATTGACTCTTAGTTCAATATAGGAGTTTACTAACCCCTAAATGAATTCCTATACTTCATTGTGACTCTTTTCTTTGAAAATAAACTTTTATGCAGTCGGTGCTACGTTTCCTCACCAAAGAAAAATCCTAAACCGGTATTCCGGCATATACGTGTCACATGGTGGAACTAAAGACGTCACTCACAAACGGTTTCTACACGTCATGCGCTAACGTGGTTAATTTACCTGCAGAAAAACACACAATAATGGTGCACACAAGGGTTTTAGCATTTCAGGCAGTTCCATATCATAATAAAAACACACGGTCCGTATCATTTCCATACGGATCGTCCTTGAGTCAAGCCACGTGTCAAGGTACATCGTCGTGTTTTCACACCACACGACGGGGAAACCCGAGTAGAGCGCGAACGGGTCGTCACGGTTGGGAATTTTATCAACCCAACGGAAACCACCTACTGCCTCATGACCGTTGAGGCACGCCGATGGCGAGCGCTGCGTATGGCCCTTTGAACAATAAACGTTCAAGAGTTGCATACTATCGTGTTGCTTACCACACGATGGGGTATTCTCACTTTTGCCTAAAGCACGCTGGAGATCAGCGTTTTCATATGCTCTCAGGACCATAGAGAGGTTCAGAGACTCATATTAACTACCGTGCCAAGCCACAATATACCATCCCATACTATTACTCGTATGGTGAGTTACCGCAATTAATC
Source organism: Neostapfia colusana (assembly GCA_030760725.1). NCBI lineage: Eukaryota > Viridiplantae > Streptophyta > Magnoliopsida > Poales > Poaceae > Neostapfia > Neostapfia colusana. The sequence continues at coordinate 56,314,145 of JASWHV010000006.1, read as the reverse complement.
CGCCTGCGGTGGCGTACCTTGCCTCTTACCTGACGTCAGAGCATCGTTACAGAATGTATAACAAATATGTTAGCTTTTCCACCATAATATCTACTACTATCATAGACCTTATGTGGGCTTAATGACTAATCCTCACTCGACTACTTCTAAGTTTTCAAAATAGGCTCTTTTCGAGCATGCTATTCCCAATGCGGCTCTGATACCACGACTGTGGGGACCACCCCGTGGTTCACCCACTCCAGGATCGCATAGGGTGGTGCCGTACGATGCGACACCCAACAGCACACACGAAAAGAATAAAGAACAACATACAAACTTTTATTTGTTATAAAACAGCGGAAGTCTTTTACAAAACCTATTCAAACAGCGGAAGTAATATACATATACAGCCTCTCATCCTAGCTATGCAAAAGTGCAGCCGTCCAGCCCGGGGACGCTACACACTAGCAGCATGGAACTGGAGATCAAGGCGGCGTGCAGGGCTCCAGCTCGGCCGTGTACCCCTACAGGGGCATCGCCTCGTCCTCGGAACCTTCTTCATAACTCTCACCTGCACACAGCTCAAAATATTGCAACCGTGAGCACGATGGATCAGCAAGTCTTAACCGTCAACCCTAGGCATGAAACTCTACGTGCAAGGATGTGTAACGTAGGAAGGACTTTGCAATAAAGACACGCCTATAAATTGATCCTTGCTTTCAGTTTTTATAGCAGCGGATTTGTATGCCTTAGGCAGCCCTCACATCAGAAGTCCACAATCAAACAAGAAACGCTTTCCTCCGATGTGGTGATGCCCAAAGTGGAATATAAACTTAATTAGCTCTATAACTACAACACTCAAGGTATTCAAGACATTAATAGATCAATACAGCATTTTCAGTTGGCTTATTTCACTTCTTACTACGTCACAGTGCAGTGAACAAGCGGGTACTCAAATAACCGCGAGGGACAGTGATTGCAATCAAGACACACCCGGATAACACGTTACATACACCCACTTTCAGAAGCGTGATTCCACACCCCCTCCTACTCTGTTGTATGCAACAACCTTTCAAAGGCAACCCAAATGCCGAACCGGTCCATCCGTAACGGGCAGGAGGTCCCCGCGTGGAGCGTGACTGTGCCCACCGGCAGATTTACACCTTGCTACCCTCAACCCACTCCTATTTACGGTTGGGTAAGCCTCGACACTCAGGTTAACCAATTACATCGGTTTCCTGGTTCCCATATGCCAGTATGCATCCGGTACTGTTCGATACTTGCCCAGCAGGGCCGCACACGGACGGTCCTCAACTGACGCCAACAGGGCTGCGCACGTGAGGCCCCTGCTCACTGCTTCCTATCCCCCCTGCTGGGTCTTATTTTCATAACTTAAGCCATTTTCTACCTCTTTTCATTCCGTGTAATAAGTACTATCTCGCGAGTAGCTTCCAACCACTCGACTTCTACCGAGATCCTAAACATTAGCATGGCAGTCTCTACTCGTCGAGTTTGTAAACTACCCAACCCTTTATAGGATTTAAAGAGGCTATGCAAGTGGCGTTTCAATCACCCTAACTCTAATGCAAACATTCACCCTATACATAAATGATACAAATAAAAAGCTTTATAAAAAGGTACTTAAGTGCAAACCGGGGCTTGCCTGGTTGCGAGTTAAAGGGGAAGTCAGCTTCAGGTGGAAGGACGTCCAAGGGCTCCGGTGCGTCCTCAACTTTGTCACTATTATGAAATGTAATAAAATACATGTATAAGTATTAAGGATTTATAAGAATTGGACTTCTATTCATAGCTACTGTTATTTAAAATCCTTAAATGGGCTTTGGGGTTTTTTACAGGGAATACAAGACCCTCTAAGGATGATTTGAGCCAAATTTGGAGACATGTCATTGCATAATGTAGTCTTTAAAATTCCTACAAGTACAACGCTTATCTGAATTTTGAGCCCAAATCAGGAGCTTTGACATAGTTAGAAATGGAAGATCTGATCAGGGCAAGTCTCCATAGTTCTAACAAAATTGGTTTCACCATTTTTAGAGCTACCATCAGAGAGATATGAATTTTTGAAGTTTGGACAGGAGTGCTGAAATAGTTTCTGTTTAAATTGGAATTCCCAAATAAAGGCTGAACTTGGGAAGGTAATTTGACCTAGCAAATGAACTCCACCGAAGCCCAAATTTTTACTGGAGAACAGTATCTATGAAGAGGATTTGCTGCCCAATTTTGGGAATATTTCATAAAGAATTGCTCCTGTAATAAATCCCTAAATTATTTAATAAAACAATTCTACAGAATTTCCTGGGCATTTTCATAGCCTAAAATTGGTTTCTCTGTGAAGTACTCCTCCTCAGGATTCTAACAAAATTGGTCTCACTCCTTTTGGAGTTTTCTACACAAAGTTATGGGCTTGCAAAGATCAGCTAATTTCTAGAATTATTTCCCTAATAGAAACTTCAAATAATTGGAACTGGGCCCACTGTTTTAATCGGACCAGTCAGATTTTGGCAGCACTGGGGGCTCCGGGGTTATTCCCGCGCAGCCGCACCGGATCCGGCGCCACAAGCCGATCCCCGTGCGCATACAGAGGCTGACCGGTGGGACCGGCCCTCCTTCGTCTTCCTCGCGCTGCCCGCGCCTCCCGCGGCAGCGCACGCCGGCGAGGCTCGCCGGTATAGGGTTCCCGTGGTCCAAACTTCGTCAATTTCGCCGCTCCCCCATATTTAACCATGCTGAACACTGTGGGAGGGTCGCCGGCGGCCGTGGCTCACCGGAAACCATCGCGCACCGGTGGCAGCAAAGTTTTGAACTCTGGCGAGGTCGGGAACCCTTATTCCTCCATCATACGATCGATTCTCGGGCTCTAGAGCATCAGTGAATGATGTAGGAGCCCGTAGGGGTCCTGGCCGCCGGTGAAACAGCCGGCAACCAAGGGCTCCACGGCGACCCGAGGTGCTTTTGCACCGGCGGCTAAGAAAACAGCTAGGGCTCCCTCGTTTCTTGATGTTTTTTCTTGGTTCTTCGTCGAGGAGAGGCGCTAGGAAGTAGAGAAGCTCTGTGCAAGCTTACTCGAGGTCTAAAGGATCGTGCACCACGAATTTTTGGCTAGACCGAGCACTACCCGTCGGTGTACCATTTGGGGAAACAGTGAAATTCTCGCCACCGGTTCTAGCAATCGCTAAATGGCTTCTGGCTACACGATCAGGACATGTAAACGCACCTTTCTTGTGTAGGGAAGGGGCGGTGACACCGGCCGTAGCACGCTGTCCACGGCGACCTCCCTCGGTTCTTCCATGTTCACCCGAGGATCGTCGTTATTTTGCCAATATCCGGAGCAATCACTTTGGGGACAGGGAAGGAGAGGTGCTGGATGGCTAGAGAACTTGTGGGCGCAGCTCTTCGCTGTTGGGCGCTCGAGCAACCGAGCTCAGTAGCTGCGGCGTGATCGGGAGGAACGGCGGCGGTGTTCTGGGTGAAAGAAACGGCGGAGGCGCGAGTTATAGCAGAGGAAGAAGTGAAACAGCTCCGGCGCACCCCTTGCCGTGATCCAACCGAGCCACCGAGGCAGCAGGAGGTGGCGCGGGCTCTCCCTCGGGAGCGGGTTCAACCAGGAGCTGGCGTGCTTCCGCTGTTCGACCGCCGTCGGCTGAGGCGGTAACCCCAGTGGGTGGCTGACAAATGGGCCCCACCTCCCCCCTTTGTTTAATCAACTTTTCTGATATTTTCCCACCAGCAACTCAACATTAAAGACTTGACTTCAACCCAAAGTCATAGTTTGAATTTGCTGAATTCAAATAGTTTGAATTCTGGTGTGAAATTTGGATGTGGTTTGATCATTTGAATTTGAAAAAGAGTTTGAATTCTCCACTTTGTATTGCCTCAAAAATATAGCAAACCAGCTCCAAAGTTTCCAATTTTGGCATGGCTGCTTATTAAAAGGTGGAGAACACATTTGTGAACCCAAAATTAGAAATTGAGGGAATTGAGATTTGAAACTGAATTTGAAATTCAGATTGGAAGGCTTTTCCTTTTAATCCCAAACAAATATGAAAACCCCTCCAAATGAGCTGAAATTTGGAAGGTTGAATATTTGGACTTTGAAGATCCAAGTCATGAATTTAGATCTCCATGTTTGGAAGTTTTGGGAAGTCTAAACCCTCACTTTGAGCTCAGCTCCTTATAATTCAAAGTTTCAATTCCCCTCATTTTTCATAAGTGTATATGAGCTGAATTTTTCTTGCTACCACTTTTGGGGATTTTACATCGAGGCTCATCGCACACCCGTACATATCAGCGTACAGTTATTACCTGCAAAACAACTTATGCAGTATCCGTGAGCATGAACCTCAGCAAGACTTAACCATCACCCTAGTCATGAAACTCTACATGCTGAAAATAGAGGGCTGAATATAGCAGTTTGCACAAAGGATGAACTTGAGCTAAAGGAGAATCCTTACTTCAAGTTTTAAGCAACTTTTATAACCCTCGCGCAATTTACAGCGAGACTAAACAATCAAACAAGAAAATCTTCAGCTTGATGTCACTTGCCCAAGGTGAAAGTAACTTTAGTGAGCTACCCTAGACCCATACAGACCTTGAGCCATGAACGTCGAGACTCCACAATCAAACAAGAAATGCTTTGCCTCGACGCTACTAGCCCAAGGTGGAAAATATATTCAGTGAAGTATTGATCATTTCCTCATCTCCAATAAGAGGTTTACTCACGAAGCATATTAAATGTTCCCCATTTATTACTACGTCATGACTCAGTGTACAAGTATGCTCACTACCGCGAGCGACAGTGATTGCAATAAAAAACAGCCGATTGACACGACACGTACGCCCGTACTTGACGTTGCACACAGCAACCATCACTGACGTCGTACGTGGCAACCTTTCACATGACACCCAAATGTCAAACCGGTCCCACCGACTGGGATTAAGTCTCTCTACGGCAAACCCTCGTAGAGCCGACTTCTCTATCCTTTCAGCATTGGCATCAGACGGTGAGGTATTCCTCGACACCCAGGTTAACATGTTACATCGGTTTCCTGGGTCCCATATAGCCAGTATGCATCCGGTACACATCTCAAACTTGTCCAGCGGGGCCGCACACGAGAACGGGCCTTAATCGACTCAGACATAGACTAGGTTCACAGGACCACGTCCTTGATCCTTCCATCCACTGCGCGGTCTCCATTCCCAACTATGAGGATCAATTCCCAACTCTTCCGATTGATCCCCCTTAGCCCCGTTTCACGAGTAGGAAACTGCCCACTCGAGTTTTGCTTCTTTTAATCCACTTTTTTTAATTTGAGATCAGCAGTTATAATAAATTTATAACCTACTCTACATTATACTCCAGGGTTTTCTGGGTCATGCATTTGGAGTGTCATACCACCTAGACTTAATGCAATAAATAAAATGCTAGACATATAAAGTGAATACAAATAAAAACTTGTAAGTTCTGATGTAAACCGGGGCTTGCCTTTGTTTTGCAATATATATATATATATATATATATATATATATATATATATATATATATATATATATATATATATATATATGAAGTTCAGTTAGTGAAGATCACTTGAGGCTTGATCAATTGCTTTCCTCCTTCCTTGATCTCCACTCCGATGACTTCAAATCCTTTACGTAGATGCTACACGTAATGAATATGCACATACGTTTAATTGTAAATCTATTGCTAACAAGTTCTAAAGACAAGTTTAAAACTGGAACTCTGTTTAAGAATTTAAAACGACACTGGTGCTAGTGGGTTGGGTTTGGGTTTATGATCAAGTGATAAGTGGGGTTCATCACTTGGGTGGTGATCACTTAATGAAGTTGAACAGAACAATACTGATCCATGGCTCAAATGGAGCTGGCAATTTTCTTGTGAGTTCCTTATCACAAGAAAGTCATCTGGACCAAAATTTAGAATTGTTCAATGAATAAATCACTCAGAACAATTCCCTAAGCATTTAGGTAAAAAGGAATTAATTCTGAATAAATTGGCACTTTAATGCAAATTCAAGTAAATTAATCTTTCAAACATAGCTCAGGGAGTATGCATGAATTTTCCTAGGATTTTTGGGGCTAAGGATTTCCTAGAACTGAATTTCCAAGTTTTGGAAATTTTCTGAAATTGTTTCTGTACTCATTTGAACACAGCAACTTCAAATCTGAATTACCCTAACCAAATCAACTCCAAATGAGCTGAAAATATTACAGGAGTTCACTAACATCCTAAATAATATTATGGCAAAATTGGAGGACTTTTGGATAAACCAAACTCACTCAAAAATTCTTTTGCTGAAAAGCTTTCAAGCATTTTCCAGAATTAAATAATGGGTTTCATACAAACTGGGTTACATATATGGATAGATCTATTCAATATGAATCCAACCCAATTTGAATCACTAAATTTGGAGCTTCCTATCAAAAGTTATGAGGTTCTAAAGTTTGAACAACTTTATGTTTGAATTCTACACAGAACAATTCAAAAGTGGCGCCCACGGGTCAGGTGTTTCTTCAACCTCTCGCCAGAGCCCGCGGGTGCACACCAGCAGAGATCATGGCGCGGCTCGTTCTCCCTCAGTTCTCCACCAAATTAGCTCCAGTTTCACCCTACTCGATCCTTGGAACGTGGCGCAGCTGCCGGGCAAGGTTTCCCCGCATGAAAATGGCCGGAGATGGGTCGGCATCGGCAGGGCGGCTCGGGAGCTCGGCATCAACGCGTTCTGACGTGTCCCAAGCTTCTCCCGGCGAGCTACATTGCCCTAAAGCATACCAAGAGCTCATAGATAAAGGAACGCACCTCAATTAGTGCAGCAATTGGCGGGAAACATGAGCTCGACGGTAGACCGACGTGTTTTCGCTGGCGGCGATGATTTCTCGTCGCCGGGGGCGGAGGAGGGGCGGTTTGCTTCGTACATTGGAGTGGAAGGGCGCTAGGAACCCTAGTAGCTGTGGTTTGAATTGTAGGAGGGATGATCAAATGGTTTGGGCAAATTTCAAGATTTATCTAGTGTCTGTTCTACACGTGCGCCGGTGCCAAAAACCGAATTCCGGCGAGCCGGCATCGGGGAAGAGCATAAGGACCCCGGGAGAAGGATCAAAACTTCATGGTGCACCTCTGTGAGCTTTTGAGCACATCGGGGAGGCGTGGAATCGGCCGGGCGACCTGTAGACATGGAGGTGGCGTGGCTCTGTTCTGCCAGAAGAAAAATGGATCGGTCACGGCGGAGGATGGCCGGAAATGAGCTGAGGATCGGTGTAACACGTCGAGGAGAGGACGGTGCAGCTCCTGGGCGGTTCCCCCTGGCACCAACGTGGCTGTAGAGTGATCGGCGTCGAGTAGCCGAGAGCAGAAACGCTGTGGGGCATTTTCTCTGTTGCGTGCGCGAGGGAGCGATGAAGCTGAGCCGGTTCTGAGTGTCGTGATCGAAGAAGCATGGGCTTAGGTGATAGGAAGGGGAAAAAGCAGCTGGCCAGAGCACGTACACAGCAGAGAAGCGTCAGTCTCGGCGTGGCTCGGTGTCACGCAGTGCAGCTTCGGCTCAGCCCGAGGGAGAGAAGAGAAACAACGACTTGACACTGAAGATGAAGATCTTTTGCAATTTTTAACCTCCCCAATGACATGTGGGGTCCACTCAATCTTTCCTCCCAAAAGATCTCTACAGTTTGGCAAATAATCAATTCAAATGTTTGAAAGTTGCAAATTGAGCTGCCTTTGGAGAGTTGGGCAAATTTCATCCAAATTCAAATGTACATTTAAATTCTTTGCACATTTAAATCCTTTTGGGAATAATGGATAGCAAATCTTTTCAAAAATTTATGAAACTTTGCCTGCCCACTAACTTGGACATAAGGAATCCAAATACGCACTCTGATTCTTGTGTTAGCTGTTGCAAACAAGAGTTTGAACACAACAGTTTTAATTACCATTTTGACCTCCCTCATTTGAAATTTGGTTTGATTCTTTAGTTCAAAATCTGATTTTTAAACCCTTCCATTGCACTTGAGTACTTCAATTCCGTGGTCTTAATCCCCCTAGGGTCCAAACATGCAAGTAACCCTAAGTTTGTTTAGAAAGAATCTCTCATGTGTTATCATATGTGGAAAAAGTTTAAACCAGTCCCCTTTTTCATACACATGACACCAACATTTGTGCAAACTCAAGTTTCTTTGATTCATGCTTTTGGGACCTTTACATTCCTCCCTCCTTAAAAAGGGAATCTCATCCCGAGATTACAAAAGAAAGATGAGGCGGAAGGTAATTACAAAATCTACGACACAAGTTCCGGATAGTTCTTGTGGATGTAATCTTCACTCTCCCAAGTCGCTTCTTCCGGTGTAGATTACTCCACAGGACTTTTTAAAACTTCAAAGTCCGATTTCGAGTGATCCGGGTCTTTTCGTCGATAATCTTGATGGGTTGCTCAGCGCAGGTGAGATCCAGTTGTAATATCTCCATGTCTCCCGAAAGAATATCTGTCGGCTTCTTCAAACAATTTCTCAAGTGTGAGACATGGAAGATGTCGTGGACGCCCGATAAAGATGGTGGTCGCTTCAGACGGTAGGCTACCGGCCCACACAGTTCTGTAATAATGAACGGACCCACAAAGCGAGGAGCTAGCTTTCCCTTGACTCCGAATCGATGAATTCCCTTCATCGGAGATAATCGGAGATAGACGTGATCTCCAACGTCAAAATACAAGGGTCGGCGTCGCTTGTCCGAAAACTCTTCTGGCGAGATTGAGCGGCTTTGAGGTTTGCTTGAATAAGCTAGACCCGCTCTTCGGCATCTTTTACAAGATCAATGCCGAAAATCACCCTCTCGCCAGATCCACCAAAAATCACCCTCTCGACGGATTCACACCAATTGAGTGGCGTGCGGCACTTCCTGCCATAGAGTGTTTCGTATGGTGCCATTTTAATGCTGGATTGGTAACCATTATTGTAGGAGAACTCTGCTAATGGTAAATGGTTATCCCAATTCTTTCCATGATCTATGGCACAATCTCTCATCATATCTTCTAAAATTTGATTCACCCTCTCCGTTTGGCCGTCAGTCTGAGGATGATATGCTGAGCTTCTGATTAACTTTGTTCCCAAAGATTCATGTAGTTGCTTCCAGAAACGAGCAACAAATATTGAACCTCGGTTGGATATGATGGTTTTGGGGGCTCCATGTAAGCACACAATTCTGGAGAGATACAACTCTGCATATTGCTTAGTCTGGAATCCCGTATTCACTGGGATGAAGTGGGCTGATTTTGTTAAGCGATCAACAATCACCCAAATGGAGTCATGCTTTCTAGATGTGAGAGGCAGTCCGACAATAAATTCCATGCTGATGTCCTCCCACTTCCATGCCGGAATACTTAACGGTTGCAGCATTCCCACTTTCTTAATATGATCAGCTTTGACTCGCCGACATGTATCACACTCGGATGCATACTTGGCAATTTCTCGCTTCATCCGAGTCCACCAAAATTTTGTTTTAAGGTCTTGATACATCTTATTGCTTCCTGGATGTATTGAGTACTTGGACATATGAGCTTCATCTAGGATTTTCTTCCTTAGCTTCATGTTCCGGGGTACCATGATACGGTTGTTAAACCATAACACACCTTGATCATCTTCCCGGAAGCATTTCATTTTATCCTCCTTAATTATTGCTCGGATATTCCGCATACCTTTATCCCTCTTTTGAGCTCGTACGATCTCCTCTCTAATAGTAGGCACTAGAGCAAGATTATACAATGCCCCATACAGAATCACCCTCAAGCTTGGTTCTTCATCCTCATCCGAAACAACTGACAAGTTATTCACGTGGGACTTATGACTGAGTGCATCAGCCACCACGTTAGCTTTGCCCGGATGGTAATGGATCTCGAGCTCATAATCTTTGATTAATTCCAACCACCTCCGCTGCCTCATATTGATATCCTTCTGAGTGAATATATATTTGAGGCTCTTATGGTCGGTGTAGAGGTGCACTAAATTCCTGAGTAAGTAGTGCCTCCACATCTTCAACGCAAGCACCACTGCAGCGAGTTCTAGGTCATGAGTGGGGTAGTGCTGCTTGGGGTTGCGGAGTTGACAAGACCCATACGCGATCACGTGTCTATCTTGCATTAAGACGCAGCCAAGTCCAATGCCCGAGGCATCACAATAAACATCAAATGGCTTTGTTGTATCCGGTTGAGCTAACACCGGTGCCGTTGTGAGATGTTTCTTCAAAGTTCGAAATGCCTCTTCACAGGCTTCTGTCCATATATACTTGCTGCTCTTCTTCAATAGTTCTGTCATTGGTTTAGCCATCTTCGAGAAGCTGGCAATAAACCTCCGGTAATAACCCGCTAGTCCTAGAAAACTGCGGATTTGATGAACAGATGTCAGAGACTCCCACTTCAAGACTTGCTCAATTTTTGTTGGATCTACGGCCACACCCTCCGCTGAAATAATGTGGACTAAGAATGGTACTTTGCTGATCCAAAATTCACACTTGCTGAATTTGGCATACAGCTTATGTTCCCGTAAGCGTTGGAGCACAATATGGATATGTTTGGTGTGCTCCTCCTCCGATTTGGAGTATATGAGAATGTCGTTGATGAAAACCACGACAAATTGATCCAACTCAGACATGAATACCGAATTCATAAGGTACATGAAATGTGCGGGTGCATTTGTTAGCCCGAAAGACATGACTAGATACTCATAGAGCCCGTATCTAGTCGAGAACGCCGTCTTTCGTATATCCTCCGCTCTGATTTTCATCTGATGATAACCGGACCGTAAGTCCATCTTGGAGAATACTTTGGCACCCACCAACTGATCAATTAATATATCAATCCGCGGCAGTGGATATTTATTTTTGATCGTCACTGCATTCAGTGGCCGATAATCCACACATAACCGAAGTGATTCATCCTTTTTATTCACGAAGAGGGCTGAACAACCCCATGGCGGTGAGCTTGGTCGGAAGAACCCTTTGTACATTAAGTCCTTTAGTTGTTCTTTTAGTTCAGCTAATTCGTTCGGAGACATTTTGTACGGCCTCCGAGATATCGGTGTGGTTCCCGGTGCTAACTCGATCTTGAATACCACGTCCCTTTCAGGCGGCATCCTTGGAAGATCGTCGGGAAACACATCTGGGTACTCACGGACCACCGGAATATCCTCCAGTTTCATGGTCACAATGTGGTATACAACTGGATTTTTAGAATCCACGGCTTCAAGTGTGAGTGTCTGAAGACCGTAGATCGGAGAGTCCAAGCTAACAATCCATGGACCGATGTCAAGAACAGCCCCGTGGTAGTTCATCCACGCCATTCCTAAGATCACATCAATCTTCTGCCCCTCTAATAAAATGAAGGTTGTGGGGTATAATTTTCCACCTATGCACAAGGGTGCTTTGATCACCACCTCATTAGCAGCTATATTTCCACCGGGTGAGCGGATAAGGTAGTGATCTTTCGGTGTAGTGGTGGAGAGCTCAGCTTTACACACAAATAACCTGCTGATGAAATTGTGTGTGGCTCCAGAGTCAAATAAAATCAATACGTGGAGTTCATTGAGGGTGAACATTCCCGCTAGCACCGGTGCCCCTTGCGGCACATCCTCTAGCGCTGTATGATAAATGCACCCGGATTTTGGTGCTGTTCCTTGAAGCTGAGCACGGGGTTGATTTATACCCTGCTCCGAGGCATTTCCTCTTTGGCGTATCCGTTCTGGACACTTCCTGCTGATGTGACCCAAATACCCGCACGTGAAGCAGGGTTTTTCAGCCGGTTCCTGGTTGCTCTGAGTACGGACACTAGTTGTATTCTGCTGCAGCAAGAACGTTAAGGAACAGAATAATGTGGCTGCATATACCATTTTTGCAGCTGTCCGAATTCAGAGTATTGAGATGAACAACCCGAATATTGCTGGAGTCGTCGAGCCGGCTGCATCAGCTGACAGTTCAAGGTACTGTCTACAACCCGGTATTTCTGAGGAGCAATACTGCTACTCTCCGGTGGTATACGATTCTTTCTTTCCTCAGCCTGAACTTCTCGCTGAGCATATTCAACCATGATGGCAGCACTGATCAATTCGTTGAAGTTCTTTTGATCAGCTAAGACCAGTCTTTCCTTTAACTTTGGATTGAGGCTGCGGAAGAACCATTCACACTTTTGTGCCTCAGTGTTCACATGTTCAGGCGCGTACTGTGCCAGTTTGTTGAACACTCGCGAATGCTCGTATGCATCCCTCCCTCCTTGTTTTAAGACCAGAAACTCCTCGAGTTTCCACTGAATTATTCTGTAAGGGACATGATAAGCAAGAAATTCCTTCCGGAATTCAGTCCATGTGAAATGATGTCCAGCTGGCAAGGAGGCGAGTTGATTTGCCCACCATGCCCTGGCGGACCCGTGAAGTTGTTGCGCCGCGTATAAAACCTTCTGATGTTCGGTGCATTGGAGCAACCCGAACATAGACTCAATGGTACGGATCCAGCTATCCGCCACCAGAGGGTCCTCAGCTTCAATGAAAACTGGTGGTTGAGTCACCAAGAACTCAACATAGGAGTTCATTTAAGGTTGGCGCAAGTCTTCATCTTGACATCCCCCTTGACGGGATGTATTCATCACCAGGGTGCGGAGCAAGTTGGTTCGCTCATCGCTTGCACTTGTCATGGCAGCCAGAATGTCCGCCATTGTGACTGTAGGTGAAGGCCCTGGTGGCGGCTGCAGTTGCGGAGCTCGCTGCTCCCGCTGTGGAGAGTTATCACCACCACCACTAGAACCACCCACCTCACCCATGGAACGAGTTCGCACCATTCTGCAATGGCAAGAGTTCATTATAAGCTCAACACTATCACTCGATTTATTCCATGAACAAAGTAGTGAAACACTGATAATGAAATCTTAACATGTAAGCAAAATGATTTAAGCGCAAACTGATGTAACTAACAATAAGGATTTAAAAGCAGATTGACCGGTCCTCAAACAAACCAGATTTTGATCCAGTTAAAAGCACTTTCATAACTCAAGTTGAATACAAAAGTTAGGGTTAACTTCAATATATTTCCAACAAGTATTCAAATGCCTCAATATCACTTCTGGATCAAAAGTTATGATTGCTCAAAGTTGACAGAATTTCTGGATAAAATTTGCCAGCATCTCCTTTGTAGGTGGCTGACTTTATCGCAGTTGTAAACACAGATACAATATGAATCTGAACCAAATTTGAACCACAACAATGTTGCATATATCATAACCTTTCCAACGGTGTATCACATACTCCTTAGGGATTTTTCTACACGAAGTTATGGCTTAAAAACAGAAAGGTCCAGAGAGGTTTTTCTGCTGTCCTGGTTCTGAACAGTTCGCCTTCAACTGGACTTTTCACCCAGTTAACTTGTGATTTTGCTCTGGAGGTCTACAAAGAAGTTGTAGAGCACTTGAAAATCTTTCCAGAACTGTATCATACACCTTAAGTGGTTAAAGATACTAAGAGTTCGGCTCTGTTAAAATCCAGCAAAAATTGCTGCCAGAAACAGAGCACTCTGTTTTTGAAATCTTTGAAGCCTAGTCATGCTCTCATTTGAATCTTAGCTCAAAATAAGAGTTCAGTAACTAATACTTGTTTCAAACTTCCATTTTTAGTTGAAAGTTAGTTCATGAATCATTTCTTCATAGTGAAGAGGTTATTAAGTGTAGTACGGCGTCGATGCACCGTAAGAAACATGTCGGTACTGCATTGCCTCACCAAAGAAAATCCTAACCGGATTATATTGGCATATACGTATTATCAGTGGCACTAAGACGGTCTCTCGCACACGTGTACTACACGGGATACGTATGTGGTTAGTACCTGCAGAAGAACACTCAATAATGGTGCACTCAAAGGTTGTTTCATTTCAGGCAGTTCCATATTTAAAAGAAAATGCAAACGCCCGTATCATTGCCATACGGCCGTCCTTGAGTTAAGCCACGTCTCAAGGTATGTGATCGTGTTTTAAAACCACACGACGGGGAACCTGAGTAGAGCGCGAACGGGTCGTCACGGTTGGGAATGTTATCAACCCAACGAATACCACCTACTGCCCTGCAGGGCACGCCGATGGCAAGCGCTGCGTATGTCCTCCTAGGCTATTTCCAGAAACACACACTATCGTGTTACTGACCACACGATGGGGTCTCCACTGACTTGCCTAATGCACGCTAGGGATCAGCGTTTCATATGATCTTAGGAACATGAAGAGTCCAAGAGTTTCATATTTACGTCTCACACCAAGCTGTGAGACCTATCCCTGAACCACATTCCTCGTCAAGGGAGCTAACCGAAATTGAACCGCTTTCGGTGGCGTTTCTTACCATGCTTACCTGAGCGTAGGTGCGTCGTTACATAATCAAAATTCAGAATTATAACAAGTATGTTAGTGCTGCCACTTTAAGTAACTATACTACTATAGTCCTTATGTGGGCCTAATACCGTTTCCTCACCGTAACCTAGATTTTTATCGTAATACGATCCTTATTCTGTGCGCTATTACCAATGCGGCTCTGATACCACGCTGTGAGGGCCCGGTCCCGATCACGGGGCCGTGCCGCTCGCCCGGGAATCGCATTGGGTGGTGCCGTGCGATGCGGCACCCAACAGCACACATAATAAAGCATCATATTACATAAATCAAGCGGAAGCTTAGAAAGTGTAAATTTTACAAATACTTCTCAAAATAATTTACAGCGAAAGACTATTACAACTCATGTCTCATACCTATGCTAAGCAACAGAGAAGGTGTCCAGCCCGCGGACCCTTCTCACTAGCAACACTATCACAATAGCAGCGGTACGGGTTGCCATGAGTTCACCACTCGGAGAGTTCCGAGTCTCATCGCACACCCGTACATATCAGCATACAGTTATTACCTGCAAAATGACTTATGCAGTATCTGTGAGCACGAAGCTCAGCAAGACTTAACCATCACCCTAGTCATGAAACTCTACATGCTGAAAATAGAGGGCTGAATATAGCAGTTTGCACAAAGGATGAACTTGAGCTAAAGGAGAACTCTTACTTCAAGTTTTAAGCAACTTTTGTAACCCTCGCGTAATTTACAGCGAGACTCCACAATCAAACAAGAAAAGCTTCAGCTTGATGTCACTTGCCCAAGGTGAAAGTAACTTAGTGAGCTACCCTAGACCCATACAGACCTTGAGCCATGAACGTCGAGACTCCACAATCAAACAAGAAGTGATTTGCCTCGACGCTACTAGCCCAAGGTGGAAAATAAATTTAGTGAAGTGTTGATCATTTCCTCATCTCCAATAAGAGGTTTACTCACGAAGCATATTAAATGTTTCCCCATTTATTACTACGTCACGACTCAGTGTACAAGTATGCTCACTACCGCAAGTGACGGTGATTGCAATAAAAAACACCTGGTTGACACGACATGTACGCCCGTACTCGACGTTGCACACAGCAACCATCACTGACGTCGTACGTGGCAACCTTTCACACGACACCCAAATGTCGAACCGGTCCCACCGACTGGGATTAAGTCTCTCTACGGCAAACCCTCGTAGAGCCAACTTCTCTATCGTTTCAGCATCGGCATCAGATGGTGAGGTATGCCTCGACACCCAGGTTAACATGTTACATCGGTTTCCTGGGTCCCATATAGCCAGTATGCATCTGGTACACATCTCAAACTTGTCCAGCGGGGCCGCACACGAGAACGGGCCTTAATCGACTCAGACATAGACTAGGTTCACAGGACCACGTCCTTGATCCTTCCATCCACTGCGCGGTCTCCATTCCCAACTATGAGGATCAATTCCCAACTCTTCCGATTGATCCCCCTTAGCCCCGTTTCACGAGTAGGAAACTGCCCACTCGAGTTTTGCTTCTTTTAATCCACTTTTGTTAATTTGAGATCAGCAGTTATAATAAATTTATAACCTACTCTACATTATACTCCAGGGTTTTCTGGGTCATGCATTTGGAGTGTCATACCACCTAGACTTATTGCAATAAATAAAATGCTAGACGTATAAAGTGAATACAAATAAAAACTTGTAAGTTCGGATGTAAACCGGGGCTTGCCTTGGTTTTGCAGGGGATTTATATATATATGAAGTTCAGTTAGTGAAGACCACTTGAGGCTTGATCAATTGCTTTCCTCCTTCCTTGATCTCCACTCCGATGACTTCAAATCCTTCACGTAGATGCTACATGTAATGAATATGCACATATGTTTAATTGTAAAGCTTTTGCTAACAAGTTCTAAAGACAAGTTTAAAACTGGAACTCTGTTTAAGAATTTAAAACGACACTGGTGCTAGTGGGTTGGGTTTGGGTTTATGATCAAGTGATAAGTGGGGTTCATCACTTGGGTGGTGATCACTTAATGAAGTTGAACATAACAATACTGATCCATGGCTCGAATGGAGCTGGAAATTTTCTTGTGAGTTTCTTGTCACAAGAAAGTCATCTGGACCAAAATTTAGAATTTTTCAATGAATAAATCACTCAGAACAATTCCCTAAGCATTTAGGTAAAAAGGAATTAATTCTGAATAAATTGGCACTTTAATGCAAATTCAAGTAAACTAAACTTTCAAACATAGCTCAGGGAGTATGCATGAATTTTCCTAGGATTTTTGGGGTTAAGGATTTCCTAGAACTGAATTTCCAAGTTTTGGAAATTTTCTGAAATTGTTTCTGTACTCATTTGAACACAGCAACTTCAAATCTGAATTACCCTAATGAAATCAACTCCAAATGAGCTGAAAATATTACAGGAGTTCACTAACATCTTAAATAATATTCTGGCAAAATTGGAGGACTTTTGGATAAACCAAACTCCCTCAAAAAAGTTTTTGCTCAAAAGCTTTCAAGCATTTTCCAGAACTAAATAATGGGTTTCATACAAATTGGGTTGCATATATGGATAGAGCTATTCAATATGAATCCAACCCAATTTGAATCACTAAATTTGGATCTTCCTAGCAAAAGTTATGAGGTTCTAAAGTTTGAACAACTTTATGTTTGAATTCTACACAGAACAATTCAAAATTGGGGCCCACTGGTCAGGTGTTTATTCAACCTCTCGCCAGAGCCCGCGGGTGCACACCAGCAGAGATCATGGCGCGGCTCGTTCTTCCTCAGTTCTCCACCAAATTAGCTCCAGTTTCACCCTACTCGATCCTTGGAACGAGGCGCAGCTGCCGGGCAAGGTTTCCCGCATGAAAATGGCCGGAGATGGGTCGGCATCGGCAGGGCGGCTCGGGAGCTCGGCATCAACGCGTTCTGACATGTCCCAAGCTTCTCCCGGCGAGCTACATTGCCCTAAAGCATACCAAGAGCTCGTGGATCAAGGAATGCACCTCAATTAGTGCAGCAATATGCGGGAAACATGTGCTCGACGGTGGACCGACGTGTTTTCGCCGGCGGCGACGATTTCTCGTTGCCCGGGGCGGAGGAGGGGCGGTTTGCTTCGTACTTTGGAGTGGAAGGGCGCTAGGAACCCTATTAGCTGTGGTTTGAATTGTAGGAGGGATGATCAAATGGTTTGGGCAAATTTCAAGATTTATCTAGTGTCTGTTCTACACGTGCGCCGGTGCCAAAAACCGAATTCCGGCGAAACGGCATCGGGGAAGAGCATAAGGACCCCGGGAGAAGGATCAAAACTTCATGGCGCACCTCTGTGAGCTTTTGAGCACGTCGGGGAGGCGTGGAATCGGCCGGGCGATGTGTAGACATGGAGGTGGCGTGGCTCTGTTCTGCCGGAAGAAAAATGGATCGGTCACGGTGGAGGATGGCCGGAAATGAGCTGAGGATCGGTGTAACACGTCGAGGAGAGGACGGTGCAGCTCCTGGGCGGTTCCCCCTGGCACCAACGTGGCTGGAGAGTGATCGGCGTCGAGTAGCCGAGAGCAGAAACGCTGTGGGGCGTTTTCTCTGTTGCGTGCGCGAGGGAGCGATGAAGCTGAGCCGGTTCTGAGTGTCGTGATCGAAGAAGCATGGGCTGAGGTGATAGGAAGGGGAAAAAGCAGCTGGCCAGCGCACGTACACTGCAGAGAAGCGTCAGTCTCGGCGTAGCTCGGTGTCACGCAGTGCAGCTTCGGCTCAGCCCGAGGGAGAGAAGAGAAACAATGACTTGGCACCGAAGATGAAGATCTTTTGCAATTTTTAACCTCCCCAATGACATGTGGGGTCCACTCAATCTTTCCTCCCAAAAGATCTCTACAGTTTGGAAAATAATCAATTTAAATGTTTGAAAGTTGCAAATTGAGCTGCCTTTGGAGAGTTGGGCAAATTTCATCCAAATTCAAATGTACATTTAAATTCTTTGCACATTTAAATCCTTTTGGGAATAACGAATAGCAAATCTTTTCAAAAATTTATGAAACTTTTCCTGCCCACTAACTTGGACCTAAGGAATCCAAATATGCACTCTGATTCTTGTGTTAGCTGTTGCAAACAAGAGTTTGAACACAACAGTTTGAATTACCATTTTGTCCTCCCTCATTTGAAATTTTGTTTGATCCTTTAGTTCAAAATCTGATTTTTAAACCCTTCCATTGCACTTGAGTACTTCAATTCTGTGGTCTTAATCCCCCTAGGGTCCAAACATGCAAGTAACCCTAAGTTTGTTTAGAAATAATCTCTCATGTGTTATCATATGTGGAAAAAGTTTAAACCAGTCCCCTTTTTCATACACATGACACCAACATTTGTGCAAACTCAAGTTTCTTTGTATTCATGCTTTTGGGACCTTTACATCATATCATCCAAGTATGTTGCCAAGTATAACCTGCCCATATCACACATGAAATATACTATGTTGGTTAATTCTCCCGGTGGAGAGATGAGGACTAATATAGTATGTCCGAAAGTAAACATTAAAATAAGGGGGGTAGACTTCCTTGCCAACCTTATTGTCTTGGATTCCCAAGGACTTGATATAATACTTGGAATGGGTCGGTTAAGCAAGAAAAACGGAGTAATACAATGTGCTAAGA
Organism: Neostapfia colusana; assembly: GCA_030760725.1. Taxonomy (NCBI): domain Eukaryota; kingdom Viridiplantae; phylum Streptophyta; class Magnoliopsida; order Poales; family Poaceae; genus Neostapfia; species Neostapfia colusana. The sequence goes on along the minus strand of JASWHV010000006.1, from coordinate 56,295,124 downwards.
GGAGCGTGCAGTTGACAAACGAGCACGGAACTCGTATTGAGTTTGAGTCAGCCCAACCGGCAACCGAGAAGGCAATGCTGAACCACGTCGAAGAAGCAACATTTGAAAGCATTCCGGTGGTTCAAAAATTTTTGGACGTGTTCCCAGAAGAACTTCCAGGTATGCCATCTAACCGGGATATTGAGTTTGCCGTTGATTTGGTACCTGGAACTGCACCTATAGCAAAGAGGCCATATAGGATGCCCGTTAATGAACTAGTGGAACTTAAGAAGCAAATTCAGGAGCATCTAGAAAAGGGTTTTATTCGACCAAGCCCGTCACCGTAGGGATCCCCCGTGCTGTTCGTGGACAAGAAGGATGGGACCCAAAGGATGTGTGTGGATTATATGTCTCTTAATGAGGTGACGATCAAGAATAAATACCCGCTGCACCGTATAGAAGACCTGTTTAGCCAAATGAAAGGTGCCTGAGTTTTCTCCAAGATAGATCTTCGGTCGGGATATTTCCAGCTGAAGATTAAGCCCTCCGACATACCCAAGACTGCCTTTCGAACATGGTATGGTTCATATTAATATACCTTTATGTCTTTTGGGTTAACGAATGCACCCGCATACCTCATGTACCTCATGAATAAGGTCTTCATGGAGGACTTGGACAAGTTCATCGTGGTTTTAATCGACAACACCATGGTGTATTCAGAAAGGGAGGAGGAACATGAAGAACATTTGAGATTGACATTGCAGAAACTACGAGAGCATCAATTTTATGCCAAGCTCAGCAAATGTCAATTTTGGCAAAAGGAGATATCATTCCTAGGCCACATCATCTCCGAGGAAGGAGTGTCGGTTGATCCCGGAAAAGTGGGAGATGTTCTGAAGTTGAACCAACCGCAGAACGTGAGGGATATTCGGAGTTTTCTTTGGATGGCTGGATACTATTGCCGGTTCATCAAGGATTTCTCCAAAATAGCGAAGCCTATGACTGAATTGCTAATGAAGGGAAAAGCATTTCGGTGGACACCAGCGTGTCAAGAAAGCTTCGAGGAGCTCAAGAAAAGGCTAACCACAGCGCTGGTTTTGGTATTGCCGGACGTGAGCAAGAGCTTCGACATATATTGTGACGCATCAAGACAAGGTCTTGGATGTGTGCTCATGCAAGAAGGACAAGTGGTAGCCTATGTCTCAAGACAATTAAAGAAAGCCGAGCTGAATTACCCCACACATGATTTGGAACTCGCAGCCGTGGTGCATGCATTAAAGATTTGGATACATTGTCTCCTTGGCCACCGATGCGAGATCTATACGGATCACAAAAGCCTCAAGTACATATTCATGCAAAAGGATTTGAATTTGAGGCAACATCGATGGTTGGAACTCATCAAGGATTATGATGTTGGAATCAAATATCACCCCGGAAAGGCCAATGTAGTAGCTGATGCATTGAGACGAAAGGGAGCATGTCACCAACTCACGGTTCGGGAGCTACCGCCCGAGCTGCGCAAGGAGTTCTAACGGTTACATCTCGGGTTCTTGAACGAGATGGAAGTGATGGAACTCCATTCCTTGTTGGAACAAGAGATACGAGATGGCCAAGCCACGGATGAGGAAATCAAGAAGATCAAGGAAAGAATCCGACAAGTGACACGACCCCACGGTCTTGTCGATCCAGGATCACGCTGAGGGGTACTGCGTTGCACAGCACCGGATAACACACATCAAAGGCATAAAGCGGAAGCAAAGTTTTATTACATAAACGAGTTTATGAACATTTTTACAACAAAATATGTTCAGTCTACACTCACGGGCGTAGACTACGCATCAAGTTCACGTTCAGCCCGTGAACGTGTCCTTGCTAGCACGCACGCACACTAACACGGCGGTGTGCACAACTCCCACTCGACGGGGTTCCCCTCCTGGGGTTCCGTCTCCTCCTCGGGAGTCTCTTCCTCATAGAACCCTGCAAAAGCTTCAAACATAAGCAGTGAGCACGAAGGCTTAGCAAGACTGACCCGTCTCTCCTAAACATGAAACTTCTACATGAGGGGTAATAGGTACATGAGGTAAAATAAGTTGCAAAGGACTCGCCTAATTAGTGGAACCTTACTTTCAAGTTTTAGCAACAGGTTATGGAGAACCTTACACTAAGGCACATGAGAGAGCCGCAATCAAACAAGAAATGCATTTCTCTCATGTACTTTGCCCAAAGTTGAAAAGAACTTTAATTAGCTCTAAACTACAACAAATCATTAACAAACAATGTCCATCTTTCAATCTGCAACATTTTAACATGTGACTAGCCTGTTCTTTCTACGTCACGGTACAGTGAACAAGTGGTACTCACTGACTGCGAGGAACGGCGATTATAATCGATTTACACCTGCAGGGTTACACGAATAACCCGTTACGTACGCCCGTACTCGATGTTGCCTACAGCAACCATCACGGACGTCGTACGCAACCACCTTTCACCCGTCAGCCAAATGTTGAAACGGTCCAATCGTCCCGAGCAAGAGGTCTCTGCACGCGCATCTCAGTGCCGCCAGCCGATTTACACCCCAAGCTCTCAACCTACCCTCTGAACGACCAGCTATGCCTCAACACCCAGCTACCCGAGTTACATCGGTGTAACACCCCAAAACCTGCTAAAGAGGGGAATTTAAAATTTTTTGGATGTATTGCTTGTGGTGCAGAAATTCAAATTCAAATAAAAACAGAAAAGAAAAGAAAAGGAAAAAGAAAAAGAAAAACCCCAACCGGCTAGTGGGCCGAAACCCGCCAGCCGGCCCAATCCGCCGCGCCAGCCCAAACCCGCGCCCCCTCTCTCCCTCTCACTGACACGCGGGGCCTGCGTGTCATCCCTCACCTCCCGCGCGCCCCAACCGCTCCGGTTCCTTCGCGCCGATCACAGCCGACGCTCCCGGATTCCTCGCGCTCGACCCAACCCCGAATCCCTTGTGCCGGCCTGCTCGATCGCGACAAACCCCCGCGCCCCCGGCCCTGATAAAAACAGATGAACCCGCCACCCTCCCCTCGCACGAGCAGTTCCTCTCCCGGTGAGCGCCGCCGCCGTTGAGCTTAGAATTCCCCAAGATCGTCGCCGTCTCCCTCTGTCAAACCGATCTCGTGACCCCGCAGCACCGCGCACAATCTGTAGACGCCGACCCCGGAGGGAAACACTGCCGGAAACGACCATCCTGACGCTCGCCGGTGAATACCGCCGCCGCTCGCCAGTGAAACTTCCGAATTACACGGTTCCGATCCATCCTAATCATCGGTGTGCCATCTCTAGACCCCAGTGAAGCGCCACGACCCGAGAACTCGAAGGGATCACCGCCCCAACTGCCACTTCGACGAGCACAGCAAGCCGCCGCCGCCTGTCCTCATCGCCGACCGGGTTCCGAGTCCTTCAGGCCTAAGAAATTAGCCTAGGTGAGCTCCCCTACCTCCCCTCTGCCGTTTGCTACCAAAAAGGGCGGGTGTTAGCGTCTGTAGATGAAGATCCGTGACCTCGCCGGTGAGGCGGCAGAGGCGCGCGCGGGCGAACTCCGGCCGGGAGCGACGTGGCCTCTTGTGCGCCGTCTATTTTAAATCGCACGGTAGAAATAAAACCGACGCGTACTGGTTCGGCGATCTAATCTGAGCCGTCTGTTTTAAATCGGATGGTCCACGTCAGCCCCGCATTATAAAGGCCGGGATTCTTACGAGCTACCCCCTGGGGATCTCGGAAAACACGAGCTAGCCCCAGAAACTTCTGATCTAGCCCCTGGAACTTCAGAAATTCGTGTAAATTCATTTAAATATCAGTTTTAGCCCTTGGACTTAATAAAAATTAGGAAAATCCCTGTGTTATGTGTAGTTAGACCCCTGGAAATTTATGAAATAGTAAATTAGACCCTGCAGTAGGGTGGATTTACCTTTTTGACCCTATATGATATTAAATTCAGAAATTTGAATATGTGACTAGGATTTAAATTTAAAAGGAAAGGCAAACATATGTGCAAATTCAAATTTAAACTCTCCTAGCACTTGGAAAACTTTAGAATGAGTTAAAAATAGATTTTAGGCTGAAATGAAACCTGCCTAAGTGTTGTTCATATTTATTAGTTCTAGAAACACATTTTTAGGCTAGGAAATAATTCTGAAAACTGATAAAATAAATTTAAATTAGTTCACATCAGAGGAGAAGTTCAAAAATATATTATTTAATATTTTAGATCAGAACCTATTCTGTTTAGATGATATGTCCTACTATTTAATATTAAAACTCACTTTAGGCATAGAAAATAAATCTGAAAAATATAGGAAAATAGGTAAGCATAATTAGAAAATGATAAATGAAGTCTCCAAATCCAAAAACTTCAATTTAGGATTTGGTAGAAGATCTGAAAACCTATTTGGAGTAGGAAATTACCTTTCATGCAAACTTGGTAGCTAAGAAGTGTATTAATTAAATATATAAAGAATTTGTTCAAATTGGAAATTCATATATAGTGTGCAAACAGAAATCTGAATACAAAAGTTAGAAATCATTTACATATGTTAAAAGTGCATGTAGGCCAAAAATCAACACATGTAGAGTAACCACAACACTTATAAATGTGAATGACTTTCATAGGTATGTATATGTGGTTTGCATGAAGTGAAAGTGTGAACTATGTCTTATGGATTGTTGTTTTCTTTTGGTATGTGTATTGGCATGAGTAGAACCTGCCCCAGAGCAAGTTTTCCCCTTCCAAGACCAAGACTTTCCATTCTCAGAGCAGCAGGAAGAAGGCAAGTGTCCTTGACCACTTTGATCCTATACTACGATGTGTAGGTAGAATTATTTGCATTGTGAATTGAAATATGTAACCCATGCTAGGAAATTTCCCTAGAGTTGCATTACCTTGTTTCCTTGTAGCTTGGGTTGGGATTTATTTTATCATGTAATTTATTTATATGCTTAAGCTTAGCCATGCTTAGAATGGGATAATTGGGATATGAGATCATCAATTTATTTCCCTTACTCTTGAATGAGATATTATGAGTTATTTAGAGGTAGGGATCGAGACAAGTTGGATGATTTGGTTGGTGCTGGGTGCACGAGACTCGGGTTTGTGTTTATTACTTGCCTGGATCCTAAGGACCGGTTCATGGAGCATGTAACCTGGCTTTACCGTGCCAACCACATGCTGAGATGGGGCAGCTTGACCAATCAATTAGGTGTATCCCCGGCGTAGTATGGGTGTGTTGGATGGTGCGGGGAATAGGTGTCAGCTGGACTACCATATAAACCGCAAGGCTCAAGAGGGGGCCACTGCAGCGGGGTTGAAGCCTCTTGTATGCTGTTATGGGTGAAACCTCAGTGGGCCCATGCTCGTCGGGAATCCCTTTGTAAAGGCTTCATAGTGATCTCCTGGCTACACACCTGGGAAGTGTGAACGTGGTTCGCGGCCACTGGCATAATGGAGGTTCTTTTAGTCCACCCGGCAACGGGGGATGAAATCACTACATGTGGGTACAGTGATGCAAACTCTGCAGTCAAAACTGTCATGACATCCGTGCTCACGGTCAATTGCGGCTTAGACTTACTCATGATTAGAGGATGATGGATTGGGAAGTTCTGGATGTTAAGCGGGAAGCTTAATATTTGAGATGAGACTATGTTTACTTGATATTGATGATGGGTTAGGAGATTGGGACCATTTCACCTGTGTAGTATTGTAGGTGCTTAATAAGCTAAGGTGATAGGTATTAATTGCGTAGTGCTTAAACCATGAGTTCAACCTCTCCTTGCTCTAGCCATGCATGACATAATTTTCCCACACTTGCTGAGTACCAACGGTACCCAAACATGCTTTCCTGTTGGTTTATATTGCTGCTCAGGTCAAGAGAATGATGTGGTGCTCAATGACCAAGACTTTGGTCCTGAAGAAGGATTCTAGGTTCACGGAGTCCCCCGGGCAACGCCTGTGACGGAGCCCACAAGATTTATATTCCTCTGCTGCTTTATTTACATGTTCTGAACTTATTATCGTCCATCAAGACGTATGCTATGTAAGACTTATTTATATTCGACACCTAGCTTGTAGTAAATGATGCTTCACTATTTGTCATCACATGTATGAGAGAATGATCCTGGCATACATGTGATATCACTCGGTTGTTCTTCGGAGAAACCGGGTGTGACAGAAGTGGTATCAGAGCCAAGGTTGCCCGTAGGAACGTGGACCTAGGTAGAAATGGACGTATTTAAGGACCCTATTTTATTAAAAACTATTTTACAAAGGTGTGGGTTGAAGGTGTTATTTAATGGGGTCACTTTATTCATCTTACCCCAACTTTTATTCAAAATACAATTTTTGTGTAACTCTTATCTAACTTAATTTTAAATGCTTTATGTTTTAGATGGTTCGCATGATCCGCACCGCCCGCAAGTCCACCGGAGGGAGAGTTCCTATAGTTGCCCTTGCCCTGAGAGAGGAGAACCGTCCGTTGACGTACCACTCCTACGGATTGGCAGTAGGAGGCTTGTTGCGCCGTCTTCGGCGTATGCTCCACGCCGCGGGCAATCCGGGCAAGCTAATCATACACTACAGCTTCACCTGGACCATCCGTGAGAAACGGGAAGACTGGAATTCAGAAATGAGGATTATCCATGAAAATCAGATGCTCAAGATACACCGCTCTCCAGCTTGTCGGGCAACTCAGGTCGATGCTGAGAAGGATGTCACCTGGGAGGCTATTACCTGCCAGAGTTACATCAACCGTCGCCACCTGGACAGGACTGAATACATGTATGTCCTCCAGCGTGAGAGTGGCACCGCGGAGTACAAGTACCCGCCAGTGCAGCCGGGGACTTCCCATGAGCACATGGACCTGTGCTTGGAGGATGCTGCTATGCTCAGCACTCGACTGCAGGAGTGTCAGCAGGAGCTTCAGGATGTTCGTGACACCCTAAAGGAGACTGAGGCGTTGCTTCGCGCCAGCCTGAGGGCGAGAGAAAATGGAGATGGGAATGAACTGTGTGTCACCGTAAATGACACGTGGACTCCTGACTCCCCAGACCGCCGGGCGAGCAGGCGTCGCCGCACTTCTCCACCAGCAGCTTCCCCAAAGCGGAATCAGAGGGCAGCCGCAATAATGAGGAAGACCCCGAGGAGCCAGCTCAGTGATACGAGTCGTGTAGAGTCCTTTCCCTTATTTCAACAGGTTATCGAGTAGTCGAGTCAATACCCTAGTTATTTGTGTGTGAATGTTTGGTGTGTGACGTGAGTTGTGGAAGCCATGGGCATTTGTCCACAACCTCGTCTTTAGATTGCTTTGCTTTGATGTGTGAACCCCTATGAATTAAGAGTGCAATTATTTTCGCGTGAGACGTGACTCCCAAAAATCTACGTGAAACCCCCTAGAAAATGTTAATATATATATTAATGCCTCAAAAGTTTAAGTTTAAACAAGCAATTTGGGAAGTTAATACGTAATGCTTTAAGTTAACATTTGGATTGATCATGATAGATGGCTGGAAGAGGAAAGGGTCGTGGTGCCAACCCCGCCAACAACAACGATGAGGCCGGCAACCCTCATCTTTCTGGAGGACAAGACAGGGGTGGTCGCCGTGAAGGAGCTGATCCTATCCACCAAATGCTTGAAAATTAGAATCAGCTCATCCAGAGCCTAATTCAAGTGGTGGCCAACTTGCACCCAGCTCCACCCCCACCAGCTGCACCACGCCAACCAAGGTTGAGTGAGTTTCTGGGGACTCAACCTCCAAAGTTTGCAAGTGCTGCTGAACCAATGGAGGCACATGACTGGCTAAAGACCATTGAGAGCAAGATGAGGATCATACAATGCCAAGGGTATGAGAGGGTGCTGTTTGCCTCTCACCAATTGCATGGACCTGCTGCTGATTGGTGGACCGCTTACGTGGCAGCCCATCATGACCCCGAGAACATCACTTGGGGAGAGTTAAGCGCAGTTTCCGCAACCATTACATTCCAAGGGGTGAACTAAAAAACAAGAGAAAGGAGTTCTTGGGACTGCAGCAGGGAAACATGACGGTGAGGGAATACCTCACTAAGTTTACCCAACTATCCCGTTATGCACCACAGGACATCGAAACTGATGAGCAAAAACAGGACTGTTTTGTGGAAGGACTTACTATGGAAATGCAGTGTGCAATGTCATCCAACGAGTATGAAAGCTTCCAAAAGATGGTAGACAGAGCACTTGTCGTGGAGAGGAAGCTGAAGGCCTTGGAAAATGAAAACAAGAGGAAGGCGGGATGGTCACACCAAGCTGTAAAGGTCTCAAAATTTTGAATACAAAGAAACACTTGTTTGCAAAAGTTGGTTTCATGTGTATGAAATTTGGGACTTGTTAAAACTTTCTCCCACATGTGATAACACATATGAGGGCTTTCTTCGCACAAGTCAAATGTTTATTTGAGAACTTGGAACCCTAGAGGGGTCTAAAACAAAGATGGGAAGTTCCCATATGTGCAAGAAAAACAAAAAATCATATTTGGAACAATTTGTTCAAACAAAAATTCAAATGAGAACAACACAATGGAATTCAAAACTGTTGTGCTAAAAATCTCATTTGCAGTAGCCAAAATAAAAATCAAATCTCATATTTGAATTCCTTGGGTCCAAATATGGGGGTGTGCAAAGTTTCATGGATTATGGAAATGAATTGCAACCCATTTTCCAAATTGGACTTTAAATGACAAAGAATTCAAACACTCATTTAAATTTGGATGAAACTTGCCCAATTATCCAAATGCATACCAGATTCGAATTCCCACAATTGAATTCACTCAATATTCAAACTTGGGAGATATTTGGAGGTGGATAAGGAGGGACTGATCATTGGGTCCCACATGTCATTGAGTGCACTGAATATTGCAAAAGATCTCAGTCCACAGTCTCTGTTTTGCTTACCTCCCACGCGAAGCAACGGCCGAAGCCGATCTCCCTCCGCTCGACACCGATCGCAGCGGCAGCCAGCTCCTGCTGAATTCTTTCGCGCTGGAGAGCTGCTGGACGTCGGTAGCCACCGCCTCCCTCCCTCTCCCGCCTCTTAACCAAAGCCACGGCGCTGTTCTTCTCTCCCTCGCACCGGAAGACAGAAAACACAGCCGCCCTGCTTCGATCGATCGGGAACTCAGGAAGTCGAGTGAGCAGCGCCTCTGAGCAGCAAAACAACACCACCAACGTCTCCACGACCTCCTCGAGCCATCACCCAGTGTGTCCGTGCAGCCTACGCCGAGAACTTCGAGCTCCCGCGGCGGCCGAACACCCCGGCGGCGACGTGCTTCCGTGGACAGCCTCCTCCAGAGCTTGTCACGACCAAGCGAGGCCGTTTTTGGGGGCGCAGGAGCTCCGTGCAGCTTCCACCCGAAGCACAGAGCCTGCCTCGGCCTCTCGACGGCGAATTTTGAAGATTCTCTCCGGCCGGTGAAAACCAACCTTCCGGTATGATTCTGTAAAATTCCCGATCAATTGCTGTTTAGACACCACGAGACTTCGCACACACCAGCTAGACCTGTAGGCGCACCAGTTCTCTTTTGAAACCTCGCATGAAACACCCTGTGCACGGTGCAATTTCAAGCTTTCCGAAGGCGGCTATAGTGGGAAGGTTTGGGTGCACGGTGAACCCTAAGTTAGAGCCATCTCCGAGCCATTTCCTTTCCACGTCGATGATCCCTAGCGTCCGCTGGTGCTCTAGATCTTGGAAACCGAAGCCTAGAAGGCTTAGGGCGTCGGGGCGACGTTGCCGGACTTCATCCGAACCGTTGCGCCGTCGGGGGCTAGTTTGGGGGCCCTGCCAGCTCAAGAAAACCCCATCAGCATGTTCCTTGCGTTGAATTAGGGGCTGGCGGCGAGTTTCATCGACAGAGGTGGCCGGACGACTGATTCCGGAGCTTCTCCGGCGAGCCCGGCGGCGGGATGGCGCGGGACGGGAGGTTGAAGACGACCTCGCCGGTCCCGCCTGTTAGCGACTCAGGAGAGAGGGGCCGGATTCTCTGTAACACGGGATCAGCTGTGACAGCGCGGGAAACGATTCTGTAGCCCGTGTGGCACTCTCTCAGCAGCTGACACGTGCCCCGTGGTCCCACAGTCAGGTTTAAACATTTCTCGGATTTGTTCAAATTCCAGATTTTTCCCCAAACTTTAGAAGAGCATAACTTTTGCTAGAAACCTCCAAATTTAGTGATTCAAATTGGGTTTGATTCAGATTGACAAACTCTATCCAAATATGCAACCTAATTTGTATGTAAGTTTTTATTTAGTTCTGGAAAATTCTTTAAAGCTTTTCAGAAAAAGAATTTTAGAGGGAGTTTGGTTTATCCAAAAATCCTCAAATTTTGCCAGAATATTCTTTAGGGTGTTATTAGACTCCTGTAAAAGTTTCAGATCATTTGGAGTGGAATTCTTCAGGGCAATTCAGATTGTAAATCCCTGTATTCAAATGAATACAGAAACATTTTCAGAGAATTTCCAAAACTTGTAAATTCAGTTCTGGGAAAGTCTTAGCTCCAAAAATCCTAGGAAAATTCATGTAGACTCTATGAACTATAATTGAAATTGTGGTTCACTGAGTTTGACATGAACATGGATGTTACCTCAGAATTAATTCATCTTTGACTAAACACTTAGAGAATTATTCTGAATAAACCACTCCATGAAAAGTGCTAAATTTTGGTCCAGAGGACTTTCTTGTGACAAGGAACTCACATGAAAATTCCCAGCTCCATTGGAGCTCTGGATCACCACTGTCTTAGGTAACCTATTAAGATGATCAACACTTAAGTGGGAAAGGCACTCAAAACTTGATCATAGTGTTTAAACCCAACCCAAACCACTAGCACCAGTGTCATTTTAAATTCTTAAACAGAGTTCCAGTTTTTAAACTGTCATTAGATCTTATTAGAAAAAGCTTTTCAATTAAATACATATGCATGATCATATCGTGTAGCATATACGTGAAGAAGGTGAGAAGGACTTGAAGTGGAGATCAAGGAGGGAGGAAAACAAGTGATCAAGCTCCAAGTGATCGTCACTAACTGATTGTTACCTTAGTCACCTGCAAAACAGGCAAGCCCCGGTTTGCATTTGAACAGTTTTATAAAGCATTTTCATTTGTAGAGATCATAGCTTTGCATCGTTGATTGCATTACGTCTAGATGATATTGAAAACCCCACTTGCATGACCAGAAACACCTAAGAGAGAAAGGGTAGAATAGCAACTCCTCGAGAGAATTTGGCTATGCTAATGTTAGTAGGAAAGGTCCGGTAGAAGACGAGTAGTTGAAATCTACTCGCGAGTTTAGGGCTGGTGTACTTGGAACGGGTCCAATTTAGAGAAGATGAGGAAAGTTCACACATAAGAAATGGAGACCGGGCAGGGAGGTTTAGATGCAGCAGGATGCAGGCCGTGCGTGCATAGCCCTGCCTGTGTCGGTTAAGGCCCGTCCGTGCTTGGCCCTGTTGGACAAGTTTGAGTTGTGTACCGGGCGCATACTGGCTATATGGGACCCAGGAAACCGATGTACCTTGGGAGATCCATAGTGGAACTTTTCCATCTGCCTTTGGCTTTCGGCGTCAGGGTAGCAGGAGGTAACTCGCTTAAGAACATACCACTGCGGGTATGTACCTTGAGGGAGCTTGCGTACTCGGGGTAGTTGGACTGCGTCCAATGTGGAAGATCTTGGGAAAGGTGGCCGCGTACAACGTCAGTCGAGGTTGCTGCCGGCAACTCGGAGTACGGGTGTACGTGTCGTGTAGTCCGGGCTTGTACTGATTCGAATCACCGTCGCTCACGGTTATATGATCATACTTGCCCACTGCGTCTTGACGTAGTAACAACTGGAATTGTTTATCTTTGAACTTGATAAGGCTGTGCTATAACTTGTATTGCAACCATGTTTGAATTAGAGATAGGCTCATTAAAGTTTACTTTCACTTTGTGCAAGGAGCATTGCAACAAAGCGTTACTTGTTTGATTGTGGAGTTGTGATGCTTTTCGGCTCAAGGTTTGCACAATGAGGCTTAAAATCTGAAAGTTAAGGATAGACTTTAGGCGTGTCCTTTATGCAAATCTAGCCAACCTAATTGCAACCGTCGTACATGTAGAGTTTCTTGTTTAGGAGAGACGGGTCAGACTTGCTGAGCCTATGTGCTCACGCTTGCTATATGAGTGGTTTTGCAGGTTAACATCGATGCTGAAAAGAAGGTTGTGCGGTGAGACTTGGAGAATTCCGAGTCGTTTGACACAGGGAGAACCCGGCCGCTGCTGTTTTCTTTGTGTTGCTAGCGAGAGGAGTCCGCAGGCTGGACTTCATCTCGAGTGCTCTTAGTTATTCGACGTGAGTTGATATAGACTTCCGCTGTAGTTACTTGATGTAAAGTATTTACAAAGAAAAACTTGTAAGCTTCCGCTATTGTTTTATGTAATACATTGTTCCTCATATGTGTGCTGTTGGGTGCCGCACAACACGGCACCACCCAATGCGATTCCTGGGCGAGTGGCCTGTCTCGGTCGGACGGGTCCGCCTCACAAGCCTCAGGTAGCAACACACGCCCACGTCTGATGCAGCAACCCGCAGGGAAGACGACCCGTGCTGTGGTGCCGTACTCAGCACCCAGAGGGTACAACCCGAATTTCAGGCCTCCGTCAGCACCAGCACAGCCGCAGCGTCAGTTTGTACAGCAGCCTCGCCCCACATATCAACCTCGACCAGCAGTACAAGGACCACCGAACCAACCCCAAGACAACAAAGGCCAGGCACCTAAGGTTGGGGTACAATGCTTCAACTATGGTGAAGTGGGGCACTACGCCCATAAGTGCCCAAAGAAGAAGCCCATGCAGCCACAACAGCAGAATGTGATGCGAGGACGGGTGAACCACGTAACTATGGAGGAAGCGCAAGAGGCACCGGACGTGGTAATTGGTAAGTTTCCTGCCAATTTACAGATTGCAACCCTGTTGTTCGATTCTGGTGCTACCCACTCGTTCATTGCTAAAGGGTTTGTTAAGAAGCATGATCTAGCAACAACACAAATGAACCATATGCTAGCAGTAAACTCTCCAGGGGGAGAAATAAGGACAAGATAAGTTTGTCCCAAGGTGAATCTAGACATTAATGGGGTAGTATTTATTGCAAACCTCATAGTGATAGACTCACAAGGGATAGATATTATTTTGGGTATGGATTGGTTGACCAAACATAAGGGAATCATCCATTGTTCGACAAGAACGGTGGAACTAACTCACCCTAGTGGCACAAGAGTGAAGTTCATAACTGTACAAGAACCTAGGAGGGACCTTAAACTCAATCACGTTAAGGTGGGAGTGGAAGAGATCAGGATCATCAGGGAATATCCAGACGTTTTTCCGGAGGAGTTGCCGGGTATGCCCCCCGATCGTGAAGTGGAATTCGCGATTGAGCTAGTGTCTGGAACAGCTCCAATATACAAGAGGCCTTATTGGATGGACTCCGAACAGATGGAAGAGCTCAAGGAGCATATAAGAGAATTGACAGAGAAGGGGTATATTCATCTTAGTTCCTCACCATGGGGAGCTCCAGTGATATTTGTGCCCAAGAAGGACAGAACCCAAAGGTTATGCGTAGACTACCGTGCTTTGAATGAAGTAACCATCAAGAACAAGTACCCATTACCCCGCATTGAAGAATTATTTGATCAGTTGAGGGGAGCTTGTGTGTTCTAAAAAATTGATCTCAGGTCAGGATACCACCAACTTAAGATAAGACAAACCGATATTCCAAAGACAGCTTTCGTATCTTGGTACGGGCTGTATGAATACACCGTCATGCCGTTCGGGCTAACTAATGCCCCACAATACTTAATGTATCTCATGAACAAGGTATTCATGGAATATCTGGACAAGTTTGTGGTGGTTTTCATTGATGACATTCTCGTCTTTTCCAAAGATGAAGAAGAACATGAGACATTTAAGGTTGGTGTTGCAAAAATTGAGAGAACACCAACAATATGCCAAGCTGAGCAAGTGTGAATTTTGGTTAAAGAGAGTTCCCTTCTTAGGACATATAATCTCGGAGGGAGGAATCTCGGTAGATCCCGCCAAGATCGAGGATGTGCAGAAGTGGAAGACCCCCGAAAATGTCGGGGAAGTTCGAAGCTTCTTAGGATTGGCTGGGTATTATCGACGGTTTATCGAGGGTTTCTCCAAGATTTCGAGACCCCTCACCAAATTGTTGGAGAAGGGAATCACATTCACATGGACACCGCAGTGTGAGACGAGTTTTCAAGAACTAAAGAAAAGATTGACAACAGCCCCAATGCTAGTTATGCCAGATATGCAGAAGAACTTTTCGGTGTACCGCGATGCCTCTGGACACGGGTTGGGATGTGTTCTCATGCAAGAGGGGCATGTCGTGGCGTATGCGTCCCGGCAGCTCCGAAAACACAAGAAGAACTATCCCACACATGACCTAGAGCTAGCCGTGGTGGTACACGCATTGAAGATCTGGCGGCATTATTTGATGGGGAAAAGGACAGAGATATATACGGACCATAAGAGCTTAAAGTAAATTTTCACACAGCCAGATCTCAACCTCAGACAAAGGAGGTGGTTAGAGCTAATCAACGACTTTGATGTGGGCATCAACTATCATCCTGGGAAAGCGAACGTCGTGGCAGATGCTTTAAGCCGGAAGGTGCAGGTCAATAGGTTGAGCTTAAAGGACATGCCTACAGAATTGAAGGAAGAGGTTGTAAAACTCAATCTATGTCTGGTGAATAGTGGTGAGGCCATCGCCATGGAAGTGGACTCCACATTAGAGCAAGACATATGCTACGGTCAGAAGAATGACGAGAAGATACAAGAGATTAGAGAAATCATCAAAGAAAATAAAGCCCCTGGGTTCACAGAGGATGAACAAGGTACGGTGTGGCATGGGAAAAGAATCTGTGTGTCTGAGGTGAAGAAGATCTGTAAATTGATTTTGATGGAGGCTCATGATTCTGACTATTCCATTCATCCTGGAAGTACAAAGATGTATCATGACCTCAAGAGCAGATATTGGTGGTATGGCATGAAGCGAGATGTCGTGGAACATGTTGCCGTATGTGACACATGTCAGTTGGTGAAAGCAGAACATCAACGACCCGCGGGACTATTGCAACCACTCAAAGTGCCTGAATAGAAATGGGAAGAAATAGGTATGGACTTCATAGTGGGACTACCCAGGACCCAATCGGGATATGATTTGATATGGGTCATCATCGACAGGCTAACCAAGGTAGCTCATTTCATCCCCGTGAAAGAAAGCTACAGCAGATCCAAATTGGTGGAATTGTACATGTCAAGGATCGTGTGTTTCCATGGAGTGCCAAGGAAGATAGTGTCAGATCGAGGGACGTAGTTCACCTTGAGGTTCTAGCAGAAGTTACACGAAACCATGGGAACTCATCTAAATTTTAGTTCTGCCTATCACCCCCAGACTGACGGGCAGACAGAAAGAACCAATCAGATCCTTGAGGATATGCTGAGAGCGTGTGCGCTCAAGAACAATAGGAGTTGGGATAAGAACTTACCGTATGCGGAGTTCTCCTATAACAACAGCTATCAGGCTAGTATGAAGATGTCATCGTTTGAGACATTGTATGGAAGGAAGTGCAGGACTCCACTACTTTGGAACCAAACAGGGGAAAGTAAAGTGTTTGGGCCCGAAGTACTACAAGAAGCCGAGGCAAAAGTTAGGGAAATTCGCAACAACTTGAGGATAGCACAAACCAGACAAAAGAGCTATGCCGATGTACGGAGAAGAGAGCTCGTTTTCAACGTGGGAGACTATGTCTATCTCAAGGTGTCCCCTATCCGAGGACTTCATCGGTTCAAGGTGAAAGGAAAGTTATCACCTTGATACATCGGACCCTTTCAGATCCTGGAGAGGAAAGGCGAAGTGGCATATCAACTAGAACTACCGGCTCATCTATCGGATGTGCACGATGTATTCCATGTGTCACAGCTCAAGAAATGTCTAAGGACACCTGAAGAGATGTTACCCATGAATGAGGTTGACGTACGAGAGGATCTGTCTTATGCCGAGCAACCGGTCAAGATTTTGGAGACAACGGAACGCCACACAAGAAATAAAAGAATCCGGATGTGCAAGGTGCAGTGGAAGCATCACTCGGAAGAGGAAGCCACATGGGAGCGAGAAGACGAGCTTAAGGCACAGTTTCTGGAATTGTTTTCCTAGAACCACCAATCTCGAGGACGAGATTTCTTTTAAAGGGGTAGAGCTGTAACACCCCAAAACCTGCTAAAGAGGGGAATTTAAAAATTTTTGGATGTATTGCATGTGGTGCAGAAATTCAAACTCAAACTGGAATTCAAATTCAAATCAAAACAGAAAAGAAAAGGAAAAAGAAAAAGAAAAACCCCAACCGGCCAGTGGGCCGAAACCCACCAGCCGGCCCAATCCCCCGGGCCAGCCCGAACCCGTGCCCCCTCTCTCCCTCTCACTGACACGCGGGGCCCGTGTGTCAACCCTCACCTCCCGCGCGCCCCAACCGCTCCGATTCCTTCGCGCCGATCACACCCGACGCTCCCGGATTCCTCGCGCTCGACCCAACCCCGAATCCCTCGCGCCGGCCTGCTCGATCGCAACAAACCCCCACGCCCCCGGCCCTGATAAAAACAGATGAACCCGCCGCCCTCCCCTCGCACGAGCAGTTCCTCTCCCGGTGAGCGACGCCGCCATTGAGCTTGGAATTCCCCAAGAGCGTCGCCGTCTCCCTCTGTCAAACCGATCTCGTGATCCCGCAGCACCGCGCACAAGCTATAGACGCCGACCCCGGAGGGAAACGCTGCCAGAAACGACCATCCCGACGCTCGCCGGTGAGTACCGCCGCCGCTCGCCTGTGAAACTTCTGAATTACATGGTTCTGATCCATCCTAATCATCGGTGTGCCATCTCTAGACCCCAGTGAAGCGCTACGATCCGAGAACTCGAAGGGATCACCGCCCCAACTGCCACATCAACGAGCACAGCAAGCCGTCGCTGCCTGTCCTCGTCGCCGACCGGGTTCCGAGTCCTTCAGGCCTAAGAAATTAGCCTAGGTGAGCTCCCCTACCTCCCCTCTGCCGTTTGGTACCAAAAAGGGCTGAGCGCGACGTGGCCTCTTTTGCGCCGTCTATTTCGCACGGTAGAAATAAAACCGACGCGTACCGGTTCAGCGATCTAATCTGAGCCGTCTGTTTTAAATCGGACGGTCCACGTCAGCCCCGCGTTATAAAGGTCGGGATTCTTACGCGCTACCCCCTGGGGATCTCGGAAAACACGAGCTAGCCCCGGAAACTTCTGATCTAGCCCCTGGAACTTCAGAAATTCGTGTAAATTCATTTAAAAATCAGTTTTAGCCCCTGGACTTAATAAAAATTAGGAAAATCCCTCTGTTATGTGTAGTTAGACCCCTGGAAATTTATGAAATAGTAAATTAGACCCTGCAGTAGGGTGGATTTACCTTTTTGACCCTATATGATTTTAAATTCAGAAATTTGAATATGTGACTAGAATTTAAATTTAAAAGGAAAGGCAAACACATGTGCAAATTCAAATTTAAACTCTCCTAGCACTTGGAAAACTTAAAATAAGTTAAAAATAGATTTTAGGCTGAAATGAAACCTGCCTAAATGTTGTTCATATTTATTAGTTCTAGAAACACATTTTAGGCTAGGAAATAATTCTGAAAACTGATAAAAATAAATTTAAATTAGTTCACATCAGAGGAGAAGTTCAAAAATATATTACTTAATATTTTAGATCAGAACCTATTCTGTTTAGATGATATGTCCTACTATTTAATATTAAAACTTACTTTTAGGCATAGAAAATAAATCTGAAAAATATAGGAAAATAGGTAAGCATAATTAGAAAATGATAAATGAAGTCTCCAAATCCAAAATTTTCAATTTAGGATTTGGTAGAAGATGTGAAAACCTATTTGGAGTAGGAAATTACATTTCATGCAAACTTGGTAGCTAAGAAGTGTATTAATTAAATATATAAAGAATTTGTTCAAATTGGAAATTCATATATAGTGTGCAAACAGAAATCTGAATACAAAAGTTAGAAATCATATACATATGTTTAAAAGTGCATGAAGGCCAAAAATCAACGCATGTAGAGTAACCACAACACTTAGAAATGTGAATGACTTTCATAGGTATGTATGTGTGGTTTGCATGAAGTGAAAGTGTGAACAATGTATTATGGATTGTTGTTTTCTTTTGGTATGTGTATTGGCATGAGTAGAACCTGCCCCAGAGCAAGTTCTCCCCTTCCAAGACCAAGATATTCCATTCTCAGAGCAGCAGGAAGAAGGCAAGTGTCCTTGACCACTTTGATCCTACACTAGGATGTGTAGGTAGAATTATTTGCATTATCAATTGAAATATGAAACCCATGCTAGGAAGTTTCCCTAGAGTTGCATTTCCTTGTTTCCTTGTAGCTTGGGTTGGGATTTAATTTATCATGTCATTTATTTATATGCTTAAGCTTAGCCATGCTTAGAATGGGATAATTGGGATATGAGATCATCAATTTATTTCCCTTACTCTTGAATGAGATATTATGAGTTATGTAGAGGTAGGGATCGAGGCAAGTTGGATGATTTGGTTAGTGCTGGGTGCACGAGACTCGGGTTTGTGTTTAGTACTTGCCTGGATCCTAAGGACCGGTTCATGGAGCATGTAACCTGGCTTTACCGTGCCAACCACATGCTGAGATGGGGCAGCTTGGCCAATTAATTAGGTGTATCCCCGGTGTAGTATGGGTGTGTTGGATGGTGCGGGGAATAGGTGTCAGCTGGACTACCATATAAACCGCAAGGCTCAAGAGGGGGCCACTGCAGCGGGGTTGGAGCCTCTTGTATGCTGTTAGGGGTGAAACCTCAGTGGGCCCACGCTCGTCGGGAATCCCTTTGTAAAGGCTTCATAGTGATCTCCTGGCTACACACCTGGAAAGTGTGAACGTGGTAAGCGGCCACTGGCATAATGGAGGTTCTTTTAGTCCACCTAGCAACGGGGGATGAAATCACTACATGTGGGTACAGTGGTGCAAACTCTGCAGAGTCAAAACTGTCATGACAGCCGTGCTCACGGTCAAGAGCGGCTTGGACTTATTCATGATTAGAGGATGATGGATTGGGAAGTTGTGGATGTTAAGCGGGAAGCTTAATATTTGAGATGAGACTATGTTTACTTGATATTGATGATGGGTTGGGAGATTGGGACCATTTCACCTGTGTAGTACTGTAGGTGCTTAATAAGCTAAGGTGATAGGTATTAATTGCGTAGTGCTTAAATCATGAGTTCAACCTCTCCTTGCTCTAGCCATGCATGACATAATTTTCCCACACTTGCTGAGTACCAACGGTACTCAAACTTGCTTTCTGTTGGTTTATATTGCTGCTCAGGTCAAGAGAATGATGTGGTGTTCAATGACCAAGACTTTGGTCCTGAAGAAGGATTCTAGGTTCACGGAGTCCCCCGGGCAACGCCTGTGACGGAGCCCACAAGATTTATATTCCGCTGCTGCTTTATTTACATGTTCTGAACTTATTATCGTCCATCGAGACGTATGCTATGTAAGACTTATTTATATTCGACACCTGGCTTGTAATAAATGATGCTTCACTATTTGTCATCACATGTATCAGAGAATGATCCTGGCATACATGTGATATTCACTCGGTTGTTCTTCGGAGAAACCGGGTGTGACAATCGGTTTCCCGGTTCCCATATAGCCGGTAGGTCTTCAGTACTGTTCTAGCTTGTTCAATAGGCCCGCACACGGCTCGGTCCTCAATCGACATAAGCGGAGCTATAGCACCCAGGCCCCAAAGTCCTGCTGCCCTTACTCTCCGCTCGGTCTCATTTTTCTTGCCATGTGTATCATGTGCTATCTCTACCCGAGTCGAGTGCCTCTAGCCTATGCTCGCGAGTAGTTCCAACTACTCGTCTTGTACCGAATCCTACACTATCTTAGCATTGCAGTAGCTAAACGGAGTTTTCAGTCCTAATCCCAACCCGTGGTTCTCTTGGCTATGCAATTGGGTTTTCAAACAAGACTCCAATGCAAGAAATAATCATACTCAAGTAAGTGCTCAAAACAATAAAAATTTGTAAAAAGGTTAATGCAAACCGAAGCTTGCCTTGCTGCTCTTGGTCGTAGGCTAGCTGCTCCTCCGGAGTAACAAAGTCTAAGACCTCGGGTTCCTCCTTGACCTTAGCGACTACATGAGATACAAGTACATGTATTAATTTGAATGCATTTGATTGGATTTAAACTTGTGAAGTCTATAACTCTTACTAGACAGACCCAATGACTCTGAAATTTTTACTGTGGCTTGGTTACAACCTAAGCAGATACTTGGTCAAGTTTTAGTTGCAGCAAAGCTCATTTGAGCTCTCTACAAATAATTATGTCCTTGACCTTAATTGGAACCCTTAGTGTGTTCTAGGGATTTTCATGGAGCAAGCCATGACTTTCTGAAAAGTAGATTTCCAGAAGGTTCTAATGGAGTTTGTCTCACCTAATTTGAAGGTTTCTAGCTAAAGATATGAGCTAAACAATTTTCAGAGAAATTCTGAAAATGTTTCTGGACATTTTCTATTTTCTCTGGAACAGTTTCATTAATCTCACCATTAGGTGGATCAATTGAGCTCAAATGGATCTGAAATTTTAATGGTAGTCCAGGGATATTTTGGTTAACATCCCAGCAAAATTTCAGAATTCTCCTCCAAAGGATTCTCCAGTTAAAATTCTAAACAATTTAAAATTTGAGGAAATAATTCTGGAGAAATAAGGATTTTCAATAAGTGAAACTTGATTTGCTGGAAAGTACTCATAGAGCTGAATCCAACAAAATTTGGTTCACTCGATTTGGAGCTTCCTAGCCAAAGTTATGTGGGTTTGAAGTTTGAACTAAAACTGAAAATCGAGAAAAAGTTTAAACTTCTGTCCGTTGGCCCCGCATACAGTGCTTCGTCTCCCTACTCGCGCCAAATGCTCGGCGGCGGCGGTCTCCGGTGACACTCGCCGGAATTGAGCTTCCGGCCACCCCCGGCCCGAAACTCGCCGCCTGCCCCTTTTCTGACCTCCTGGACTTGATGGTGGGCTCGCCGGCCACCGGCGATGGCCGGAAACCCATGCGCACCGGTGACAGCATTTGCTAGGGTTCCAGCGAGGTCGGTTTTGCTCTTCCGTGCACCAAATCGACCGGGAATCATTCGGAGAGCTTCAGTGGAGCACGGGGAACATGAACCAGGGCTGGGTAGAAGCTAGAAACGCCGGCAACTATGCTCTCGACGGTGAGCCGATGTACTTAGCCACGACGGCGGGGAAAATGGCCATATCACGGCCGATTCTCGATGGTTTTCTTTGCTTCCAGTTCGAGTGTGTGCACTAACATGTGTAGAATCTACTGGATAACGGGCTTGACCAACCCTAGCGTGTGGAGTATGAATTCCACTCGGAGGTGAACTCGGCTCCTATGAACTGGCCGAGAGTAAACTAGGAAATTCTTGATCGATGGTTGATCAATTGCCAAACAGCTTTCGGCTACTACATCTGCATACGATCACACACCTTTCTTATGTAGATAAGTGGACGTGACAACGGCCGTGCCGAGCTGCCCACGAGAGCCCAAACGGCGGCGACGTTTGGTCCGCCGAAGAAGATGTCCGATGTAGCTCAAGGGCGCCTGCTCACTGGCCAACACGGGGTCTAGGATGTTGCTCACGATCTCCCGGTGCCGTTTTTCTGCGGAGGAGGCTGGGCTCGCGAGTGATCATACGGATCACGCGCAGGATCGAGAGGCGGCTGGTTGCGGTGGAGCTCGGGTGGAAACCGACTGATCGCGCCGGGGCTTAGGAGATATTCAACGGGAGCACGCCGGGGGGGGGGGTAAGAAGCCCGGGAGGCTGGTCTCCAGCTCGGGGAACGCAGCAGGAGCTGGCGCCGGCCGGCCCCTCGCTGGCGCGCTCAGGCTGCACCCGAGAACCGAGTGTTCTGTGTTTCAGTCAGTTTGATTTGAATCAGTGGATGACATGTGGTTCCCACTTTCAATTTTAACCCCTGAACTTAACTCCATTTCACTGTTGTAAACAGTAAGCCCTCAAATGCCCCTGGTGATTTGAATTATTCACCCATGAGCCATTTGAATTGATTAGAATTCAAATTGGGTTTGGTTTGACTGAATTTCAGCACATGTTCAGTTTGAAATTCAAATAAAGTTTGAATTTGCTACACATAGCTCATGTCAAGATCCACTCCAAATGGAGTGAAAATTGGTGTGTGAGCTCACAAAAATGTGCTGAGTAAGAATATGCCTCCCACTTTTGAATTCATGGGATAAAAACAGTTTGAATTTGAATTTGGGTCCAAACTACCCTCTTTCTAGCTATACCCAAAAGTACCTCAAAAAGGTTTTGAATTTGGGTGAAACTTGGCATGGACATTCCTAGCAATGTGTAGGAGTTTTCAAAATGTCCAGCCCCTAGATGATGCATGTGGGAAATACCACTTTTGCATCTTGTGAGTTTATTCTCTAATGAGCATGTTGATAATGGTTACTTGCTCTTCTAATGTGTTCATCAACTTTCTTCAAATGAGGTGTGTTGTGTGGTGATGAACACTTTAAACATGTGTCAAAAACCGAGGCCTTTACAACAAGGCATAGAAAAGGACTTCAAGGAAGACGAGAAGGGTACACTTTGGTTAGGAAAAAGGATTTGTGTGCCTAACGTGAAGCACATACGCGACACGATATTAAAGGAGGCACATGACTCACCTTATTCCATACATCCCGGCAGTACAAAGATGTACAAGGACCAGAAAACTTGCTATTGGTGGGATGGTATGAAAAGGGACATAGCTGAATATGTTGCCTTATGCGACACATGCCAACGGGTGAAGGCCGAACATCAAAGACCCGCTGGACTGTTGCAACCATTGAAAGTACCCGAGTGGAAGTGGGAAGACATCAACATGGATTTAACCATCGGATTACCACGTACTCGGTCGGGTTATGACTCCATCTGGGTTATTGTGGATCGATTGACGAAAACAGCACATTTTCTTCCTGTTAGAACCACGTACCGCGTCACGGAACTAGACGAGCTGTATATGGAGCAAATCGTGTGTTGTCATGGAGTTCCGAAGAGGATAGTTTCAGATCGGGGTACCCAATTTACCTCTAGGTTCTGGAAGAAGCTGCATGAAGCTATGGGCACACGACTGGATTTCAGCTCCGCTTATCACCCGCAAACTGACGGGCAAACTGAGAGGACGAACAAAATTTTGGAAGATGCGTTGAGAGCCTGCGCCTTGAAACATGGGCGTAGTTGGGATAGGAGCTTGCCGTATGCTGAGTTCTCATACAATAACAGCTATCAAGCCAGCTTGAAGATGTCACCTTTCGAAGCATTGTATGGTAGACGGTGTAGAACGCCGCTGTTCTGGAATGAGACCGGAGAGAACCAAGTGTTTGGACCCGAAGTGTTGTAAGAAGCTGAGAAGCAAGTCCAAACGATACGAGAAAATTTGAAGGCTGCTCAGTCACGACAAAAAGGTTATGCAGACAGTAGGCGAAGAAAGTTGACCTTCGAAGTAGGAGACTTCGTGTACCTTAAGGTATCACCTATCCGTGGCCAACGATGTTTCAACGTCAAAGGAAAGTTAGCACCTCGCTACATCGGGCCATTTAAGATTTTGGGCAAGCGAGGAGAGGTAGCTTATCAACTAGAGCTCCCAACGCACCTCTCCGACGTGCATGACGTGTTTCACGTATCCTAACTCAAGAAGTCCTTGAGAGTACTAGAAGCACAAGTACCAATGAATGAGCTCGAGCTTCAAGAGGATCTGACCTATGTAGAGCACCCTGTCCAAATTTTAGATGTTAAGGAAAGGGTCATGAGGAACAAAGTGATCCGTTGGTGCAAGGTACAGTGGAGCCATCACACGGAAGCCGAAGCTACATGGGAGCGTGAGGAGGACCTCAAGGAAGAATTCCCTCACCTATTCTCTACTCTATCGAATCTCGAGGGCGAGATTCAGTTTAAGGGGGGTAGGTTTGTAATACCCTCAATTTCGTATCCATGCATGCATACATATTTCATATAGAGAAACATTTTAAATAAAGTAGAACAGGAGAAAGAGAGCTAAAAAGAGCCAATTCCAATTCACTGAGGAGTGCTGTCGACACTTTCCGCGGCCCGCTGACACGTGGCGTCTTTGGAGCTCATCCCTGCTGAGCGGGTGAGGTCCGACAATGCTCGCCACATGGCAGCTCGGAGCTAGCCTCTTAGGAAGGGGCGAGGTCCGGCCCCGCTGGACACGTGTTGCCTTCGGAGCTAGTCTCTGCGGAGAAGCGAGGTTCAGCCCCGTGGGACACGTGTTGTCTTCGGAGCTAGTCTCTACAGAAAAGCAAGGCCCATCTCCGCAGATATGTGTCGACTTCGGAGCTCACCCCTATGATAGGGATGAGGTCCGGCTCTGACAGACACATGTCACCATCGGAGCTCGCCTCCAAGAGGTCCGACACTACAGGACACATGTCATCCTCGGAGCACACCTCCGAAGGGAAGGGAGGTCCGACACTACGGGACACGTGTCGACCTCGGAGCTCGTTTCTAAGGAGAAAGGAGGTCTGACGCTGTTGGAAACGTGGCACTCTCGGAGCTCGCCTCCAAGAGGTCTGGTACGCTGGACACGTGTCACCCCCGGAGCTCGCCTCCGAAAGGTCCGGTGCTGTTGGACACGTGGCACTCTCGGAGCTCACCTCCGAGGAGAGGGGAGGTCTGGCACTGACACGTGGCGCCCCCAGAGCTCTCCTCTGAGGGAGAGGGAGGTCTCGCCCCGCCAGACATGTGGCGCACGCGGAACTTGCCTCTGAGGGAGAGGGAGGTCCGACCCCGCCAGACACGTAGCACACAAACGGAGCTCGCCTCTTAGGAGAAGGGAGGCCCCGCCTCGCTGGACGCGTGGCAGGTCCTGAGCTCACCTCTGACGAGAAGCAAGGACCGGCCACCGCTGGACACGTGGCTCCTCCTGAGCTCACCATTGCGGAGGTGATAAGGTCCTTAAGCGGTTTTTTCCTGTGCACGCGGGAATACCTGATACTGAGGAAACCGACACGATTTCCACGTTGCTACCGCACCAAATCAATTGGAGATAGGTTTGTTAAGATCCAAAACAAATTGAATAGGACTCTTATTTGAAATCCAATCAGAGTAGGACTCTTCTTTCATCTCTTATAAATAGAACCCAAAACCCCCTTGTCGCAACCACGTACCTATTTTCCACCTCCCGAGTCGACGACTTGGAGACCCTAGCTTCCAACTCGCCAAGTTAACCCCCTTCGCCGGAGTTCAGCCACCGGTGAGACCGCCGATGAGCCCTGTCACGATCGCCGTCGCCGGAAGAGAGCCGACAATCTGTCCTGCTGCCATTGCTAGAAGGAAGGCCGAGGTAGGTCTACGTTACCACCTTACGACATCATCGCGGTTTCTAAGCATCTGTTTCTTCGAATAGAAGCTTTTTCGTGTGGACAGATCATGTGTTCATCGGTTTTTGATGGTGGTATTGATCTAGATCTTGAGTCAAGATCATTACCACATCCACACTTGATCCTTACACCCTTGTTTACCATAAAACCCCATGCAAGCCCAGTAAAACATTCAAGAACACGTACAAACTGATCTAATAAAACAGCATCATAGGATTTGCACCATTGCATCTTGAGTAAAGTTGTGCATAATGATTGATTGCTGTAAATTTTGTATGTGTGTGATCGTTAGTAGAAGGACAAGCTCGGGAATCCATCTACGAAGAACTACAACACCGAGACTTCGAGGCACGTGAGCAACAAGAGCCACAGGAGCAAGGCAAGTGCCCCTTGACCATATTGATCCCATATTTTGAAAACTGTTTTTTTTGCGAAAATGTGTATGCTTGAGTCAACTTGATGGGAAACCCTTTTATAGGAGTTTACTAGTTTTGTTAACCATCCTTGTCGCCGGGAAAGTTGATGAGTCGGGTATGGTCGTTTTTCCTTTTTGCTTCGCTTAAGCTGCGGGATACGGTAAGGCGAAGTAGAACATGTCTAAGTACTGCACTCATATGAATAATGATGATGAGAATTTGATGATAATAATGAGCATAGAATCGGGGGAGATCTAGGCAAGCTTGGTTTGTGGATGTGGTAGAACGAGACGGTGGTTTACTTGTCGTAGATCTAAGGACCGGTTCATGCCAGCACATGCCAGGAAAACAGTGCCACCACAAGGCCAAATATGGGTGCGGCTTAGCTGACTAATTAGGTAAGTTGCTAGATTGTTATGGACCATGGAAGGCGCGGGGAATGGGAGTCGAGAGTGGACTGCACTGGGAACTGCATGGCACAAGAGGGGGCCCGTAGGTGGGAGAATGGTGATTCGAGCCTGCTGGTGAAACCTTAGTGAGTCCACACATCTAGTAACCCCTTTGTAAAGGCTATTTTGTGATCTCTTGGCCATACACCGACGGTTGTGTACTGATATAATGGAGGTTCTGCAGTCGCCGACGGGTGACGAAATCACAAACTTGTGGGTAAAGTGGTGCAACCTCTTAAGAGTGTAAAACTATCATGATAGCCATGCTTACGGTCACAAGCGCCTGGCCAACTCACATGATTAGAGGTAAATTTGGGATGGAAACTTGGGATGGTTATTTGGTTATGGATTATCGGGATTGGTTTCGGGACTATTGAGTCATGACAATGAGTTTGGTTTTCGGTTATATGATTATGAGATGGATATGAACATGAGATGGTTATTATAAGCATGAGATAAAGTTGAGAAAGATTAATGGTTGGTTGAGACATGGAAAGTGGTGAATTATGAAGGAGGTATGTTGCTGTTTTACTTAAATATATGTTGGGATTAAATTCACTTAAAGAATAGTTGCTGTTTCTATCGTGTTTGTGAAATAAGCTTTGCTTTCTGTAATGAGCCTTTTGTTCCATACCTTGCTGTAAGCTACATGTCATACTTTTCCCGCACTTGCTGAGTACGACATGTACTCACCCTTGCATTATTATACAAACATCAGCAACAGGAGAAGAGTACTTCGAAGATCATGTGGAGTACCAGGCGTGCGAACTACCGTCAACTTGCCTATGGAGTTGGAGATGGAGCCGCTGCCGTGTTTAGTTTGCTTCCGCTATCGTTTATAGACCTCCGCTGATAGAATAAGACTTCCGCTGCAAGAATAAGTTAGAGATTGATGTAATAAAGTACTTAAACCCTATTATTCATGGTTATATTCTGAATCCAGTTTGTGGATTACATGTGTATGTGTGATGAACATCCTGGGTACACATATGCATTAGCTGGGCTTCGTGTTTTACGGGACTGGGCGTCACACTATCGAGCCATCGACATGATCGAGTAGCCCAAATTTGCAGAACGTGGCATCAAAGAAAGCACTCCATATAGAGAAGTTCGTTTCTCCATAGTCAAGAACAATCTGCACATGAGTGCGGAAGTTGACATGTTGTATGGCAGAAGCAGCAATGGAGCTGTGAGGTGGATCAACGAAGTGATTTGAGGGATTAGAGTTGGAGGATCCGGTGATCGAGGAGGTCGCACTCGTCGCCATGGTGCAGGGAAGGTGTTTGAACATGATAGCTAACTGATACCATATAGAAGATGAACTGCACGCATATTCATTGGTCGGTGAGTAATTTGTACAAGCGAGCAGTCACTGAAGATCCTAAACTTCAGCAGGCGTTGGGCGAGTCCAAGAGACTCGACAACTAAACCAACGTGGACGCGGTACATGGGATGTTTTTTTCTTTCAAAATTTTGCATGTCCCTCGTACGAGAACAATTGCAACACGTCTAATCTGGTTACTGGATTTTTTACTTTATCTAATCTTATTGATAACTTTGAATGTACAATCTTATCTTTACATAAAATTGGTGTTTTGATGATTTGCATCTTTAACCTATTTATTAATTGCTAATTTACTACTCTCTCGGTTCCTAATAATTTTTCAGGACAACACCTTTAATTATTTTTTAATTAAATTTGTTTTTTAATAGTAACAATTTGAAATACAGTAATTATAATAAATCAATCGGATATTGAGTGATTTTCATGATAGTTGTGTGTTAGCAAAAATGCGAGGATAACCTGCGTGCAGTAGGTGAACTCGGCACTCTGCCTCCTCGGGGAGGTCAAAAAAAGGCTCAAGTCCAAAACAAAATTGATGTGTCCGTAATGGGTAAAAGAGTTATCAAATTAGTTGCCCCTAAAATAGTCACTTATTTTAGGATCTCAGAGGGTGGTGCCGCTCGATGCGACATCCGACAGCACACATCATAAGGCAAAACACTGTATTACATAGAGAACAACTGAATATGTACAAATTTGTCACCTTCAGTTTACAACTAAGAACAGAGTTTATACATGTGGAAGCTAGCTTTTTACAACTCACGCCCACCTAACTAGCAAAAGTCAGTTGTCCAGCCCTATGGACAACCCACACTAGCTTCACTCCTCAGCTGAGCGCGGCGTGTATGGCTCCCACTCAGTTGTGGTCCCCGACGGAGGGTATCCCTCGCCGGTGGACTCGTACCCCGAGTCCATGGGGTAGTCATCACCTGAAAAACACTTATAGAAGCAACTGTGAGAAAGATGGCTCAGCAAGGCTTAACCGACTCACCTATACATGAAACTCCACATGCAGTTCATCACTAACATGGGACGGCACATTGCAGCAAAGGACAAGCTTACAAGTTCATCCTTACTTCATCTTTTAGCCACAAGTTAACCATTCATGAATCTGAAATTTAGTAAGCGATATTTGGTGGCACACATGTAGCAATAGAATTTGTACATATCAGCAAAATTGAATCACAAAATTCCATAATTTATCTACGTCACGACTCAGTGAACAAGCGGTACTCATAATCGTGAGGGACGGCGAATCGACTCGATTATATACACCTGCAGGATACCTGAATAGCATGTCATGTACGCCCACACATGGAGCTGCACACAGCACGCTCACCCCGTGTCGTACAGGACAGCCTTTCACCTAACAGCCCAAACGTCGAACCGGTTGCACCGAAACGAGCAAGAGGTTCCCTACACGGAGCATCTCTCTATGCCCGTTAGCAGATTTCCACCTGGCTGCCCTCAACCTACACCTATAATCGGCGTGCTATGCCTCGACGCCCGGAGGTTTAGGTTACATCGGTTTATCGGGGCCCATATATCCGATATGCCTTCCGTACGTTCAAAACTTGTTCAGCAGGGCCGCAGACAGATCGGTCCTCAATCGACACGGACAGGTCTGCGCCCACAAGACATCCTCTTGCTGTGCCCTAGCCCCTGCCTAGTCTCATTTTCTTACTAAAGTGATCTCACATCACTCGAACCAATCGCGTGTGTCCCGAAGCCTATACTCGGGAGTAGATTCCAACTACTCGACTTGTACCGAAGTCCTATGAACATTAAGCACCGCCCAAACTACTCGAGGACTTAGACACTACCCTCACTCTTGTAGGAATAATCTGGTTATGCACTTGGGGTTCCATCCACCCTACACCTAATGCACAAACATACCTCATGCTAAGTATACATAAAGCAAAGCTTTGTAAAACTTGGTAATGCAAACCGGGGCTTGCCTTGTTGCTGCTGGTCAGAGGTTAGTGCTTCGTCCGGAAGGAGAAAGTCCATCACTTCTGTAAAAGCCCAAGAAAGTGACTTGCAAAAGTGATCATGTCATCACCTCACAACACCACAGCTCATTTGGTGGATAGCTCATGAACACTTGTGAAGAGCAAGTAACCACCATCAAAAGGGTGATTAGAGGGAAAAACCTAATTTCCAAAAAGTAGGATTTCTACACATGAACATGAAAGGTTGAGCTCACCCCTAGACCTTAAAAAGTCTTGGGAACACTCAGGCCAAATTTCATACAAATCCAACACTTTTTGAGTCACTTTTGGAGACAATGCAAAAAGGGGCCAATTTGAATGCAAATTCAAATTTCAGCAACTTTCATCACTTGAATTCAAAAGTTGATTTCATATTCAAACTCAGCATAATTTTCTGAGTCATCCCACCAATTTTCATCCTCATTGGACCTAATCTTGTCGGGAGCTAAATTTGCATTAATTCAAAACTGAATTTGAATTCAAATTCAAATGGCCAGCAAATTTAGCCAAACCATTTTCAAACTAAGGAAATCAAATTCAAACTGTGACTTGGTGCTTAAGTCTCTCATTTAATGGAGAGTAGCTGGGATATTTACAGAAGAATTTGGAAAAGGGGATTAGGGGGAGAGTTGGGCCCACAGGTCAGTGGGAGAGCTGCTGCACAACCGAGCGCTGCCTGTTTCTCACCGACGTCGATCGAGCGCAGCGCGCCAGCTCCTGCTCCCGCGCCCGAGTGTAAGAGGACACCACACAGTTAAAATCGCGAGTCACAGCGCCAGCACGACAACCACTCGGTCATTTCCGCTGTGCCCCGGCTGAACCGACGTTCTCCTACCCTGCAGTTGCTCTCGCTCGCGAGTGTTTCACCGCCGCTCTCTGATCACCGGTGACCGGCCAATCCCGGCTGCATCACGCACCACCACCAGAGAAGAAAAGGTGCGTCCGCGTGTGAGGAAGCTGTAGGAGGAAACCTTTCACCGTTTCATGCAGGGTAGAGCGAGAATTCTGAGTTTTCCCCCACGGTGCACCTTAGGGTTAGAAATCGGTGGTGGGCAAAATTTGTTGCACAGAAGCAACCGCCGATTGAGCTGCAGCTCACACACGTTCTAGACAACCGTGCGCGTCTCTCCGAGCAAGAAACTGCCGGAACCACCATTCCAAACCCTAGTTTCACCGGTAACAGTTCAGCAGAAGGGAGGGTCGCCGGTGAGGTCCTAGCTCCGGCCGTTTCCATTGCAAACTGAGCTCATTTTCATTCTCAGCATGCCACAGCGGATCTGTAGGAGCAAACCGTTCCGAAATAAGGCACTGAGTAGCTCGGGAGACGTCGCCGGAGTAGGGATAGCCGCTCTCACCATCACGGGCATGGTTCCGGCCATTGCCGAGCTTTGGTGAGGGCACCAGCGTGTTCTCCGAGCCAAGTTAGGCACAGGCGGCGAAATCCATCGGAGGTCGTGCAGCGAAATGGCCGGCGGCGAGAGCTCTGGCGAAGCGCCGCCGCAGAAGTCGCGGGAGGTCACGAGGTAAACGAAGGGGGGGCCGGGTCCACCGGTCAGTCTCTGTTCTCGCGCGGGGATCCACTTTGCGGCCGGGATCCGGTGCGGCAGCGCGGGTAAAACCCCATGGGCCACGGTGTGGCCGCGTTCTCAGTGGGCTGGTTTAAAGAGTGGGCCCCACCGCAGAGTTTAAACATTTCAGGATTTTCCAGTTTAGATCAAACTTCAAATGCATAGAACTTTTGCTAGGAGGCTCCAAATTCAGTGAACCAAATTTTGCTGAACTATGATCTTTGAGTACTTTCGAGAAACATTAATTTTAGCTCATGAAACTTAATAGTTGTCCAGAATTAATTCCCTAAAGTTTAAACTGTTAGGAATTTTATCTGGAGAACTACTTTATGAAAAATTTTGAAATTTTGCTGGGAGGTTCTTTGAAAATCTTTGAGCCACAGAAAAATTTTCAGACCCATCCAAGTTTATTTAGTCCCACTAATGGGGTGATTAACGGAACTGCCCTGAGGAAAATAGAAAAATGTACAGAAACATTTTTCAGATTTTCTCAAATCTTGTTTAGGGCATAACTTCCTCAAGAATTCTTCAAATGACATGAAACCAATTCCATTAGAACCATCTCAGATTCTAGTTTCCAGAAAGTAATTGTTGGAGCCATGAAAACCCCTGAAATTCCTCAGAAGCTCTAATATAGACCAAATAGGCTTTTATTTGTACAAGGCTCAAAGGAACTTTGTTTCAAATGAAACTTGGTCAAGAATCTGGTTAGGATTCTACCAAGCCACCATAAAAATTTCAGAACCAAAGGGGAGGGCTAACTATAGTTATGGTAATTACTTATTCAATTCTAAACATTGCACTTAAATTGACATATAGTATATCGTTACGTGTAGTCGCTGAAGGCAAGGAAACTCCGGAAGTGCTCGACTTCCTCCTTCCGGACGAAGCACTAACAACTGACCAGCAGCAACAAGGCAAGCCCCGGTTTACAGTAAACCGTTTTACAAAGTTTTGCTTTGTTTACATACTTAGTATGAGGTATGGATATGTGCATTAAGTGTAGGGTGGATGAAACCCCAAATGCATAACCAGATGTTTCCCATAAGAGTGGGGGTAGTGTCTAAGTCCTCGAGTAGACAGACTAGGCTTAATAATTTATAGGACTTCGGTACAAGTCGAGTAGTTGGAATCTACTCACGAGTTAGGCTTGGGACACACGGGATTGGTTCGAGTGATGTGAGATCACTTTAGTAATGAAAATGAGACTAGGCAGGGGCTAGGGCGCAGCAAGAGGAAGTCTTGTGTGTGCAGCCCTGTCCGTGTCGATTGAGGACTGATCTGTGTGCGGCCCTGCTGAACAAGTATTGAACGTACTGAAGGCATATCGGATATATGGGCCCCGATAAACCGATGTAACCTAAACCTCCGGGCGTCGAGGCATAGCACACCGATTTATAGGTGTAGGTTGAGGGCAACAAGGTGGAAATCTGCTAACGGGCATAGAGAGATGCTCCGTGTAGGGAACCTCCTGTTCGTTTCGGTGCGACCGGTTCGACGTTTGGGCTGTTGGGTGAAAGGTTGTCCCGTATGACACAGGGTGAGCGTGCTGTGTGCAGCTCCACGTGTGGGCGTACGTGATGTGCTACGGGTATCCCTGCAGGTGTATATCGAGTCGATTCGCCGTCCCTCGCGGTTATGCGTACCGCTTGTTCACTGTGTTCTGACGTAGATAAATTATGGAATATTATGATTCAATTCTGCTGATATTGTTAACTTGTGGCTAAAAGATGAACTAAGGATGAACTTGTAGGTGTGTCCATTTTCTGAAATTACTATCCCATGTTCGTGTAAACTGCATGTAGAGTTTCATGCCTAGGTGAGTCGGTTAAGTCTTGTTGAGCCATCGTGCTCATGGTTGCTGCTTAAGTGTTTTTCAGGGGAGGAGCCACCCACGGACTCGGGTTACGAGTCCACCGGCGAGGGTTACCCTCCGCCGAGGACCACGGCTGAGTGGGAGCCGTACACGCCGCGCTGAGCTGAGGAGTGCAGCTAGTGTGGGTTGCCCTAGGGCTGGGCAACTGACTTTTGCTAGATAGGCGGGCGTGAGTTGTAAAAATTTAACTTCCGCTGTGTAATATAAACACTAGTTTGTATCTGAGTAGTGTACTACTTTGTACATTTCAGTTGGTTTTCAATGTGATACAATGTATCCTTACGATGTGTGCTGTCGGGTGTCGCATCGTGCGGCACCACCTTCTGCGATCCTGGATGAGCGGATTCCGGTATGCCACAGGCTGGTATCAGAGCGGCATTGGGGATAGCACAGTGATTAAGGACTGTATTACGGGAAAACTTAGGCTACGGTGAGGATTCGCTAGTTTGCCCATGTAAGGACTATATTAGCAGAGGTACTTAAAGTGGCAAGACTAACATATGTGTTATAATTCTGATTTTTAATTATGTAACGACGCACCTACGCTCAGGTAAGAATGGTAAAGCACGCCACCGAAAGCGGTTCAATTTTGGTTAGCTCCCCTGACGAGGAACGTGGTTCAGGGATAGGTCTCACAGCTTGGTGTGAGACGTCAATATGAAGCTCTTGGACTCTTCATGTTCCTGAGCTCATATGAAACGCTGATCCGTAGCGTGCATTAGGCAAGTAAGTGGAGACCCCATCGTGTGGTCAGTAACGCGATAGTGTGTTCGTCTGGAAATAGCCCAGGAGGACATACGCAGTGCTTGCCATCGGCGTGGCCTGCAGGGCAGTCTGTGGTATCTGTTGGGTTGATAAAATTTCCAACCGTGACGACCCGTTCGTGCTCTACTCGGGTTCCCCGTCGTGTGGTGTTAAAACACGGTCACGTTCCTCGAGACGTGGCTTAACTCAAGGACGGCCGTATGGCAATGATACGGGCGTTTGTATTTACTTTCAAATATGGACCTGTCTGAAATGAAAATAACCTTTGAGTGCATCATTATTGTGTGGTCTTCTGCAGGTACTAACCACGTATGTATGCCGTGTAGTATACATGTGCGAGAGACCGTTTAGTGCCATAATTGAGATGTATATGACGGTATAATCCGGTTAGGATTTTCCTTTTTATGAGGAACGTAGTACCGACTTATCATAGGTATGTGCATGAAAGATAATGATAACAAGGTATTAAAATCACTAAGTTCAACATTTAGGACCCAGGTTGGGTAGGCAAATTTAATAGTTGATTAGTGTAGTCAAAGGGATGGAAAAATAGAGTGCTCTGTTTTGGGCAGCAAGTTTGCTGAACCTTGACAGGGCATAACTCACAGATCATTTGGCCAATGGAGGTGTGAGATATAGTTCTGTAAAGGTGTTTATGTACTCTACACCTTAAGATGGCTTAAATCCCAGAGTAATGTAAACCGTCCAGGACCAGGACAGATTTAAACTACTCTCTGGACTGTTCTGTTTTTCAAGCATAACTTCCTGTAGAAAACTCTAAAACTATCATATGAGACATATTTGAAAAGGGTAGGAGATGTGTTACATCTTTGTAATTCAAAGTTCCTGTATTTTCAGCACGGAATTCAGTGAAAATGCGAGTGGAAAACAGCAACTCCAAAGGAGGTGCTGTTGAAATTCTTCCAGAAATTCTGTTAAATTTGAATCACCATAACTTTTTAACAAAATCTTATCTGAGGGCAAATAAATACTCGTTGGAAATATACTGAAGTTAGCTTTAACTTTGGTATTCAGCTTGAGTCATGAAAATGCCCAGCACCAGATCAAAATCTGGAATATGTAGAAACTGGTCATTCTGACAGAGAAGTGACAGTTGAACTCATTTGAGAGATTGTTGTACCGTAGGGGGTTTAAGTACTTCCAATGGGGTAGAACATACTCATGAGTAAATATATTCAACTAGTGAAAGCTTTGAGTATATGTCTTACTCAAGTTTCTTTTGCTAGCGACCATGTTTGTGTCGTATTAAAGATAAAAGGGGTAGTTTACGTGATGACAAAGCGATGTAACGTCTCGTAGTGACCAAACCTAGTTGGGATGAACTTCCAAAGAGGAAGTCCATAAAGTTGGATTTAACTAGCTTGTGTTTGGTCTGGTAATGATGTAGCTTGTGCAAAGTTATTACATTATCTGTATACGAGATGTATCACATGTTTTACAGTCATTATGTTTTACACCGATTTTATTGGACTGCATGAAGTATGTTGCGGGACTGATGTTTATTGTCGTATGGTTGCAGATGGTTCACACTCGGACCACGCATGAGATTGGTGGCTCTAGCCAGCAGGGGGATGATGACTCCCAGCCACCTGCCTACGACAGCACCCCACAGCAACAACAACCACCGATGCCTCCGCTTACGCAAGCGGATGTGATTGCGGCACTGGTGGGTGGTCGTGAGTAGGAGACCGACCTGCTCCGCACGATCGTGCAGAATATGTCCCAGGCAGAGGGGGGCGTCAAGATAGGGGGCCTCGTGAGCCCTATGTTGTGACGTACTCGGATTTTATGAGTACGCACCCTCTGGTGTTCACAGAAGCAGCAGAACCCCTGGAGGCCGACAACTGGCTGCGGACAATTGAGTCAAAGTTCGGGCTGCTCCAATGTACGGAGCGGCAGAAGACTCTGTTCACGGCGGAGCAGCTTCACGGTGCCGCTGGTGCGTAGAGGGTGAACTATGTCGCCTCACGTCCGGCTGGCCATGCCGTGGAGTGGGAAGAATTTTGGGAGGCGTTCCGCGCCTACCATATCCCTCCCGGGATAATGAAGCGGAAGTTCCAAGAGTTCTTGGAGCTGAAGCAGGGCGGGAGGAGTGCCCATGACTACTCCCGTGCCTTCAACCATCTGGCGCAATATGCGTCGGACTACGTCTCCACCGAGGAGAAGAAGCGGGAGCACATCTATCGGGGGTTACACCCCCAGATGAAGACGCATCTTGTCCAATGGAATCGCGGCACCTTCAACGACCTCGTTAATGCTGTGATCATGCAGGAAGACGCTCAGCGAGAATTGGTGGCTGATGTAAAATCCCCAAAAAAAAGTGGTAGCAAGAATTTTCAGCTCATGTACACTTAGGAAAAATGAGGGGGAATTAAAACTTTGAATTATAACGGTGTGAGTTCAAAGTTGTGAATCAAACTTCCCAAAAACTTCCAAACATGGAGATCTAGATGCACAGCTTGGATCTTCATAGTCCAAATATTCACCCTTCCAAATTTCAGCTCATTTGGAGGAGTTTCATTATTTGTTTGGGATTAAAAGGTGAAACCCTCTAATCTGGATTTCAAATTCAGTTTCAAATTCCAATTCCCTCAATTTGAAAAATTGGGTTTCACAAATGTGTTCTCCACCTTTGAATGGGCAGCCATGCCAAAAATTGGAAACTTTGGGGCTGGTTTGCTATGTTTTTGGAGCAATACAAAATGGAGAATTCAAACTCCCTTTCAAATTCAAATGATCAAACCACATCCAAATTTCACACCAGAATCCAAACTATTTGAAATCAGCAAATTCAAACTATGACATTGGGGTGAAGTCAAGTCTTTAATGTTGAGCTGCTGGGGTAAAATATTAGAGAAAAATGAGATAAGAATTAGAAATAGTGGGGCCCAATTGTCAGCCACCCGAGACAACCCAACCGACTGTTTTCCTCCTCGGGTGATCACCGCGCGCCAGCTCCCGGGCAGCCCGTCGCCCGACGTTGTCCACCGAGCTGCTTCCCCCGACGTCGGTTCACACGCGTGGCCGTTTATAGCGGCAGCCGAGTGCAGCATCTGACCTCATCCCCATTACCCCGTAGCCTCTCCACGCTCTGCTCAAGCCTCGCGGACTCAAACCCCCGCCCGGCGGAAGAACCCTTCGGCTCATCGACGCCCGGCGAGCTCGTCGTGCCTCTCTCGCGGCTGAGCCGCGGGAACGTTGCGCCAGGTCTCTCTCCTGCTCCCCAAAGCCTCATGTGAACACCAGCACCGGTGGTTGGCGCCTACGAGCTGGAATTCCCTTCGGAGCTCCGGTGTTGATCGCTTGTACGCCACACCGTCGCGTGACGGATTTGCGGCCTCTTCCGATCAACGGAAAGGTCCCTGAGGTGCGTGAGGAACCCTTCCTCCTTCCTTTCCACCAGTTCCTGCTTTCTTAGCTCTGGTACCGAGTATTTTGAAGTTTGGCGCCGGCGGTTCTTTAGAAACCCGAGGACTCTTCGAGGAAATTCGTTGTGCTCAGGGTAGCTCCGCGCTAGATGAGCTTAGAGTAGCTCCAGCACATTCTTGCGCATCTCCCCGAAGTTCTAGCAGCTCAAATGAGCAAGTAGAGATGCCGGGTACCGAGTTTTTGTCACCGCCGGAGTTTTGTGGGCTCGGGTCGCCGGTGAGGTCCCCTCTCCTGTGGGTTTCAGGGAGAGCGAGCTATGGGTCGAGGATGTCCATGGGACACTGGTGCTTTTGGAGCAAACCCTAGCCCGAAAGAGCCACTGTTAAGGGAGAGCGAGGTCGCCGAAGTAAGGTTCGACATGGTCGCCGGTGCAAGCACCTTTCCGGCCGTTGTCATCGGCTCCCGACCCCACCATCGTGTTCAGCACGGTGTAGAACTCACACACGGCGAGTTTGGCAAAGTTTGGATCACAGGAACCCCGTCCCGGGGAGCCTCGCCAGCGTGCGCCGCCGCGG
Source organism: Neostapfia colusana (assembly GCA_030760725.1). Taxonomy (NCBI): domain Eukaryota; kingdom Viridiplantae; phylum Streptophyta; class Magnoliopsida; order Poales; family Poaceae; genus Neostapfia; species Neostapfia colusana. The sequence continues at coordinate 56,257,206 of JASWHV010000006.1, read as the reverse complement.
GAGGCGCGGGCAGCGCGAGGAAGACGAAGGAGGGCCGGGTCCCACCGGTCAGCCTCCTTATACGCGCGGGGATCGGCTTGTGGCGCCGGATCCAGTGCGGCTGCACGGGAATAACCCCGTAGCCCCCGGTGTTGCCAAAATCTCACTGGTCCGATTTAAAACAGTGGGCCCAGTTCCAATTATTTGAAGTTTCTATTAGGGAAATAATAACATAAATTAGCTGATCTTTGCAAGCCCATAACTTTGTGTAGAAAACTCCAAAAATAGTGAGACCAATTTTGTTGGATTCCTCATGAGGAGTACTTCACAGATAAACCAATTTTTGTCTGTGAAAATGCCCAGGAATTTCAGTAGAATTGTTTTTATAAATCCTTTAGAGATTTATTACAGGAGCAATTCTTTATGAAATAGTCCCAAATTTGGGCAGAAAATCCTATCCATAGTTACTGATCTTCAGTAAAAATTTGGGATTCATTTGAGTTCATTTGCTAGGCTAAACTACCTTCCCAAGTTCAGCCTTTATTTGGAAATTCCAATTTAAACAGAAACTATTTCAGCACTCCTATCCAAACTTCAAAAATTCATATCTCTCTGATGGTAGCTCCAAAAACGGTGAAACAAATTTTGTTAGAACCATGGAGACTTACCCTAATCAGATCTTCCACCATTAGCTGTGTCAAAGCTCCTGATTTGGGCTCAAAATTCAGATAAGCATTGTACTTGTAGGAATTTTAAAGACTACATTATGCAATGACATGTCTCCAAATTTGGCTCAAATCATCCTTAGAGAGTCTAGTATCTACTATAAAAATCCCAAAGCCAATTAAGGATCCTAAATAGCAATAGCTATGAAAAGTAGTTTAATTCTTATAAATCCTTAATACTTACACATGTGTTTTATTACATTTCATAATAGTGACCGAAGTTGAGGACGCACCGGAGCCCTTGGACGTCCTGCCACCAGAAGCTGACTTCCCCTTTAATTCGCAACCAGGCAAGCCCCGGTTTGCACTTAAGTACCTTTTATAAAAATTCTTTATTTGTATCACTTATGTCTAGGGTGAATGTTTGCATTAGAGTTAAGGTGATTGAAACCCCACTTGCATAACCTTTTAAATCCTACGAAGGGTTGGGTAGCTTATAGAGCCGACGAGTAGAAAAGGCCCCGCTAATATGCTTAGGACCTCAGTAGAAGTCGAGTAGTTGGAATCTACTCGGGAGGTAAGGTTTATCACACGGTTTGGTCAGAATAGAAAATGGCTTAAGAGTGGTGAAAATGAGACCCAGCAGGGGGGATAGGAAGCAGTGAGCGGAGGTCTCACGTGCGTAGCCCTGTTGGTGTCAATTGAGGACCGAGTCGTGTGCGGGCCTGCTGAACAAGTATCAAACAGTACCGGATGGCATACTGACATACGCAGGAAACTGATGTAAATGGTTAACCTGGGTGCCGAGGCTTACCCAACCGTAAATAGGAGTGGGTTGAGGGTAGCAAGGTGTAAATCTGCCGGTGGGCACAGTCACGCTCCACGCGGGGACCTCCTGCCCTTTACGGATGGACCGGTTCGGTGTTTGGGTTGACTTTGAAAGGTTGTTGCATACAACAGAGTAGGAAGGGATGTGGAATCATGCTTCTGAAAGTGGGTGTATGCAACGTGTTGTCCGGGTGTCTCCTGATTGCAATCACCATCCCTCGCGGTTATTTGAGTACCGCTTGTTCACTGTTTCATGACGTAGTAATAAGTAAAGTAAGCCAGTTGAATGATAATATGCTGTGATGATAGAGTGATGTTTTGGAAACCATGTTTGCTGTAGATGTAGAGCTAATTAAGTTTACTTTCCGCTTTGGGCATCACCACATCAGAGGAAAGCGTTTCTTGTTTGATTGTGGACTTCCGATGTGAGGGCTGCCTAAGGCACATGAATTTGCTGCTATAAAACTGAAAGTAAGGATCAACTTATAGGCGTGTCTTTGTCGCAAATTCCTTTTCCTATCATACACCTCCCTGCATGTAGAGTTCCATGCCTAGGTCAGACGGTTAAGCCTTGCTGAGCCATCGTGCTCACGTTTGCAATATTTGAGTTGTATGCAGGTGAGAGCTATGAGGAGGGGTCTGATGACGAGGAGATGCCCCCGTCGGGGTACACGGCCGAACTGGAGCCCTGCACGCCGCCGTGATCTCCGGTTACTTGCTGCTAGTGTGTAGCGTCCCCGGGCTGGACGGCTGCACTTTTGCTTAGTTAGGATTTGAGAGCAACTATGTACATAACTTCCGCTGTTAATTAGTTTTTGTAAAAGACTTCCGCTGTTTTATATCAAATAAAAGTTTGTATGTTGTTCTTTATTCTTTTCGTATGTGCTGTTGGGTGCCGCATCGCACGGCACCACCCTATGCGATCTTGGAGTGGGTGAACCATGGGGTGGTCCCCACAGTCGTGGTATCAGAGCCGCATTGGGAATAGCACGCTCGAAAATAGCCTATTTTTGAAAATTTAGAAGTTGTCGAGTGAGGATTAATCTTTAAGCCCGCATAAGGTCTATGATAGTAGTAGTTACTAAGGTGGAAAAGCTAACTTATGTGTTATACATTCTGTAACGACGCTCCGACGTCAGGTAAGAGGTAAGGTACGCCACCGCAGACGGATCAATTGCGGTAACTCCCCATACGAGTAATAGTATGGAAGGATATACCGTGGCTTGGCACGGTAGAGAATATGAGTCTCTGAACCTCTTAATGGTTCTGAGAGCATATGAAAACGCTGATCTCCAGCGTGCTTTAGGCAAAAGTGAGAATACCCCATCGTGTGGTAAGCAACACGATAGTATGCAACTCTTGAACGTTCAATGTTCAAAGGGCCATACGCAGCGCTCGCCATCGGCGTGCCTCAACGGTCATGAGGCAGTAGGTGGTATCCGTTGGGTTGATAAAATTCCAAACCGTGACGACCCGTTCGCGCTCTACTCGGTTTCCCCATCGTGTGGTGTGGAAACACGACCATGTACCTTGAGATGTGGCTTGACTCAAGGACGATCCGTATGGCAATGATACAGACCGTATGTTTTTACTATGATATGAAACTGCCTGCAATGTTAAAACCTTTGTGTGCATCATTATTGTGTGTTTTTCTGCAGGTACACTAACCACGTTAGTGCATGACGTGTAGAAACCGTTTGTGAGTGACGACTTTAATTCCACCATTTGACACGTATATGCCGGAATACCGGTTTAGGATTTTTCTTTGGTGAGGAAACGTAGTACTGACTGCATAAAAGTTTATTTTCAAAGAAAAGAGTCACAGTGAGGTTTAGAAATTCATTTAGGGGTTAGTAAACGCCTATATTGAACTAAGAGTCAATTGGGAGTATAGATTCAATCTCAAAAACTTAGGAACAATCTCCCCTGTTTTCGGCAGAAATTTTGCTGAAAATGAACAGGGCATAACTTAATATTGGTTGAACCAATGGAGGTGTGGGATACCATTCTGGAAAGGTTTTGAAGTCCTCTACAATTTTTCTGTAGTGTTCCAGAACAAAATCTCCCTCCAAAGGAATGAAAATCTCAGATGAGTAGGTACTGTCCAAAAACAGGGCAGACCAAATGCTCTCTGGAATTTTCTGTATTTCAACCAAAACACTTAGTTTCACTGTTTGACATCCAGTGGCTGATGTAAAACAGCGAGTTAGAGTCGAAGGGTTTATGCATTTGACATATCACTTCGAGTTAGTACATGTTTGGGTCCAATACAATAGCGAGGAATTACGCATGCTAACATACTTAACATCCCGTGGTGACCCCGATGGTCGAAATGAACTTTTAACCCATAAAGTTCAATACTTTGGAACTCGATCATATGACACGGTCCAGGGATGTATATGGTGCATAAAATTTATACTTTATCCATATGTGTGATTGTTATGAGCATTGTTTATCCCATTCTCGCATTACTATTGTATAGACTGGATGAGCTAAACCCACATGTGCTGATCATTTGAATGGTATGAATGCAGAATGGTGCGGACACGTTCAACGCAAGAGGAGGGAGGTCCGAGTCAAGTTCGTGATGATGAGTCTCCACCTCCGGAGCAGACCACGACGCAGCAGCAACCACCTCCTCCACCGCCAGAACTTCCAAGGAATCTTGCGGAGGTTCTCGCTGCAGTGCTCGGCTCACGCGACGAGCAAACCGAGTTACTGCAGATGTTGGTGCAGCAGAATGCGTCCCATCAGGGAGGACGCCAAGACAATGGGCAACGCCAGCCCCAACAAAGCTCGTATTCAGAATTCATGGCGACCCATCCACCGGTCTTCACGGAGGCCAAAGAACCTTTGGAGGCGGACAGCTTTATCCGCACTCTGGAGGCAAAGTTCGGGCTGCTACGATGCACCGAACATCAGAAGGCGCTGTACGCAGCGCAACAGCTTCAAGGAGAAGCCGGTACCTGGTGGGCGAAATACACCGCCTCCTTACCGGCTGGCCATGCCGTCACATGGACGGAGTTCCGGGAGGCGTTCCGCGCCTATCACATACCTCCCGGTGTGATGGAAATGAAGCTCCAGGAGTTCCTGGCGCTACGACAGGGCGAGAGGAGTGCTCATGAGTACTCCAGGTTATTTAACAAGCTGGCGCAGTATGCGCCAGGATTTGTGGGTACGGAAGACAACAAGCGCAATGCGTTCTTCCGGGGCCTGAATTCAAAGATGAAGGTCCATCTCGCCCAGAGCAATCGCGGCACATTCAACGATTTAGTTAATGCCGCGATTCTACAAGAGAATGCTCAGCGCAAGCGCGGTTCTGATAAGAGGAAACGCAGCACGCTGACAAGCAGCAGTGGTGGGACGCCACAGAAATAGCGCGTGGTGTATCGCTCACCATCCGGTCAGAGATGGCAGCCACCGGCGCGACCGCCTCAGTTTCGCGGTCGGCAATATAATGCGCCGGACTTTCGGCCGACGTATCCACCACAGCAACAGCAGCAGCAAAGGATGGTCCCGCGTGCGCCGCAGTTTCAGCAGCGTGCACCAGGATTCCGTCCTCAAATCGGCGGGACCCCGACACCTTACGCGTGCTATACGTGTGGCCGTGTCGGGTGTGGCGGACCGGAATCCGCTCATCCAGGATCGCAGAGGGTGGTGCCACGCGATGCGACACCCGACAGCACACGTCATAAGAACATAATATATTACATGGGAAAACAACTGAAACTGTACAAACAGGTACAAACTTCAGTTACAACTATTGTTTATATTACACAGCGGAAGACTACACTATACAACTCACGCCCGTCTATTTAGCAAAAGTTGGTTGCCCAGCCCTAGGGCAACCCACACTAGCTGCACTCCTCAGCTCAGCGCGGCGTGTACGGCTCCTACTCAGCCGTGGTCCCCGACGTAGGGTAACCCTCGCCGGTGGACTCGTACTCCGAGTCCGTGGGTGTCTCCTCACCTGAAAAACACTTAAGCAGCAACCATCAGCACGAAGGCTCAGCAAGGCTTAACCGACTCACCTAAGCATGAAACTCTACATGAGGTATACCAAGACATAGGTTGGTAGCATTTCAGCAAAACGACACGCCTACAAGTTCATCCTTAGTTCATCTTTTAGCAACAAGTTAACAGTTCATGAAATCTGAAATTTAGTAAGCAGTATTTGGTGGCACACATGTAGCAATACAATTATATCAATCAGCATCATTGAATCAACATATTTCATCCATTAGTCTACGTTACGACGCAGTGAACAAGCAGTACTCGTCACCGCGAGGGACGGCGAATCGACTCGATATACACCTGCAGGGAAAACCCAAAGAGCACGTCACGTACGCCCACCCGTGGAGCTGCACAGCACGCTCACTCGATGTCGTACGGGACAACCTTTCACCCAACAGCCCAAACGTCGAACCGGTCGCACCGAAACGAGCAGGAGGTTCCCCACACGGAGCATCTCTCTATGCCCGTTGGCAGATTTCCACCTTGCTGCCCTCAACCTACACCTATAAATCGGTGTGCTATGCCTCGACGCCCGGAGGTTTAGGCTACATCGGTTTATCGGGGCCCATATATCCGATATGCCTTCGGTACGTTCAATACTTGTTCAGCAGGGCCGCACACGGATCGGTCCTCAATCGACACGGGCAGGGCTGCACCCACAAGACTCTCTCTTGCTGCGCCCTAGCCCCTGCCTAGTCTCATTTTTATTACTAAAGTGATCTCACATCACTCAACCGAACCCGTGTGTCCCAAGCCTATCTCGCGAGTAGATTCCAACTACTCGACTTGTACCGAAGTCCTATGACTCATTAAGCATAGCCTGTCTACTCGAGGTCCTTGACACTACCCTCACTCTTTTAGGAACCTTTGGTTATGCAATTGGGGTTTCATTCATCCTATACCTAATGCACATACATACTTCATATGACACATGTAAACAATGTAAGACTTATAAAAGGGTTAATGCAAACCGGGGCTTGCCTTGTTGCTGCTGGTCAGGAGTTAGTTCTTCGTCTGGAAGGAGGAAGTCCAGCACTTCCGGAGTCTCTTCTTCAACGGCTACACGTTAATGAAATACTATACGTTAATTTAGATGCAAATGTGAGTTTTAGAGTAAAACTTCTACTATTGGTTCTAATAACCAGCCTCTAACACCTGGAACTTTGTTTAAGAATTTAAATATGAACTGGTGTTGGTGGTTTGGCTTGGACTTAATCACATGGTTAAATGCTAAGTGGTTTTCCCCCTTTTCCATATTAATCCCTTAATTGGTTAAACAGGACAGGGGTGATCTAGAGCTCCAATGGAGCTGAGAATTTTTGTGTGAATTCCTTGTCACAAGAAAACTCTCTGGACCAAACACTAGCAGTTTTCATGGAGTGGTTTGCTCAGAATAATTCTCTTGGCAAATCAGCAAGGAAGAATTTATTCTGAGGTAATACCCCTGTTCATGCTCAACTTAATGAACTACAATTTCAATTATAGCTCATGGAGTTTGCCTGAATTTTCCTAACATTTTTGGGGTTAAGAATTGCCCAGAAATGAATTTCCAAATTTTGGAAATTCTCTGAAAATGTTTCTGTATTCAAATGAACACAGCACCTTTCAATTTGAATTGCTCTGACCAAATCAACTCCAAATGATCTGAAACTTTTACAGGGGTTTACTAATGTCCTAAAGAACATTCTAGCAAAATTTGGGGATTTTTGGATGAACCAAACACCCTCTAAAATTCTTTTTCTGAAAAGTTTTAAAGAATTTTCCAGAATTAATTATTGGGTTTCATACAAATTGGGTTGTATATCTGGACATAGCTAGGCAAGATGAATCCAACCCAATTTGAATCACTAAATTTGGAGCTTCCTAGCAAAAGTTATGCAGTTCCAAAGTTTGCACTAAAACTGGAAATTCCAAAAATGTTTAAATCCCGCGGGTGGGACCCACTCCTCGAGCCGGCCCACTCAGAAAGCGGCCACACCGCGGCCCACGGGGTTTTACCCGCGCTGCCGCACCGAATCCCGGCCACAAACCCGATCCCCGCGCTCGATCAGAGGCTGACCGGTGGACCCGGCCCCCCTTCGTCTACCTCGCGCTCTCCCGCAGTTCCCGCGGCGGCGCTTCGCCGGAGCGCTCGCCGCCGGGCGTTTCCCCGCCCGACCTTTGACAAAACTTGCCGCCTGTGCCTAACTCGACTCGGAGAACACGCTGGTGCCCTCACCGGAGCTCGGCAATGGCCGGAACTATGCCCGTGACGGCGACAGAGCCTCCCTCTGCTCCGGTGACGTCGTCCGGGCTACTCCGGGCCTTATTTCTCAAGCGGTTTGCTCGTACAGCTCCACCGTGGCATGCTGCGCACGAATATGAGCTCGGTTGGCCATGGAAATAGCCGGAACTGGGACCTCACCGTCGACCTAGGCCCGATATCGACTGTTGCTCGAAAAACTTGGATATCAGCGCAAAGGCTCGATGGTTTTCGATGGTTTTGGATCCTAGGTGGTCGTGGGGGCGTGTAGAACCTATGCTCCGCTAGGTTTACGCTGTGCAGGACCGATCGCTGCGAATTTCAACATTTCTGCTCACTCGTTTTTGTCGAGCACCGAGGACTAGACGGGGAAATACTCCCCCTACAAAGCATGGAAGAGGGTAGGGTCTTCACCGTGAGCTCGAGCAGTCCCCGGCGCGTGTCTTTGCTGTTGAACTCCGGTCACGAGGTCGCCTGGATCAACGGCGCGACGAGGAGCCGAGGGGAGCGGCGGGTGTCATTTTTCGTTTCGGTTAGGAACGGGCAGAGCGGAGGAGATGAGGCTGGCTCACGTGGGCTGGGAACTTCAACCGCGTCGGGCACGCGTGCGCTCGGTCGCCGAGCAGGAGGTGTCGAGGTGAGGCGGTCGGACGCCGGTGCTGTCCGCAGCTGGCGCGAGGTGTTCGACCGACGTCGGGAGAAAACAGCCACGCTCGGTTTGGGAAACAAGTTTCCCCCACTGACTTGTGGGCCCACTCTCCCCCTAATCCTCTCTTCTCCATTTCTTTTGTAAATATCCCAGCAACTACACATTGAATGAGAGACTTAGACCCCAAGTCTTGGTTTGAATTTGAGTTCTCAAATTCAAACTTTGTTTGGTTAAATTTGCTTCATGTTTAAACTGAAATTCAAATTCAGTTTTGAATTATTGCAAATTTGGCTCCCGACAAGATGAACTCCAATGTGGATGAAACTTGGTGGGTTTACTCAGAAAAATGTGCTGAGTATAGATATGGAGCTAACTTTTGAACTTGGGTGATGAAAGTTGCTGCAATTTGAATTTACATTCAAATTGGCCTCCTTTTGAAATAACCCAAAAGTGCCTCAAAAAATGTTGAATTTGCATGAGCTTTGGACTGAACCTTCCCAAGACTTTTTAAATTCTAGGGGTGAGCTCAACCTCTCATGTTCATGTGTAGAAACCCCACTTTGTGAAAGTGAAGGCTTTCCATTCTAATCACTCCTTTGATGGAGGTCACTTGCTCTTCACAATATTTCACAATCTACCCACAACAAAACTGTTGTGTTGTGAGGTGCAGAAAAGTTTTTGCAAGTCCCTTTTCTTGGTCTTTTACATCCCTCCCCCCTTAAAAGAATCTCGTCCCGAGATTATAAAAGAAGAGATAGCGTTGTAATAGGGACTTACCCGTGTTGAGAAGCCATGAACTCCGGGTAATTTGAGCGAAGGAACTCCTCGCTCTCCCACGTCGCTTCCTCGGCGGTGTGGTTACTCCAGAGTATTTTGTAGAACCACAACGTTCTGCTACTCGTGGTCCTGGCTTTCTCATCAAGAATTCCCACCGGATATTCATCATATGTTAAATCCGGTTTCAGCTCGCCGATGCCTTCGGTAGGAACAGCAGCTGTATGCTTCAAGCATTTTCGCAGTTGCGAAACATGGAAAATATCATGGACACCAGTCAGAGATGCCGGTAGCTCCAATCGATACGCTGCTGGTCCACACTTCTCGGTGATAGCGTAGGGTCCAATGAAACGGGGAGCGAGTTTCCCCTTCACACCGAACCGGTGCACGCCCTTCATCGGAGACACGCGGAGGTACACGTGCTCCCCAACGTCAAAGTGCAACGGCCTACGATTCTTATCAGCGTAGCTCTTTTGTCAGGATTGAGCGGCCTTCAAATTGGCTTGAATTGTCCGAACGCGCTCCTCGGCGTCGTTCACCACATCAACCCCGAATGTGACCCTTTCACCGGACTCGCACCAATTTAATGGGGTGCGGCATTTACGACCATAGAGAGCTTTGTAAGGTGCCATTTTGATACTCGCCTGATAACCGTTGTTGTACGAGAATTCCGCCAATGGTAGGTGATCATCCCAGTTCCTACCATGGTGGATGGCACATGCTCTCAACATGTCTTCCAGAACTTGATTCACCCTCTCTGTCTGGCCATCTGTCTGAGGGTGATAGGCGGAGCTCCTGATCAACTTAGTACCCAATGCAGCGTGTAGCTGCTCCCAAAAGCGAGATACAAATAATGCACCTCGATCTGAGACAATGGTCTTGGGTACCCCGTATAGGCATAGAATCTTCGCTATGTATAGCTCCGCATATTTGCCGGCATTGTAACGTGTATTCACCGGAATGAAGTGAGCCGTCTTGGTTAACCGATCAACGATTACCCATATGGAATCATGCTTGTTGGCTGTTAGGGGTAATCCCACAATGAAATCCATGCTCACATCTTCCCATTTCCATGCCGGGATCTTCAGGGGTTGCAGCAGCCCTGATTTCTTCATGTGATCAGCTTTCACTCGTCTACACGTATCGCACTCGGATACGTACTTAGCTACCTCCCGCTTCATCCGTGTCCACCAAAATTTCTTTTTCAAATCTTGGTACATTTTGTTGCTGCCCGGATGAATGGAGTATTTGGACAAGTGAGCTTCATCGAGGATCTTTTTCCTCAACTCCATATCTCGGGGTACGACTATGCGGTCATTGAACCACAACGTCCCCTCACCATCTTTCCGGAAACATTTGATCTCCCCATTGTCAATTCATCTCCGGAGATGTGCCATGCCTTTATCATTTTTCTGAGCTGCATTGATGTCCTCCCTAATAGTAGGGACGAGGGCAAAGTTGTACAGCGATCCATAAGGAACCAAGTATAAACTTGGCTCTTCCTCCTCCACCGGTGTAATGGTGAGGTGATGGACATGTGATTTCTGACTCAGCGCGTCGGCAAGCACATTCGCCTTGCCGGGGTGGTAATGGATCTCAATCTCATAATCTTTGATCAGTTCTAACCACCTCCTCTGCCTCATGTTCAGCTCCTTCTGGGTGAAAATGTATTTCAAGCTCTTGTGGTCGGTGTAGAGATGCACCAAGTTCCCCAGGAGATAGTGCCTCCACATTTTCAGCGCCAACACCACGGCAGCAAGTTCAAGATCGTGAGTCGGGTAGTGCTGCTCATGGTTCCGAAGTTGGCGTGAGCCATAAGCGACCACATGTCCTTCCTGCATCAACACGCAGCCGAGCCCAATACCGGACGCGTCACAATACACGTCGAAGGGCTTTGTTGTATCCGGCTGAGCTAATACTGGGGCTGTTGTGAGATGCTTCACCAGTGTTCGGAACGCTCCTTCACACGCCGTGTTCCAAACATATTTTGTCCCTTTCTTCAGCAACTCTGTCATCGGCTTAGCGAGCTTGGAGAAACTTGGAATGAATCTCCGGTAGTATCCCGCTAACCCGAGGAAGCTTCTGACTTCAAGAACTGAAGTGGGAGCTTTCCATTTCAACACTTGCTCGATTTTACTTGGGTCAACCGCAATGCCTTCAGCTGAGATGATATGTCCCAAGAATGGCACTTGGCTGATCCAAAATTCGCATTTGCTGAACTTGGCGTAGAGCTTGTGGTCTCGCAATCGTTGAAGAACGATCCGTAAGTGTTCGGCATGCTCGGCTTCTGTCTTGGAGTAAACCAAGATATCGTCGATGAACACTACCACGAACTTGTCCAGCTCCGGCATGAACACCGAGTTCATGAGATACATGAAATGGGCTGGAGCATTTGTGAGACCAAATGACATGACGAGATATTCGTATAAGCCGTATCTCGTCGAGAACGCCGTCTTCGGGATATCCTCCGCCCGGATCTTGATCTGGTGATATCCAGAGCGAAGGTCCATCTTTGAGAATACACTTGCCCCCACCAGTTGATCAAACAAGATGTCAATACGGGGCAGTGGGTACTTATTCTTGATGGTGACGGCGTTGAGCGGCCGGTAATCCACACACAGCCTCAGGGTTTCATCCTTCTTCTTTACAAATAGCGCCGAGCATCCCCAAGGCGAGGAACTCGGCCTAATGAAACCCTTGCTCAACAGATCATTGAGCTGTTCTTTCAGTTCCGCCAGCTCATTTGGAGCCATCTTGTATGGTCTCCGTGATATGGGCGTAGTCCCGGGTGCAAGTTCAATCTTGAACTCGACATCCCGCTCAGGTGGCATGCCCGGAAGATCATCCGGGAACACATCAGGATACTCCCGGACTACGGGGATGTCTTCTAACTTGAGAACTTCAGCATTATTAATTGCTAAAACTTCCCGGACTGGCGTGTCTAACACCATGGAATGCGGACGGTGGAATGGAGAATTTAAGTGGACCGTCCGGGTCCGAGTCTCTAGGACAGCGCCATGGTATTGCAGCCATGACATCCCTAAGATTGCATCAATCTTTTGTCCCATAAGGATTATCAAGGTGGTGGGATATAGTTTCCCACCTAAGCACAGAGGTGCCTTTGGAATCATCATATTAGCTGAAATCTTCCCTCCCGGTGAGCATATCATAATTGCAGTCGGTTGGGAAGACATGCAATTGATGTTTAGCCACATAGGATGCACTTATAAAGCTGTGGGTTGCACCAGAATCAAATAATATGACGATGGCTTGATGGTTGAGAGTAAACGTACCCGCCAGCACGTTGTCTCCCTCTGGGGCGTCCTCATTGTCGAGGTTGCGGACGCCTCCAGTCCGCTGACCAACCTTCTTCGCCGGAGGTCGGCCTCGAGCACCGCCCTGAAACTGGGCTTGCCCGCTGCTCTGCTGCCCCTGGGGACAGTCCTTCGCAAAGTGGCCCGCCTGGCCACACGTGAAGCAGGTGAAACGGGGCGGTCCCCCGCTAATCGGTGGACGGAAACCCGGGGCGCGTTGCGGCGGTTGAAACGCCCGGGGTACCGTCTGCTGTTGCTGTCTTGGTGGTGGCATCGGCGGACGGAACGGAGGTGCCTGAAAGGGACGTCCCCCGAACCGTTGCGGTCGCGCCGGTGGTTGCCACTGCTGCCCGGATGGTGTCAATACACCATACGGTACTTCTGGGGAGCGCCACTCCCACCGCTGCTAGGTGGAGCGCTGCGCTTCCTCTGCTCAGCTGCTAACTCCCGCTGAGCGTCCTCTTGCATGATGGCGGCATTGACTAGGTCGTTGAATGTGCCGCGGTTCCATTGTACGAGGTGGGTCTTCATTTCGGGGTGTAACTCCCGATAGAAGTGCTCCCTCTTCTTCTCCTCCGTGGAGATGTAGTCTGACGCATACTGCGCCAGATGGTTGAAGGCACGGGAGTAGTCGTGGGCACTCCTCCCGCCCTGCTTCAGTTCCAAAAATTCTTGGAACTTCCTCTTCATTATTCCGGGAGGAATGTGATAGGCGCGGAACGCCTCCCGGAACTCTTGCCATTCCACGGCATGGCCAGCCGGACGTGAGGCGACATAATTCGCCCACCACGCACCAGCGGCACCGTGGAGCTGCTGTGCTGCGAACAGTGTCTTCTGCCGCTCCGTACACTGGAGCAGCCCGAACTTGGACTCGATAGTCCGCAGCCAGTTGTCCGCCTCCAGTGGTTCTTCAGCTTCGGTGAACACCGGAGGGTGCGTACTCATGAAATCCAAGTACGACACTTCGCGGGGCTCACGAGGCCCTCGCTCTTGACGTCCTCCCGCCTGGGACGTATTCTGCACGATCGTGCGGAGCAGGTCGGTCTGCTCCTCACGACCTCCCACCAATGCCGCTATCACATCCGCTAGAGTAAGCGGAGGCGGCGGTGGTGGCTGCTGCTGCGGGGTGCTGTCGTAGGCCGGTGGCTGGGAGTCATCGCCTCCACCTTGGCTAGAGCCACCAACCTCGTGCGTGGTCCTAGTACGAACCATCTGCAACCATACGACATTAAACATCAGTCCCGCAACATTTTGCATGCAGTCCAATAGAACTGGGCGGAAAAATATTATGACAACAAAACATGCGAAATATCTCGTACGTAGATAATGTAATAACTTTGCACAAGCTACACCATTACCAGACCAAACACAAGTTAGTTTAATCCAACTTGATGAACCCCCTCTTTGGAAGCTCACCATAACTGGGTTTGGTCTCTACGAGACATTATTATTGCGTTGTCATCACGTATAACACCCTTAGGGTACAACACCCTTTTCAATGAGTTCAACTGTCATTCTTCTGTCAGAATGACCAGTTGCTACCTATTCCAAGTTTTGATCTGGTTCTGGGCATTTTCATGACTCAAGTTGAATACCAAAGTTCAAGTTAACTTCAGTATCTTTCCAACGAGTACTCATTTGTCCCCAGATCAGCTTTGATTAAAAAGTTATGTTAATTCAAAGTTAGCAGAATTTCTGGAAGAATTTTAACAGCACCTCCCTTGGAAGTGGCTGTTTTCAACCCTGATTTCCACTAAATTCTGTGCTGCAATTTCAGGAACTTTGAATTGCAAAGGTGTCACACATCTTCTACTCTTTCTAAGGATGTATTATATGACAATTTTAGATTTTTCTACTGGGAGTTATATTTGAAAAACAGATCAGTTCAGAGGATGTTTTACTCTGCCCTGGTTCTGGACAGTTTACATTTCTCTGGGCTTTAAGCCATCTTCAGCTAAGTTTCAGCTCTGGAAGTCTACAACAAAGTTGTAGAGGACTTGAATACCTTTCCAGAACTATATAGCACACCTCCCTGGGCTAAAAGACCTGTGAGTTATGCCCTGTTGAGGATCAGCAAACGTGCTGCCCAAAACAGAGCACTCTGCTTTTCATACTTTTGGCTATACTGCTCCACTATCCCATTCTTATACCCAACCAGGGTCCTAAATGTTGAACCTATATATTTTAATTCTTTGTTATCATTATTCTCATGCATATGCCTACCATATCTCGGTACTACGTTCCTCACAAAAGAAATCCTACCCGGATCATACCGGCATATACGTCTCAAATGTGGCACTAAACGGTCTCTCGCACACGTTTTCTACACGGATACATACCTGGTTAGTACCTGCAGAAGACCACACAATGATGGTGCACTCAAAGGTTGTTCATTTCAGGCAGTTCCATATTTAAAAGTAAATACAAACGCCCGTATCATTGTCATACGGCCGTCCTTGAGCTAAGTCACGTCTCAAGGCACGTGATTGTGTTTCAACACCACACGATGGGGAACCCGAGTATGTCATGAACGGGTCGTCACGGTTGGGAATGTTATCAACCCAACAGATACCACCTACTGCCCTGCAGGGCACGCCGATGGCAAGCGCTGTGTATGTCCTCCTGGGCTATTTCCAGACGAACACACTCTCGCGTTACTGACCACGCGATGGGGTCTCCGCTTACTTGCCTAATGCACGCTAGGGATCAGCGTTTCATATGAACTCAGGGACATGAAGAGTCCAAGAGGTTCATATTAACGTCTCACACCAAGCTGTGAGATCAATCCCTGAACCACGTCCCTCATCAGGGAGAGCTAACCGAAATTGAACCGCTTTCGGTGGCGTTCCTTACCATACTTACCAGAGTGTAGGTGCGTCGTTACATAATTGAAATTCAGAATTATAACACATAAGTTAGTCTTTGCCACTTTAAGTAACTATGCTAATATAGTCCTTACTTGGGCAACTACCGAATCCTCACCGTATACCTAAGTTTTTCCCATAATGCAGTCCTTTAGTACTGTGCTATCCCCACTGCAGCTCTGATACCAGGCTGTGGCGGACCAGAATCTGCTCATCCAGGATCGCAGAGGGTGGTGCCACGCGATACGACACCCGACAGCACACGTCATAAGAACATAATATATTACATGGGAAAACAACTGAAACTGTACAAACAGGTACAAACTTCAGTTACAACTATTGTTTATATTACACAGCGGAAGACTACACTATACAACTCACGCCCGTCTATTTAGCAAAAGTTGGTTGCCCAGCCCTAGGGCAACCCACACTAGCTGCACTCCTCAGCTCAGCGCGGCGTGTACGGCTCCCACTCAGCCGTGGTCCCCGACGGAGGGTAACCCTCGCCGGTGGACTCGTACTCCGAGTCCGTGGGTGTCTCCTCACCTGAAAAACACTTAAGCAGCAACCATGAGCACGAAGGCTCAGCAAGGCTTAACCGACTCACCTAAGCATGAAACTCTACATGAGGTATACCAAGACATAGGTTGGTAGCATTTCAGCAAAACGACACGCCTACAAGTTCATCCTTAGTTCATCTTTTAGCAACAAGTTAACAGTTCATGAAATCTGAAATTTAGTAAGCAGTATTTGGTGGCACACATGTAGCAATACAATTATATCAATCAGCATCATTGAATCAACATATTTCATCCATTATTCTACGTTACGACGCAGTGAACAAGCAGTACTCGTCACCGCGAGGGACGGCGAATCGACTCGATATACACCTGCAGGGAAAACCCAAAGAGCACGTCACGTACGCCCACCCGTGGAGCTGCACAGCACACTCACTCGATGTCGTACGGGACAACCTTTCACCCAACAGCCCAAACGTCGAACCGGTCGCACCGAAACGAGCAGGAGGTTCCCCACACGGAGCATCTCTCTATGCCCGTTGGCAGATTTCCACCTTGCTGCCCTCAACCTACACCTATAAATCGGTGTGCTATGCCTCGACGCCCGGAGGTTTAGGCTACATCGGTTTATCGGGGCCCATATATCCGATATGCCTTCGGTACATTCAATACTTGTTCAGCAGGGCCGCACACGGATCGGTCCTCAATCGACACGGGCAGGGCTGCGCCCACAAGACTCTCTCTTGCTGCGCCCTAGCCCCTGCCTAGTCTCATTTTTATTACTAAAGTGATCTCACATCACTCAACCGAACCCGTGTGTCCCAAGCCTATCTCGCGAGTAGATTCCAACTACTCGACTTGTACCGAAGTCCTATGACTCATTAAGCATAGCCTGTCTACTCGAGGTCCTTGACACTACCCTCACTCTTTTAGGAACCTTTGGTTATGCAAGTGGGGTTTCATTCATCCTATACCTAATGCACATACATACTTCATATGACACATGTAAACAAAGTAAGACTTATAAAAGGGTTAATGCAAACCGGGGCTTGCCTTGTTGCTGCTGGTCAGGAGTTAGTTCTTTGTCCGGAAGGAGGAAGTCCAGCACTTCCGGAGTCTCTTCTTCAACGGCTACACGTTAATGAAATACTATACGTTAATTTAGATGCAAATGTGAGTTTTAGAGTAAAACTTCTACTATTGGTTCTAATAACCAGCCTCTAACACCTGGAACTTTGTTTAAGAATTTAAATATGAACTGGTGTTGGTGGTTTGGCTTGGACTTAATCACATGGTTAAATGCTAAGTGGTTTTCCCCCTTTTCCATATTAATCCCTTAATTGGTTAAACAGGACAGGGGTGATCTAGAGCTCCAATGGAGCTGAGAATTTTTGTGTGAATTCCTTGTCACAAGAAAACTCTCTGGACCAAACACTAGCACTTTTCATGGAGTGGTTTGCTCAGAATAATTCTCTTGGCAAATCAGCAAGGAAGAATTTATTCTGAGGTAATACCCCTGTTCATGCTCAACTTAATGAACTACAATTTCAATTATAGCTCATAGAGTTTGCCTGAATTTTCCTAACATTTTTGGGGTTAAGAATTGCCCAGAACTGAATTTCCAAGTTTTGGAAATTCTCTGAAAATGTTTCTGTATTCAAATGAACACAGCACCTTTCAATTTGAATTGCTCTGACCAAATCAAATCCAAATGGTCTGAAACTTTTACAGGGGTTTACTAATGTCCTAAAGAACATTCTGGCAAAATTTGGGGATTTTTGGATGAACCAAACTCCCTCTAAAATTCTTTTTCTGAAAAGTTTTAAAGAATTTTCCAGAATTAATTAATGGGTTTCATACAAATTGGGTTGTATATCTGGACAGAGCTAGGCAAGATGAATCGAACCCAATTTGAATCACTAAATTTGGAGCTTCCTAGAAAAAGTTATGCAGTTCCAAAGTTTGCACTAAAACTGGAAATTCCAAAAATGTTTAAATCCCGCGGGTGGGACCCACTCCTCGAGCCGGCCCACTCAGAAAGCGGCCACACCGCGGCCCACGGGGTTTTACCCGCGCTGCCGCACCGAATCCCGGCCGCAAACCCGATCCCCGCGCGAGATCAGAGGCTGACCGGTGGACCCGGCCCCCCCTTCGTCTACCTCGCGCTCTCCCGTAGTTCCCGCGGCGGCGCTTCGCCGGAGCGCTCGCCGCCGGGCGTTTCCCCGCCCGACCTTTGACAAAACTTGCCGCCTGTGCCTAACTCGACTCGGAGAACACGCTGGTGCCCTCACCGGAGCTCGGCAATGGCCGGAACTATGCCCGCGACGGCGACAGAGCCTCCCTCTGCTCCGGTGACGTCGTCCGGGCTACTCCGGGCCTTATTTCTCAAGCGGTTTGCTCCTACAGCTCCACCGTGGCATGCTGCGCACGAATATGAGCTCGGTTGGCAATGGAAATAGCCGGAACTGGGACCTCACCGTCGACCTAGGCCCGATATCGACTGTTGCTCGAAAAACTTGGATATCAGCGCAAAGGCTCGATGGTTTTCGATGGTTTTGGATCCTAGGTGGCCGTGGGGGCGTGTAGAACCTATGCTCCGCTAGGTTTACGCTGTGCAGGACCGATCGCTGCGAATTTCAACATTTCTGCTCACTCGTTTTTGTCGAGCACCGAGGAATAGACGGGGAAATACTCCCCCTACAAAGCATGGAAGAGGGTAGGGTCTTCACCGTGAGCTCGAGCAGTCCCCGGCGCGTGTCTTTGCTGTTGAACTCCGGTCGCGAGGTCGCCTGGATCAACGGCGTGACGAGGAGCCGAGGGGAGCGGCGGGTGTCGTTTTTCGTTTCGGTTAGGAACGGGCAGACGGAGGAGATGAGGCTGGCTCACGTGGGCTGGGAACTTCAACCGCGTCGGGCACGCGTGCGCTCGGTCGCCGAGCAGGAGGTGGCGAGGTGAGGCGGTCGGACGCCGGTGCTCTCCGCAGCTGGCGCGAGGTGTTCGACCGACGTCGGGAGAAAACAACCACGCTCGGTTTGGGAAACAAGTTTCCCCCACTGACTTGTGGGCCCACTCTCCCCCTAATCCTCTCTTCTCCATTTCTTTTGTAAATATCCCAGCAACTACACATTGAATGAGAGACTTAGACCCCAAGTCTTGGTTTGAATTTGAGTTCTCAAATTCAAACTTTGTTTGGTTAAATTTGCTTCATGTTTAAACTGAAATTCAAATTCAGTTCTGAATTATTGCAAATTTGGCTCCCGACAAGATGAACTCCAATGGGGATGAAACTTGGTGGGTTTACTCATAAAAATGTGCTGAGTATAGATATGGATCTAACTTTTGAATTTGGGTGATGAAAGTTGCTGCAATTTGAATTTACATTCAAATTGGCCTCCTTTTGAAATAACCTAAAAGTGCCTCAAAAAATGTTGAATTTGCATGAGCTTTGGACTGAACCTTCCCAAGAATTTTTAAATTCTAGGGGTGAGCTCAACCTCTCATGTTCATGTGTAGAAACCCCACTTTGTGAAAGTGAAGGCTTTCCCTTCTAATCACTCCTTTGATGGAGGTCACTTGCTCTTCACAATATTTCACAATCTACCCACAACAAAACTGTTGTGTTGTGAGGTGCAGAAAAGTTTTTGCAAGTCCCTTTTCTTGGGCTTTTACATCGGGCACATTTCGAGAGACTGCCCCGAGCCGCGACAGGGCAGGGGTGCAGCACCATATCAGGGTGCTAATCTGCCCCGTAACCAGTCCAAGAAACCAGCACAAAAATCCGGCAACGTCCACCACTTAGCCATCGAAGACATGCCAGAAGGCGAACCCGTCCTCGCGGGTACGTTCTCTTACCTAGATCATCCCGTAGTCATACTTTTTGACTCCGGTGCCACCCATAATTTCATAAGTCAGTCTTATGTTATTAAATATCAACTACCTATCATTCCCACAAATAATTCATATTTGATATGTTCTCTGGGTGGGAAAATAACAGCTGATAGAATGGTCTATAAAGCACCATTACAGTTGGGTGGGAATCTATATCCGACTTCTCTAATCATGTTAGAAAGTCAAAAACTTGATGTCATTTTAGGAATGTCATGGCTACATCGCCATGGTGCTGTTCTTGACATCATTCCACGTGTGGTTCGTTTAAACTCTCCACTTCATGAACCACATGTTCTTATTCTTGACCGTTCGGTTCAAGAAGCTCCAGCCACATATAACACGGAAGCCACAAAACTTGAGGATATTCGTGTGGTCCGTGAATATCCGGATGTCTTTCCGGATAATCTCCCGGGCATGCCACCCGAAAGGGATGTCGAGTTCAAGATTGAACTTGTACCTGGGACGACGCCGATATCACGGAGACCATACAAGATGGCTCCCAACGAGCTGGCTGAACTGAAGGACCAGCTCAACGATTTGATGAAGAAGGGTTTCATTCGACCGAGTTCCTCGCCATGGGGATGCTCGGCGCTGTTTGTGAAGAAAAAGGATGAAACCTTGAGGTTGTGTGTGGACTACCGACCTCTCAACGCCGTCACCATCAAGAATAAATATCCACTGCCCCACATCGATATATTATTCAATCAACTTGTGGGTGCAAGTGTGTTTTCAAAGATGGATCTTCGCTCAGGGTATCATCAAATCAAGATCCGAGCGGAAGATATTCCAAAGACGGCCTTCTCGACGAGATATGGGTTGTATGAATACCTCGTCATGTCCTTTGGTCTCACCAACGCCCCGGCACACTTCATGTATCTCATGAACTCAGTGTTCATGCCGGAGTTGGACCAGTTTGTGGTGGTGTTCATAGACGACATCTTGGTTTACTCCAAGTCTGAAGAAGAACACGCCAAGCACTTGCATATCGTGCTTCAACGTTTGCAAGACCATAAGCTTTATGCCAAGTTCAGCAAGTGCAAGTTTTGGATCAGCCAAGTGCCATTCCTTGGTCACATTATTTCTGCAGAAGGCATTGCAGTTGATCCAAGCAAAATCGAACAAGTGCTGAAATGGAAGTCCCCCACATCAGTCCACGAAGTCAGAAGTTTCCTCGGGTTAGCAGGATATTACCGGAGATTCATACCGAACTTCTCCAAACTTGCTAAGCCGATGACTGAACTGTTGAAGAAAGGGATCAAATATGTTTGGATCTCAGCTTGTGAAGAAGCTTTCCAGCATTAGTGAAGCATCTTACAACAGCCCCGGTGTTAGCTCAACCGGATACAACCAAGCCCTTCGACGTATATTGTGGTGCGTCCGGTATTGGGCTTGGCTGTGTATTGATGCAAGGAGGAAGAGTGGTCGCCTATGGCTCACGTCAACTCCATAACCACGAGCAGCACTATCCGACTCATGATCTCGAGTTTGCTGCTGTGGTATTGGCCTTGAAGATGTGGAGGCACTATTTGCTTGGGAACTTAGTTCACCTCTACACTGACCACAAGAGTTTGAAGTATATATTCACTCAAAAGAAGTTGAATATGCGGCAATGGAGATGGTTAGAGTTGATCAAAGACTATGAGATCGAGATTCACTACCATCCCGGTAAGGCAAATGTGGTTGCCGATGCATTAAGCCGCAAATCTCATGTCAACAGTCTGTCCATCAACCCACTTGAAGAGGAGGAGCCGAGTCTGTAGTTGGTTCCATATGGGGCGTTATATAATCTTGCTCTCATCCCAACCATAAGAGAGGAGATTATGGAAGCTCAGAGGAAGGACATGGGAATGTCGCACATTCGGAGAAGGATGGAGAATGGCGAAATGAAGTGCTTCCGAAGAGATGAACACGACACTCTATGGTTTAAAGACCGTATAGTGGTACCCCGTGACATGAAGCTTCAGAAGAAAATCTTGGACGAGGCTCATTTGTCCAAATATTCTATTCATCCGGGCAGCAACAAGATGTACCAAGATCTGAAAACCAGGTTTTGGTGGACACGGATGAAGAGAGAAGTCGCAAAATACGTATCCGAATGTGATACGTGTCGGCGTGTGAAGGCCGACCACATGCGTAAAGCCGTACAGCTGCAACCATTAAACATTCCGGCATGGAAGTGGGAGGATATCAACATGGACTTCATAGTCGGGTTACCTCTCACGTCTCACAAGCATGACTCAATTTGGGTGATAGTCGATCGACTAACCAAGTCGGCTCATTTTATCCCCGTACATACAAAGTATGTGGCCAAGCAATATGCGGAGCTGTACATTGCAAAGATCTTATGTTTGCACGGTGTTCCCCGCTCCATCATTTCAGATCGCGGTGCGCTGTTCGTCTCTCGGTTTTGGGAACAGCTGCATGCATCGTTGGGGACCAAACTGATCCGAAGCTCCGCGTATCACCTGCAAACAGATGGTTAAACTGAATGGGTGAATCAAGTGCTTGAAGACATGCTACGCGCTTGTGCCATGCACCATGGCAAGAATTGGGACGATCATTTGGCGTTGGCAGAGTTTTCTTACAACAATGGCTATCAAGCTAGCATCAAGATGGCGCCGTATGAAGCTCTCTACGGCCAGAAATGTCGCACACCTCTCAACTGGTGCGAGTCCGGCGAGCGAGTTATCTACGGCATTGAACTTGTGAATGAAGCTAAAGAACGAGTGCGAGTAATACAAGCTAATCTTAAGGCTGCTCAATCTCGTCAGAAGAGCTATGCGGATAAAAGATGCCGCCCTCTCCACTTCGACATCAGGGACCATGTTTATGTCCGTGTGTCTCTGATGAAGGGAGTTCACCATTTCGGAGTGAAGGGTAAACTTGCACCGCGGTTTATTGGTCCATTCATCGTCATTGAAAGATGTGGACCCGTGGCCTATCGCCTGGAGTTACCAGCGTCGCTCGCAGGGATTCACAATGTTTCCATATCTCTCAGCTGAGGAAGTGTCTCAAGCCCTCTGCTTAAATCCGCACTGAAGACATAGAAGTCCTTCAACCGGACCTCACGTGCACGGAGTATCCAATCCGGATCATCGATGAAAAGACTCGTGGCACAACAAACCGGACCTTATGGTTCTACAAGGTCTTGTGGAGTAACCATACCGCTGATGAGGCGACATGGGAAAGCGAGGAGTATCTACGAACGAATTATCCGGACTTGCTATCATCATATAACCGGTAAAGTTTCCCAACTTTGCTTTTCCTTTGGAATCTCGGGACGAGATTCTTTTTAAGGGGGGAGGGATGTAAAATCCCCAAAAAAAAGTGGTAGCAAGAATTTTCAGCTCATGTACACTTAGGAAAAATGAGGGGGAATTAAAACTTTGAATTATAACGGTGTGAGTTCAAAGTTGTGAATCAAACTTCCCAAAAACTTCCAAACATGGAGATCTAGATGCACAGCTTGGATCTTCATAGTCCAAATATTCACCCTTCCAAATTTCAGCTCATTTGGAGGAGTTTCAATATTTGTTTGGGCTTAAAAGGAGAAGCCCTCTAATCTGAATTTCAAATTCAGTTTCAAATTCCAATTCCCTCAATTTGAAAAATTGGGTTTCACAAATGTGTTCTCCACCTTTGAATGGGCAGCCATGCCAAAAATTGGAAACTTTGGGGCTGGTTTGCTATGTTTTTGGGGCAATATAAAATGGAGAATTCAAACTCCCTTTCAAATTCAAATGATCAAACCACATCCAAATTTCACACCAGAATCCAAACTATTTGTGTAGGATCGAAGAGCACGTGAAAAGCTACCAGAGGGGGGTGAATGGTAGATTAAAACTTTTCGCAGCGGAAACAACAAAAACCCCTCAGCAAAAAATCAATCGGTTAAAGAAACCGTGTGTGCAAGTGTTTTCAAACGTGTTCAACCGTGACAAATCAAGTACAGAGGTAGAGAATCAAGTCAAGGATCTAATGCAACAAGAATCACTTGAAAACACGAAGTAAAACTTGAGATACGATCAAAACATTAAACGAAGATCAATCTGTTCTACCCGATATAAAACAGATCTGCAACGCTGCAAAGAAACTCGTGTATCTCAAAAACTACAGATCCGAAGCTCGTGAAAATTTCACATATGATAGATAATTGAGTTGTGAAGACAACCCAAAAAGAATACGTCAATCGGATCTGTAAAACTCGAGTTATGAATGAAACACCGAAGCAACGTCGGTCTGTCCAGAAACTCGGCGAGAAAGACTTGACGAAAAACACGTCGGACGAACAAGGCACAAAAGCTACTCGAAACTATGAACTTTATTCAATAGAAACACAAGAGGAACAGCCCATAGTTCTCTACCCACGAGAGCTCTGGCCTCCCTTGCTTTTATAGCCAGCCCTCAGACTAAACAATCCAATCTAGGACTCCTACTCCTAATTGGACTCGTATCCTAACTTACCATAACTGCTCAGGACTCTCCTATTCGCAGATAGAAGCAATCGTGAGACTTCCAAACACCTTAGGAACGTCCTAAACATTTCTAAAACAACTCAACTTCGTGCCTAGCACGAAATCCTATCATAACCAACTCAAATCTTCCATATTTGAGCCATATCCGACTCAGCCTCAGCCTGAGTATGCAATCCAGCCGGTTGGACCTAAAACCCTAAAGTGTGTAACACTAGGCCTATGTCCAAACCGGAGCTTATATGGGGTTTTTCCAAGCTTAGCACGCAAGAAAACACGATTTGAGACATAACAAGCGGTTGCAATTGCATCAGCCCAAAATTTCCTAGGAGTTTGATATTCATCAAGCATAGTCCTAGCCATCTCAACTAAGGTCCTGTTCTTTCTTTCTACGACACCATTTTGTTGTGGTACATAGGGTGAAGAGTATTGATGATCTATTCCATTTTCAGCACAAAAGTGATCAAAGGATTGGTTTTTAAATTCAGTTCCGTTATCACTTCTAATTGCTTTTAATGATACAGGGTGATCAATAGATAATCTAAGAAATGAAGTTATAAAATGACTAAAAGCTTCATTCTTAGATGCCATAAAATAAACCCAAGAATATCTGGAATAATCATCAACAATCACAAGCACATACCATTTACCTCCGAAGGATTGAACACGTGCTGGACCTACTGTGTCAAGATGTAAAAGTTGTCCCGGTTCAGCTGTCATGGTCATTGTGAGAGGGGCATGTGAACCTGCAACAAACTTAGCATGTCTACAAGAAGAGCACACAATATCATTGTCCTTTTTAAGCTTCGGCAGCCCACGTATGTGATCGAGAGCACTAACACGAGTGAGATGATCAAAGCCTATGTGACCAAGTCTACGATGCCAAAAATATAGATCCTTTGTATAATTAGCAACTAGACACCGATGCTTAGAAGTTGACAAATCAAAATCAGCTTTAAAAACTCTTCCAAACCTAGACATGTTAAACAAAAGCTCACCTTTTGAATCTACAACCTTGCAGCAATTTTTAGCAAAGCTAACCTCTAGATTTTCATCTAGCAATTGTGAAACCGAAAGCAAGTTGTATTTTAAATTTTTAACAAGTGCCACATCTTTCAAAGTGTAGAGATTGTTTACTCTAACCGAACCTTTAGCAATTATGGGAGTAAAAGAGTTATCGGCGAAAGTAACATTTTCTACACGTGACACAAAAGAGAGAGAGGAGAACCATTCTTTGTTACCGGTCATGTGGCGTGAGCAACCTGAATCCACAATCCAAATGTTCTCCTTCCTCAAACGTGAAACCTACACAGCAGCACAATACGTCGATGACTCAATACTGGGGTTAGTTAAAAGACTTTTAGGAATCCAGTACTGAGTCACACGACGTCCAGCAGGAATAACATGCGAAAGCTGAGAAGGTACAGCAGGTTTATGAGCCAAACATCGAAAATTTTTGTTCCGAACTACTGACTTAGAAGATGTGTTATATGTAGCACAAAAAACAGTAGGTCCGGGAGCATGTTTTTGACTCATTACAGCAGGTTGCAAGCTCCGAACATTCGGTCTAGCAGATTTTGCTTGGTTGTTATGTGATCTAGCAAGTATTCTTTGTTTCTTATCGTGTTTAGCTAGTCTATAACAAAAATCCATGACATGACCATCTCTACCACAGTAGGTACAATGAAAAATAACCTTATTATCATGTCTAGATGAGCAAGCAACACGTTTATTAGAACCCGAATGGGACAGTACTCCTGCAGATTTGAAAATCACCTCTTTTTGTCTAGGAGTTGTTTGAATCAAACCGCTTCCTAATGACTTTACAACTTTAGGTGGGTGTACCTTAGCATGAGCATGAGAATTAAAACCTAAACCAGTTTTATCATTACAACACTTGGAAGAATTCAGCAGCAAGTTTAGGTTCTTATTTGCATTAGAAAACCGATCTAGTGTCCTATGCATGTCATGAAGTTTATTGCACAGATCAAAGCAGTTTTCACATGAAGTTTTTCCTTTTAGTTTGCAATTTGAACAATATTTAACTTCATGCACACGTAAAGCATTGTTCAAAATATAAATCTCATTCATAGCATCATTTAGTTTCTTATTCAGATCATCACATGAAGAACAATGCAAATCAATTGTAGAACAACAAGCATCTTTCAAATTTTTATCATTAAGTGCAGCAAGCTCTTTGTTCTTTTCAATTTCAAGTTCAAGTTTATCAAGTGTAGATGCGTGTGCACTTCTTAAAGAGGATAATTGTTCATAAATCAAATCACATGAGGAACAAGAATCATCAGTAAGAATCAAAGTTTTTAAACGATTAATTTCAGATTCTAGTGATTCAATTTTAACAGCATTGTTCCTAAGTTTTTTATCCTTTTTCTTTAATATAACAGTGGCACGAGAAATAGCATCACACATTTCTTCGCAGGTGGGACATACCTCTTCATCGTCGCTGTTGTGTTCTGCCTCCTCGGAGCTTGAACTTGACTTGCTCGCCATGCAGCACATATTTGCCATAGCTTCTTCATTTTCATCACTACCGGTGTCCACATCACTTGAGCCGAAATCTTGAAGTGCAGAGATCATACCATGCACTATGTTGCGCATTGATAAATCTTTCTTCTTCTTATTCTTTGCAAACGATTTCTTCGGCCTTGTTTGCTTTTCTTCACGTGAAGTCGGACCTGAAAGGTTAGGGCACTCCGTACGAAAATGTCCTGTCTTACCACATTCAAAACATCGTTGAGGTCCGGAGCTTCCTCTCCTTCTAGTTCTCAGATTTTGCAATGCTTTTGAGAACCGAGTAGAGATGAGTGCAAGCTCCTCCTCTGGAAACTCTTCAATCTGTTCAAGGGTTAGAGAGGACAGCAAAGAGAGTACACCACTAGATGATGATTGACTAGAACTAGACATGTCACGTTGCGAAACAAATGCAATAGACTTGTTGGGGTTTTTACGTGAGATGATGTCAATTTCATGAGTTTTCAATTTACAATAAAGCACGTCTAAAGTAAGAGAACTCATGACAGTAGATTCACGAATAGATGTAACTTTCATCTCCCAAATTGACATATCTAATGCTCCTAACAATTGTCTAACATTTTCAGCATCTGAAAAGTTAACATTGACACTACGCAAGTTGCTGAGAATTTTATTAAAGCGAGCAAAAAGGTCGTCAATTGACTCACCGGGTTGCATCTCAAAACGCATGTATTCTTTCTTGAACATATCTTTCCTTACCTCCTTGATCGTATTGGATCCTTCATGGTAGTCACAAAGAGCTTTCCAAACATCATATGCAGATCAGAGGTGTGCAACACGGTCGAAGTCGCTTTGAGTCAATCCTTGGATGATCAAGTTGCGAGCCTTGTTGTTGTTGTCAACATCTCTCATGTTCGCAGCCGTAACTTGATCGTTGGGTGGTACATCGAAGTTCCGGTAGACCTTTTCCCATATGGCGAAGCCTTGCGCCTGTATGTAGGCCTCCATCCGCGCCTTCCAAACCTGAAAATCGATGCCATTGAACACACAAGGTTTTGCGGAGTACTTCTCCATGATGGTTAGTCAAAATACGTGCAAATCACAAAGATTAGAGCACCTTGGCTCTGATACCAATTGTAGGATCGAAGAGCACGTGAAAAGCTACCAGAGGGGGTGAATGGTAGATTAAAACTTTTCGCAGCGGAAACAACAAAAACCCCTCAGCAAAAAATCAATCGGTTAAAGAAACCGTGTGTGCAAGTGTTTTCAAACGTGTTCAACCGTGACAAATCAAGTAGAGAGGTAGAGAATCAAGTCACGGATCTAATGCAACAGGAATCACTTGAAAACACGAAGTAAAACTTGAGATACGATCAAAACATTAAACGAAGATCAATCTGTTCTACCCGATATAAAACAGATCTGCAACGCTGCAAAGAAACTCGTGTATCTCAAAAAATACCAATACGAAGCTCATGAAAATTTCACATATGATAGATAATTGAGTTTTGAAGACAACCCAAAAAGAATCACGTCAATCGGATCTGTAAAACTCGAGTTATGAATGAAACACCGAAGCAACGTCGGTCTGTCCAGAAACTCGGCGAGAAAGACTTGACGAAAAACAAGTCGGACGAACAAGGCACAAAAGCTCCTCGAAACTATGAACTTTATTCAATAGAAACACAAGAGGAACAGCCCAAAGTTCTCTACCCAAGAGAGCTCTGGCCTCCCTTGCTTTTATAGCCAGCCCTCAGACTAAACAATCCAATCTAGGACTCCTACTCCTAATTGGACTCGTATCCTAACTTACGATAACTGCTCAGGACTCTCCTATTCGCAGATAGAAGCAATCGTGAGACTTCCAAACACCTTAGGAACGTTCTAAACATTCCTAAAACAACTCAACTTCGTGCCTAGCACGAAATCCTATCATAACCAACTCAAATCTTCCATATTTGAGCCATATCCGACTCAGCCTCAGCCTGAGTACGCAATCCAGCCGGTTGGACCTTTCCGACCAATTTTTTACATCCACTTCTCTTCATCACGCCTTGGAACAATGTTGCCACGTCCATGCACTCCTTGCACACGTGCAAACACCTTTCAATGACGTACACGCAACCTTCATATGCACTGCCCTTGATCCAAACATGCTGCGCGACCTCCCGATCAACTCAACCACAGCTCCTCCCGAACTTGATTGTTGGAACCTCATCTCCTCCCTGAGACTAGTCCAAGGATCCCGTCACCAGCCATGTCTTGAACTCAAGCAACACCTGCACATGAATAAACAACCAATTCTTCCGAGCACAAGTCCTCGACTTGACTCACGTTAGTTCGAAAACCACAACACCTTACATGAGCACTCCACATAAGCATGTTGCAAACCATATCAAATGATAACAGCCATAACCACCAAAACACACCAAAAACTTAGCAAATTAATACTAAGCAAACCTTCCCATAAAGCAAGTTTGAAACATTGCGAGTTAAAAGCAAAAACAAGACGCTGCAGTTCTACGAGTTGAACTTCACGGGAGCTCCCTAAAAACAAGCTCCGGACCTCACAGAAGCTCTCCGGACCTTGCAGGAGCTCTCCGGACCTTGCGTCGGACCTTGCCAACACTTGGCGGACCTAACAAAGAACTTGTCGGAACTTGCCACAGAAGAATGTTTTGGCAATATTCAAAACTTTGAATGTTAATGCTAACTTTTATCCTAATTGCCAATGTATTCAGCACACATAGGTCTCACAATCTCCCCCTTGATGAATGCATTGGCAACACCAATTAAAATCTGAACATTGGCTTATGAAAAGTTTTGAAAAGCTTTGAAAACTCATTTCTCCCCCTTTATTAATTTCTCCCCATTTTTTAAAATCAGAGAAGGAAGAAAGTGTATAACATATGCAAAGTGTAAAAAAAAATCTCTCCTTATACATATTTCTCACCCTTTGACAATGTATTCAGCAAGGTTCAAAAGAGAAAATTTTAAATGTTATGAGCATATTATAAAATATACATATAAAACAAAGCTCATCCAAGTCATACAATCAGATTACTTACACTATCACATCAATGAGATACATAAAGTAGTGTAAGCCATGCTAGAGATCAAATGTATTTTTCAGTTTAAGCAAGTCATGATCTCCCTTACTCAACTATTTCAAAACCTGAAAACATGACACTTGTTGCTGCATTTTTATTATTCATAATCATTTAAGGCACAAAGTTGATCATATGATATTTGCAAGAGATTATATGCCGCATCAGCCATATTCTAACCAACCAAGCCAAGCCTATGTCATTTGATAATCAGAAGCTTAAGGACATGGTTTTAGTCATACACATTCCTTACAAGTTCATATCTTAGTGCAATGATAAGCAATCTCAAAAGAAGAAGTGCGATGCATGCATATTCTCTTGATCTTTTCTCAATTTTTTATTTGAAAACTCAACATGTGAGCTGATCACTTGATTAATTTTTTATGATTAAAAGCACTTGTGAGCACGCAACAAGTTCAAAACAGCAAGAAAGTTTGATCATGACCAGATTTAGTGTAAGTAATTATTCCAATTACTAGTCATGGCAAAAACTACAAAATGTATAACATGAGTAATGTAGTAAGAACTTTCAGCCTGTAAAAGGAATCACAAAGTCATATATGTATGAAATACTATGCTCATATTATTTTAGTTTCAGATTCACACATAGACTTTCAAAGTTTCAAAAACTCCCCTTCAATTTAAGCCATGAGGATGCATAACCCCTATTTCACTATGAATGAAACAAAAACGAGTGAAATACAAAGGTTTTGTAAAAATATCAGCCAATTGTTGTTCGGTATCGACATGGTGAAGCACAATGTTTCCTTTTTCAACATTATCACGAAGAAAGTGATACCTAATGTCAATGTGCTTAGTTCTAGAGTGTTTCACGGGGTTTTTAGCAATACAAATTGCACTAGTGTTATCACAAAACAGTGGAACACTATCTAAATCAACCCCATAGTCCTTAAGTGTTTGAACAATCCAAAGAATTTGTGAGCAAGCGCTAGCCGCAGCTACATATTCAGATTCGGCCGTGGATTGTGCAACTGAACTTTGTTTTCTAGAGGACCAAGCAACAAGTGAATTACCAAGAAAATGACAAGCACCCGAAGTACTTTTCCTATCAATCCTACAACTCCCAAAATCAGCATCCGAAAAAGCTTTCAAAGAAACGGTTGAGGAAGAAGGAAGAAAAATGCCAAATTCTTGAGTTCCATGTAGGTACCTGAGAATCCTTTTGATGGCTTGGCGATGTGAAGCACGTGGAGAAGCTTGAAAACGTGCACAAAGACATACGCTGAATTGTATGTCCGGTCTTGACGCCGTGAGATACAAAAGTGATCCAATCATACTTCTGTATTCTTTTTTATCGACCGGGTCACCATCTTCGTCAAGTTCAAGTGTTGTTGCTGTTCCCATTGGTGTCCGGAGAGGCTTGCATTTGTCCATGTTGAAGCGCTTAAAAAGGTCCTTTGCATACTTAGTTTGATGCACAAAAGTTCCTTCTTTTGTTTGCTTGATTTGCAGCTCCAAAAAGTATGTGAGTTCTCCCATCATACTCATCTCAAATTCTGAACTCATCATAGCTGAAAACTTGGACACGAGATCATGAGAAGCACGACCCAAGATAATATCATCCACATACACTTGAACGAATAATGAGTCATTGCCATGCTTAAGTACAAAAAGAGTTTTTATCAACCTTGCCCATGGTAAACCCCTTTTCAAGTAAGAATGTTTTTAACCTATCATACCATGCTCTAGGGGCTTGTTTTAGACCGTACAAGGCTTTGGACAGTTTGTAAACATGATTAAGAAAATTTGGATTTTCAAAACCCGGTGGCTGCTTAACATAAACCTCCTCCTCTATGTAGCCATTAAGAAAAGCACTTTTAACATCCATTTGATATAACTTGAAACCTTTAGATGCAGCAAATGCTAATAAAATTCTTATAGCTTCTAATCTAGCAACAGGAGCAAATGTTTCATCAAAATCTAGACCTTCAATTTGAGTGAAACCTTGAGCAACCAACCTAGCTTTATTCCTAACCACAACCCCATTCTCACTTTGCTTATTTTAAATACCCATTTAGTTCCAATTAATGTGTGACCTTGAGGTGGAGGTACAAGTTTCCAAACATTATTTCTTTCAAAATTTTCTAACTCTTCTTGCATGGCATTAATCCATGATTCATTAGTGAGTGCGTGTGATATATCCTTGGGTTCAAAAGAAGCAACAAAAGCAGAATGATCATGAGAGTTTGGATCGCAAAACCTGGACCGAGTGACTCGTTCATGCAAGCTTCCAATGATTTGTTGTGGAGGATGACTTTTGAGTACTCGGAGGGGAGTAGACACTTCACAAGCACCTTCTTCTTCATGTTCAGACCTTTGATTAGGAGAGCTTGTTGATTGAGGAAGGTCCGAACCAGCAGTAGTGACTGTTGGTGCTGGTTGTGGTGCAAAATCAGCAGCTTGATCATTATTTACTTCCGAGTTTTCGGGCAGCAGCACCACTTCTTCATCTTCTTCAATAAAAATACTCTCCCCCTGCGGATATGGATCCGGACCTGCAATATCGGAGCTAGTACTTGGGCTAGCTTCATCAAAAGAAACCTCGCAAGTCTCCACAATTTTGTTAGTGTCAAGTAAAAGCACACGGTAGCCTCTAGTATGAGATGGATAACCAAGAAACATGCCATCAACAGATCTAGCTTCAAATTTATCAAGATTACCATGTTTCTTAACAAAGAATTTGCAACCAAAAACCCTAAAGTGTGTAACACTAGGCCTATGTCCAAACCGGAGCTTATATGGGGTTTTTCCAAGCTTAGCACGCAAGAAAACACGATTTGAGACATAACAAGCGGTTGCAATTGCATCAGCCCAAAATTTCCTAGGAGTTTGATATTCATCAAGCATAGTCCTAGCCATCTCAACTAAGGTCCTGTTCTTTCTTTCTACGACACCATTTTGTTGTGGTACATAGGGTGAAGAGTATTGATGATCTATTCCATTTTCAGCACAAAAGTGATCAAAGGATTGGTTTTTAAATTCAGTTCCGTTATCACTTCTAATTGCTTTTAATGATACAGGGTGATCAATAGATAATCTAAGAAATGAAGTTATAAAATGACTAAAAGCTTCATTCTTAGATGCCATAAAATAAACCCAAGAATATCTGGAATAATCATCAACAATCACAAGCACATACCATTTACCTCCGAAGGATTGAACACGTGCTGGACCTACTGTGTCAAGATGTAAAAGTTGTCCCGGTTCAGCTGTCATGGTCATTGTGAGAGGGGCATGTGAACCTGCAACAAACTTAGCATGTCTACAAGAAGAGCACACAATATCATTGTCCTTTTTAAGCTTCAGCAGCCCACGTATGTGATCGAGAGCACTAACACGAGTGAGATGATCAAAGCCTATGTGACCAAGTCTACGATGCCAAAAATATAGATCCTTTGTATAATTAGCAACTAGACACCGATGCTTAGAAGTTGACAAATCAAAATCAGCTTTAAAAACTCTTCCAAACCTAGACATGTTAAACAAAAGCTCACCTTTTGAATCTACAACCTTGCAGCAATTTTTAGCAAAGCTAACCTCTAGATTTTCATCTAGCAATTGTGAAACCGAAAGCAAGTTGTATTTTAAATTTTTAACAAGTGCCACATCTTTCAAAGTGTAGAGATTGTTTACTCTAACCGAACCTTTAGCAATTATGGGAGTAAAAGAGTTATCGGCGAAAGTAACATTTTCTACACGTGACACAAAAGAGAGAGAGGAGAACCATTCTTTGTTACCGGTCATGTGGCGTGAGCAACCTGAATCCACAATCCAAATGTTCTCCTTCCTCAAACGTGAAACCTACACAGCAGCACAATACGTCGATGACTCAATACTGGGGTTAGTTAAAAGACTTTTAGGAATCCAGTACTGAGTCACACGACGTCCAGCAGGAATAACATGCGAAAGCTGAGAAGGTACAGCAGGTTTATGAGCCAAACATCGAAAATTTTTGTTCCGAACTACTGACTTAGAAGATGTGTTATATGTAGCACAAAAAACAGTAGGTCCGGGAGCATGTTTTTGACTCATTACAGCAGGTTGCAAGCTCCGAACATTCGGTCTAGCAGATTTTGCTTGGTTGTTATGTGATCTAGCAAGTATTCTTTGTTTCTTATCGTGTTTAGCTAGTCTATAACAAAAATCCATGACATGACCATCTCTACCACAGTAGGTACAATGAAAAATAACCTTATTATCATGTCTAGATGAGCAAGCAACACGTTTATTAGAACCCGAATGGGACAGTACTCCTGCAGATTTGAAAATCACCTCTTTTTGTCTAGGAGTTGTTTGAATCAAACCGCTTCCTAATGACTTTACAACTTTAGGTGGGTGTACCTTAGCATGAGCATGAGAATTAAAACCTAAACCAGTTTTATCATTACAACACTTGGAAGAATTCAGCAGCAAGTTTAGGTTCTTATTTGCATTAGAAAACCGATCTAGTGTCCTATGCATGTCATCAAGTTTATTGCACAGATCAAAGCAGTTTTCACATGAAGTTTTTCCTTTTAGTTTGCAATTTGAACAATATTTAACTTCATGCACACGTAAAGCATTGTTCAAAATATAAATCTCATTCATAGCATCATTTAGTTTCTTATTCAGATCATCACATGAAGAACAATGCAAATCAATTGTAGAACAACAAGCATCTTTCAAATTTTTATCATTAAGTGCAGCAAGCTCTTTGTTCTTTTCAATTTCAAGTTCAAGTTTATCAAGTGTAGATGCGTGTGCACTTCTTAAAGAGGATAATTGTTCATAAATCAAATCACATGAGGAACAAGAATCATCACTAAGAATCAAAGTTTTTAAACGATTAATTTCAGATTCTAGTGATTCAATTTTAACAGCATTGTTCCTAAGTTTTTTATCCTTTTTCTTTAATATAACAGTGGCACGAGAAATAGCATCACACATTTCTTCGCAGGTGGGACATACCTCTTCATCGTCGCTGTTGTGTTCTGCCTCCTCGGAGCTTGAACTTGACTTGCTCGCCATGCAGCACATATTTGCCATAGCTTCTTCATTTTCATCACTACCGGTGTCCACATCACTTGAGCCGAAATCTTGAAGTGCAGAGATCATACCATGCACTATGTTGCGCATTGATAAATCTTTCTTCTTCTTATTCTTTGCAAACGATTTCTTCGGCCTTGTTTGCTTTTCTTCACGTGAAGTCGGACCTGAAAGGTTAGGGCACTCCGTACGAAAATGTCCTGTCTTACCACATTCAAAACATCGTTGAGGTCCGGAGCTTCCTCTCCTTCTAGTTCTCAGATTTTGCAATGCTTTTGAGAACCGAGTAGAGATGAGTGCAAGCTCCTCCTCTGGAAACTCTTCAATCTGTTCAAGGGTTAGAGAGGACAGCAAAGAGAGTACACCACTAGATGATGATTGACTAGAACTAGACATGTCACGTTGCGAAACAAATGCAATAGACTTGTTGGGGTTTTTACGTGAGATGATGTCAATTTCATGAGTTTTCAATTTACAATAAAGCACGTCTAAAGTAAGAGAACTCATGACAGTAGATTCACGAATAGATGTAACTTTCATCTCCCAAATTGACATATCTAATGCTCCTAACAATTGTCTAACATTTTCAGCATCTGAAAAGTTAACATTGACACTACGCAAGTTGCTGAGAATTTTATTAAAGCGAGCAAAAAGGTCGTCAATTGACTCACCGGGTTGCATCTCAAAACGCATGTATTCTTTCTTGAACATATCTTTCCTTACCTCCTTGATCGTATTGGATCCTTCATGGTAGTCACAAAGAGCTTTCCAAACATCATATGCAGATCAGAGGTGTGCAACACGGTCGAAGTCGCTTTGAGTCAATCCTTGGATGATCAAGTTGCGAGCCTTGTTGTTGTTGTCAACATCTCTCATGTTCGCAGCCGTAACTTGATCGTTGGGTGGTACATCGAAGTTCCGGTAGACCTTTTCCCATATGGCGAAGCCTTGCGCCTGTATGTAGGCCTCCATCCGCGCCTTCCAAACCTGAAAATCGATGCCATTGAACACACAAGGTTTTGCGGAGTACTTCTCCATGATGGTTAGTCAAAATACGTGCAAATCACAAAGATTAGAGCACCTTGGCTCTGATACCAATTGTAGGATCGAAGAGCACGTGAAAAGCTACCAGAGGGGGTGAATGGTAGATTAAAACTTTTCGCAGCGGAAACAACAAAAACCCCTCAGCAAAAAATCAATCGGTTAAAGAAACCGTGTGTGCAAGTGTTTTCAAACGTGTTCAACCGTGACAAATCAAGTAGAGAGGTAGAGAATCAAGTCACGGATCTAATGCAACAGGAATCACTTGAAAACACGAAGTAAAACTTGAGATACGATCAAAACATTAAACGAAGATCAATCTGTTCTACCCGATATAAAACAGATCTGCAACGCTGCAAAGAAACTCGTGTATCTCAAAAAATACCAATACGAAGCTCATGAAAATTTCACATATGATAGATAATTGAGTTTTGAAGACAACCCAAAAAGAATCACGTCAATCGGATCTGTAAAACTCGAGTTATGAATGAAACACCGAAGCAACGTCGGTCTGTCCAGAAACTCGGCGAGAAAGACTTGACGAAAAACAAGTCGGACGAACAAGGCACAAAAGCTCCTCGAAACTATGAACTTTATTCAATAGAAACACAAGAGGAACAGCCCAAAGTTCTCTACCCAAGAGAGCTCTGGCCTCCCTTGCTTTTATAGCCAGCCCTCAGACTAAACAATCCAATCTAGGACTCCTACTCCTAATTGGACTCGTATCCTAACTTACGATAACTGCTCAGGACTCTCCTATTCGCAGATAGAAGCAATCGTGAGACTTCCAAACACCTTAGGAACGTTCTAAACATTCCTAAAACAACTCAACTTCGTGCCTAGCACGAAATCCTATCATAACCAACTCAAATCTTCCATATTTGAGCCATATCCGACTCAGCCTCAGCCTGAGTACGCAATCCAGCCGGTTGGACCTTTCCGACCAATTTTTTACATCCACTTCTCTTCATCACGCCTTGGAACAATGTTGCCACGTCCATGCACTCCTTGCACACGTGCAAACACCTTTCAATGACGTACACGCAACCTTCATATGCACTGCCCTTGATCCAAATATGCTGCGCGACCTGCCGATCAACTCAACCACAGCTCCTCCCGAACTTGGTTGTTGGAACCTCATCTCCTCCCTGAGACTAGTCCAAGGATCCCGTCACCAGCCATTTCTTGAACTCAAGCAACACCTGCACATGAATAAACAACCAATTCTTCCGAGCACAAGTCCTCGACTTGACTCACGTTAGTTCAAAACCCACAACACCTTACATGAGCACGTCACATAAGCATGTTGCAAACCATATCAAATGATAACAGCCATAACCACCAAAATACACCAAAAACTTAGCAAATTAATACTAAGCAAACCTTCCCATAAAGCAAGTTTAAAACATTGCGAGTTAAAAGCAAGACGCTGCAGTTCTACGAGTTGAACTTCACGGGAGCTCCCTAAAAACAAGCTCCGGACCTCACAGAAGCTCTCCGGACCTTGCAGGAGCTCTCCGGACCTTGCGTCGGACCTTGCCAACACTTGGCGGACCTAACAAAGAACTTGTCGGACCTTGCCACAGAAGAATGTTTTGGCAATATTCAAAATTTTGAATGTTAATGCTAACTTTTATCCTAATTGCCAATGTATTCAGCACACATAGGTCTCACAATTTCAATTCAGCAAATTCAAACTATGATTTTGGGGTGACGTCAAGTCTTTAATGTTGAGCTTCTGGGGTAAAATATCAGAGAAAAATGAGATAAGAATTAGAAATAGTGGGGCCCAATTGTCAGCCACCCGAGACAACCCAACCGACTGTTTTCCTCCTCAGGTGATCACCGCGCGCCAGCTCCCGGGCAGCCCGTCGCCCGACGTTGTCCACCGAGCTGCTTCCCCCGACGTCGGTTCACGCGCGTGGCCGTTTATAGCGGCAGCCGAGTGCAGCATCTGACCTCATCCCCATTACCCCGTAGCCTCTCCACGCTCTGCTCAAGCCTCGCGAACTCAAACCCCCGCCCGGCGGAAGAACCCTTCGGCTCATCGACGCCCGGCGAGCTCGGCGTGCCTCTCGCGCGGCTGAGCTGCGGGAACATTGCGCCAGGTCTCTCTCCTGCTCCCCGAAGCCTCAAGTGAACACCAGCACCTGTGGTTGGCGCCTACGAGCTGGAATTCCCTTCGTAGCTCCGGTGTTGATCGCTTGTACGCCACACCGTCGCCAGACGGATTTGTGGCCTCTTCCGATCAACGGAAAGGTCCCTGAGGTGCGTGAGGAACCCTTCCTCCTTCCTTTCCACCTGTTCCTGCTTCCTTAGCTCAGGTACCGAGTATTTTGAAGTTTGGCGCCGGCGGTTCCTTAGAAACCCGAGGACCCTTCGAGGAAATTCGTTGTGCTCGGGGTAGCTCCATGCTAGATGAGCTTAGAGTAGCTCCATCTCATGCTTGCGCATCTCCCCGAAGTTCTAGCAGCTCAAATGAGCAAGTAGAGATGCCGGGTACCGAGTTTTTGTCACCGCCGGAGTTTTGCGGGCTCGGGTCGCCGGTGAGGTCCCCTCTCCGGTGGGTTTCAGGGAGAGCGAGCTATGGGTCGAGGATGTCCATGGGACACTGGTGCATTTGGAGCAAACCCTAGCCCGAAAGACCCACTGTTAAGGGAGAGCGAGGTCGCCGAAGTAAGGTTCGACATGGTCACCGGTGCAAGCACCTTTCCGGCCGTTGTCATCGGCTCCCGACCCCACCATCGTGTTCAGCACGGTGTAGAACTCACAGGCGGCGAGTTTGACGAAGTTTAGACCACAGGAACCCCGTCCCAGCGAGCCTCGCCGGCGTGCGCCGCCGCGGGAGGCGCGGGCAGCGCGAGGAAGACGAAGGAGGGACGGGTCCCACCGGTCAGCCTCCGTATACGCGCGGGGATCTGCTTGTGGCACCGGATCCAGCACGGCTGCGCGGGAATAACCCCGTAGCCCCCGGTGTTGCCGAAATCTCACTGGTCCGATTTAAAACAGTGGGCCCAGTTCCAATTATTTGAAGTTTCTGTTAGGGAAATAATTCCAGAAATTAGATGATCTTTGCAAGCCCATAACTTTGTGTGGAAAACTCCAAAAATAGTGAGACCAATTTTGTTGGATTCCTCATGAGGAGTACTTCACAGAGAAACCAATTTTTGGCTGTGAAAATGCCCAGGAATTTCGGTAGAATTGTTTTTAGTAAATCCTTTAGAGATTTATTACAGGAGCAATTCTTTATGAAATAGTCCCAAATTTGGGCAGAGAATCCTTTCCATAGTTACTGATCTTCGGTAAAAATTTGGGCTTCATTGGAGTTAATTTGCTAGGCTAAACTACCTTCCCAAGTTCAGCCTTTATTTGGAAATTCCAATTTAAACAGAAACTATTTCAGCACTCCTATCCAAACTTCAAAAATTCATATCTCTCTGATGGTAGCTCCAAAAATGGTGAAACAAATTTTGTTAGAACCATGGAGACTTACCCTAATCAGATCTTCCACCATTAGCTGTGTCAAAGCTCCTTATTTGGGCTCAAAATTCAGATAAGCATTGTACTTGTAGGAATTTTAAAGACTACATTATGCAATTACATGTCTCCAAATTTGGCTCAAATCATCCTTAAAGAGTCTAGTATCTACTATAAAAATCCAAAGCCAATTAAGGATCCTAAATAGCAATAGCTATGAAAAGTAGTTTAATTCTTATAAATCCTTAATACTTACACATGTGTTTTATTACATTTCATAATAGTGACCGAAGTTGAGGACGCACCGGAGCCCTTGGACGTCCTGCCACCAGAAGCTGACTTCCCCTTTAACTCGCAACCAGGCAAGCCCCGGTTTGCACTTAAGTACCTTTTATAAAAATTCTTTATTTGTATCACTTATGTCTAGGGTGAATGTTTGCATTAGAGTTAAGGTGATTGAAACCCCACTTGCATAACCTTTTAAATCATATGAAGGGTTGGGTAGCTTATAGAGCCGACGAGTAGAAAAGGCCCCGCTAATATGCTTAGGACCTCGGTAGAAGTCGAGTAGTTGGAATCTACTCACGAGGTAAGGTTTATCACACGGTGTGGTCAGAATAGAAAATGGCTTAAGAGTGGTGAAAATGAGACCCAGCAGGTGGGATAGGAAGCAGTGAGCGGAGGTCTCACGTGCGTAGCTCTGTTGGTGTCGATTGAGGACCGAGTCGTGTGCGGGCCTGCTGAACAAGTATCGAACAGTACTGGATGGCATACTGACATAAGCAGGAAACCGATGTAAATGGTTAACCTGGGTGCCGAGGCTTACCCAACCGTAAATAGGAGTGGGTTGAGGGTAGCAAGGTGTAAATCTGCCAGTGGGCACAGTC